>CM055118.1:690507916-691107916 GCA_029206835.1 Rana muscosa | reverse complement strand
GCCCCTATGTACCAGGAATGTGATAGCCAGAACTCCCCTGAGAGTGGTGAGGACTCTCCGGAATTTCCCTTATCAGTATTGGCGGGGGAGACTCAAGAAACTGGAGAGGAGCCCACCTCCTCAGACGAAAACCTACCGTCTGTGGAGTTTTCTGATCTTGAGGTTCACAGGGAAAACTTTGCCACAGAACAGTTGAAAGACCCCGCCCTAATAAAGGCACGGGAAAACGTAGTGAAAATAGATGGCGAGTTAGTGAACCCAGATAATACCTGCACTTACCCATACTTCAGCGTAGAGAAGGACCTACTGTATCGGGTGGCAAAAAGGGCAGAAGAAACCGTTGAGCAGCTTGTGGTGCCCAAACCTTACAGGAAGTTGGTGTTGGAGTTGGCCCATGGGCACATTCTTGGAGGTCATCTGGGGACAGAGAAAACCCGAGAGAGGGTATTACAGAGATTCTATTGGCCGGGGGTGATGAAGGACATAGAAAATTATTGTTCCTCCTGCCCTGTGTGTCAGAGGTCGGCCCTGATGCCACATTTCCGTAGCCCGCTGGTCCCTCTACCCATCATTGAGGTCCCGTTTGAGAGGATCGCCATGGATTTGGTAGGTCCTATAATCAAGTCCGCTAGGGGGCACCAGTACATATTAGTTATAATGGACTATGCCACCCGTTATCCAGAAGCGATCCCTCTCCGAAATACCTCGGCCAAAACCATAGCCAAAGAGCTATCTCTTGTGTTTAGCCGGGTGGGTATTTGTAAAGAACTGCTTACGGACCAAGGTACACCCTTTATGTCCCGGGTTATGAAGGAGCTGTGTAAATTGTTCAAAGTGACGCAATTACGTACATCTGTGTATCACCCCCAAACCGATGGGCTGGTTGAAAGGTTCAACAAAACCCTAAAACAAATGTTGAAGAAAGTGGTGGATAGAGATGGAAAGGATTGGGACTGTCTACTTCCTTATCTGATGTTTGCTATTAGGGAGGTGCCCCAATCATCTACGGGATTCTCCCCCTTTGAGTTACTGTATGGGAGACACCCAAGAGGGCTGTTGGATATTGCCAAGGAAACTTGGGAAAGTGAGAGTTCTCCCCACAGGAGTGTGATTGAGCATGTCGCCCTGATGCAAGACCGAATTGCACAGGTAATGCCCATCGTGAAGGAACATTTGGCCCAAGCGCAGTTAGCACAGCAGAGAGTGTACAACCGTGGAGCCAAGACCCGTACCTTTTCCCCGGGGGATAGGATACTGGTACTTGTCCCTACGGTTGAAAGTAAATTCCTTGCCAAATGGCAAGGCCCCTACGAGATAATGGAAAAAGTGAGCGAAGTGAATTACAAGGTCAGACAACCAGGAAGGCGATAGCCCGAACAGATCTATCACGTTAATCTGTTGAAAGCCTGGAGGGATAGAGAGTCCCTAGTCGCAGACACTTGGTCACCAGCTCAAACTGGTTGCGTGATTCCTGAGGTTGGAATAGCAGCCACCTTGTCACAACCCCAACAACAGGAGGTTAAGGAGTTTGTGCTTCGCAACAAGGAGGTATTCTCTGAGCTGCCGGGACAAACATCTGGGGTAGAGCATGACATCATTACCCCGCCCGGTGAAAGGGTGAAGTTAAAACCCTATCGGATCCCAGAGGCCCGACGGGAGGCAATACGGGAGGAAGTACAGAAAATGCTGAACCTAGGGGTGATAGAGGAGTCCCAAAGTGATTGGTCTAGTCCCATTGTGTTGGTGCCTAAACCGGATGGGAGCTGGCGATTTTGTAACGATTTTCGTCAGTTGAACAAAGTTACAAAATTTGACACCTACCCCATGCCACGTATAGATGAGTTGATCGACCGGCTGGGAACAGCCCGATACATGACGACTCTTGACCTCACAAAAGGGTATTGGCAAATCCCCCTGGCCAAGTCGGCCAAAGAGAAAACCGCATTTGTAACCCCAGACGGGGCGTTCCAATATAAAAGAATGCCGTTCGGGTTACAGAATGCGCCGGCCACATTCCAGCGGAAAATGGACCAGATGCTGAGGCCCCATCGGAAGTATGCTGCGGCTTACCTGGATGACATAATTGTCCATAGCACAGATTGGGCCTCACATCTGCCAAAAGTGCAAGCAGTCCTGGACTCTGTTCGGGAAGCGGGGTTTACGGCTAACCCCAAGAAGTGTACCATTGGGCAGGAGGAGGCCAAATATCTTGGGTACACCATTGGGAGGGGAGTAATAAAACCCCAACTCAACAAAGTCGAGGCCATCCAGAGTTGGCCACGTCCCAACAGCAAGAAGCAGGTACGAGCCTTTCTGGGAATCGCTGGGTATTATCGGCGATTCATTCCCCACTTTGCTTCTAAGGCTGTGCCCCTAACCAACCTGACGAAGGGGAAAGGGTCGGTCATGATTAAATGGACCCCCGAGGCTGAGGCAGCATTCCAATTCTTGAAACAAGCCTTATGTAGCCAGCCAGTGTTGTACTCACCCGACTTCTCTAAAGACTTTGCCGTACAAAGTGATGCGTCAGATGTGGGGTTAGGAGCAGTATTGTCCCAGGTCTGGAACGGGGAAGAGCACCCAGTCATTTACCTCAGCAGGAAGTTGAAGTCCCATGAGGTAAATTACGCCACCGTTGAAAAGGAGTGTTTAGCGGTGAAGTGGGCTCTAGATTCCCTTCGGTACTACCTGCTAGGTAGGCACTTTGACATGGTTACGGATCACGCTCCGTTAAAGTGGATGGCTCAAAACAAGGAAACAAATAGAAGAGTGAATAGGTGGTTCCTGGCCCTCCAGGAATTCAACTTCACAGTAAAGCATCGCCCTGGCGTTCAAATGGGGAATGTGGATGCTTTGTCTTGAGTACATGAATGCCTGATTGCTGGTGTTCCAACCCCGAGGTTAAAACAAGAGGGGGGGGTATGTGACAGCAGGAAGGTAAAGTCACCTGGTTGCATCCAGGGGGGTAGATATATTTCGCCCAGATTCAGGCTTTACGCCGACTTATACAACTAGGTGGAGAGTTGTATAAGCCCAGCTGAGGCTAGTAGGCTCATGGATGACTCATACCTCTAGGGAGAGTGTGGGGCGTCGTGCAGACAGGGAGTTGATGAGACCAGCTGAAGCTGGTCAGCTCATTTAGGCCTCTATAAGAACTCCCAGCTTCATTAGATGTTAGCTCATGCCTGGAACCAGACCTGTGTGGACTGTCTAGGAAGAGTGAACCCCTGTGCGGTGAGACAAAGCCTGTGTGGCTATTTGCTTGGACATTTAAAACCAGGGACTTAGGGACTAGGACAGCACTAGGCTGATCCCAGTTGTTAGTTAGGAAACCTGTATGTTTAGTCAGAGGTCAAGTTGACCAGGATTTATTTTGTTTATGTTTCTTTTGCTTTGCTGTGTTTTGTCACTGTAAATAGAAAATAAACCGCACCTTTTTGATTTTGAAAACCACAACCTCCGTTTGCTGGGCCTGTTTTTGTGTGGGGAGCCCATCTCGGGGGTCACACACACCCGCCGCCGAGCTAACCCCCTCACAATACCTTAATGCCGGAAATGCATTAAGGTAAAAAATGTCCTGGTGTTAGAACAACTTTAAGCCTAAAACCAGCATCTGGAGCAATTAAACAAATTACCCCTAATTACCCCTGAAGTACCTCGTTGAACCTCCAAAATACTCTGGATGCTTATAAGAGCCTGAATACAATTAAATCAAGACTTTAAAAATTACTTTGCCATTTTTCTCCTTTCACAAACAGGCTTTACTCAAGCAAAGAGCCAACCTTTAGACACCACTCCTGACTGGAAAAACCTTCTGCTTTAACCACTTGCCGATCATTATACTGCGTCAGGTTGGCTCTTTTGCGCGAACCACCATAGCTGTATGTCGGTTCGTACAATAGATACTTTGGGTGCGCCCGTGGCATGGTGTGCGTGATCGGCTCCGGCGCCATGCCACGGGCGCACCCAATGTATCTATTGTCCGCCGGCCACCCACGATCGCTCGCCAGGACAGGGATCTGTCATTGTAAACAAACAGATCCCCGTTCTGACAGAGGAGTAGAGAGATTGTCTGTTCCTAGTGATCAGGAACAGCGATCTCTCTCCCCCTCCAGTCAGTCCCCTCCCCTCACAGTTAGAAACACCTCCCAGGGAACACATTTAACCCTTTGATCACCACTAGTGTTAACTCCTGTCAGTGTCATTTATACAGTAATTAGTAGACATGTGCATTTGTTTTCGTCCAAATGCATTTTCGGACGAATTTCAGGTATTTTCGTTATCGTTTTAACAAACGAAAACGAAAGCACAGAATCTGAAAACTGAAAGATCCGACATAAACAAATGCTTTATTTTCGTTTTCGTTGGGACAACATTTCGATATAGATAGGAGATTAGACATGACACTGACAATAACAATCTGTGTCTATCGAACCTGTGGTCGAATGTGCCTAACCTTAACTCTATTAGTCCAAGATTATTCTACATAGAGAGAAAATATTTGACATAGAGAGAAAAGATTCGACATAGATAGAAAAGATTCGACATAGATAGAAAAGATTCGACATTATAGAGAGAAAAGATTCGACATTATAGAGAGAAAAGATTTGACATTATAGAGAGAAAAGATCGCTGCTGGAATTGGGTGGGGGAAGTAAAATAAAAATAATGATGATGAATGTTATTGGCTGATTGTAACCAAAGAGGAGGAGCAGTAAAAAAGCTAGAACTAACTTGACAATTCAACATGAACGACGAAGATTCGACAAAGCATCAAAAAACATACAAATGTCGAATCTGTCATTGAAGGCTTATGGTGTCTGTCGAAAGTTCTAAGAAGATTCGACGGAGCAGCTAAACTGTACGACGCCGCAATCGTACATTTCCGGTCGAATGTTCCGCCCATAGGCTATAGAAAAATTCTAATGTTTGTTGACTAGTAATAGTAATTAATAAATATAATTATTACTAGTCATACAACATTAGAATTCTACTATAGCTTGTAGGCGGAACATTCGACCGGAAATGTACGATTGCAGCGTCGTACAGTTTCGCTGCTCCGTCGAATCTTCTTTGAACATTCGACAGACACCATAAGCCTTCAATGACAGATTCGACCTTAATTAATTCAGATTTTCGGACAAAAGCATTTTCTAACGAAAAACAAAATAAATAAAAACGAATTTCGGGAGTAACTAAATAAATTTATTTTTCGGACAAAAACGAAATTCCGAAACAAAATATTTCAGTGTGCACATGTCTAGTAATTAGTGCATTTTTATAGCACTGATCACTGTATAAATGTCACTGGTCCCAAAAAAAGGTCAAAAGTGTCCGCCACAATGTCGCAGTCCCACTAAAAATTGCTGATTACTGCCATTACTAGTAAAAAAAATGCCATAAATCTATCCCCTATTTTGTAGACACTATAACTTTTGTGCAAACCAATCAATATAGGCTTATTGCAATTTTTTTCTACCAAAAATATGTAGAATACATATTGGCCTAGACTGAGGAAAAAGTAAAAAATATAGATTTTTTTTCGAAATTGTCACTCCTTTTTTGTTTTTAGCGCAAAAAATAAAAACCGCATACGTGATCAAATACCACCAAAAGAAAGCTCTATTTGTGAGGGAAAAAAATAACATAAATTTTGTTTGGGTACAATGTCACATGACCACACCATTGTCAGTTAAAATGACGAAGTACCGTATCGCAAAAAATTGCCTGGTCATTAACCACTTGTCCCCCGCCCACTGTCAATTGACGGCGGGCGGAGGACACTCTCGTTCTGGGAGGACGTCATATGACGTCCTCCCTTTAAAACGAGCTAGGGGGCGCGCGCCCGCCGCGTTCCTAAGGCCCAGATGCGTGTGCCCGGCGGCCGCGATTGCCGCCGGGCACACGCGATTGCCCGGGAAACGAGCAGGAAAGTGGATCTCTGTGTGTAAACACAGAGATCCACGTCCTGTGAGGGAGAGGGGACCGATGGTGTGTCCCTTGTACATAGGGACAACCATCGGTCACCTCCCCCAGTCAGTCACCTCCCCCCACAGTTAGAACACATTGAGGGAACATATTTAACCCCTTCCCGCCCCCTAGTGGTTAACCCCTTCCCTGCCAATCACATTTATACAGTAATCAATGCATTTTTATAGCAGGGATTTTTATGTGCATGGTCCCAAAAATGTGTCAAAAGTGTCCGATGTGTCCGCCGCAAAATCGCAGTCACAATAAAAATCGCAGATTACTAATAAAAAATAAAAAAAATAAAAATGCTATAAATCTATCCCCTATTTTGTAGACGCTATAACTTTTGCGCAAACCAATCAATACGTGTTTATTGCGATTTTTTTTTACCAAAAATATGTAGAAGAATACGTATCGGCCTAAACTGAGGAAAATTTTATTTGAAAAAAAAAATGGGTATTTAGTATAGCAAAAAGTAAAAAATAGTGTTTTTTTTCCAAACTGGACGCTCTTCTTTTGTTTATAGCGCAAAAAATAAAAACCGCAGAGGTGATCAAATACCACCAAAAGAAAGCTCTATTTGTGGGAAAAAAAGGACGCAAATTTAGTTTGGGAGCCACGTCGCACGGCCGCGCAATTGTCATTCAAAGTGTGACAGCGCTGAAAGCTGAAAAATGGCTTGGGCAGGAAGGGGGTTTTTGTGCACAGTAGGGAAGTGGTTAAGGGGGTGAATCCTTATGCCGCGTACACACGATCGTTTTTAATGACGATAAAAATGACATTTTTTTAAATGGTCATTAAAAATGATCGTGTGTGGGCTTTCCAGCATTTTTCCCGACAAGAAAAACGCAGAGAATCACGACGAGAAAAATTGGAACATGCTCTAATTTTTCATGTCGTTTTTTACATCGTCGTTTTTCTCGTCATGAAAAACGGCCGTGTGTGGGCTTTAACGACTTGTTATGTGCATGCTCAGAATCAAGTATGAGATGGGAGCACTCGTTCTGGTAAAACTAGCATTCGTAATGGAGATAGCGCATTCGTCACGCTGTAACGGACTGAAAAGCACAAGGCTGAAAAGCGCGAATCGTCTCTCAACAAACTTTACTAACATGAAGGGTGGCGCCATCCGAATGGAACTTCCCCTTTATAGTGCCGTCGTACGTGTTGTATGTCACCGCACTTTACTCCAAAAATTTTTTCCATGATAATGTGTAGGCAAGGCAGGCTTCAGAGGAAACACGAAAAATCACATTGAGAAAAATGCTGTTTTTTTCAATGACATTAAAAACGATCGTGTGTACGCCACATCACAGTCCTTAAGTAGTTAAAGCGTAACTCCAATTTTGTTGAGAAAAAACATTCCCCCTTGGGTGATCTATGTACATTGTAAGGATTATAACAACCTTTGTTGCAGATTCCTACCTTTTGTTATTCAGACGAAATCCATGTGTGTTTGTCTGCGCCTCTGTTCTGAGTGGGTCTAATGGGAGTGGTTTCTTTATTACCATTCAGCTGTGGCAGCTGCAGAGCACTAATGAAGAAATCTGCTGAGCCTGCATCCCTTGATGTGTTCCTATTGGAAATATTGCACCAAAAATTTAATTTTTGTTGCAAGGGATGCCTGAAATCTGACTTGTATCTTATGTTTCAGTACACATTCTATGGAGTTGTTCTGTACATAGAATGTGTACTAAAACATAAGATACAAGTCAGATTTCAGGCATCCCTTGCAACAAAAATTAAATTGCATTTAGAGAAAATTACAGTGGCTGCAGATTGAAAAGGAAAGGTAATTTTTAATAACATGGAATTACAATATGACTTGTATCACAATTGTACACATATTATTTTTTTCTTTATTTGCTATTTTTTTCCCCAACAAAAGTGGAGTTACCCTTTAAGAGATCCAGCACCTCACCTTTTTTCTAATTTTCAGGTTTTGATTAATGTCTCTGTCCATGCTGGGAGGTTTCACCTTTATCTTTGATTACAGCAAGGGATCATACATATGGGAGTTAAATCCCTGCTTTTTTGACCTTCAATAGTTATCAAAGAAATTGAAAGTTAGGGGAAATCCCACTGTTGATAGCTCTTACCAATACAAGAGGTAAGTGTAAATCTCCCAATGGGGACAACTGTTTTATTGTAAAATTTCCCTAAACATTCTGTATACTTCTTTTCAATTGCTGTGTTGCAGGACGTGGACATTTTTATTTTTTTTGGGGGGGAGGAGGGGGGGGGAATAGGGAAGGGAATGGAAATGGGCTATAAATAAGGGGGGTGGATGGAATATTGTGAGATAGTAGCCAAACAGGCAGGGCCATGGGATAGCGTTGTCCCATGATCAGACATAGAAAAATAATATGAGAGATGGAATTTAGAGGGGATGAACTCCCCTCCTTTTTCTTTCATTACTTCATTGTTGTTTCTTTTTTCACCTCGCTCCTTACTATGGTTTAGACTAAATGTCTCACTTTGTCCTTCCCACCCCTAGTGGATATTACCCTAGAAAGGAGGAGTTGGTAGGTGGGAATCAAGTGTGCCAATTTACTTTTTGTTGTATATATCGAAGGATAAAGGAAAAAATTGGATTTTTTGTACTCACCGTAAAATCCTTTTCTCTGTCGTCTATGGACGGACACAGCCTTCTTAATTCTTGACATATGGGATGTCCTCAAGCAGTGTAAAAAAAACGAGGGGTGGGAACAGTATCAAAAAACAACTAACTTCACCCCAAGCAAGCAAAGCTCCTCAACGGAGGAGTTGTAACTTTAAACAGCCGCCTGCAAAACCTTGCGGCGGAAAGAATCATCTGAACATGCATTCACACCAACCTTGTAAAATTTGGAGAAAGTGCGAGCGGACGACCAGTCGCCGCCCTGCACACCTGTGAGAGAGAGACGCTTGATGTCGGAAAGCCCAGGAAGCACTAATTGCCCTGGATAAAAGCGCCGTGACCGGAAAAGGGGGGGCGCCCGCCCCTTAACCACTTCAATACAGGGCTTTTTGTACCACTTCAATACCGGGCCTATTCTAGCACTTCTCTCCTACATGTACAAATCATCATTCTTTTGCTAGAAAATTACTCAGAATCCCCAAACATTATATATGTTTTTTTAGCAGACACCCTAGGGAATAAAATGACGGTCATTGCAACTTTTTTTCTTGCACGATATTTGCGCAATAATTTTTCAAACGCCTTTTTTTTTTTAAATGGTTTCATGAATTAAAAAATAACAAAACAGTAAAGTTAGCCCAATTTTTTGGGAAAATATGAAAGATGATGTTACGCCGAGTAAATAGATACCTAACATGTCACGCTTTAAAATTGCGCACACTCATGGAATGGCGCCAAACTTCGGTACTTAAAAATCTCCATAGGCGACGCTTTAATTTTTTTTTACAGGTTACCAGGTTAGAATTACAGAGGAGGTCTAGTGCTAGAATTGTTACACGCGCTCTAACGCACACGGCAATACCTTGACTGGCGTTTACATATGTGGGCGACTTACGTGTGCATTCGCTTCTGATCGCGAGCTACCGGGGACAGGGGCGTTTTAATTTAATTTATTTTTTCCTTTTTTAATTTTTTTTTACAATTATTTTACTTTTTTTTTTTTATCACTTTTATTCCTATTACAAGGAATGTAAACATCCCTTGTAATAGGAATGTGTGTGACAGGTCCTCTTTATTGAGAGATGCGGGGTCAATAAGACCCCACATCTCTCCTCCAAGCTGGAAAGCATTAGATCAGTGAAAACATTTTCACTGATCTCATACTTACAGCCGCAACAGCAGCTTTGTTTACATTTGAGGACCCGGGTGTGACGTCATCACATTGCGCCCGGGCCTCCGACGATCATAGAGATGACTGGTGACCATCTGGTCACCAGTCATCTCTATGCTCATCACGTGACCACCAACGGCGCCGGAAGATTCGCTCCGGGTCCCCGATCGCACGGGAGAGCCCGGAGAAGCACCAGATGGCGGCGGGAGGGGGGATGTCCCCTCCCGCCGCCTATAAGAACGATCAAGCAGCGGAACCGCCGCTATGATCATTCTTATTGTGCACAGAATTGCCGGCACTTTAAAAGGATATCTGAATGATGCCTCTAGCTGCAGGCATCATTCAGATATCCCCTTACAAAGCCGAGGACGTCATATGACGTCCACCCAGGATGGGAGATCCCATCTGTGTACGTCATTTGACTATGGCTGGGTAGGGAAGTGGTTAAGGGCATAGGCCTGCACAACGGTCTTCCTGATCCACCGAGAAACAGTGGCCGACAAGACCGCTAGGCCCTTTTGTGGACCAGACACCGACACAAACAGTGAATCAGACCTCCAAAACGGAGCCGTAGCAGACAGGTAAACCCGTAAGGCACGTACCACGTCTAAAGCATGGAGCGCAGTCTTTTTGGGATGCGACGGCCGAGGACACAAGGATGGATACAATGTCCTCATTCAGGTGGAAGGCCGAAACCACCTTCGGAAGAAACAAAGGCTGCGGGCGTAGTACCGCTTTATCCTTATGGAAGATCAAGTATGGTGACTTGCAAGACAAGGCCGCCAATTCAGAAACCTATCTTACAGACGTAATGGCCACTAGAAAGGCCACCTTCTGAGATAGTGTTAAGAGAGGAATGATGTTCTCAAAAAGAGGTTCTTGAAGAACCGAGAGCACCAGGTTCAAATCTCAAGGAGGTAGAGGTGGTCTAATTGAGGGAAGCACATGTCGAAACCCCCTGTACAAAGGTACCCACCAGGGAAAGGGTCACCAAACTCCATTGAAAAAAACAGCCAAAGCTAAAACATGACCCTTAATGGAGCTTAAGGCAAGTTTCCGATCCACTCCACGCTGTAAAAACAGCAGGACTCTGGAAACCGAATACGTCCGTGGACGCCACTCCATTTCTGCACACATAGAGAAGTATGCCTTCCAAGTGCGATGGTAGATCTTCCTGGAGGAAGATTTTAGTGCCCTCAGCATGGTCAAGATGACCGAATCCGAAAAACCTTGGTTCCTTAGTACCTGGCTTTCAAAAGCCATGCCATTAAAGCCAGCGACTGTAAAGCAGGATGAAGTATGGGACCTTGAGACAGAAGGTCATCCCGCATTGGCAGTCGCCAGTGCACCCGCCACCAGGCGTACGATGTCAGCGTACCAAGGACGCCCTGGGCCAATCCAGAGCGATTAGGATCACCGGGATCCCCTCGGTCTGCACTCTGCGGAGCAGACGAGGAAGCAACATCAGTGGGGGATAGGCAGAAATTAGCAGATACTGACCCCACGGGCCACCAACGCGTCTGATGCGTCTGCCCAAGGATCTCTGGACCTGGCCATGAATCTCGACACCACGCAATTGAGACGAGAAGCCAGGAGGTCCAAGACCGTGTGCCCCACTTCAGGCAAAGGAGTTTAAACACCCCTGGATGCAATGACCAGTCCCCTTGGTCCAGCAACTGGCGACTCAAATAGTCCCTTATTGACAATGTCTATGATGACGAAACGCATCTAAGGGGGTACGTGCTGACGTCACCACGCTCGTAGGACGGGATTTTGCTTCTAGCCGGGCGGCTTTTACATGATCGTTTTATCGCTTACTGCGTAAGCGTATTTTTTTTTTTTTAAAATAAATGTTGTGGCGATATCACACTATCTAGTCCCCATTTGCTTTTTTTGGTATACAACCCTTGTATGGGCCCCACGGAGCTACTATAACAGTAAGGAATATTGACTGATCCACCACAAGAGCCAGATCTGTATGAGTGACACTCACACCCCTCCAGCTATTCACTAGCCTACGGTTGAATTTACTGCATACAACTTAGATCATTCTGGTAAGCAGACTCTATGTGAGGTGGCGGTTTCACACAGTGGTGGATGTGTCTCCTTTGACTGTTTATTATTGATAAGGTCTTTTTCCACATTGATATCTGGTAAGGAGACTCTATGTGCGGTGATGGTTCACTATAGATAGAAGTCATACACTGGGTGTTGTTTTGTCTTCTCCAGCCCATATTTTTGATACAACATAGAGACATCTCATGTAGCAGGATCACGCTATGTGTTTTTTTCTTTGTGTTTTTTTATTCATATTTGTTCCTTGGATACACGCACCAACACATTCTGTGGAGTCATCCCCCCATTGCTGCCATTCATTCTCATTGGAGGAATTGGCACTGGTGTGCCAAACAAAGGCCTGGGCTGGGTTATAGCCATTTGTCTATTTTGGCTTATCATCTGGTAAGCATATACCTTGACAAGATTTGCCCAGATATTCATGACAAGCATTGTGTCCTTTGTTGTTTGTGTTGGTTTCATAAATTTTCCAAAAGGACTTCATATTTGGACTTTAAATTATTTAAACCCATAGCGCAATTTTTTCCTTTCCATGTTTATTTTGTGTTTATCCCATTATTATTGCTGCTAAAAAAGGGGTTATTCATATTTATTTATCAGTTATATGAGCTAGCGCAGTTTTTTCCTTTCCGACTCAAATAGTCCGCCAGCCAAAGTTCTACACCTTGAATGCAGACGGCAGATAGAGAACCTACGACAAAATGGTATTTTTCAATACAGAAAAAAAACACCAGAAAATGGCGCCGGCGCTACCAAAAATTACGCCTGAGCACACGGAGGTGGACGAGAAGGCCGCAGGAACGCCGAGCGGAGGCTACCAAAAAACACACCACCCCCACAGAGAGCGGACCCCAACACCCCCACAGCCCCCAACCGGGATACGGAGACCCCTACAGGTACACCCTGCCGACGCAGCAGGCCCTGCAATGGGGAGGAGGAAAGAAGGGGGACAGAGGGAGGGAAGGAGGACAGGGGACCCCCTAATGACCCTCCAGGAAAGCCCAGCTGTTCCAAACCGTCAAAAGGGAAGGAACTGTACTTACCTGTCCAAGCTTGGACATTGCTGGTGCATCCCTGACAGACTAGAACCAACAAGTACGGAGTAACTGTCGGCCCGGTCCACTGTGAGTGAGACAGCAAGCAGCCCAGTCATATGTGGACCCCGAAGCACAAGCTCACCGGCCACCACTGGAGCCATAGGGTATGTCGTGACAGACCCGACGCCTATTTGCAAGGGACTGTACACGCTTGCTGGCTGGACTAAGAAGACTACAAGGATCTATATAGCCTGTCGCCCAGCCGACTGTTGATAGAAGAATCACAAAATAAAATAAATTTAAATAAAATAAAATAAAATTAAAAATTTCCTCAGGACTCTGGGCCCAAAGGTAGACACGTCCATCTACTCTGCTAGGCAGAACAAAACTCAGCTGCTAACTGCAGGGAGGAGGGTTATGTCTGGAGGGACTGGGGCGGGGCTGTTCAACTCTGTTAAAGTAACATGTATTTAAATATCTAACATGTCTGCCTAGTTCTCTCCTATGAACAGGAACATAACCCATATGTCAAGAATTAAGAAGGCTGTGTCCATCCATGGACGAAAAGAGAAAAGTTGAAAAATAAAGAAATTATAAAAACAAAAAGAAATATGGAAGCTGCCACTGTTGACTGATTTAAAAGGGGCAAGGGCAATCAATCAGTGAAATATTGCTTCCTCTACTAAAGGGGGAACTCTTTGATTTTAATCATGTCTTTTTATCTGCTTCACTAGATGGTTTCATTCATTTAGTGTATATTTGATCACCCTAACGGTAACGCTACTGCCCCGTACTTGTTCTCTGCTCTGTCTAATTTACTACCAGCTAGAAAATAGTGGGGCATAGAAGAATCTGGGACAGAAGAAACAATGCTTGTAGTGCCTTCAAGAATTCCAATGGAATGGAAGGTCTACAAAAGTGGAGCAGTGCACGCAAATCAATATACTTCCTTACACAGAGATTTGCCGCTACTGTAATTAGGTTTGCGATATTGGGCCAGTATTTTATATTCTGTGACTTAGTTCACCAATCTCATAATGCTAGTTCAAATCTAACAATAAACTCTTAATCGATAGCAGAATTGTCTTTCAAAGCACAATCATGTCTTCGGCACCAAAATTACTATCATCTGAACCTTCATAAATCAAATCTCAAGCCATTAAATGTAAAATTTCAGAGTAAAAAGTAAAATGTACAATTAATTAGTGTTAGCAAGCTACTATAATATACCTAAATTATCTTGGATCTTCTGAATACTCATTTGTATTCGCATCAGTACAGTTCTTTGCATTGTTGTTTTTATTATAAGTATTATTTTATCTCATGAGTAATTCAAACTCATAGCTATGTATTCTGCATAGAAAATTCATTTTTAACTGCAATAAACTGTAAATGCGACAATGTAAAAAAAGGAAATACATCTGTTTTATGCAGTTACAAAGGTCCTACATACTGTTAAAAAGGAATTACTGCAAAACATTTTCTGCAAAGAAAACAAATGTTGCTCTGTGTATCAGACAAATACGGTTTGTTTCCACTGAGAGATCTCTCAGATTGTATCAAGTCACTAAACAATAAACCATTTTAAAAGCTGACTAATTCATCTTTGCTTTGTAAAAATGACCAGGAATGACTAATTTTGCTTCCCAATGATTTGACCTTTTTCGTTTACCACCATCAGGAAGTTGTATACACAATATATGTGTCTGTGTGTGTGTGTGTGTACAGTGATACATTTGCTCAGGGGAAAATGCTGCAACAATAAGACCCCTTTCACACTGGGGCGGGCAGGAGCGGTGGCGGTATAGCAGCGCGATTTTCAGCGCTGCTATACCGTCGTTCTTACCACGGTATGCGGTCGTTAGGGGGGTGAATTTAACCCCCGCTAGCAGCCGAAAAAGGGTTAATACCGCCCGCAAACCGCTGCTATTGCCGCGGTTTGCGGGCAGTATTACCGCGGTGTCCCATTGATTTCAATGGGCAGCCGCGGTAAAGGAGCGGTGAACACACCGCTCCTTTACCGCTGTAAAGAAGCGGCTAGCAGGACTTTTGGAGCGGTCCTGCTAGTGCACCGCTTCAGTGTGAAAGCCTTCGGGCTTTCACATTGAAGGCTACAGGCAGGAATTTTTCATGCGGTATAATAGCGCTATTATTAGCCCTAAACCGCATGAAAAATGCCCCAGTGTGAAAGGGGCCTAATATATTTTGGTCATTCCCAAGCTCTAGAGTCTGACTGGCGTACAAATAAAATTCCACCATATACATCTGTGAACGATTTCGTCCTTAACCACTTCCTGCCCGGCCTATAGCAAAATGACGGCTGGGCGGTGGTTCAGTTATCCTGACTGGACGTCATAAGACGTCACGCAGGATAACAGCCGCCGCGTGCCCGTGGGGGCACCCATTGCGGCGATCGGTGGTGCGGTGTGTCAGTCTGACACACCGCTCTTTTCTCCAATCAGCTGGTACAATTTCTGTCCACAAAGATTAGGAACAATGGTCTGAGGTTTCTCGGGTGTAAGAAATCCAGTCCTGGTGATTTATTTGTATTAAGTTTATCTAGTCTTTCCTTGACTCTGGCCTCTGTTAGCCACAAGGGTACGTCCTGTGATGTGTCGCTAACAGTACTTGTCGCAGTCTGTATAACCCTCCTTTTCTTGCATAAAAACTGAGGACAAGAAGGCATTTAGTAAAGTTGCCTTATCTGTGTCATCTGTAACTACCCTCCCATCCTTGTCTTTTATGTGGGCAATGTGCCTTTTTATTGTTAATATATCTAAAAAATGTCTTTGGATTTTTATTACTCTCCTCCCCATGTGTCTCTTGTAATCTTTTTTAGCCACCCTGATTGCATTTTTACACTCCCTATTACATTCCTTGTAGGGTTGGAATGCTGACGATGACCTTTATATTTTTTAAAGGCCATATTTTTCTTTTTAATGAGGGTTTTCACATTACGGTTTAGCCACCCAGGTTTAACCTTCGCTCTTCTACATTTATTGCCCATTGGTATGCACTATGTGATACCTTTGTTTAATATGCTCTTAAAGCATTCCCACTTTTCTTCTGTTTTCAATGTTTCTAGGATTTGGTCCCCATTTATGTCATGTAGTAATGACTGCAGTTCAGAAAAATTGCCTCGTTTGAAACGTAGTGTTTTTTGTGCTACCCTTGTGCCTCCTTTTTCTATGATTTATGCTAAATGTGATCATCCTATGATCGCTAGATCCCAAGTTGTCCTGTATTGCTTCCCTGTTCACAGTTTCAGGTCCAAATTAGGTCTGAATTTTTGGCTGAATTCAAACCTGAAAAGGAGCCAGAGGCGCACAGGACTCTTCTGCAGTGTGCACCGCCGCCACCCCGGAGATGTGAGAACCGGCTCCATTGAGAGCTGGTCACACTCTCCTGTCATGCAAATTGGATGTGGAGAAACCCGCATCCAATTCACAATAGTGTGAACCCAGCCTTAGACATATTTGTTATGGGTTAGTGACTCTCTAAATAGTGAAATAGGAAACATAAACATGACAGGAAATGTATTTTTATCATTGCAGGTTCACATTACTCTTGTTAATATATCAGCTCTTGAGGTATATAGTTTGAATAAGTACACTGTTTGAAATTCTATTTTTGTGTAGACAAATTATAGCTCTCCCCATTTTATATAAAACTAATGTGCATATATTTGCATAGATATATATGCAAACAAGTTATTTTTTATGCACAGAGAGCAAATCCAAATGTTTTACTGCCCAATTAAAACAACATTTGCCATAATTAAGTGAGTAATACCTGTCAGGTTTGCTAAAAACATTGGCAATAAAACATCTATACAACTGTATACATAGCCTTCATGCATATATATATATATATATATATATATATATATATATATATATATAATAAAAATAACATTTACCATTTGTCCAAATTTACTGTCTTAATGGATAAAACAATGTTAAATTCTTTATAAGGATGATGCAAACACATCTTGCCACAATTATGCTCAGTATGTTTGGGATCATATGTTAGTTTTAACTATCTTGTTGCTCAAAAGGTTTGCAACCCATTACAAGTTTTGGAGTTTTGAAAAAATAAAGAAAGGCAAGAGACATTAGTCACCCCACTGATCAGTAAGGTTATTACATGTTAATTTACTAGTAAAGAACACTCACTTCAGCTGACACACTTCCCCCAACAGGAAGTGTGGGAATTCTTCCAAAAACAGTCACAATAAAAAACACTGGTAATAAACCCGAAGGAGGTTCTAACCCATCCATGATTAGCTCTATAAAAAAATGTTTTTTTTTGCTGTCTGTGTCCCAGTTGGGAAGGTTTGTCCTTCCAGTCTGCCCATCAGACTGACAGTTAATTAATCATCCGAATAGTGACACAGACACCTGACCTCTCAAGCTGCTGGTACATATTCATTCTCAGGGATCACAACAGACACTATAAAGTAAATTTCTATCAACATCTGCTGTGTGTTTACAGTAGAGGGGTGGCAGGCTGCCAAGATTCTAAGCTCTATAAAAAAGTAAAGAGATGGGTTGTGATTTTCAAGTCTTTGCTGTGAACTTTGAAGATGGATTTTTCAACAATGTCTATAGATACAGAGGTGAATGATAGCATTTTTTAAAAGTGCGTTTACTGTTTATTTCGAGTACTGTATGATAATATTTCAATGAGCATAATGTGAGTATAGGTTCACTTTAATATTTGCCTTGGATGGTTAAAAAGAAAGGTATGCTTCTGAAGTAGCTATTCTTTCAAACAATATATTTACGATTAACCTAATGTTTATATATAGAAACATGTTAAACAAGCCTAGCACTAAGGTAACATCCCTGCAGAATGACATTTTAGTATACTTGTGTATTGAATGAAAGCATTATTGTAATGCATGTTGCTAAGGAAAGCATACATGTTAATAAGGACTTCATAGATCCTATTCTTTTATACAAAGAACAGCTTACAGCACCATGAGATATCTCCAATTGATATCTAGTTAATCAAGAGTCCATGTGTCAAATGTAACAGACCATGTTAAAAATCCACACTTAATGAACACTGATCTGCCGCTAGAAACTTAAAAGTCGATGACATTGAAGCCCTGTACACACGATCGGATAACCTATGGATTTTCGTCCGATGGATTTGACCATCGGAAATCCGATGAAACAGTTTTTCATCAGTCTTGGCCACACACCATCAGTTAAAAAACCGACGGCAAGAAAACGACGGCACGTAAAAAACGTACGAGGCGCTATAAAAGGGCCGAACAAATCTAATGGTGCCACCCCTTGGGCTGCTTTTGCTGATTTCGTGTTACCGCGTGTTAGTAAAAGTTTGGTGAGAGCCGATTCACGCTTTTCAGTCTCCGTGCTTTGCAGATCGTTTCCTGGTGTTCAGTTTGTGCTTGTGGTTTTGTATTTGTGATTCAGTGCGTGCAGTCAGGTCGTTACTGCCTTGCAGTGCCTTCTTGGCCATTCGTTTACTGTTTTTCAGGTCGTTCTTCTCAGGCCTTGCTGTTCCACGGTGCGTTCTGTTTGAGTGCGTTCTGACCAGCCGACCGGTTTAAAACCATGTTTGAAGTGCGTTCTCATTCTCGAGCTCGTGTTGGCTTTGGGCTTGGTGTTGCAGTTAACACTGTAACCCGAGTTCAGTCCGTGAACAGGGTGAGGAGGAGTTCATGGACTAAGAATTGGTTGCTCCAGCGGGACCAATTCTCTCATATGCCTCTGCTGCGGGAAATCCATGAGAATAATCCTGATGATTTCAGGAATTATCTCAGGATGACGGACCCCGTATTTCAACGTCTGTTGGATTTGCTGTCCCCCTATATAACGAGGCAGGACACTGTGATGCGCCAGACCATCACTGCCGAGCAGAGGCTTATTGCCACGTTGAGATACCTGGCGACTGGGAGAAGCTTGCAGGACCTCAAGTTCTCAACAGGCATCTCCCCCCAGGCTCTCGGGATCATTATCCCTGAGACGTGTTTGGCCATCATTCAGGTCCTGCAGAAGGACTATATGAAGGTAATTTTGCTCCTTTAACCTCACATTATATGTTTTGATTGTTTTAGTATCTTCTTTTTTTTTCCCTCCTAACCCAAATGTGCCTGTTTGTAATATCCTGGTAATGTCCCCATTTTCCCCATGCATGTTTTTACCTGTAAAGGCCTTTTTGGGCCCTACATGCCTATTTCCCTTCACTAACCTCTCCAGCATGCTATCGTGGGCGCAAACCCAGCTAGCCTTCTATTTTCCTTTTCCTTTTTTTGGGGTCATTGCCCGTGTAGTTTGACAACCCTCCCTCCCCCCCCCCCTAAAGATGTAAAAAAAAAATTAGTTCTCAATCAAGCTCAGCAGACTGGTAGAGCCTTTTTTGGATCCCCCACAATCACCTTAGCCCCCCCCCCAGCCCTTAGATTATTTTAGAATGTCCACTCAGCGGGGGTGAGGCATCTGCTAAGTGGGCCTTTGTTTATTGGTAGGAAAAACTCCCTTAAATAATAATGTTAGAATGATGTTGGTCAACACTGTTTTTGCGTGTAATCTGCTTGCACTGTAAACATAAACCGTACTAATGTCTTCTTTTTGTTTGACTCCACAGTTCCCTAGCACACCACAGGAATGGCTGACTGTGGCCTCCCAATTTGCCCAGCGGTGGGATTTCCCCAACTGCGGAGGGGCAATTGATGGGAAGCACGTCCACATAGTGCCGCCACCCCGTTCGGGGTCATACTATTTTAACTATAAAGGTTTCAATAGTATTGTGTTAATGGCGGTGGTGTCGGCACGGTACGAGTTCCTTATGTGGACGTGGGGAAGAACGGCCGGATGTCCGATTGCGGAGCATTCGCAGAGACGGAGTTCGCTCACCGTCTGCAGGCTGGGGGTTGTCACGGGCCGGGCAGGCGACTATAGAGGAGGCAGGAGGTGGATCCACTGTACCAGAGAGGGGATGGTACGAATCACACCGAGGGACCGGTTCTAAGCAGCTACCGGTTTTCACCAGAGCCCGCCGCAAGGCAGGATGGACTTGCTGCGGTGGTAGCAACCAGGTCGTGTCCCCCAGTAGCGACTCCACCTCTCTGGCGGCTGAGGCTGGTGCGGTACAAAGGGACTAGGCAGAGGCAAGGTCAGACGTAGCAAAGGTCAGGGCAGGCGGCAATGGTTCGAGGTCAGAGACAAAGGCAGAAGGTCAGGTACACAGGCAAGGTAAACTCAAAATACTTCCGCAAGGTACTAGGACAACAAGATCCGGCAAGGACAGGAAGGGGAAGTGGGTTTAAATAGGTTTTGGGTAGTGGAACCGTAATTGGACCGGGCACCAATCAATGGTGCACTGGCCCTTTAAATTTTAGAAGACCGGCGCGCGCGCGCCCTAGAACACAGCGGGGCCGCGCGCGCCGGGAGGAAGCAGGAAGAGGAAGGTAAGTGGAGAGGAGAGCGGAGCAGCGCCCACGGCCAGGGGGGCTGGCCGGAGCGCCGCAGAGGGGACGACGCCGCGAGTGCTCCGGGCTGGATGGGACACCCGGAGCACTCGGCGTTACAGTACCCCCCCCTTAGGTCTCCCCTTTTTCTTGGAGCCCAAGAAACTACGGATGAGCTCTTTGTCTAAAATGTTGGTCTCAGGCTCCCAGGATCTCTCTTCAGGACCACAGTTCTCCCAATCAACTAAAAAGAATTTTTTACCTCGGACGACCTTGGAGGCGAGGATATCTTTCACCGAAAAGACATCGGAGGAACCAGAGACCGGAGCAGGAGCGGTGACCTTGGGGGAAAATCGGTTAAGAATGAGGGGTTTAAGGAGAGACACGTGAAAAGAGTTGGGGATGCGAAGAGAAGGAGGAAGATGGAGTTTGTAAGAGACAGAATTGATTTGGTTTTTGACTTTATAAGGTCCGAGGTAACGAGGGCCCAGCTTGTAGCTAGGTACCCGAAACCGAACATATTTGGAGGAGAGCCACACTTTGTCACCAGGGAGATAGACAGGGGGAATTCTTCTCTTTTTATCTGCATGTCTCTTCATGCGGGCAGAGGCCAGAGATAGCGAGTTTTGAGTCTCTTTCCAGATAGAGGAAAAGTCCCGGGTTAATTCATCCACGGCAGGAACTCCAGAAGAAGTGGGAATGGGGAGGGGGGGCAAAGGGTGGCGGCCGTAGACCACAAAGAAAGGTGATTTGGAGGACGATTCAGAGTTCTTGAAATTGTATGAGAATTCCGCCCAGGGCAATAGGTCGACCCAATCGTCTTGACGGGCGGAGACAAAATGTCGTAAGTAGTCACCAAGGACCTGGTTAACTCTCTCCACCTGTCCATTGGATTGCGGGTGATAAGCAGAAGAAAAATTCAATTTAATCTTAAGTTGAGTACAGAGAGCTCTCCAAAATTTTGAGATAAATTGAACGCCTCTATCCGAGACGATATGTGAGGGAAGGCCATGGAGACGGAAAATTTGAAGAAAAAAGTGCTTCGCCAACTGAGGTGCAGTAGGCAGACCAGGAAGAGGGATAAAATGAGCCATTTTCGAAAAGCGGTCAACGACCACCCAGATGACAGTGTTACCATGAGACAACGGAAGGTCCGTGATGAAATCCATGGCAATGTGGGACCATGGTAGTTCAGGCACCGGTAGAGGAAGGAGAAGACCTGCAGGCTTCAGGCGTGGAGTTTTGTCACGTGCACAGATAGTGCAGGCTCGTACAAAGTCAGTCATATCTCTTTCCTGGGTAGGCCACCAATAGTGTCTGGCCAACAATTGTAAGGATTTTTTGATCCCAGCATGGCCGGCTAGATGGGAGGAATGGCCCCACCTAAGTATCTGGAGACGATGGCCTGGAGGAACGAAAGTTTTTCCTGGAGGGACTGGCACCAGAGCAGCGGGAGCAGAGGAAATCAGGCACTCAGGGGGTACGATGTGTTGTGGGGGGTTCCCGGTTTCGGAGGCATCAGAGGAACGGGACAAGGCATCCGCCCTGACATTCTTGTCTGCAGGACGAAAATGGATCTGAAAATTGAACCGGGCAAAGAACAATGACCACCTGGCCTGGCGAGGATTCAAGCGCTGAGCGGACTGAAGGTAGGACAAATTCTTATGGTCAGTGTAGATGGAGATGGGGTGAAGAGAACCTTCCAGGAGATGTCTCCACTCTTCTAATGCCAACTTGATGGCCAACAGTTCACGGTCACCTATGGAATAGTTCTTTTCAGGAGGGGAGAAGGTTTTAGAGAAAAAACCACACGTGACGTTTCCTCCTTTAGCATTTCTTTGAAGAAGAACGGCTCCGGCTCCTACCGAGGAGGCGTCAACTTCAAGGAAGAACGGCTTAGTGGGGTCTGGTCGAGATAGAACAGGTGCCGAAGAGAAGGCGGTCTTTAGGTGAGTAAAGGCTTCTTCCGCCTGAGGTGGCCAGGACCTTGGATTCGCGTTTTTCTTAGTCAGCGCCACTATCGGTGCAACGATGGTGGAGAAGTGGGGTATGAACTGGCGATAGTAGTTGGCGAATCCAAGGAAGCGCTGGATAGCACGGAGTCCAGAGGGACGTGGCCAATCTAAGACTGCGGAAAGCTTGTCAGGATCCATTTGAAGACCTTGTCCTGAAACCAGATAACCTAGGAAAGGAAGGCTGCTACACTCAAAAAGGCATTTTTCAAATTTAGCGTAAAGATGATTTACACGGAGGCGCTGGAGTACTTGACGGACATGGAGCCGATGTTCCTCAAGGTTGGTAGAGAAAATTAGGATGTCGTCAAGATAGACAACCACACAGGTATATAGTATGTCCCGAAAGATTTCATTGACAAAATCCTGAAAGACTGCAGGGGCGTTGCAAAGTCCAAAAGGCATGACGAGATATTCGAAGTGGCCGTCTCTGGTGTTAAATGCGGTTTTCCATTCATCTCCTTTACGGATTCTGATGAGGTTATAAGCGCCCCTGAGGTCCAATTTTGAAAAAACCTTTGCTCCGCGCAGACGGTCAAAGAGCTCCGAGATGAGAGGCAGAGGGTAGCGATTTTTAACAGTGATCTTATTAAGACCACGATAGTCTATGCAAGGGCGTAGTGAACCATCCTTCTTGGTAACGAAGAAGAACCCCGCTCCGGCTGGGGAGGATGATTTCCTAATAAACCCTCTCTTGAGGTTCTCCTGTATGTAATCGGACATGGCCTTGGTTTCGGGAGAGGAGAGAGGGTAAATTCTGCCACGGGGTGGTGTAGTACCTGGGAGCAAGTCAATGGGGCAGTCGTAGGGTCTATGTGGAGGTAAGACCTCCGCCTGTTTTTTGCAAAAAACATCGGAAAAGTCCTGATAGGCCTTGGGAAGGCCAGGCAAAGGAGTAGAAACGGGAATTCGACTGGTAGGTATAGACTTAAGACAATGCTTGTGGCAGGAATAGCCCCAGGATTTGATGTCTCCCGTGGTCCAGTCGAGGGTAGGAGAATGACGCTGGAACCAGGGTAGGCCAAGAAGGATGTCAGAAGTACAGTTCGGCAAAACAAAGAATTCAATCTTTTCTTGGTGAAGGACCCCAACGGACATGAGCAGGGGTTCGGTGCGGTAACGCACGGTACAATCCAGATTCTCTCCATTTACGGAGGAAATGAAGAAGGGTCTGATGAGACGGATAACAGGAATGTTGAACCTGTTGATGAAGGAGGCTTCAATAAAGTTTCCTGCAGAACCGGAGTCCAGGAAGGCCACCGCAGAGAAGGGGGAGCCGGCAGAAGGAGAGATCCGCACAGGAATAGTCAGACGTGGAGAGGAAGAATTCACACCTAGTAACGCCTCTCCCACGCTCACTAGGTGCGAGCGTTTCCCAGACGTGGAGGACGAATGGGGCAGTCCTTTAGGAAATGTTCAGAGCTCGCACAATAGAGGCATAAGTTCTCATTCCTACGGCGAGACCTTTCTTGCAGGGTCAGACGAGATCGGTCGACTTGCATGGCCTCCTCGACAGGAGGCATGGTATCAGGATGCGTAGGATTCAGGAAGAGAGGAGCCAGGCGCGGATAACGCCTGGTACGAACAAGATCTTTCTCCAGGCGAAGCTCTTGGCGTCTTTCAACGTAGCGGATGTCAATGCGGGTAGCTAAGTGGATAAGCTCTGTCAGGGTGGAGGGTATGTCTCGTGCGGCCAGAGAGTCCTTGATGTGGCTGGATAAGCCTTTCTTGAAGGTTGCGCAGAGAGCCTCATTATTCCAGGCTAGCTCTGAGGCCAGTGTGCGGAACTGTATGGCATATTCGCCCACAGAGGAGTTTCCTTGGACCAGGTTAAGCAGGGCGGTTTCAGCGGATGATGCTCGGGCTGGTTCCTCAAAAACGCTACGAACCTCAGCAAAGAAGGACTGAACGGTGGCCGTAGCAGGGTCATTGCGGTCCCAGAGTGGCGTGGCCCAGGCCAAGGCCTTCCCAGACAACAGACAGACCACAAATGCCACCTTAGAGCGTTCTGTGGAAAACTGGTCCGACATCATTTCAAGATGCAGGGCACATTGAGACAAGAATCCCTGGCACATCTTAGAATCCCCGTCAAATTTCTCCGGAAGAGACAAGCGGATCTTTGAACTAGACGCGGCTGCTCGGAGAGGAGGAGATGCTGGAGCTTGTCGCGGCAGACGCTGCTGGACCATGGCGGTCAACTGCGCCAGCTGCTGTCCTTGTTGGGCAATCAATTGCGACTGCTGGGCAACCACGGTAGTGAGATCAGCGAGATTGGGCAGCGGCACCTCAGCGGCATCCATGGCCGGATCTACTGTCACGGGCCGGGCAGGCGACTATAGAGGAGGCAGGAGGTGGATCCACTGTACCAGAGAGGGGATGGTACGAATCACACCGAGGGACCGGTTCTAAGCAGCTACCGGTTTTCACCAGAGCCCGCCGCAAGGCAGGATGGACTTGCTGCGGCGGTAGCAACCAGGTCGTGTCCCCCAGTAGCGACTCCACCTCTCTGGCGGCTGAGGCTGGTGCGGTACAAAGGGACTAGGCAGAGGCAAGGTCAGACGTAGCAAAGGTCAGGTCAGGTACACAGGCAAGGTAAACTCAAAATACTTCCGCAAGGTACTAGGACAACAAGATCCGGAAGGACAGGAAGGGGAAGTGGGTTTAAATAGGTTTTGGGTAGTGGAACCGTAATTGGACCGGGCACCAATCAATGGTGCACTGGCCCTTTAAATTTTAGAAGACCGGCGCGCGCGCGCCCTAGAACACAGCGGGGCCACGCGCGCCGGGAGGAAGCAGGAAGAGGAAGGTAAGTGGAGAGGAGAGCGGAGCAGCGCCCACGGCCAGGGGGGCTGGCCGGAGCGCCGCAGAGGGGACGACGCCGCGAGTGCTCCGGGCTGGATGGGACACCCGGAGCACTCGGCGTTACAGGGGTCTTGCACTGCCTCCAGATGCAGAGAACGTGGAAGGGCTACCGTTCGTTTTCATCGCGGATGAAGCTTTTGGACTAGGACCACACCTCATGCGGCCGTTTCCCCAACGCACCCTCACCCCGGAGAGGAGGGTTTTTAATTACCGGCTGGCCAGAGCCCGGAGAGTTGTGGAGAATGCCTTTGGGATAATGGCCAGCCGGTTCCGCCTGTTCCAGACAGCTATAAATTTGGCGGACTTTAAACTCAACAACATTGTGTACTGCTGCTGCTTGTTGCACAATTTTTTATGGAAATTCTCCACAAATTATGTGTCATCAGTTGGGCCTGAGGCCGGTCCCTCTGAACTGATAAATCTGACCGGCCTCAGCACTGCCCTTACTGGCTTGGCCCCCCAAAGTGCCCATGAAGTACGTCAGAAATACGTAGAGTACTTCACGGGTAGGGGGGCCATCGCAATGCCAGACCACATCTGACCTTTGCTTTTACCATTTTAAAATAAACAAAAATATTTGATTTACTACAAACTTGTGTTGTCATTCTTGTATTTGGGGTTTGTGTCTCCCAGGTTCTAGTAGTGCCAAGTGTATTTGTCCTTAGTAAATAGCCTCCAATCTCAGAGGTAAAAACACTCTTTTTGCATCTTCAGAACTGCTATTGAGCACAGAAAGAACAAGGCACACCTTTTTTAGTCTTCCCAAATGTTTTTATTGATTGCACCACAGTTTTGTTTTTTTTAGAAATATTTATTTTTATTTTTTGTGCGGCTTTTTTTGCAGAAACATGCCTGGGTCAAAAGCCACTTTTTTTCTCCTGAAAAGGTAATAAAATAACACAGTGAAAAATACAAACAGGAGATGGGGTGATGTTACCCCTGATCCATCCCAAATGTGAAGAACCACACTTTCTTTTTGGGGCTCAAATGGGTATCTTCAACATGATCCCATGGCTAGGGTAAACATGTGCTATCTGCCATCATGGGGGATCAATGGACGTGCTTTGGGGGTGAAAACCCTTCCTCTCCCCTACTTGAGGAGGGAGGAAGAGGTTGCACCCCCAAAACAGGGACATAGATATCCTGTGACGGCAGATAGCACATGTTGAGTCTTCAGTGTGTGCATCCTCACATTTGGGCTGGTGGAAATCCCATAGAAAATTTCCGACGCATAACAAAACACACAAAAAGGGGGGGTTCACACTACTCTCCCCAAAATATCTATCATGTTTTTATATTTTTGCTCAATCACAATCATTCTCTTTCTCATAATGTCCATTTCGCTACTGCATTCCATGATTTCCTGAATGATTATTTTGGCGCTGGCACTCGAGAATGGAGGATTTGGACTTCCTGACACACCCCCACGTTCAGTCCCTAAAAAGAAACAAATATTTTAAAACTATGCAGGCCTACATCTGTATTTACCTTGAAGTTGTGGTGACAGACACTGACCTGTTGTGCTGATAAGCTCCACCTCTCCTTCCTCCACCTCTCCTTCCTCCACCTCCCCTTCCTCCACCTCCCCTTCCTCCACCTCCACTTTCTCCCCCTCCGCTTCCTGAACCTGCTTTGGGATCTTCGGGGAGTTTCTATGGTGTTGGGTTCCTCGTCTCCTGAGCATGGTGTCCTCCCACTCTCCTCTCCCCTATGGGAATAGCAAAAAAAATGTATCCTTTAGCACACAGACTTTTTAGGCCTGAAAATGGATTCTCAATGTTTTAAAGTGGGGTCCAATTGATATTTGGCCCTGAGTTTCAAGATGAACATATGAGATCTTGCAAACTCAACAAAGCAACATGTTATTTTGGAGGACACTCACAAATACACTTGGATAACCACCAAGGTATCCACTGGACCACCTGTGTGTGACACCGTTAAGAAATTTGGTCATGTGGCCCAGAGTATAGTATCTTGATGAAGAACAAAAAAGAGTACACAACTGCTGGAGTGTCATCTCCTTTACCCAGAATACAGTTTATCCTTTCATTCACATTCTACATTTCCTTACAACACATCATCTAGCCAACAATGTGTAGATAAACATTGTTGAAGTAAAATGAGGCATGCCCACATGTAGTTTACGTGGATATGTGCCAAACATGTTTGGGGGAAGAGCAGCAATTATTTTTTCCACACATTTAGCAAATAAGTGGACTCTCCACTTAACATAAAAGTTGAGATTTTAAAATGTGAAACCAGTCAAGCCAAGCACATGTTGCAAAACATGGAAGAATACATATTACAATGTGAAAGAACACAGTAAAATATACTTACTTTTTTCAATGCTTTTTATAAGCTTCCTATACTGCTCCGGCTCCCTGAGCTTCAGGTCTGACCACCTTTTACGGAGTTTTTCCTTGGATCTCCTGACCCCATATTTTTTATAGAGAGTCTTCGGCACTTTGTCCATAATTTGTGACTTCCGGAGATTAGGGGTGTCGTATGGGACATGCTTGCCGTCGTAATCCTTCCTCCGCAGAATGTCCACCATCTCAGAAAAAGACATATTAGTCGCCTTGTATCTTTTTTTACTGGATCGGGACGTTTCCGCCTCCGGGCTTTCCTCGTCGGTAATTTCAACTAAAGAAGCCACCTGTGTCTGCGACATGTCGCCGTCTCACACTGTGCGCCGATCGTTAACGGGCGGGGAAATGCTGAAAAAGTCCGTCATGGGCGGGCGACGAGGGCGGAGTTACACGCATGCGCAGGGTATAAAAAGGGGAAAGAAGTTATTAGGGATGCGCGGAGTAAGGACGACCAGAAGTGAACCAACGAAGTGAACTAAGGTAAGAAGGGAACTCGGGCCTGCAGTGGCCTATAATGGTTCATGATTGTAAAGGGCAATATTGTGATAAGTTGAGGAGAAACAATTCTGATCCTTTTCTTTTTTTAACTTTTTTTTTACTTGCTGATCCAAAAAGATGCATAAACTACGAGAGCCGGAGGTGATGCTGACTTTTATTGAAAAATATAAGGAACAGAGCAACCTGTGGGAACTGAAACACCCTGCGTACCACAAGAGTGATGTACGTCGGGCAACTATTACCAAATTAGCAGAGGATATGAAGCCATGGATCCCAGATGCAGACTACACTATGATCAATAATAAAATCAACAACCTGCGTAATTCCTATAAAAAAAAATACAAGGAAGTGCGCCAGTCAAAGAGATCAGGAGCAGCAGCCGACGATGTAGTAAAGCCCAAGCTGTGGTACTACAGACATCTTCAATTTCTGGATGACCAGATCGAGGCCAGGGAATCTATTTCCAGCCTTCCCTCCACCCTTCCTTCCACCCTTCCCTCCAGCGTTCCTTCCACCCTTCCCTCCACCCCTGCAGAGGCGGAGGAGGAGCCTCCCGAGCTAGAAGAGCCAGATCTTCGCATCTTCAGCCAGGTATAGTATTTTTGATCATAACTATTGTCCACTAAGTAATATTGTGTTGAACTGTTTGGATTAGCCATAAATGATATCACCCCCCCCCCCCCAAAACAAAACAAACCAGTAATGAGATCACAATTGTGTGTGATAGATTCCCCAAATAATCCAATTTTTCATTTTATTTTAAAAACAGGATGAGGCAAGCCAGGAGGAAGAGGGTCAGGAGTGTGGCAGGCAGGAGGAGGCAGGGCCAAGTGGGACTCAGCAGGTCCCCAGGCCTAGTGGCAGCACCGTCTCCCAAGTGGCTCCCCTCCACGTCAGACCGCCAAAACAACGGCGGATGACACAAGTGGAGGAGGAGTCACTAAAGATGATTCAGGAGGCTGCTGCCATTATGAGGGCCCCCCTCAACCCTACGGAGGGCTTTAGCACCTATCTGGCGGATAAGTTGCTCAGAATGGAGGCGGGACAACGGGCCCTTTGTGAGCACCTCATATATATGGCCGTACACATGGGGGCGAGGGGGCTGCTGACTGAGGCCACCCATATCTCGCAGCAGGCCAATCCCTCTCCTCCTTCTCCTCCTCCTCCTGCCACATCACCACCCACAGTGGCCCAGCCTGCAAGGGTGCGTGGACGGGGCCGTGGAGAGAACGCTGCAGAGAGGCGTGGAAGGAAGGCTACAGGGAAGAGCAGGAGGTGATTCCCTGGCCTCGAGCTGCTCATCCAGAAATTGAAGGTTGATGGAGTACCACAGCTTGGGATGATGTATGTCTTTGGCTGCTGCTCCTAATTTCATGCTGTTGTTGATTTTATTATTGATCATAGTCAGGTCTGCATTTGGGATCTAATGACTTGATATTCTCTGCTAATTTCTGAATAATTGCCCTTCGGTCTTTGTTTGTTTTTTTTCCGAAATAAAGGGAAATTTGATTTCAGCCAACATACATGCCTGATGTGGTTTTTTTTTAAGTAGCAATAAGATTTCATAAATACAATGTGTAATTAATAACAAGAGACACCAACCTCCATGAGTAAAAAATAAAAAAATATGTTGTTCGGAGAAATTGACACACCAAAAAATGCACAACAAAATTAAAGACAAAAACCAAAAAAAAGGTGTAATTTGTGAGGTCGGCCTTGAAGAATTAAACTAATTATTCCTAAGATCACAAGAAAGAAGAAAGACATACGTTTCTCAGAACTCATGAGAAAGATCTGCTGCCGAAATGACATTTTAAAGACCGTTCTAAAGCAAAAAAACATGCGCTGCATTAAACGAAGCAATAACTTGCAGAATGACGAATGTGCTCTCTCCATTAGGAACGCTAGTTTTACCAGAACGAGCGCTCCCGTCTCCTAATTCAGTCTGAGCATGCGTGGGTATTTTAACCGATGGACTTGCCCATAGACGATCGGAAATTACCATCGGTTTTTTATCCATCGGAAAATTTTAAAACAAGTTCTATTTTTTCCAACCGATGGAAAAAAGACCGATGGGTACCATACACGATCGGTTGGTCTGATGAAAACCATCCATCGGACGGTTTTCATCAGTCAAACCGATCGTGTGTACGGGGCTTAAGTGTATGTAATGTTTCTGATAATGAGAAAATAAATTCTTGACATTAAAAATTCTGTGGGCAGAGCTGTCTATGTCAAACATGAGAATGACAAATTACTACATCTTCTCTATCCATCCATCAACCAGCAAACTTTTTACATGTTGTTTCACATTCCACTCTAGTTAAATATACATTTCATGTGTGTGAGTTTGAACACAGGTCCACTGATCTAATGAACCTTTACGGCAAGGTCACTGGAGCTATTTTAAATAAAAAAAAAACTTCATATCTAATTTTAACATAGGGATGTGTCACACTGTAACACATTAGATCTCTTAAGCCCTGTACACACGATCAGATTTCCTATGGATTCTAATCCGATGGATTTTTCCATCGGAAATCCGATGAAGCTGACTTCCATCAGTCTTGCCTACACACCATCAGTCAAAAATCCAACCGTCCAAAACGCTGTGACGTAAAACACTCCGACAAGCCGAGAAAAATTAAGTTAAATGCTTCTGAGCATGTGTCGACTTGATTCTGAGCATGCGTGGGTTTTTTGTCCGATGGAGTTCCACACAGACGATCGGAATTTTCTATAGTTTTTTTGCCCATCGGATAAATTTAAAACTAGTTCTATTTTTTCTCACCGATGGAAAAAAGCCCATACACGATCGGTTTGTCCGATGAAAAAAGTCCATCGGACTGTTTGCATTGGTAAAACCGATTGTGTGTACACGGCTTTAAAATGCTGTCAGATAAGTGTTAGCTGATCTACTTTTTTCAAAAGATGCTACAAGTAATTTTTTTTACAACCAGATCTCTCTTGCTAATTTGAGAGACACAGATCAGTACTGTATACGTCAATACAGTCTTCCAGGCCTTGTCAAACATGGAATGTAGTTGTTGATTGTTCTAGCGCTGCAGTATATGATCTGAGATTTGAAGAATAGAAACACGCCTAAAGTAAATATACATAAATGCATATACAATAATAAAAAGGCCTCTTTTATACTTGGTTTATCAGCCAAGTGATGCAGTGAACCTTGTGCTGCCAGCGCATAGCAGGGTCAGACTCAACTGCAGCTCTCACACACAAGCTTTTTTGCACTCCAACACATCCTATTGAACTCTGCTCTACTCAATATTGCTCTCACTCCTTTAGCAGAGCTGTTGATTGGAGCAGTGTTCAAAAAAATATACTGATCAGCTGTGTTGCTGTGATTCTCTTAGTGTTAACGGCATAGAATTGTTTTAACCCTTGCTGCAGCATTTATCTGATAAGAAAAATAAATAAAAATGTATTACTGCACAAGCAGGCTGACTGTAGAAATATATAATACACAAAGTATTCCAAATTAGTTTTTAGCAGCATTTATTTATTTTCTAAATATATTACAGAAAGTGACATTAAGCTACTACATTTATGCATGGAATGTTCAACTTGTAGTCTGTTATAACCAATGTGCATTTGTAATTTGTGATAATAATTTTAACTTAAATTTGCAAACAGTTGTTGTTATGCTTTGTCTCATAATATATACTTTATTTGTAATGTTTATTTTCAAACATGGATTCAAGAGACTAATTTCTATAGACAATAACTCCAGTTGTGTGCCCAGAATATTTTTTCCCAGTTTTTATAAACAGGACCCAACAAATAAATATGCAGATAATGTTTACTCATAACTATTTTTATAGCCATGTAAATCTTTATATTGGCAAGATTTATTGTTTACATGTCATTGTTGTTCTTTGTTAAAATAGAAATATAATTATATTTTAAGTAAGTCATTTATTTCATTAGAAAATCCTGTTTGTTTATTAATCAATAATTCTGAGCCCATGTAAGGCATACGAGTAAAATCTATTATAATTGTTTTTAGTTTTTTTTTCCTTTTTTGCTTCAAAAAAATGTGTTTTGCAGTGGTTTGCCATCAGTTTACTTCAAAGCAATACACACTGGTCACTGGCATTAGAAAAAAAAAAAAAAAAAAGTTACCAATTTTACTCATCTAAAGCTATGGTCGTTCCTCTTCTGTTTACAAGATGTGGTGTCCTTCTTTGGGTATCCACGTCAATATCTGCATGATGCTGGCATTTCCTATTGGCAATCCAGCAGCAGGAACCTTTCAGGATCCAGACAAGGAGTGACATAAGTGTGAGGGCGTCGTTGGGGACCAGCTGACATATACACATGTGCAAAGCTGGATTAGCATTTCCCTGCACCTGGAAATGGCACCTGGAGAAGGACTCTGGTGTTGGACATAGGTGGGTATATCTTGTTTTACAAGGCAAGGAATTAAACACACAGAATGGGTTAGAGTAGAGCGGAAGGGGGTGAATAGTGCCTAGAGATGGGCTTTAAAAAGAAGAAATTCTGTCTAAGAAGTTATAAACTTCTTCTTAAAACTAAGAAGGATATGGCTCTAAAAAGTATTAGCAGATACAATAACTTAAGAATTTTGCACTAAACGTTTTGTTTTAAAAATGCTTGCTTTATTTTATAAGTGTTAGTGGGGTTAAATTGACATTTCTTTTCAACCACAGTGATGAGAAACTTCAAAAGAGGGGGATAGAATGGTTTCTTTATGTCGGCCACTAGGGTTCACCCTCTGGCTTCTTCGGCCAAATATGCCACTATCCATCATGGTTGCCATGGGTTTTGCCCACCCATGATGTCACTTCCTGTTTCTAGCGGTCCCGCACTGTTCCGGCGTGTGTATGGCTCAGTAGGGAGAATAAGGCTGCGGGCTCGCGGCCTTTCCTCTCTGTGTTCCGTTGGCAACACACTGCATGGACGGCGTCCATGTCTGTGTAAATGCCTGTTTTTAGGACATTGCTCATGTACTGTTCTAAGACATGCGCTCTGCGGGGCCAGGCCCGGTGACATCACACTTCTAATTGGCTGGTGGGTGGCGCCGGGCAGGAGCCTAATGCCGTGTACACACGATTGGTTTTACCGATGAAAACAGTCCGATGGACTTTTCTCATCGGACAAACCGATCGTGTATGAGCCCCATCGGTCTTTTTTCCATCGGTGAGAAAAAATAGAACATGCTTTAAATTTATCCGATGGGAAAAAAAACGATAGCAAATTCCGATCGTCTGTGTGGAACTCCATCGGACAAAAAATCCATGCATGCTCAGAATCAAGTCGACACATGCTCAGAAGCATTGAACTTAATTTTTCTCGGAGTGTTTTACGTTACAGCGTTTGGAACGGTCGGATTTTTGACTGATGGTGTGTAGGCAAGACTGATGGAAGTCAGCTTCATCGGATTTCCATAGGAAATCCGTTGTGTGTACAGGGCTTTACCACAGATAAATGGGGGCAGTGCAGCATATTGATTTTGCTGCTGCACTCCTGGGAATTCTCTCCCCTCATTCATGGTAAGATCTAACTGAAATATACATTACAGTTGCAACTATTTGTAAGGGTTTGGCTTACCAGGGTCCCATATGTTTCTACCTTAGGGTATCTTTTCTGTGTGGATGCAGTGGACATCTATCTAATCTTCTTGGGATGATATTTCAGCCTCTTATTATACTCATTATAAGGTGAGCTTTGCAAGTTTATTTGCTAACCATAGTGTTTATGTTTTATTGATATTTTCATAGGACGCAGCGGCTTTCGCCACACCTGGCTCAGGCTAAATTTTTGGCCAAAAACATCTTTAAGGAAGTGTGTATATGTTTATATATTGTGACGGTATGCGAGGTGAGATACATGACAATTGCTACATTTCACCTCGCATACGGTCCATTGTAAGGGACGATCCGTTCCGGTTTTTCCAGCCTCTGTGGCAGGCTGGGTTCCGGTCCTGATGTTCTGGTCCACCTGAGTCCACCTTCCACACTCAGGTGAAAGTTAAAAGTCCAGGAAGAGAACACAGCAGAGCTCTGGCCTGAGATTCAGAGGGGAACCTGAGTCAGAGGAGCTCTGTTTGTTGGATTGGAAAATAAAGGTTTGCTTCACCTTGTGTTTTGTGGGTGACGGGGACCAGCCCCTCACCGTATAGAGAGCGGTTACTGTTTAGTTTAGCGCCGGACGGCAAGGATTTGATTTTCTGTTTTGTTTATTTTGTATGACTATTGCAAATCACTTGTAAATAAAGCTGACAATACGCCAGGTTTTAAAGAAACTGCCTGTACGCTGACCTTCATTTTGAGAAAAGGTGATCCCCATGAGCTAATCTCCCACACGTGGTGGAGAATGCGGGCACTTTCTGAAGATGGAGGAATAGTTAAAGGCCCTGCTACAGGCCAATGCAGCTCAGCAGGAAACCAACCGCCAAGTCGCAGAGGCCGCTGCAGCACAACGGGAGGCTCAGGAGGAGATGAGCCGGCGAGTCGCAGAGGGCACGGCAGCACAACAGGTGGCCCAGCAAGAAATGTACCGCCAAGTCGCAGAGGCCACTGCAGCACAACAGGTGGCCCAGCAGGAGATGAACCGGCAGTTCGCAGAGGCTCTGGTGGAACTGAAAAAGGGGTCCGCACCTCCTATGCCAGTGGAAGCAAAGATGGTACGTGCATCCTACTACCTACAAAAAATTACATCTGCTGATGATGTTGAGGCATACCTTGCGACTTTTGAGAGAGTTGCTGACCGCAAAGGATGGCTAAAAGAGCAGTGGGCAGGTCTCTTGGCCCCATTTCTAACAGGAGAACCCCAAAAGGCCTATTTTGACCTAGAACCAAATAAGGCCCAGGACTATGAGACTCTAAAGACAGAGATACTCGCACGCTTGGGTGTCACCATGGCAATCCGGGCCCAGCGGGTGCATCAGTGGTCCTACTCCAGCAACAAGCCACCCCGTTCGCAAATGTTTGACCTGGTCCACCTCACCAAGAAGTGGTTGCAGCCAGAGACCTTGACAGGCCCGCAGATCGTGGAGCGTGTGGTAATGGACCGGTATCTGCGTGCGCTCCCTGCTGCTCTGAGGAAGTGGGTCGGACAGGGCGACACCAAAACTGCAGCCCAACTGGTCGACCTAGTGGAGAGGTACAGTGCTACTGAGGGCTTGGTGAATCCATCTACGCCCCACTTCGGTGTGTCTAGGGGTGCGAAATCTCCCGGTGGTTCTGGTAAGACTGTTCCGGGGTCCAAGAGCTTGGGGAGATTTGATAAGACTGTTGTTCCAACTGATGAGACTGTGGTTCCTAGACCTGGAGACTGGCCAAAGCAGCCAGGAAGGTCTTTGGGACCGTTGAGAGGACTGAGGGTTGAGAATATAAGATGTTTTCTTTGCCATGCATTAGGGCATATTGCTGCGAACTGTCCTATAAATGATGAACCTATGCAATGCGATTATGCTTATATGAAAAGATGCATTTCTTTGTTTGCACAGGCCGCATGTACTGCATCATGTCAGAGTCGCATTGAAAAACAGATGTGTGTTATTTCAGTGGATGGAAAGCCACTGACAGCCCCGCTAGACTCTGGTAGTGTGGTGACCCTAGTCAGGAGTGATTGTGTGAACCCCACAAAACTACACCCCAGTACTATTGGGGTAATTTGCATCCATGGGGAGACTCGAGACTACAAGACAGCGGTGGTTGAGGTTGATCCCCCCGGGGGCAGTGTAACGCATTCAGTGGGGGTGGTACCTTCACTGCTTCACGGAGCTTTAGTGGGAAGAGATTTTCCCAATTTCTGGAATTTATGGGAGAGCCAAGGGAGGCTGGTAGATAGAGCTCCCCCTGCTGGGGAAGCACGGGAACTCTCGCCAGACCCTTTTTGCCAAAGCGAAGGGGATGCGGTTGGTGGGATCAAGGAAGCCGGAGACCCTCTTCCTTTCCCTGTCATGGCTGGGGAGCCGGAGGACCTGGAAGTTAGCTCCCAGCCTGAGGGTAACGAACAGGAGAACCCCTCTGACTCTGACATTGAGAGTAGCCAAAATGTGGTACTTGATTTAGAGGTCAGGAGAGAGGATTTCTGTACCGAGCAACTACGAGAGGCCACCCTCATGAGAGCCAGGGAAAACGTTAAGATGTTAGATGGGAAACCGGTGGATCCTAATTGGGTGGTGTCTTTCCCCTACATGGCAATTAAAAACAATTTATTGTATCGAGTGATAAAACATGGAGAGGACGAGGTAGAACAGCTACTAGTTCCCAAACCTTTCCGCAGGGTGGTGCTAGACCTGACCCATGGTCATGTAATGGAGGGCATCTCGGTGTTGAAAAAAACAGGGAGAGAATCGCCCAGAGATTCTTCTGGCCCAGGTTGCATGCAGATGTCAAGGAGTACTGCGAATCGTGCCCCGAGTGCCAAATGTCAGCACTGGCACCCCATTTTCCCAGCCCCCTTGTTCCTTTGCCAATAATCGAGGTCCCCTTTGAGAGGATTGGCATGGACCTGGTGGGGCCGGTTGTGAAATCTGCCCGCGGTCACCAGCATATTCTGGTGATCCTGGACTATGCGACTCGCTATCCTGAGGCCATACCCTTGCGCAATACCTCTGCTAAGGCTTTCACCAAGAAATTGGTCCATGTCTTTAGTCGACTGGGGATCCCAAAAGAGATCTTAACCGATCAGGGCACCCCCTTTATGTCCAAGGTTACCAAAGAGCTTTGTAAGTTATACAAAATCTCCCATCTCCGTACCTCTGTCTACCACCCCCAAACGGATCGTCTGGTCGAAAGATTTAATAAAACTTTGAAAAGTATACTGAAAAAGGTGGTCGACAAAGATGGGAGAAACTGGGATTTTTTGCTGCCATATCTCATGTTTGCAATACGTGAGGTTCCGCAGGCGTCCACAGGCTATTCCCCCTTTGAACTCTTGTATGGTAGGCATCCCAGGGGGCTGCTAGATATTGCCAAAGAAACATGGGAAGGTGAGGCAACCCCATATACAAGCATCATAGAGCATGTCTCCTTGATGCAGGATCGAATCGCAGCTGTCCTACCCCTGGTGCGAGAACATATGGAGCGAGCCCAGGAGGCCCAAAGGAGGGTCTATGACTGAAGTGCCAGGGTCCGTACTTTCAGCCCTGGGGACAGAGTGTTGGTATTGGTTCCCACGGTGGAAAGTAAGTTTTTAGGTTGTTGAAAGGGTGGGGGATGTAAACTACAAAGTCTACCAGCCAGGGAAAAGGAAACCACACCAAATTTACCATGTGAATCTCTTAAAACCCTGGAAGGACCGAGAGACTTTACTGGCCACGTCCCCGCCTCCAACCGACCGGGTACCCGTGACACCTGACGTTCCCATCACGGATACCCTGTCCGTGGCACAACAAAGTGACGTTAGGGTGTTTGTGCATAAAAATAGAGACTTTTTCTCCCCCTTACCCGGACTGACCAACATAATCCAACATGACATAGTGACGGAACCAGGGGTTCGGGTAAATGTGAAGCCATATAGAATCCCAGAGGCCAGGCATGAGGCGCAAAAGAAATTAAAAACATGTTGGAGTTGGATGTGATAGAAGAGTCCCACAGTGAGTGGTCGACCCCCATAGTCCTTGTCCCAAAACCTGATGGCACTATCAGGTTTTGTAATGACTTTCGGAAACTCAACAGTCTGTCCAAGTTCGATGCATACCCGATGCCCCGGGTCGACGAACTTGTGGACAGGTTGGGACAGGCTGTTGGGACGACCCTAGACCTAACAAAAGGCTATTGGCAAATACCGCTAACTGAATCGGCCAAGGAGAAGACTGCCTTTTCCACTCCTGAGGGCTTGTTTCAGTACAAGTGGATACCTTTTGGTCTGCATGGGGCCCCTGCATCATTCCAACAAATGATGGACAGAACTTTGAGACCACATCGCCCGTATGCGGCTGCTTATTTGGACGATGTGGTCATCCACAGCCCAGATTGGGAATCGCACCTGCCCCGGATACAGGCGGTGGTAGATTCCCTTAGGGAAGCAGGCCTCACGGCTAACCCAAAGAAGTGTGCCATAGGCCTGGAGGAGGCCAAGTACCTTGGCTATGTTATTGGCTGGGAACTTGTCAAGCCTCAACCAATAAGATTGAGGCAATTCAAAAATGGCCCCAACCCGTAAACAAGAAACAAGTTCGGGCCTTCCTAGGCATTACGAGGTATTACCGACGGTTTATACCTGACTTTGCCACCATTGCTGTCCCTCTGACTGACCTGACGAAGGGCAGAGGGTCTGTCATGGTCAAATGGAACCCTGAGGCAGAGAAAGCGTTTCAGAAATTAAAACAGGCCCTTTGTGCACTACCGGTGCTGGTGACCCCGGACTTCACAAAGGAGTTTGTCATACAGATAGACGCCTCTGAGGTGGGCCTAGGGGCCGTACTGTTGCAGGACAGGAATGGTGAGGAGCACCCAGTTGTATACCTGAGCCGGAAGCTGAACAAGCACGAAAGGAACTATGCCATTGTTGAAAAGGAATGTCTCGCCATTAAATGGGCCTTAGACTCCCTGAGGTATTATCTACTCGGGAGGTCATTTAGGCTGGTCACTGACCATGCTCCCCTGAAGTGGATGTGTGACAACAGGGAGAAAAATGCCTGTGTGACAAGGTAGTTCCTGGCTTTACAGCCCTTTAAATTCATGGTTGAGCACAGGCCGGGCAAACTCCAGGATAATGCCGATGCCCTCTCCCCTGTGCACTGTATGGCTGGGTCAAGTGCTCAGCCGCAGGGGCTTGAGCAGAGGGGGAGGATATGTGACGGTATGCGAGGTGAGATACATGACAATCGCTACATTTCACCTCGCATTCAGTCCATTGTAAGGGACTGAACGGGAATCCGTCTCGGTTTTTCGAGCTATACACATACATAGCTTATTACAGATATCTATATGGCTGACTGGATTTTTAAGGTAAAGGCACGGTTTTGCTTTTTCGTATCTGAACCAGTTACCATATATACTCGAGTATAAGCTGAGTTTTTCAGCACATTTTTTTGTGTGCTGAAAATGACCCCCTCGGCTTATACTCGAGTCGCCTTTTTGTGCCTGATCTCCCGGAATTTGGGGACCCGGTACTGGCCGGCCGTAGCTTAGCACACATGTAGCCCCACTCTTCCTCTACAAGTGTGCAAAGTTTGTTGTCTAGGGGACCTATGGCCGGGGAGCGCCGATTTTTCAAAGCTGGGCACCCCTTCCATAAACTCCCATGTTAAATGGTCATTTCTCTGGTGACTTTGGGGACCCGGTACTGGACGGTCGTAGATCTCCTTGACCCGAAACTTGGCACAAATATAGCCCCATTTCTCCTCTATAAGTGTGCAAAGGTTTTTGTCTGGGGAACCTACGGCCGGGGAGCAACGATTTTTCAAACCTGGGCACCCCTTCCATAGACTCCCATGTTAAACGTAAGTCTAGTCATGGACACAGTGAGGCATGGGCACAGTGAGGCATGGACATAGTGAGGCATGGACACAGTGAGGCATGCACATGGTCACAGTGAGGCAAAGTGAGGCACAGTGAGGCATGCAGATGGACACCCTAGGCTTATACTCGAGTCAATACGTTTTCCCATTTTTATGGGGTAAAATGAGGTGCCTCGGCTTATAATCGTGTCGGCTTATACTCGAGTATATACGGTAAATAGATATATGCGAGGTATATACCTATATGATCCTAAGAAATACACTGTATTCCTCTTTTATAGTGTATGGTGGCTGTTGTCAAGGCCCTCTAGATGTTTACAGAGCTCTATCTTTGAGAGGATTTATTCTAGATCGATGCATCCACTGCTACGGTGTGTTACCAGCTATCAGTTTAGACTGATCTAACCATGTCTGCTTTAGTAGTTTATATTGGAGCCCAATCTCTTATAATAATCTCTACAAAATCTCTTTATCAGATAACAAGGTATATCCCCTCCCTTCCCCCTTTGTCTGTGGGGGCTCCCACACTCGCTGGGGCAGACCTACCCTCTTTTTGGACTTCGTCACATGATTTGGCTCTGGGTAAGGTGGAAGTGACACCATGCATGTTATATCCTCATTTTAATCAATGACCTTAAATGTCTTATTGTTATTGTCATGATTAATGTTTTTCTCCCTTTCTATTCATAGTATGATATATGATCTCTGTTCTATAAAATCACATGTATGCAAAAGCTCCTGAAGAAGCAGTGAATATTTCCGTGAAACATGTTGAGCATGCAAACATACAACTGTTACAGGGTGAATTTGTAATATCAGCCTTTTCAGTTACACCCTATATGTCTATACCTACAGACTTGTCTTCTTTTAAATATGCTATGTATGTTTTTAATATGTTGTAAATTTAATAAAATTCTAAAATGTTATATCTATTTTTGTGTATCCCAAGTGTTTTTATAGTACTATTAAAGTCCATTGTAGCCTCAATCCAAAATTCCTCTCTATAAATTGACAGGACAAAGGTACTTCTCTTTATACATACAGTACATATAATTTTTTATGACACTCCATTTTTCTAGATAGATATCTTTCATTTTTTTAACAAATTAATATCTTAACCATATCAGCTCCAGAAGGTTTTCCCACTTAATGACCAGGCATTTTTTTGCGATATGGCACTGCGTTGCTTTAACCGACAACTGCATGGTTGTGTGACGCTGTACTCAAATACAAATTGTATTTTTTTTCTCACAAATAGAGCTTTCTTTTGGTGCTATTTGATTACCTCTGCGGTTTTTATTTTTTGCGCTATGAATAAATACCAACAATTTTGAATAAAAAAATATATTTTTTACTTTCTGTTATAAAACATTACCAAAAAAATTAAATAAAAAAATCTAATTTCTTCATCAATTTAGGCCAATATGTATTCTGCTACATATTTTTGGTAAAAAAAATCCCAATAAGCGTATATTGGTTGGTGTGTGCAAAAGTTATAGCATCTACAAACCATGGGATAGATTTAGGGACTTTTTTTTTTTTTTTACTAGTAATGGCGGGGATCAGCGATTTTTAACAGGACTGCGACCTTGGGGCAGGCAAATTGGACACTAAGTAACACTTTTTGGGGACCAGTGACACCAATACAGTGATCAGTGCTAAACAAAATGCACTAATCACTGTATAATTGACACTGGCAGGGAAGGGGTTAACATCAGGGGCAATCAAGGGGTTAAGTGTGTGCCTGGGAGGTGTTTTATAACTGTGTGGGGGAGGGACAGACTGGAGGAAAATAAAGATTGTGTTTCAGCTTAGCTGAAACACAAAGATCTCTCCTTTGCTCCCTGACAGATCAGCGGTTTGATTTGTTTACATAGAACGATTGGTGGGTCACGGAGGCCATCGTGGCCGCTGGACCTGCTAATTGGCTCCCACTGTGTCCAATCACAGCAGGAGCGGTGTCCGGAGGCGCATGTGCCCCTACACTGTGTGCATGAAATCATGTACAGGTACGTGATTTTGTGCAGCCGGGCTGCCCTGCCATAGTATATGTACGGTGGGCGGTCCAGAACCGGTTAAAGGGAATGTGGATTTCATGTACTGTGGATTTTTCATGCAAATTTTCATATGAACATTCATTCAAAAATCTACTAGTATATGGCAGCTTAAATTTGCACTTTTACCTTTCTTCCAGGCAATTGGAAGAGCTAATATATCGCCCAATTACAATTTATAAAACTGTATGGCTTTGGCTATTCCATTAATTACATCTTGGTGACTTATAGCTCAATTTTCTAAAAGCAGCTGAAAGGAAGTACAAATTTTACAAGTTTACACTGACCCAGCTACTACAAGATGCTGAAAGGTATACACACACAGATCCCTACTTTCAGAAATTGTTACACATTTGTCCAACTGTTAGAGGGACAGCATTGCATTCAACAATAAGGCTGCCTGCACATGCCATTTTTTTTTTTTACATGTAAAGTAAATGTATCTTTCCAACCAGTGCTACATCATCATAAAAGTGCCGTGAGATGCAATTTTAAATGTGTCTCCAGTCAGTTTTTACTTGAATAGTAAAAACAGGCTGCAATACACATGGGACACATATCCTAGCACAGCATATTTGATCATGCAGAAGAAGGCACTAACATATTTGCGTTGCTGCAGCAACAGCCAGAAAGATGCATCAGGTTGATGTGCCTTAAAACATCCACATGCTGGGGTGCACTGCTCAGTGTATTTTTCACAAAAAGGGTTGTTGTGTTTCTAAAACTTCATTGGGGTTATGCAGTGTGACAAGTTTGGATGCCAGCAGTGCTTCATGAAATTAGTGTTAAAAAATACTACTCTGGCTAATGTATCAGTTTGTACAACATAAACAGACTGATTGAGGAAGTACTAAGTATTTATAAGCAATATAATGATTTAGCACAAATCTTTCTTAAACAGAGAAAATGAAACCACATTTGCAGTTAATGAAGCACAATATGAATTAATGACACTATCTAATGTCATATACATACAGTTATATGCCAACCAATTCGTCGCTTTAAACAAATGCCATATCTCTAGAGAGCATTCAGGATTCCACACTGTATAAGCAGCACTCAATTTATGACACATGGATCAAAGCACACATAGCAAGTCATAGAAAATAACAAGGGAAAATGAAAAGGTACAGTACAGTTATACCAGTATATGTTATACACTTCGAATAATTAATGTGTTTAAAATGTCACAGGGGAAACTGCAATGAATCTTTAATCAGGATTCTCAGGGTTATCTCCTATAATAACCCAGTTCAGTAATTAAAATATAACTATGCGCCTACCCCCACCTACCTTTTTTTAATCACAACATTTCATGACTGCTGCTAAGTCATGCTTCATTATTAATTACAAGTCTATTTGCCTGACAACTAATTTATTAACATATTAGTATACAGTGTAACTACGGATAAAGGGTTGTTTGTTAGCTGGAGAACCTCAAAGTGTGTCATATAGTATACAGTAGATGGCAAATAATGCTATTTTGAGCCATTGCATGTCTCCTATCATTGCATGTCTCCTATTGTTGCCAAACCAGGTTATATCATTTGACGTCTAACTACCTCATGTGTATCTATATTGAAGAGCTAGCAGTACAATGTAATATTATTATTACTATTGTTGTATAGTAAAATCCTTTTTGCGCCCATTATTTTTTGCATTGATATTGTACATACCTTAATAATAACATAAAAATATGGTAGGCAATCTAAGTCCATTTCTTTAATCAAAATGAAGAAAATGTGTATTATAACCATCTGCATTACTGATTTTCACAGTGTTCACACATGAGATTAGCCAGCTATATTAGTCAATTCAGCCTTCCTCAAAAGAAAGATTGTGAAGCAAGCACAAGCATCAGGACAACAACATAAGACATGGTCGGCAACACCCAACACGCAAGCCAGAGATGGAACGCAGCTGCATTTATGATGGCATGCAAAAGGAAACCTGGTAGACCAATCTCCAACACAACAAGCCCGGCCGGTGGCTGCGGTTTTATGCATAGAAGGCAGCACGGATGCCTCCTGCTAGCCTCAGTTCGCGCCCCCTGCTTTAGCTCCGACCCACCTTTATAGAAACCAGCAGAGATGCTTCCTGCTGGCCACAGTTCCCGCCCGCCCACTTCAGCTCCAGCCTGTCCACTTCAGCAGCACGGATTGATTCTGCCAGCATTAGTTCACACCCTCCGCTGTAGCTTCTGCCCATGTGCATTGAAAACAGTCCACTTGCAGTCTGCATGTGCCTATTGTTATTGGCACCCCAAATGCAGATCGCAAACGCAGTGCCGATGTACCATGTGGTTTTGGTGCAGTGTTGTTGCGCAATCCAGTGCACTTTTTTTTGCGTGGTCTGGTGCAATTTGCATCAAATTAAAATGAATAGACTTTTAAAACATACAAGTGAGAATCACACGAGAACCCACGCATTCCCATGAAATCCTCTGAGAACCAGTCCCACATTATTATAAAAGTCCTAACTACATTTCCAGTGGAAATAGGGTCTATAGGTTTTTGTTTTTCGGCGCCTGTGAAAAGTGTTTTAAAAAATGCACATGTGCAGTAACTTAGCCCTATTATTAAGTAAAAGACGTGTGGGGGAGGGGGTGTCCCTGTTGCAGCTGCTGCTTTTATCCCCAAGCACCTGAAAAAATTGCATTTTTTGTAGTAGCCAGCTTTAAGCTAGATATGAATTCTTCATTAAGCAGCAGCCATACACACTCTCGTACTTATTAATAGGGCTACATTCCTGTAATTGTGCATTTTTGAAAATAATTTTTACAGGATCCCAAAAAAAGAAGCTATAATGTTCCTACTGGAAATTTAGTCAGTAGTTACCATATGCTGTTCTAAAGTAGTAGTTACCAATAGTTGAAGGTGCGGAAATTGGGCCTGGTCTGAGGTGTGAAGGTGCAGAAGTTGGGCCTGGTCTGAGGTGTGAAGGTGCAGAAATTGGGCCTGGTCTGAGGTGTGAAGGTGCAGTAATTGGGTCTGGTCTGTGGTGTGAAGGTACAGAAATCAGGCCTGGTCTGAGGTATGAAGGTGCAAAAATTGGGGCAGATCTGAGGTGTGAAGGTGCAAAAATTGGGGCTGATCTGAGGTGTCATGGTGCAGAAATTGGGGACGATCTGAGATGCGAAAGTGCATAGATTAGCTCACATAAAAGTACAGGATCTGGGCTAATCCAAGGTGTCAAAGTGAAGAAATTGATGAAGGTAGCCTTGGCAATGGTATCTGCATTTGAATCTGTTTATATGTGTGTTAATTTCTTATTACTCAAGTAGTTTACAGCATTTACTTTAAAAAAATAACTTTTTGTGATTGAGAGTATGGAATTGGCATTTATTTTTATGTAGTCGGCTCTCTCAATTCCTTTGAAAACATTATTTTAGCACTGTGTGCTCAAAAGGTTGCCTACCCCTGCCCTTGAAAAACAAAATGACCAAGGTAAATATTCTGATAATAATTCACTAGAAATATACCACACTGTTACATTTTTTATATATTTTTAGATTTGACAGCAGATGAGAACAGAGCATCCTCTGTCATCACAATACAGAGTGCCGGCAACAGGACAGTTAAGTACACATTGGCATATGCAATAAACACTTTAACACCGTTTTAGTATTTGATAATATTTAACAATAACTCCTTCCTACTTTCTTAAGAGGTAGACAGATGGGATGCTCCTTGTACTTAAATTGGCAGAAACGTCTCATCACCATCAACCATTTACAAATAATAGGATAGGTAACCATGGAATAGATAACATAGTAGAGAGGTGTCTCCTTTTATTGCAGACATTACTACTATATAGTACCATGTCAGGATAATTAGGAGATGGAAAGAAGGTTGGAAATGAAGGTAGTGAGGTACAAGCAGGTGAGAAGGGAATGGGGGGAGGAAGGGCAACAGGGTCAGAGGAGTGAGGGGCATTGTCAAGTCTTGCAATGGGGATCAAACCATCGCACTTCTATATCGGCTGTGCAAATGAAGCTGTGAACATGTCCAAGCACCCAAACGCATTAGCTTGCTTTTTAAAGTCACTGTCATGCCATAAATAAAGTCTTCCTAAGGATTTTGGAGTTGCTGTCTCTCTCTACTAATATTGATTAGACTGATCCACTTTAGCTGAAGGAAAGGTTTACAGGTATTCTGATGTGTTTTGAAAATATTCCAATAGAACCATTTCTTACAGAGATTTTTCCTTCCCATTAATGGTGGAAGAGAGATCCTTCATGGCTTTATTATAATTTATTTGGATAAACTATATCTGCAGTTACAGAAACTTGCTTTCTCCGGTTTGCTGGAATGTAGTACCTGGCAGTACTTACCAGGGTACTAAGTAGAGATTTTTTGTACGGTTTATCGGTATTGTATTGCGGTGAAGCAGGATATAAGCTGCTTTTTGCAGTATGTTGTAATCAGTAAGTTTTTTCAATGCTATCTGCATCACTTTCCAGAAAGCGTTTGAGATAAGCCCAAAATATATGAAGAAGGGTACCTTCCTCTTCACCACAATGTCAATAGATTAATAGAGAGGAGACCCCAGTACCTGCACAATACTTTTCAATGCTTATTTAGGGCTCAAGCCTCGTGCACACAGCCGGTTTTCTCAGCAAGAAAGCTGCTGGGAGAGCTTTTTGCCGAGAAAACCGGCCGTGTGTATGGTTTCTCGGCGAGAAAACTGCCGGGAATCTCGTCGGGATTCTCGGCAGAGTGTTTCCTGCCAAGAAAACCGTGAGTGTGTAGTGCTTACCTGTCCCAGGTAAGCCCGCGCATGCTCTATGAGACTTCGACGCATGCGCGGTAGCTTACAAGGGTAGTGTAGGGTGTAGCAAGATGGCGGCGACGGCATTGAATGTGACGAGCGCATGCTCGTCATAGTCGATGACGTCACCACGTTCTTGCCATTCAAAAGAACGGCGGTTCTTTTGAATGGCCGTGTGTACACTCGGCGAGTAAGGAAAGCTTGCCAGGAATCCCGTCAGGAAAAATGGGATTTTTGTACTCACCGTAAAATCCTTTTCTCTGACGTCCATGGACTGACACAGCTCTAATACTGAAACACGTGGGTATATGTCCCTGATCGCAGGAGAAGATCTAGGCACAATGTTAGATGTTAGAAACATACATTCTAGAAAAAAACTGAGCTGAACAGCCCCGCCCAGGGGGCTGTCCCTCCAGACATAACCCTCCTACCTGCAGCTAGCAACCTCAATTTGTAACAAAGCAGTACAAACCTTAAAGAAGGGTGGGTGCTGTGTCAGTCCATGGACATCAGAGAAAAGGATTTTACGGTGAGTACAAAAATCCCATTTTCTCTTATCGTCCATGGACTGACAAAGCTCTAATACTGAAACACGTGGGATGTCCCAAAGCAGTATCAGAAAAGGGAGCGAGCAGTAGTAAAGGAAAAACCAAACTCCACTCCAAACAAGCAGAACTCCTCAACGGAGGAGATGCAACTTTAAACAGCGGCCTGCAACCCTTGCGGCCGAAGGAAGCATCCGAAGATGCAGCCACATCAACTTTATAGAACTTAGAAAAGGTATGAAAGGATGACCAGGTCACCGCCTTGCACACATGTGCAACCGACGCTTGATGTCGGAAAGCCCAGGAAGCACCAATTGCCCTGGTGGAATGCGCCGTAACCGGAAAGGGAGGCACCCGCCCCTTAAGGGCATAGGCCTGTATAACGGTCTGTCTGATCCACCTAGAAAAGGTGGCAGACGACACCGCTTGGCCCTGTTTTGGACCAGAGACAGACACAAACAGTGAGTCAGATTTCAGAATGGAAACAGTAGCAGACAGGTACACCCGCAAGGCTCGTACCACATCCAATGTATGAAGCGCAAACTCTCAGGGATGCGATGGGTGAGGACACAAGGACGGAAGAACAATGTCCTCATTAAGGTGAAAGGCCGAGACCACCTTTGAAAGGAAAGACGGTCGTGGGCGCAACACCGCCTTATCCTTATGAAGGACCAAGTAAGGCGACTTGCGGGACAAGGCCGCCAACTCAGACACCCGTCGAAGCCACCTTCTGGGACAAGGTCAAGAGAGGAATCTCCCTGATATTTTCAAAGGGATGTTCTTGGGGAACCGAGAGCACCAAATTCAGATCCCGAGGGGGAGGAGGCTTGACAGGGGGGATCACATGGCGAACCCCCTGCACAAAGGTGCTAATCAAGGAATGGCCCGCTAGCGGTCATTGAAAAAGACAGCCCGGGCCGAAATCCGACCCTCGATGGTATGCAAGGCCAGCTTTTGGGTCACACCACGCTGTAAGAACAGCAAAATCTTGGGAACGGAATATATCCGTTGTGAGGGGGTTAGCTCGGCAGCGGGTGTGTGTGACCCCCGGGATGAGCTCCCCACACAAAACAGGCCCAGCAAACGGAGGTTGTGGTTTTCAAAATCAAAAAAAGGTGCGGTTTATTTTCTATTTACAGTGACAAAACACAGCAAAGCAAAAGAAACATAACCAAAATAAATCCTGGTCAAGTTGACCTCTGACTAAACATACAGGTTTCCTAACTAACAACTGGGATCAGCCTAGTGCTGTCCTAGTCCCTAAGTCCCTGGTTTAGTAAAAGTCCAAACAAATAGCCACACAGGCTTTGCCTCACCGCACAGGGGTTCACTCTCCCTAGACAGTCCACACAGGTCTGGTTCCAGGCATGAGCTAACATCTAATGAAGCTGGGAGTTCTTATAGAGGCCTAAATGAGCTGACAAGCTTCAGCTGGTCTCATCAACTCCCTGTCTGCACGACGCCCCACACTCTCCCTAGACATATGAGTCATCCATGAGCCCACTAGCCTTATACAACTCTCCACCTAGTTGTATAAGTCGGCGTAAAGCCTGAATCTGGGCGAAATATATCTACCCCCCTGGATGCAACCAGGTGACTTTACCTTCCTGCTGTCACATACCCCCCCCTCTTGTTTTAACCTCGGGGTTGGAACACCAGCAATCAGGCATTCATGTACTCGAGACAAAGCATCCACATTCCCCATTTGAACGCCAGGGCGATGCTTTACTGTGAAGTTGAATTCCTGGAGGGCCAGGAACCACCTATTCACTCTTCTATTTGTTTCCTTGTTTTGAGCCATCCACTTTAACGGAGCGTGATCCGTAACCATGTCAAAGTGCCTACCTAGCAGGTAGTACCGAAGGGAATCTAGAGCCCACTTCACCGCTAAACACTCCTTTTCAACGGTGGCGTAATTTACCTCATGGGACTTCAACTTCCTGCTGAGGTAAATGACTGGGTGCTCTTCCCCGTTCCAGACCTGGGACAATACTGCTCCTAACCCCACATCTGACGCATCACTTTGTACGACAAAGTCTTTAGAGAAGTCGGGTGAGTACAACACTGGCTGGCTACATAAGGCTTGTTTCAAGAATTGGAATGCTGCCTCAGCCTCGGGCGTCCATTTAATCATGACCGACCCTTTCCCCTTCGTCAGGTTGGTTAGGGGCACAGCCTTAGAAGCAAAGTGGGGAATGAATCGCCGATAATACCCAGCGATTCCCAGAAAGGCTCGTACCTGCTTCTTGCTGTTGGGACGTGGCCAACTCTGGATGGCCTCGACTTTGTTGAGTTGGGGTTTTATTACTCCCCTCCCAATGGTGTACCCAAGATATTTGGCCTCCTCCTGCCTAATGGTACACTTCTTGGGGTTAGCCGTAAACCCCGCTTCCCGAACAGAGTCCAGGACTGCTTGCACTTTTGGCAGATGTGAGGCCCAATCTGTGCTATGGACAATTACGTCATCCAGGTAAGCCGCAGCATACTTCCGATGGGGCCTCAGCATCTGGTCCATTTTCCGCTGGAATGTGGCCGGCGCATTCTGTAACCCGAACGGCATTCTTTTATATTGGAACGCCCCGTCTGGGGTTACAAATGCGGTTTTCTCTTTGGCCGACTTGGCCAGGGGGATTTGCCAATACCCTTTTGTGAGGTCAAGAGTCGTCATGTATCGGGCTGTTCCCAGCCGGTCGATCAACTCATCTATACGTGGCATGGGGTAGGTGTCAAATTTTGTAACTTTGTTCAACTGACGAAAATCGTTACAAAATCGCCAGCTCCCATCCGGTTTAGGCACCAACACGATGGGACTAGACCAATCACTTTGGGACTCCTCTATCACCCCTAAGTTCAGCATTTTCTGTACTTCCTCCCGTATTGCCTCCCGTCGAGCCTCTGGGATCCGATAGGGTTTTAACTTCACCCTTTCACCGGGCGGGGTAATGATGTCATGCTCTACCCCAGATGTTTGTCCCGGCAGCTCAGAGAATACCTCCTTGTTGCGAAGCACAAACTCCTTAACCTCCTGTTGTTGGGGTTGTGACAAGGTGGCTGCTATTCCAACCTCAGGAATCACGCAACCAGTTTGAGCTGGTGACCAAGTGTCTGCGACTAGGGACTCTCTATCCCTCCAGGCTTTCAACAGATTAACGTGATAGATCTGTTCGGGCTTTCGCCTTCCTGGTTGTCTGACCTTGTAATTCACTTCGCTCACTTTTTCCATTATCTCGTAGGGGCCTTGCCATTTGGCAAGGAATTTACTTTCAACCGTAGGGACAAGTACCAATATCCTATCCCCCGGGGAAAAGGTACGGGTCTTGGCTCCACGGTTGTACACTCTCTGCTGTGCCAACTGCGCTTGGGCCAAATGTTCCTTCACGATGGGCATTACCTGTGCAATTCGATCTTGCATCAGGGCGACATGCTCAATCACACTCCTGTGGGGAGAACTCTCACTTTCCCAAGTTTCCTTGGCAATATCCAACAGCCCTCTTGGGTGTCTCCCATACAGTAACTCAAAGGGGGAGAATCCCGTAGAGGATTGGGGCACCTCCCTAATAGCAAACATCAAATAAGGAAGTAAACAGTCCCAATCCTTTCCATCTCTATCCACCACTTTCTTCAACATTTGTTTTAGGGTTTTGTTGAATCTTTCAACCAGCCCATCGGTTTGGGGGTGATACACAGACGTACGCAATTGCGTCACTTTGAACAATTTACACAGCTCTTTCATAACCCGGGACATAAAGGGTGTACCTTGGTCCGTAAGCAGTTCTTTACAAATACCCACCCGGCTAAAAACAAGAGATAGCTCTTTGGCTATGGTTTTGGCCGAGGTATTTCGGAGAGGGATCGCTTCTGGATAACGGGTGGCATAGTCCATTATAACTAATATGTACTGGTGCCCCCTAGCGGACTTGATTATAGGACCTACCAAATCCATGGCGATCCTCTCAAACGGGACCTCAATGATGGGTAGAGGGACCAGCGGGCTACGGAAATGTGGCATCGGGGCCAACCTCTGACACACAGGGCAGGAGGAACAATAATTTTCTACGTCCTTCATCACCCCCGGCCAATAGAATCTCTGTAATACCCTCTCTCGGGTTTTCTCTGTCCCCAGATGACCTCCAAGAATGTGCCCATGGGCCAACTCCAACACCAACTTCCTGTAAGGTTTGGGCACCACAAGCTGCTCAACGGTTTCTTCTGCCCTTTTTGCCACCCGATACAGTAGGTCCTTCTCTACGCTGAAGTATGGGTAAGTGCAGGTATTATCTGGGTTCACTAACTCACCATCTATTTTCACTACGTTTTCCCGTGCCTTTATTAGGGCGGGGTCTTTCAACTGTTCTGTGGCAAAGTTTTCCCTGTGAACCTCAAGATCAGAAAACTCCACAGACGGTAGGTTTTCGTCTGAGGAGGTGGGCTCCTCTCCAGTTTCTTGAGTCTCCCCTGCCAATACTGATAAGGGAAATTCCGGAGAGTCCTCACCACTCTCAGGGGAGTTCTGGCTATCACATTCCTGGTACATAGGGGCACCAGTGAGGGGCTCAGGATCATCCCACAGTTCCCAGAACTTCGGAAAATCCCTTCCCACAATGGCGTCATGCGGTAACTGAGATACTAAGCCCACTGGATGAGAGAGGGTACCTTTGGGGGTCTCGAAACACACTGTAGTCACTGGATACTCTCGGGTGTCCCCATGCACACAAATAACAGCTACCTTGCTATTCCCAGAGACCTCTGTTTTAACTAACTCAGCCTTTATCAGGGTCACAAGGCTACCTGAATCCAGCAATACCACAACATTTCTACCATTAACACACATTTTGCATAAATGTTTCTCAGTTCCTCGAATGGCAGTGCATGCGACTGTCACACACAGCGAGTGACGTCTGCCCGTCAGAAAGTCACACTGCATGGGTTCCTCCACAACCGGGCAATTGGCTGCAATATGTCCCGCTTGCTGGCAGCGGTAGCAAACGATCCTTCTTGCCGCCTCTTGAGCCGCTGATTTCCCCGGCTGTTCTCGCCAAACTTGGGGTAGAGCTCCCACCCTCTCACTCTCTCCACCCTCACCCCTTGGAATCCTCTTATCCGCCCCTGGGGATGGTCTGGTCTTAGGGTGGAAAGTCCGAGTGTCTCTGGAAGAGGCCGTCAGGTTCTCTGTAGCCAAGTATTTCTCCACACGATCCACAAGACCATCGGCCGTCTCTGGGTCTCCATGGCTTACCCACTTTTGGATGGCAGTAGGAAGAGCTCTCAAAAACCGATCCATTACAACACGTTCCACAATCTTTGGTGCGGACAAAGTCTCTGGCTGTAGCCACTTTCTGCTCAGGTGAATGAGATCATACATTTGAGACCTGGGGGGTTTTCCAAGCTGGAAAGTCCAGTTATGCACACGCTGAGCCCGGACAGCCTGGGTGACACCCAGCCTTGCCAATATTTCAGCTTTTAGCATCACATAGTCTTTTGCTTGGTTAGGCTCTAGGTCATAGTAAGCTTTCTGCGATTCACCAGTTAACAGAGGAGCCACCAGTCCAGCCCACTGCTCCTCAGGCCACTTTTCTCTTTCAGCGGTCCTTTCAAATGTGGTCAAAAATACCTCTGGATCATCCTCTCCAGTCATTTTTGTCAATAAACGACTCACCCCAAAGGACACGGTATTAGTGGGACGGCTTTCCTCACTGGTCTGCGGACGTTGCTGCATTACTGCTTCCATCTGTTGTTGTAGTCTCTGCTCTTGCTTCTGCAACAGGTCTATGAAGCGGGCCTCAGATTGCTGCTGGGCTCGTTGCTGAGCCTCCAGACTCTGTTGCAAAGTTGCGTTTGTCTGCTGCTGGGCTGCAAGGCTCCTTTGCAAACCTGCATTTGTCTGCTGTTGATTGGCATTTGCTAGAGCCAGCTGCTTCAGTATCTCCTCCATGCTGGCTTAAAAAAAACTGCCACTGGTTCTCCACCAACTGTGAGGGGGTTAGCTCGGCAGCGGGTGTGTGTGACCCCCGGGATGAGCTCCCCACACAAAACAGGCCCAGCAAACGGAGGTTGTGGTTTTCAAAATCAAAAAAAGGTGCGGTTTATTTTCTATTTACAGTGACAAAACACAGCAAAGCAAAAGAAACATAACCAAAATAAATCCTGGTCAAGTTGACCTCTGACTAAACATACAGGTTTCCTAACTAACAACTGGGATCAGCCTAGTGCTGTCCTAGTCCCTAAGTCCCTGGTTTAGTAAAAGTCCAAACAAATAGCCACACAGGCTTTGCCTCACCGCACAGGGGTTCACTCTCCCTAGACAGTCCACACAGGTCTGGTTCCAGGCATGAGCTAACATCTAATGAAGCTGGGAGTTCTTATAGAGGCCTAAATGAGCTGACAAGCTTCAGCTGGTCTCATCAACTCCCTGTCTGCACGACGCCCCACACTCTCCCTAGACATATGAGTCATCCATGAGCCCACTAGCCTTATACAACTCTCCACCTAGTTGTATAAGTCGGCGTAAAGCCTGAATCTGGGCGAAATATATCTACCCCCCTGGATGCAACCAGGTGACTTTACCTTCCTGCTGTCACACCGTGGACGCCATCAAGCTCCTCGCACATAGCAATGTAAGCCTTCCAGGTACGGTGATAGATCTTTCTGGAGGAAGATTTCTGTTCCCACAACGTAGACGAGATGACCGAATCCGAGAGACCTCGGTCCCTCAGCACCTGGCTTTAACAGCCGTGGCAAAGCCAAGGACTGTAAAGCAGGATGAAGTATGGGACCATGAGACAGAAGGTCCACCCAATAGGCAGTCACCAAGGAACGTCTGCGACTAGCCGAACTAGATCGGCATACCAATGTCGCCGTCCTGGAGCAATGAGGATCACCGGAATGGCCTTGACCACTACTCTGCGAAGCAGGCGAGGCAGCAACAGTAGCGGAGGGTAAGCATACATCAGGCGATACTGCCCCCACGGGCCACCAATGTGCCTGACGCGTCTGCCCAGGGAGTTTATACTGTGTATTGCGTCAAAACGCGCAATTAGAGTGTGGGAGGAAACCCCCTCAGCCACAAAGAGCATAGAACAACCACAAACGGCGTACGTAGTTTAGTATGTGTGGATAAACATATTAAACACGTTTATACTGTGCCAGCGACGAAGGCGCACACATCATTGGAGTGTAGGCGGAAACCAGCCACGCAGACTGCGTACACAACCGTGTAGGCATGTTAGCATGCGAATAAACAAATTGCACATGTTTATGCTGTGCATAGCGCTGAAAATGCGCACACCATTGGAGCGCGGGGGAAAAACCGGAGTATGTGTGATAAACATTTTGAACATGTCTATGTGTGCAGAGCGCCGAAGGCGCGCACACCGTTGGCGTGTGTGAGGAAACCGGAGTACCCGGAGGAAACCCACGCAGACTGCACACACATACCGTGTAGGTATGTTAGCATGTGGATAATCAAATCGCACAAGTTTCAGACTGCATACACATACCGCGTAGGTATTATAGTATGCGTGATAAACATACGGAACATGTTTAAACTGTGCAGAGAGCCAAAGTTGTACATACCGTCATAGCGAGGGAGGAAACCGGAACACCTGGAAGAAACCCACGCAGACAGCATGCAGATACCGTGTAGGAATGATAGCATGTGAATAAACATATTGCACATGGTTATGCTGTGCATTACCCTTGGAGCGTGGGAGGAAACCGGAGTACCCGGAGGAAACCCACGCTGACAGCATACACATACTGTAAGTATTTATAGCATGTGCAATAAACATATTGAACATGTTTATACTGTGCAGAGAGCCGAAGCGCACATACCGTGAGAGTGTGAGAGGACACCGGAGCACCCGTAGGACACCCACGCCGACCCAGAGAGTATAATACATACATATACTGTGAATGTATTTAGAGTCGTGTATAAACACATTGTGTATGTTTATATTGTGTATGGCACTGAAGACACAGCATTGGAACGCCACGTAGACACAGAGATCAATAACACATTCATACACTGTGAATGTATCCAGTGTAGAGTTATAAGATAAGTTTTAATTATGGCGCCGAGGCGCATAATCTTCTCTGTATCATTCCAACCTGCTTAAATGTGCTGCCGAAGCAGCATGCAGGTAAAAGGTAACCTCTGACACCGCAGACCATGGTCCTGTCAGAGCTCAGAGCGTTACCCAGGAAATGGCGGGAAACCACAGGTGTAGAGACCCTGTTGTTGCCTCAGAGACATCACACAGAAGGCTCACAGGGACTATAGAAATAAATGAATAAAGTGCCAACCCCACCATGCTGCACTGACCGGGGGGGGGGGGCACTGTGTACCACTGTATCATCCATGCTGCTTTCGACACAGCGTGTGAGGAAACAGTGAGGAAGCTGTGTAAAAGAAAAGCTTGAAAAGAACCAAAGGATAAAGTGTCCGCCTGAGTCTCAGCCACAGCCTCCAGCTTGAGAGTATCCCTCACAGCATCAATGAGTTCACTTACAAGCGCCCTGTCATTTACTGACTCGGAACTGGAGTCTTCCTCACAAGGAATGTCCTGTTCAAAAACATTAAAATATTCAGAGCTAGGGTCCTGAGCAGCAGCAGCTAGGCCCATATCTGAATCATAGCACTCCCCATGTGTGAGATTGTGTGAGGAGAGGGCGCTTTACAGCTCCCTTGTGCTCGCACACTGCTTTCATCCTGACAAGAAATTTTTCCAGGACTGCCGACAACTGGTCTATAGGGACCGCAGGAGCACTGCCAGTTGCCTCTGACAAGAGTGGGGAAGCAGGTGAACCAGACTCCATATTTGCCAAACTCTGAGACCTTATACACTATAAAGTGAATAATACAGTCCACCCACTGGCTGTGCTGAGGCTGAGGAGGGGATACCCAGAGGACTCACCAACCCTTGTAAGGACCGCTCAGCTCTGCTGTATGTCACCGCGCTGCCAGCGCGAGTGAAGTCTGAGGAGAGTGTGAGGAGATTTGCGCCGCAGCAGCGGCGATAGAGGCCAAAACCAAAAGTGAAAGCGCCGCGGCTTCAAGAAAATGGCCGCCGGCCGCGTGTAAGCAGCGCCATTGATCCGCGGCAAGATGGCCGGCGAGCGCAGCTTAACCACTTAAGCCCCGGACCATTTCGGGCCATTAGGACCAAGCCTGTTTTTGGGATTCGGCACTGCGCTGCTTTAACTGTAAATTGTGCGGACATGCAATGTTGTACCCAAATGAAATTTGCGTCCTTTTCTTCCCACAAATAGAGCTTTCTTTTAATGGTATTTGATTGCCTCTGCGATTTTTATTTTTTGCGATATAAATGGAAAAAGAACGAAAATTTTGAAAAAAAAAGATATTTTCTACTTTTTGTTATAAGAAAAATCGAATAAACTCAATTTTAGTCATACATTTAGGCCAAAATGTATTCAGCCACATGTCTTTAGTAAAAAAAATGTCAATAAGCGTATATTTATTGGTTTGCGCAAAAGTTATAGCGTTTACAAACTAGGGTACATTTTCTGAAATTTACACAGCTTTAAATTTATGACTGCCTATCTCATTTCTTGAGGTGCTAAAATGGCAGGGCAGTACAAAACCCCCCCAAATGACCCCATTTTGGAAAGTAGACACCCCAGGGAAATTGCTGAGAGGCATGTTGAGCCCATTGAATATTTTTTTTTTTTGTCCCAAGTGATTGAATAATGACAAAAAAAAAAAAAAATTACAAAAAGTTGTCACTAAATGATATATTGCTCACACATGCCATGGTTATATGTGGAATTGCACCCCAAAATACATTCTGCTGCTTCTCCTGAGTACGGGGATACCACATGTGTGGGACTTTTTAGGAGCCTAGCCACGTACGGGACCCCGGAAACCAAGCACCGCCTTCAGGATTTCTAAGGGCGCAAATTTTTGATTTCACTCCTCACTACCTATCACAGTTTCGAAGGCCATAAAATGCCAAAATAGCACAAAACCCCCCCAAATGACCCCATTTTGGAAAGTAGACACCCCAAGCTATTTACTGAGAGGCATGTTCAGTCCATGGAATATTTTATATTTTGCCACAAGTTGCGGGAATATGACAAACTTTTTTTTTTTTGCACAAAGTTGTCACTAAATGATATATTGCTCACACATGCCATGGGCATATGTGAAATTACACCCCAAAATACATTCTGCTGCCTCTCCTGAGTACGGGGATACCACATGTGTGGGACTTATTGGGAGCCTAGCTGCGTACGGGACCCCAAAAACCAAGCACCGCCTTCAAGGTTTCTAAGGGCATAAATTTTTGATTTCACTCCTCACTACCTATCACAGTTTTGAAGGCCATAAAATGCCAAGATGGCACAAACCCCCCCAAATGACCCCATTTTGGAAAGTAGACACCCCAAGCTATTTGCTGAGAGGCATGTTGACCCCATTGAATATTTTTTTTTTGTCCCAAATGATTGAATAATGACAAAAAGAAAAAAAAATGTACAAAAAGTTGTCACTAAATGATATATTGCTCACACATGCCATGGTTATATGTGGAATTGCACCCCAAAATACATTCTGCTGCTTTTCCTGAGTACGGGGATACCACATGTGTGGGACTTTTTGGGAGCCTAGCCGCGTACAGGGCCCCAAAAACCAAGCACTGCGAACGCTGCAGTTATGTGTGTTGTGTTTGGTAAGTGACAGTGATCGATCGATACTGCACTTGGGTGGGCTGGGCTGGGCTGGGCGGAGGGGCTAAACGCAGGCGCTAGCAGGTATCTGGGCTGATCCCGCTAACACTGCGTTTTTGGGAACCCTAAACCGCTGGGGATGCTAGTATAGATCTGATCAGATCTGATCAGATACTATACCACTAAGGGGGGTGTATGCTTTGCGCGTGGGTGTTAGCGTTACTGTCACTAACCTAACACTGCCTGGGGCGACGCAGACCCTCTCTGGCGCTAAAACCTAATTGATCTCACCCGCCGGGCGATCAGGGGGGTTAAACCTTTATTGGGTTATATACGCCGGGTGCCCTGATGCTATAAAAAGCAAACTAATCAACCAGCGTCACCCGTAACCTTTATATGGTGATCACTGGTGAAAGGGTTAACTAGGGGCAATCAGGGGGTTAAAATCTTTATTAGGTTAAATATGGGGGTACCTGACACTATATAAAAACCTGACGGGTAACCTAAATAACTAAATAACTTACTGGCTAACCAGTGACACCAGTGACGCTTATACGGCGATCACTGGTGAAAGGGTTAACTCTAGGGGCAATCAGGGGGTTAAAATAATATATGGGGGTACCTGACACTAATAAAAACCTGCGGCAAACCTAAAAAAAAATAACTGCCTATCTAAAACACCAGCGACACGAATACAGCGATCGGAAAAACAATCGCTTAGTGACGCTGAAGTTAGGGGGTGAAAGGGTTACCTGGGGGGTGATCAAGGGGTTAAACCTTTATTAGGGGGGTTAGGGGGCTACCCTGGACCTAAAGGGGCCTAATCCTAACTGCCCTGCAACTTTTTACAATCACAGATGACACTAAATGCAGTGATCAGTAAAATAAATGATCACTGCAATCAGTGACACTGTGATTGGGGGCTTTGGGGTGACCTGGGGGGTGATCTGGGGGTGACTGGGGGGTGATTTGTGTGCCTATGTGTACCTACGTGTCAGTGGACTGTTAGTGCACTAACCTGCTTTCTCTCTGCTCGGCGCCGGGAACGGAAAGACCGCGGCGAGGGAGATGACATCACTTCCTCCAGCCTTGTTTACATCACATGGCGGAGGAAGCATTTTCATTGGCCGGGAGCGATCGCGAGGGGGGGGGGCGGAATCGAGCGCCCCCCCCTCATGCCTGATCGCTCCCGAACACTTAACGGCCGCTCACTGCAGTGAAGGGGGGTCCGGATGGACCCCCCAACTGCACAAAGGCGATCACGTAGATCTACGTGATTCTGCCTGTCCGTGCCATTCTGCCGACGTAAATCGGCGGTGGGCGGTCGTTAAGTGGTTAAACAGTAATAGCCATGCCAGCTAGTGGCTTCACCAAACACTCACACCTCACAGCCCCAGCACACAGACATGAGCGCCCCCCGCCAGGCCAGAGTGACCCCCAAATACCCCCACACAGCACAGCGCCAGTACAGGGTGCAGAGAGCAGCATAACAGGGGGGAGACAGGGAGTAACCCCCCAGACAGAGAAACACAGCCAGCATGTACTCACCTGAAGCAGGAGAGACTACTTACCCATCCCATAGGGACCCACTGGCTTGTTTCAGACAGACCTACCACAGAGTAGTACTGAGTAGCTGTCGGCCCGGTCCACCGCGAAAGATACAGCAGGTACTGTTCAATCTTGTGAGGACCGCGGGAGCATAAAGGTCACCTGGCCACCCCTGGAGTCATGGGGCATGTCGTGAACTGAGTCTCACGCACACAAGGAGAGGATCAGCACGCTCGATGGTCGGACAGGGAAGACTACGAGGATACCAGTGTACCCAACCTGTTGCCCAGCCGACGGTTGATTGAAGGTCTCAAAAATAAAATAATAAAATTCCCAAAGGAATAAAAATAAAATCTTCCAGGAGACTGGCTCCTGAGAGAGCCATGTCTTCTCCTTCTGCTGGGCAGAAAAAAACTGAGGCTGCTAGCTGCAGGTAGGAAGGTTATGTCTGGAGGGACCGCCCCCCTGGGTGGGGCTGTTCAGCTCTGGTTTTTTCTAGAAAGTATGTTTCTAACATCTAACATTCTGCCTAGATCTTCTCCTGCAAGCAGGGACATATACCCACGTGTTTCAGTATTAGAGCTGTGTCAGTCCATGGACGATAAGAGAAACCAACGTTTTTTTCCTGACGGGATTCCTGGCCGTGTATACGAGACTTCAGTCTCATAAGTCATAAGAAATTGGAAGGTTTGCAGTTATAAGAGAATCAATTATAGCTTTCTGAAAAGTGTTTACAGTACTTTCACATTTTTATAAGAGTCACACCTTTAGTGTAAACGTGAAGTGTTTAAAAAATGCCTCAATGCAAAACAAAATGTGTGAAACTTTACAGTTCTAGCTTTAGCATGTGTGTCATGTTATGTAAGTGGACTAGTCAGGGCATAAATCATTCACAAGACATAAAATAATGTCATTATTTTTTTCCAATACAGCAACCCCAATTTTCTAAAGGGAAAGGTATTGTGCTGGGTGTAGACTAAGATAGACTTATTTTATGAGAAACCTAAACATTTCTGAAACATGATTTTCACTTTCCGAAGACACATCCATATAGAAGCAGAAACAAATCTGTCTGTTCTAGGCATGTTTCTTAAAACACACATTTTAGTACATATAAAACAAGTATTTTAAAGCTTGGGCTGGACACAGTTAGGCACAGATGCACTAGTGAATAGTGCATGTACTTTGTAATTGTAAGCCTGATAAACTATATGGCAACTTTCTACAAATGTATTCTTTCATTGGACCCCCCATCATCAGAAATCACAGGACACCTTGCTTTATGATACATCAGCCCCTGCCCCACTACTACTTGTATTATGGTGGAAAACATCTATCTTTTTTTGTTTTAACATTATAACCATTTTTAAATACAAAATGCTACAACTTTGCTTGCTGCATTTACATGCATGTTTATTTCACCTGCAATCCTATTGAAAATTTGTGGAGTTAGCAGTGCCATTACTCCACTCATCCAGCAACTGCTATTACTTTGCAAGACAAGTGATGTGTATTTTGAATGGCAGGGCCCTGTCCTGTGGGTTTTAAGCTCCCTACTCTGCCATAGCACCATGATATCATATATTTTATAGTGGGAGCCTCTGCATATTTTTCATGCACATAGGGATACTACTGGTTATGGTTATAAATAGCAAAATTACGAGCCTCTAAAATTTTACAAAGGTGCTCCAAACCTTCTCAAAATGAAGTGGTGACACAACTGAGTTCTTATCCATCTTTGGCTGTGGTAGAGCTTGTGATTCTACAATTGTCAGTCATAACTACCTGATAGGACCCACACATACATTATACTTGCGAGATCTCCATCACATTTGGTGTTGGCAGTTTAATTTACGTTACAGCTCTCAAAAAAAAAAAAAGAACTCAACATTTTTGCTACCACCATTATCATATATTTTTCTCTTAAAAATGCAAGACTCTGCCTTTACGTCAGGGTTACACTTTGTAATGCTGTGGCGCTTGATCTTGAATTTATTGATCAGATTTTTAGAAGATATACAAATGCTTGCCACTGATTATCTTAAAGTGATATTAAACCATGGATTTTTTTCAGGGGGAACTTGGTGGAACTCAGTTCCACCACCTCTGGCTCAGACCCTTTGGTGCCTGCTCACCACAATCACTTGTAAACACAGACGTCTGGTGTTTACAAGTGACAGCTCTGCACTCCTGGTATTTAATGCCCCTTTAAGACCCTCCTACTGTTCGTGAAATTTGACTGACCACACCCACTATTTTATGTGATTTGGAGGGTGTGTGTAAGGGGAGGGGTTTTGTGGGGTTGTGGTTAAGTTCCAGCACCTATTGTTTAAGAAAAAAGCTGTGTATTAAATCCAAATCCAAAACTGTAAAATATTGCAGTTACCATCCATTAGATGTGGTAGCTGTACTGTTTTTGTGTTTTTTTGGCTTTTTTTCCTGTTTTAACCTGGTGATCTGACAAGGGAACACACCTGCTGTATTAGAATGCCCCAACTTTGGATGAACATTTGCACAGCTGCATTGTCAGTCTGGGAGAGAGAAGAGTGTTAGATGTACTAGCAGAGTTAGATACACTAACACATTGAAGCCAAACACCAGCTAACACTTTATAAAAAGTAACATCAACATCTGTTTTTTTGGGGGGATAAATAAATAAAAGCTGATCACTGTAAGCAACCCTGTCAGTGTTAAATGGCTTGTCTCATCCCTGTAACTTCTACCTCTGGAGGAGAGATTTTTCTTGTGAAAACAACAGACTTACTGGCTGGATCACCAGGTACAAATGAAGGAAAGAAAGACAAAAAAAAAACCGAATGCAGCCACCTTTAAGAATTGGTAAACTGCAATATAATTAATGTTTGCTTTTGAGCTTAATACTACTTTACTACTTTACTTTACCGGCTGAGGGCTGAGGGCCATGCTGCCCTCAGCCGATCCCACATACCATCTTTGACATGGACAGTCTCTTGCTCGATGGGAGAGAATGATGGTCTTAACACCTACAGAGATCATATCTGAGAGGAGATCTTTCTGAGTCTAATTACTAGGAGGTTATATGGGTGGAACTATTATTTACTATATGAGAGGAAATCTTTCCAAGTCTGACTTCTAGGAGGCTATATGTATGGAACAACCATTTACTATCTTTAACCACTTAAGCCCCGGACTATTTCGCTGGCCAAAGACCAGAGCATTTTTTGCGATTCGGTACTGCGTCAATTTAACTGACAATTGCGTGGTCTAGCGACGTGACTCCCAAACAAAATTCCCCTTCTTTTTTTTCCCACAAATTGAGCTTTCTTTTGGTGGTATTTGATCACCTCTGCGGTTTAAATTTTTTGCGCTTATAAACCAAAATAGAGCGACAATTTTTAAAAAAATTCAATATTTTTTACTTATTGCTATAATAAATATCCCCAAAAATGTTATAAAAAAACGAAATTTTTCCACAGTTTAGGCCGATACGTATTCTACATATTTTTGGTAAAAAAAATTGCAATAAGCATATATTGATTGGTTTGCGCAAAAGTTATAGCATCTACAAAATAGGGGTAGTTTTATGGCATTTTTATTACTCATAGTAATGGCAGCGATCTGCGATTTTTATCGTGACTGCGACTTTATGGTGGACACATTGGACACTTTTGACACATTTTTGGGACCATTGTCATTTTTACAGCGATCAGTGCTACAAAAATGCACTGATTACTGTGAAAATAACACTGGCAGTGAAGGGGTTAACCACTAGGTGGCGCTGAAGGGGCTAAGTGTGTCCTAGGGAGTGCTTCTAACTGTTAGGGGGCGTGGCTACGAGTGACACGTCACTGATCGCTGAGAGGGAGCAGACGATCAGTGACAGTGTAACTAGGCAGAACGGGGAGTTGCATGTTTACACTTGCCTCTCCCCGTTCTGCAGCTCTGTGACCCGATCGCGGCAGGGTTCGCGGCAGGGGCACTCGCGTGCCCGGCGGGAATTTCAAAGTGACGTAAATATACGTTACTTTGCTCAGCCGTGCCATTCTGCCAACGTAAATGTACAGGAGCTGGTCCTTAACCGGTTAACAAGCGAGTTAGCCTTTCTATATACTAGTGAGTGAGTGTGCATTTTTGCTCAAGGTGGAGTTAACACAGGGTGAGATTACTTCATTGGTGGAGGATTAGTACTTCCAACAACCACTTTGTCACTGGACTTTCTTTATTATCAATCATGGCACATTTTGTCTTATGGGACTTAAAATATTTTTCATGTTTGTTGAGCGCTGCATTTTTTGTAGTTCATTTATTCTTTTTGAGTGTTTTATGTTTATTCACACGTATGCATGCAGCTCTTTTTTACCATTAAGTGCTGACATACAATTTATTTAGCATTTGGTGATAGTTTTTTATGATGTGGGTTTAGTGACAATTTAAATGCTACAAAAACTTAAAACTTAATAACAGCTTCCCCTCAGTTTTTTCACATTTGGGAGGATGTCCAGAAGTTCATTACTTGAAAACAATAAATATTTTTATGTTCCAAAAGCTTCCTGGTCCGCCCTGTATCAGCGAAACATGTCTAAGTGATAACCTGATCATCATATCCGGTATTAGTGGTGACGTCACTCCCAGTTCCGGTCTTTACAATGCACGCCGAATGGCGACGAGGATTAGCAAACACAGGCTGAGTTTATTGGCGCCAAAGACTCGGGCACCGCAATATGTGAGTGTTTATGCATATTTTTAATTGTGTGGGCACTTATATCTAATAAATACTACACTATGAGATCATTCATCTTTTATGTCGTGCATTATATATTCTCTGAGGGGACTTAACAACATTGTGGGGAAGAATTGTCGGTTGATGAATTACTGCCAATTGGCCAAAGTATTTGGAGAGTGTGTCTGAGCTTCTGGATTAAAGTGCATGTAAACCTTCACATATACCCAGTGAAGTGAAAATCCTCAGATGATACAGAGATTAAACAAATCTCCCTACATAAGTTTTACATATATATCTGCTGTCTTCAGCTTTATATACTGTTTAGAACGTGTACGTCCTGTTAGAATTTTCACTTTCTCATTCAGTACTATGAGAGAAGTCTTGGATTACACTTGGAGACAGCTGATTGGAGAAAAGGCACAAACCCCCCTCCACATAGGCAGATACTTTCAGAGCTGTGCTGTGAATAGACCAGCTCTCTGCTAATTTATTAATAGCACCCACCCTGACACAAAATTCAGGCTGGTTTCATCACAGTTGACAGAGAACTTGTCAGAAGTTATCATGCTGATAACAGAAGAATGGAGCAGGAGAAAGCCATGGGACTCATGGCTTTGAAGAGAGATAAGAAATCACTGAAGATATATGTGTCCAGCTCAAATTTCATGAATCGGGTTTACATCCACTTTAAGTGCTTATGACCTTTCCTTTAGTTTAGGGGGTCATATTATTGTGGTGAATGCATTGGAGTGGCACACGTGGAGACATATTGCTACAATAAGAAAAAGTGGAGAGAGATTTCAGCACAGCTATTCTCACATTGGTGGATGAAACTTTAATTATGATAATTACCGGAATATGTTGTTTATTTTATCTCCATATACATATATTTTCTATAAGGTTGAAAATGGACATAGTGTGGGAAGGTCCAACCTATTAATATTTGTTGTTTACGGCTTAAAGTGCTAACACATTTAAGAGGGCAGCTGCATAATTTATACAGGGAGAATTTGGTTTTTAAGTGAAGTAGTATACACTTTTTTTGACAGAAGTAGGTGACTACTATAATTGTATTGCATTACTTAAATGAGCTGATTGGTCAGAGCACTTACTGCTAATTCCCTTGCTTTCTGTAGTAAGCAAGAATGTTGCTCTGTAAATTCTATCCCTGAATTTAGTTCAATAACTTTATATGAAGTTGATTTATTATTCTGGCAAGTGCACTACATTACTCTGATTATTACTCTGATTATCTTGCACCTTAGACCCTCACCTTCATTTCAACCATACATGATAGGTACAGAATTTGAGAAACCCAGTAACATCAACCAATGGTGAGGTGGCAGAAAGGAGAGTGATCAGAGGTAAAAGATTACTATATGCACTATATACATTTTATTCTACCCATGACACTATAGCCATGTCAGCAGACTCAAAGGGAATATACAGGTGCTCTACTTAATTTGAAGTGTTACTTTAGTTACTTTTCCAAATATGAATGCCCGCTTACTTTAAGATGTCACAAACATTACAAAGAAAACAACTACAAAATCTGAGTTTCTGTAGACAGCTTACAACATGTCTAGGTACATTGTAATGTACTGTAAAATCATAAAATGTTAATTCCTCCCAGCATGTCCACTTTAAATGTCAGTGTGGTATCTTCATGAATTCTTTGATCTGTATCTCCCCGGATCTGACAAGAGAAACTTCTCCTTCCAAAAGACTGCAGCAAAAAAAAGTATCACTGAACACCACAATGCTCATCTATATTTTATGTACCAGGAAAGAAATACTCTCCAGTGCTAAATCATTTACGCATTAGTACCTGACCTTTCCTGCTAGCATTTCTTTTATTAGCTTGCCTATAAATATACCACTGAGGTATTTAAATGTCTGTATCACAATAGTAATAGCTGTATCTCATTTTTCCCATGCTTGGAGACTGAAAGATGTTACCAGTAAAGTAAGATATCATTTCTTTGTTACCTTCTAGGTTTAACACTAACCAGAGGACAAGGTATTTTGAAAGCCAAATGGTTGCTTTTATTATTTTATTAATATTTATTTTAATTATGTTTTATTTCTGATTATTTGCATGACTGGAACATGTTGCACCCAACAGTATTCACTCTGCTATCATTAATTTATTAATTTAGCAGGAACTTTTATAATATAATTGCCTGATTTGGTTAATATTTTACATGACCAGATCATAAGGTTCCAATGGCATTTAAGGAGAAATGCCATGACAAATCATTTAAATATTATTTACATTGGTATTTGTATAACTGGATTGTAATGAGCATGAGTACCGTTAATGAAATCAGACATGTAAGACATATCATTTCCACATGTCATGTACACAATTCTTTCCTGATCTGCACACTTCTCCCAGCCCAAACTTAAAAGGTATTGAAGCAAGTGGGTCAGCAAAACATATTTCTCTCATGACAAGGTGCAAATTCCCATGCAATGTGCACAAGCTATTTGGCAGAGTAAGCACTGTCCAAACATACATTATAGAAGTATATCCATGAATCATTACAGGAGACACCATAGGGTTGATTTGCTAAAACTGGAAAGTGAAAAATCTGGTGAAACTCTGCATAGAAACGAATCCACTTCCAGTTTTTTTTTTTTGTCAACGCTTAATTAAATAAGCTAAAATTAGAAGCTAATTGGCTACCATACACAGCTGCACCCGATTTTGCACTCTCCAGTTTTAGTGAGTCAACCCCAGTAGGTCTATCACAGATTTAAATAGCAAGGTCTGGATCATAAAGTAGTTAGCAAATATATAAAAAGGGTATGCAAAGTTTTCTCCCCATGTAATACTAATGATTGCCCAGGCTCAATACACATTTACTTCAGATGTTAATTAGTGCAGCTTGGTGTTCTGTTGACATATACCAGGTAATATGAAGATCAGCTTGCGTTACAGTAGAAAAAAAGGAAAAGGTAGAAAGAAAGGTGGTGAAGAAGAAATAGTTGTGAACCAGCTGGGGTTCCACCCCATTTTTTTCTAGTTGTCAGGCTAGGTGAAAAATTGTATATTGCATATCCATGGATCCCAGACTTTCTCAAACCTGTTTGTTTTACAGGATGCTTACTATTCTATCATTATGCTTTATCAAAGTGATCCTGCATTTTGTGGCTGTGATAGCAACCACTGAAGACTTCTATGTCTTTGCAATTGATAATTTTGCAGCCAGAAATATGAAGAAAATAAGTGTCTTATGTCTTGTACACACGATAGGAATTTCCGATGGAAAAAGTCCGACTGACTTTTTCCATTGGAAATTCCTACCGTGTGTGTGCCCCATCGGAGTTTAAATGAATTCCATCAGAGTTTAAATATAGAACATGTTCTATTTTTCTCCGATGGAATTACGTTGTGAGTTTGGTCGGACAAATGTCTGATCGTGTTTACGGGGCATTAGAGTGTCTAGGAACATAATCTATAAACTAATTTAAAAAGAGTCATGCATACAATTATGGGAACATTGATCATGATAACTGAGTAGTCCAGGGCATGCATTTTTGTCCAAAAGTGTTTCATTTGAGGTTCACCAATTGTGGAACATAGTGCCCATTTGCCCCTTTTTTTTTTTTTTTATACAAATATTATGTAAACTGCACAAAATATACATTTCATTAAATGCAATGTACAGCAGCACAATGCACTGTGGTGCTGTACATTGCCATGTGATTTGGTGCTGTCACTGCTGTGCACTGCGATAAAATGCAGCATGTCTGCATTTTAACTCAGCCCTAGGCTGCATTGTAGTGTAAATGGGACACATACGAAATTATTGTTTCCTGTGTGTCCTTTCAGTGACATACATAGTGTGAATTCACCCTAAAAATGAGTATTGCTGTTTTTTTATTTTTTACAAATGCAAGACAGCATTAACCACTTAAGCCCCGGACCATTTGGTAGCTAAAGGACCAGAGGTGAATTCAGAATTTTGCACTGCGCTGCTTTAACTCTAAATTGTGCGGACATGCAATGTTGTACCCAAACGAAATTTGCGTCCTTTTCTTCCCACAAATAGAGCTTTCTTTTAATGGTATTTGATTGCCTCTGCGATTTTGATTTTTTTGCGATATAAACGGAAAAAGACCGAAAATTTTGAAAAAAAATGATATTTTCTACTTTTAGTTATAAGAAAAATCGAATAAACTCAATTTTAGTCATACATTTAGGCCAAAATGTATTCAGCCACATGTCTTTAGTAAAAAAAATGTCAATAAGCGTATATTTATCGGTTTGCGCAAAAGTTATAGCGTTTACAAACTAGGGTACATTTTCTGGAATTTACACAGCTTTTAATTTATGACTGCCTATCTCATTTCTTGAGGTGCTAAAATGACAGGGCAGTACAAAACCCCCCCAAATGACCCCATTTTAGAAAGTAGACACCCCAAGGAAATTGCTGAGAGGCATGTTGAGCCCATTGAATATTTTTTTTTTTTTGTCCCAAGTGATTGAATAATGACAAAAAAAAAAAAAATTACAAAAAGTTGTCACTAAATGATATATTGCTCACACATGCCATGGTTATATGTGGAATTGCACCCCAAAATACATTCTGCTGCTTCTCCTGAGTACGGGGATACCACATGTGTGGGACTTTTTAGGAGCCTAGCCACGTACGGGACCCCGGAAACCAAGCACCGCCTTCAGGATTTCTAAGGGCGCAAATTTTTGATTTCACTCCTCACTACCTATCACAGTTTTGAAGGCCATAAAATGCCAAAATAGCACAAAACCCCCCCAAATGACCCCATTTTAGAAAGTAGACACCCCAAGGAAATTGCTGAGAGGCCTGTTGAGCCCATTGAATATTTTTTTTTGTCCCAAGTGATTGAATAATGACAAAAAAAAAAAAAAAAATTACAAAAAGTTGTCACTAAATGATATATTGCTCACACATGCCATGGTTATATGTGGAATTGCACCCCAAAATACATTCTGCTGCTTCTCCTGAGTACGGGGATACCACATGTGTGGGACTTTTTAGGAGCCTAGCCACGTACGGGACCCCGGAAACCAAGCACCGCCTCCAGGATTTCTAAGAGCGCAAATTTTTGATTTCACTCCTCACTACCTATCACAGTTTTGAAGGCCATAAAATGCCAAAATAGCACAAAACCCCCCCAAATGACCCCATTTTGGAAAGTAGACACCCCAAGCTGTTTGCTGAGAGGCATGGTGAGTATTTTACAGCTCTCATTTGTTTTTGAAAATGAAGAAAGAACATTTTTTTTTTCTTTTTTTTTTCAATTTTCAAAACTTTGTGACAAAAAGCGAGATCTGCAAAATACTCACAATACCTCTCAGCAAATAGCTTGGGGTGTCTACTTTCCAAAATGGGGTCATTTGGGGGGGGGTTTGTGCCATCTGGGCATTCCATGGCCTCCGAAACTGTGATAGGCAGTGAGAAGTGAAATCAAAAATTGACACCCTTAGAAAGCCTGAAGGCGGTGCTTGGTTTTTGGGGTCCCGTACGCGGCTAGGCTCCCAAAAAGTCTCACACATGTGGTATCCCCGTACTCAGGAGAAGCAACAGAATGTATTTTGGGGTGTAATTCCACATATGCCCATGGCATGTTTGAGCAATATATCATTTAGTGACAACTTTGTGCAAAAAAAAAAAAAATTTATTTTTTCCGCAACTTGTGTCAACATATAAAATATTCCATGGACTCGACATGCCTCTCAGTATATAGCTTGGGGTGTCTACTTTCCAAAATGGGGTCATTTGGGGGGGTTTTGAACTGTTCTGGCATTTTATACACAACATTAGGAAGCTTACATCCACTCTTCTAACCACTTGAAGACAAAGCCCTTTTTGACACTTTTTGTTTACATGAAAACATATTTTTTTTTGCAAGAAAATTATGTTGAACCCCCAAACATTATATATATTTTTAAAGCAAAGGCCCTACAGAATAAAATGGTGGGTGTTGCATTTTTTTTTTCTACACAGTATTTGCGCAGCGATTTTTCAAACGCATTTTTTTGGGAAAAAATACACTTTTTTTAATTTTAATGCACTAAAACACACTATATTGCCCAAATGTTTGATGAAATAAAAAATATGATCTTAGGCCGAGTACATAGATACCAAACATGACATGCTTTAAAATTTCGCACAAACGCGCATTGGCGACAAACTACATACATTTTTAAAAGCCTTTAAAAGCATTTACAGGTTACCCCGTTAGATTTACAGAGGAGGTCTACTGCTAAAATTACTGCCCTCGATCTGACCTTCGCGGTGATACCTCACATGCATGGTGCAATTGCTGTTTACATATGACGCCAGACCGACGCTTGCGTTCGCCATTGGGCAAGAGCAGGGCAGGACAGGGGTGCTTTTGTTTTTTTTGTTTTTTATTATTAATTTTGCTTTTTTATTTTATTTTTAAACTGTTGCTTCCATATTTATTTATTTTTATCACTTTTATTGTTATCTCAGGGAATGTAAATATCCCCTATGATAGCAATAGGTAATGACAGGTACTCTTTTTTGAAAAAACTGGGGTCTATTGGACCCTAGATCTTTCCTCTGCCCTCAAAGCATCTGACCACACCAAGATCGGTGTGATAAAATGCTTTCCCAATTTCCCAATGGCGCTTTTTATATCCGGGGGGGACATTCCCTCCCACTGCTTGTAAAAGCAGTCCAGAGGCTAATTAGCCACTAGGATTGCTTTTACATGAAAGCCGGCCGCTGGCTGAAAAGAATGATACCAAGATGATACCTAAACCCGCAGGCATCATTCTGGTATAAACATTCAAAATCCAGCAACATACCAGTACGTTGCTGGTCCTTGTTGGACATGTATTGTAATCTTTTTTTTCATGCAGCCTGTTGGCTGAACGAAAAAAAAAGATTGATCGGTGGGTATGCCCACCATTAGAATACCGCCCTTCATCCACCCACTTCTAATGATGGCATACATGCACCATTTATATATGCCGAAGCATGGGGGCATCTTCTCGCAAAAGTTATGCCGCGTACACATGGTCAGACTTTTCCACGGGCAAGCCTCCGTCGGAATTTCGACCGTATATACGCGGCATTAGGAGCAAAATCGCTCCTCCGCTCCTGCTGCCCCAATGCTTCGGCATATATGCTTTTTTTTTTAACTGTGGTGGTGAAATCACCTCCTACAGCACTGGAGTCGCAGGGATCAGGCCTGTCTCTGCGAACGCTGCAGTTATGTGTGTTGTGTTTTGCAAGTGACAGTGATCGATCGATACTGCACTTGGGTGGCCTGGGCTGGGCGGAGGGGCAAAATGCAGGTGCCAGCAGGTATCTGGGCTGATCCCGCTAACACTGCGTTTTTGGGAACCCTAAACTGCTGGGGACGCTAGTATAGATCTGATCAGATCAGATATTGAGCTGATCAGATACTATACCACTAAGGGGGGTGTATGCTTCACGTGTGGGTGTTAGCGCTACTGGCACTAACCTGACGCTGCCTGGGGTGTGACGCAGTCCCTCTCTGACGCTAAAACCTAACTGATATCACCCGCCGGGCGATCAGGGGGTTAAACCTTTATTGGGTTATATACGGCGGGTGCCCTGACACTATAAAAAGCTAAAAACTAACTAACCAGCGTCACCCGTAACACTTATATGATGATCACTGGTGAAAGGGTTAACTAGGGGCAATTAGGGGGTTAAAACCTTTATTAGGTAATATATGGGGGTACCTGACGCTATATAAAAACCTGACGGCGAACCTAAAAAAAAATTACTGGCTACCTATCGGCATCACCGACACTAAGACAACGATCATAAAAACGATTGCTTAGCGACAGTGGTGATAGGGGGTGAAAGGGTTACCTGGGGGGCGATCAGGGGGTTAAACCTTTATTAGATAATATATGGGGGTACCTGACGCTATAAAAACCTGTGGCGAACCTAAAAAAAATTACTGGCTACCGATCAGCATCACCGACGCTAAGACATCGATCAGAAAAATGATCGCATAGTGACGGCGGTGCTAGGGGGTGAAAGGGTTACCTGGGGGGTGATCAAGGGGGTTACACCTTTATTAGGTAATATATGGGGGTACCCGACGCTATAAAAACCTGCGGCGAACCTAAAAAAAATTACTGGCTACCGATCAGCATCGCCGACGCTAAGACATCGATCAGAAAAATTATCGCTTAGTGACAGTGGTGATAGGGGGTGAAAGGGTTACCTGGGGGGCGATCAAGGGGGTTAAACCTTTATTAGGTAATATATGGGGGTACTCGACGCTATAAAAACCTGCGGCGAACCTTAAAAAAATTACTGGCTACCGATCAGCATCACCGACGCTAAGACATCGATCAGAAAAATGATCGCATAGCGACTGCGGTGCTAGGGGGTGAAAGGGTTACCTGGGGGGTGATCAAGGGGGTTAAACCTTTATTAGGTAATATATGGGGGTACCCGACGCTATAAAAACCTGCGGCGAACCTAAAAAAATTTACTGGCTACCGATCAGCATCGCCGACGCTAAGACATCGATCAGAAAAATTATAACTTAGTGACAGTGGTGATAGGGGGTGAAAGGGTTACCTGGGGGGCGATCAAGGGGGTTAAACCTTCATTAGGTAATATATGGGGGTACCCGACGCTATAAAAACCTGCGGCGAACCTAAAAAAAATTACTGGCTACCGATCAGCATCACCGACGCTAAGACATCGATCAGAAAAGTGATTGCTTAGTGACGGCGGTGCTAGGGGGTGAAAGGGTTATCTGGGGGGTGATCAGGGGGTTAAACCTTTATTAGGGGGGGGTTAGGGGGCTACACTGGACCTAAAACTAAATGTAGTGACACTTTTACAGTCACAAATGTCACTGATTGCAGTGATCACTAAATAAATGGTCACTGCAATCAGTGACACTGTGACTGGGGGCTGGGGGGGGGCTGGGGGTGATCTGGGGGTGTCTGGGGGGGCCTGGGGGGGCGATTTATGTGCCTATGTGTCCTGGTGTCAGTGTAGTGTTTTGTGTACTAACCTGCATCTTCTCCTGTACGGCGCTCGGTATATGTGAGCGCCCCAGGAGAGATGACATCACTTCCTCCTTCCTGGCAGGCAGGGGAAGCTCTCTCATTCGCCGGGAGCGATCGAGAGGGGGTGGCCGGAATCGAACTGCCGTCCCCTCATGCCGGATCGCTCCCGAAGGTAAAACGACTGCTCACTGTAAAGAAGGGGGGTCCGATCGGACCCCCAACTATACAAAGGCAATCACGTACATATACGTGATTCTGCCTGTCGGTGCCATTCTGCTGACGTATATTTACAGTGGGCGGTCGTTAAGTGGTTAAAAAATCCTGAAATTACACTTTCAACTGTCAACAGATAGAATTTAGATAAAACATAAACTAATTAAAATAAATTCCATGTTCAAGATTCAAATGTAACAGTGACAGTGAAACAGGAAAAGTGCATCATAGTTGTTATGTTAAGTGATAACTGACAAGGAATCTACAGTATACCAAAGTGTTAAAAAATGCATAGAAGTGAAAAGTTAAAGTGTTACCACATCTAAACACCTTCTAGATAACACAGAGCTCTTGTTTAGAGTTATCCTGCTGAGAATACAGTCTGACAAGTTATTAATTAGTTCAAATTTCTTACAAGTAAATTACAAATGTTCTACAATGATAAAAAAAAAAAAAAAGTGTAATGCACAAAACAATTTTCATGCGTTAACAGGAAATTACCACTAGCAAACGGTATGGTAATTACTAACTAAAAGATCAACAGTTGTACTGAGCCATTAAATAGGTAAATGTGAACAGTGCAAAGGCAATTAATATAAGCATCTGAAGTACAAGCTCCTTTTATTGTCCTATTACAAACAATCAGATCAAATGTGTGCTAAAAAGTTACAGAGAGGAATTAGGAAAAAGACTAAACATAATTAAATGCCATGTGAAAAGGTAAAAAGTACCTATTGTGACACAGATATTCAAGCTCAAAATCTTTTAAACAGATCTACTGTTACATTATGTAAATTTCTTGCATCCCATATATCCCTTATACATGTCTGAAGCTAACACATCAGAAAGTCTTTATGGAAGTTATCATGTATGGAGGGCTGTGAGTACATACAATTTCATTGTAACTGATACCGGCTATATGGCTGCATGATTTACAGGTGAAGAGTTACCTAACAGGTATTGGACTTCCTGCGATATCAGTCTCACACGTATCATATCATGTGGTAGTTTCTACAGTACAGTATTCAGCCAATATACTAGGAGCTATACTATCAGAGCTCACTTCCATTTCCTGCTGGCATTTTTTCATTACAAATGGACTGCCTAGTACTCAGCACCTGCCTTAGATTGAGATTGCCTCTAAGCCGCATGGACATCTTCCACTTTCTGTCCGAGCATGGATTAGCAGACATTGTCTGATTTTCATCTAAGTGGCTTTGACCATATTCCATACCTGGTACTGCTCTGGGTAAATTAGCTCTGACCTTGACTGTATGACTGACCATTACTGGCTCTTTAGCATCCCAGGTGACTGGGTCAGGCAGGCTGAGACGGGCTGGTTTTATAGGCCAATGTACCCCTGCCGTGCTTTGGTGCAGTACCCCATTCGCCCATTGTGGCTTTAAGGTGTGTCATTTCTCAAAGCAGGGTTGTGGTAACATTATAGGGTCCTGGTTGGGTGACTTTTAGGGCTTATTGGGGGGCCTTTGTTGGGGAGGGTAGGCCCATCTCCTTCTGCAATCCCATTTTCTTCCCTGTATCAGGTGAGGGGCATTTTATTGAGGGTGGGTCTGGGGAGGGTTTCATATAGGCACAGTGTTTTTGTCTGCGCGGTGAGGAGGTGGAGTTTTATTGGAGTTTTTGATGTTATGTGCTGCTGTATCACCATTTATGCATAATACATTTTTGTGGAGGTAACTCTGATTGGGTATATTTTGTCTTCCTGTTTTTTGTTTTTTATTTTTTATTTTTTTCTTACATCCCTTATACATACCTTAACATATTTTGCTAAGACTAACCATAATGTGTAATAACCCATAACAATGGTCCAATTTCGTTTTGCGGGATAAGGATGCAACTTGAAGCATATTTATGACTAAATATTCATTGGGGGATATGTGACTTACTTGTGCAGTCAAAGAGTAACCATCATTTTTGTTTTTTGCTAGGTTGCTTGAGTTTAAGAAAATATATGGCAACGTCTAACCAAAAATATGCATGTATCCCTTTAACAGTAAAAGACTAGAGAAAAAGTTGTGCTTCAGCTTTTGGTTCAAATGCCCCATATCTTATTCTTGATATGCACTTACACTCTGCCCATGCCCAAACACAGCTCTCCTTGCTATTGTGCCAGTTTTCCCTATCAACCAAAGACAGGATTTCAGCTTGGATTTAATAAGTGTATTTTATCTTGAAAAAAACAAACTAGATGGGGCAAGGGACTTTTATCTTGATGTTACAGAAGGAGCATATGGGCCATTTCTTGCCAAGTGACAAGTGGCAATGCCCTTGAGTGAGAGGTGATAATGCCTTGAAATAATTATAGCATAATTTAAAACAGTGGAATCAGGAAAGGTCAACTGAGGCGAGCATACCGTATTAAAATTCGGAATCCCTAGTAGGAAGATCCAAAGCTTGTATGGATAAAATACACATAGGTACATATTACTAAATCTTATGATACCCGAGTACAGGAAACTACTCAAAATAAAATTTATACGATTTCAACAAAAATATTTAAACTTTTTAATGTGTTTGTATCTTTCCAGAAACTACAGGATATTTGCTGAAATGATTACCTAATGTGGGTTTTAAAAGACAGATTCTCTCTTTGTGTTTGTGATGATTTATAGCAGTATAAGAACATAAAAAAAAAAAAAAAATCCATTGTAATTTAGAAAGAAAAACAAGGAAAATTGATTTAGTCGGCAGTGAAACCTAGTTACCTTAGCTACCTTCTCTTGTTGCTTGGACTGCTTACCTTTTTACTAATATGTTGTCTTATCTATCATGAATAACAAATGAAGATTGTTTTGCAAATTCAAACAATTGGGCAGATTTGGGGTAAACATATTTTTTCTATTCAGTCCACCAGATGATCCAATCTCCTACCCCACATAAACTGGTAAACGGGTCTTTCGTTACCTTTACCAGTTCACCTTCTAATTAGCCTCCCCCCCCCTCCCATCCTCCACTTCTGATAGCACTTAATCATCCTTACATAATGTGCCTCATAGGAGATTAGACAACTGATGTAATAAAGATGACTGCCACCCCATGACAATATGAAGAAAATGACCAAATTATAAAACAATCACTTTAAGTAGAATTCTAATTTGTTCACCTGATGCACTCCTGCAATCCAATCTGTTTTAACAAGCAAGTGGTCCAAAGAACACAGAGCAGAAAGGCAATTTTTAACATTGTAAATATAGTAAAATAATGTAAAAAATAGACTGTGAATCACATCATAGGAGGATAGCAAACAATGCTCATCTGTACTATGCTCATCTGTCAACTATCAGCAAATCAAAATCTGCCATTTATAAAGGAACACTTAGCAATTAATTTTCCTTTGTCTTGACCAATATTATTAGTTTTCAATATATAATGGGGGCAACAAAACATACTACCTTAATAGGTTCCCATACACACTATGAAATGACTGGTGCTTTCTGCACCTGATAAACGCCAGTCACTGCAAGAGCACATAGAAAACAGTTGCTGGTTATGTACCCTATTAACATCTTAATGCTGGTGTGATGGGCAGTGCATAAAAAACACACTGTCGGCATTTTTTTAAACAGTGTATCAGCACAACGTGGAGAGACTTGACTGGAAACTTTCTCAACAAAGTAAAACAAATGTAAACAGTGTGGTGCAGTGAAACAGCTTATTACACCCCTCCCTCACTGTATAGCAAAACAAACACCAGCCTGCATGCTAAAATTGAGTCTTTGCATTCGGCTAGTATAAACAGGCCCTAAAAGTAATAAAGTGTTATAAACAATGCAACATGTATTCCATCATAGTAATATCTAAAGCAAGCTGGTTAATTACTGCATGGCATGAACTAACAGCTCAATACTGTAAAAAACAGCTTTTGTCCTGAAATTATGGAAGAATTTGTTTTCTCTGCAGGCTATATGATATCCAATGTTTTCCAATCATGTGCAAGGCAAATAAATACAAATTCTTGGAGCACACATCTTTAGCAATGAAAATGTCAGTTACAAAAAATATTTTCTGTATGAAACAGCCATTACCCTTTTCCTAAGAAAAAAGAGACCTCTTTACCCTGCACATATGTTGAAAAAAATATTTTGTGTTAGATTTTGCAATGACTGGGCTGCTTAGCAGTTGTTTTGACAAGAAGATCTTGGATCCTTAAGAAAAATCTGGTTGTCTATGAATGACACTATTTAACTTCAGCTATAGTAAGATATGTTTCCTTTTCTTCTTACTATTATAATGTTTTTCTTAGTATAATTTTACATTGTTTACATTTTTTAATTTATCAAAAGACTTAAGGAAATATTTCGAGAATTCTAGTTCTCTCATTTATTTGTTCATCAGTATGCAGTGCGTACTTCATTTTAGCAAACTACTCTGTGTCCTTAATGAAATTGTATTAAAAAGTTCAGATTCAGCATTCTGCAGTGGAAAATCATAACACAGGAGTTTGTTATTAGTCATTTCATCAAGAAGAACATATACTGTACCAAATTCTAATTCATCTTTCTTAAAATTGCTGTCGACTAGTTTAACTTCAAAAAGCAAAATGTCTGTAATGTATGAAATCTTGTCGGCCTCCTTAACGGCTAAGGAAATGAGCAAGTCTACAGATAAAATTGCAATTAATATGCTAATCAATAGAATTTGAAAAACAGGAGAGGTAGCAAGAGTGGCCATGCAAAACTCTGGTATTTATGAAGCATTCCTAAAAGATATATACTGTATGCCTAAAAGGCTCATAGGAATTCTTTGGATTTCAAGGCAAGAGAAAAATATAATTACATAAGTGCTAATGCAATGTGTATTGGATATACAGTATCTCACAAAAGTAAGTACACCCCTCACATTTTTGTAAATATTTTATTATATCTTTTCATGCGACAACACTGAAGAAATGACACTTTGCTACAATGTAAAGTAGTGAGTGTACAGGTTGTATAACAGTTTAAATTTGCTGTCCCCTCCAAATAATTCAACACACAGCCATTATTGTCTAAACCGCTGGCAACAAATGTGAGTACACCCCTAAGTGAAAATGTCCAAATTGGGCCTAAAGTGTCAATATTTTGTGTGGCTACGATTATTTTCGGGCACTGCCTTAACCCTCTTGAGCACCAGAGCTTCACAGGTTGCCACTGGAGTCCGCTTCTACTCCTCCATCACGAAGCTGGTGGATGTTAGAGACACTTTGAGGACGCCCCACAGATGCTCACTAGGGTTTAGGTATGGAGACAAGCTTGGCCAGTCCATCAGCTTTACTCTCAGCTTCTTTAGCAAGGCAGTGGTCAACTTGGAGGTGTGTTTGGGGTCGTTATCATGTTGGAATACTGCCCTGTGGCCCAGTCTCTGAAGGAAGGGGATCGTGCTCTGCTTCAGTATGTCACAGTACATATTGGCATTCATGGTTCCCTCAATGAACTGTAGCTCCCCAGTGTCGGCAGCACTCATGCAGCCCCAGACCATGATACTCCCACCACCATGCTTGACTGTAGGCAAGACCCACTTGTCTTTGTACTCTTCACCTGGTTGCCGTCACACACCCTTGACACCTGGGAGTTACTTTGGGTGGGTGGCCCGTGGAATCCAGAATCCCTTGGAGAGGTTGGGAAACCCTTGCTCGAGCTCCCCATGCACCTCTTATGTCTAAGTCACCCTGTGTCCATTCGGGGCACTGGGTGACCGAGAACCCCAGTCTGATCTGTACTAATTGGACTCACTGTACAACCACACTGTAATGTTGTGTGTATATATATATATATATATATATATATATATATATATATTGTATATTGTCCCATACTGTTGGGGACTCTTTGCTGGGTCGTATGGGGTGTGGCTGTACTCCATTGTTCTATTGTGTCTGTCTGCCCCAGATATTATGGGATGTGTATGTAGATTAGCTGTGAGAGGGGAGGGGGGATTCCTCTGACAGCTCTCCCTGCTGATTGGACAGTCTACCCTGCCCTGAATGCAAATGGGAGGGGGTCATCCCGAGTGTTACCTCTGTGTACCAGTGTTTCAATAAACAGTTTCATGTTTAGCAACCAAAACGAGTACCGTCTAGTTATTGGTTGTCAACGGTTTGGAATATCTGATATCTATATTCAGACTGGGAGGAAGCGGTAAATGACGAAAGCACTCGAGCGGAGTATGGGACATTTTGCCACATTACCATCTGAACCAAATAAGTTTATCTTGGTCTCATCAGACCACAGGACATGGTTCCAGTAATCCATGTCCTTAGTCTGCTTCTCTTCAATAAACTGTTTGCGGGCTTTGTGCGTCATCTTTAGAAGAGGCTTCCTTCTGGTACGACAGACATGCAGACCAATTTAATGCAGTGTGTGGCTTATGGTCTAAGCACTGACACCCCCCACCCCTTCAACCTCTGCAGCAATGCTGGCAGCACTCATACGTCTATTTCCCAACGACAACCTCTGAATATGGCGCTAAGGACGGGCACTAAAGTTCTTAGTAGAAGTGTGTTAAGTTATTTTTAGTGGACAGCTAATTTACACTGTTAGACAAGCAGTACACTCACTATTTTACATTGTAGCAAAGTGTCATTTCTTCAGTGTTGTCACATGAAAATATATACCGTATATACTTGAGTATAAGCCGACCCGAATATAAGCCGAGGCACCTAATTTTACCACAAAAAAACTGGGAAAACTGGGAAAACGTATTGACTCAAGTATAAGCCTAGGGTGTCCATCTGCATGCCTCACTGTGCCTCACTTTGCCTCACTGTGCCCATGCCTCACTGTGCCCATGCCTCACTGTATCCATGCCTCACTGTGCCCATGACTAGACTGACGTTTAACATGGGAGTCTATGGAAGGGGTGCCTGGCTTTGAAAAATCGGTGCTCCCCAGCTGTAGGTCTCCTAGACAAAAAACTTTGCACACTTATAAAGAAGAAATGGGACTACATGTGTGTCAAGTTTCGGGTCCAGAGGATTTACGACCGGCCGGTACCAGGTCCCCAAATTCACTGGAGAAATTACCGTTTAACATGGGAGTCTATGGAAGGGGTGCCCGGCTTTGAAAATTTGGTGCTCCCTGGCCGTAGATCCCCTGGACAACAAACTTTGCACACTTGTGTGCCAAGTATGGGGTCCTGGGGACCTACGGCCAGGTGGTACTAGGTCCCCAAATCCGGGAGATCAGGCACAAAAAGGTGACTTGAGTATAAGCCGAGGGGGGCATTTTCAGCACAAAAAAAGGGTCTGAAAAACTCGGCTTATACTTGAGTATATACGGGAATAAAATATTTGCAAAAATGTGAGGGGTGTACTCACTTTTGTGAGATACTGTATATACCAAAGTGCATATATAGCAAAATTCACAGTAGTGAAACAATAACACCTAATTAATTCAGTGTTCAATCCCGCACTCCCATTGGCCAGCGGGGGAGCCAATCCGAGATCATTCCCCGCTGTGACAGAACGGGGATCTGCCTGTGTAAACAAGGAAAATCTCCGTTCTGACAGGGGAGATTGCACAGATCCTGTCTTTCTTCTATGCAGGAAGACAGATCTGTGTGTTTCCATAGTGACACAGTCCCCCATACAGTTAGAACACACAATGAGAGAACACATTTAACCCCTTGATCACCCCTGATGTTAACCCCTTCCCTGCCAGTGTCATTAGTATAATAACAGTGCATATTTTAGCACTGATTACTGTAATAATGTCACTAGTTCCCAAATAAGTGTCATAAATGTCAGTAAGGCGTCCGATCTGTCCGCTGCAATGTCACAGTCCCGCTAAAAATTACTGATCGCCGCAATTACTAGTAAAAAAAATAAAAATAATAAAAATGCCATAAATCTATCCCCTATTTTGTAGACGCTATAACTTTTGCACAAACCAATCAATATATGCTTATTGCAATTTTTTAATCAAAAATATGTAGAAGAATACATATTGGCCTAAACTGATGAAGAAATTAGTTTTTTTGCATTTTTTTTGGGGGGGGGGGGATATTTATTATAGCAAAAAGTAAAAAATATTTTTTTTTTTTCAAAATTGTCGCTCTTTTTTTGTTTATAGCGCAAAAAATAATAATTTGCAGAGGTGATCAAATACCACCAAAAGAAAGCTCTATTTGTGGGAAAAAAAGGACGTCAATTTTTTTGGGGTAAAGTGTTCCACGACCGCACAATTTGTCAGTTAAAGCGACGCAGTGCCGCATTGCAAAAAATGGACTGGTCAAAAAGGGGGCTGAAGTGGTTAAAAAATATATATACATAGTATACATTTAAAAAAATAAATAGACGTATTATATATTTAAAAAAAAACAAGGATCAAAACCAAATAATAAAAAAATCTCCACACTCAATATTATATAATTTAATAATCACTAATGAAGCATTAAATTAAATCTAATAATCTAATTCTATATTTAAACCTGCAGGCTCTAAAGTTTGTAACAAATATATCCATTTAGTTTTGCTTAAAGTTTAGTTTAAAGCAGAGTTCCATCCTGAATTATTGTTTTTAAAAGTCAGCAGCTACAAACACTGTAGCTGCTGGCTTTTAATAAGGACACTTACCTGTCCAGGGAGCCCGTTATGTCGGCCCCCCGAGGCCGATCCGTCCATCGGTTCGGGGGCAGGCGCCGCCATAGTAAATAAAGGAAACCAGCAGTGGAGCCTTCAGGCTTCACCGCCAGTTTCCTACTGCGCATGCGCGAGTGGCGCAACGCTTTCTGAATGGCCCCGTCGTCTTCTGGGGGACACACAGGTCCCAGAAGGCAATGGGGGGAAGGAGGAGGGTCAGAGCCAGAAGAGGACATGATGTACCTTGCTGTGGCTAGGCTGGGACAGAAGTTCACCTGTTTACCACTAAGGTATGTGAGAAAAAAAATATCTAAAAATGAGCGGTGGAGGGGTGGTTTTTCCTTTAGGAAAAAGTTCAAAAGTTGGGTGGAACTCCGCTTTAAACTAATCTAGGTTTTGACTGGACTTCTATTTTAATCTTGCTTATATGTAATAATTCTGCAAAAAAAAAAAAAAACATTTTACATAATACATAACTGAACTGTGGACTATAAATAATTTCATAGACACCATTACTCACTGTTACTTTGTGTATTTGTTTTGTCTAAGATCACCTTAATGCATGCATATAGCTACACTTAGTTGTGCCATGTCCTTATATACTATGCAGTCAGTTAATACCCGGTTTCTCTGCAATTCATATTTGATAAGAAGCAAGGATAATTTCAAATCCCCGGCAGCTTGCCTATTCTGACTTAAGTTTGAAAGAAAAATAAAATATAGAAACCATTTCAGCACTTATTTTCTGCTTCTGGAAACAATAGATGCATGCTTCATCTCAAACCGACCAGCCAAGAAAACATGACTAATTAACTAGCTGGCAGTATTCAAGTCATTTAAAAAATGAGAAGGAAAACATGCAAATATTAACCCACTGTTTTTCCTTAATCTGCTTGCTTCATTGTGCCTTTGATTCATTTGATCTGACTGAAATGGCAATATGGTAGCAAACATTTCTAAAACACAACGGATTTAGTTTAATTCATAAGCATTTTCACAATTTTAGTATTACCTAACACCTCCTGTATTGACATTAGAGTGGTTTGCACTGACATTATTTTGAATCCTAACAGTCCATGAGTTTGAATGCACCTGTGTATGGTAGCCAATCAGCTTCCAGTTTTTTTTTTTTTGTCAATCAGCTTTTTTGTTAGCTTAACTGAACAAACTGAATTCAGAAGTTAATTGGCTACTATGCATAGTTGCACCAGGTTTTGCACTCTCCAGTTGGAGTAAATCAAACCCATAAAAACTTAATGAATACACTTTAAGAGTTCATTCTCACCATATGCATCAATGGTAATCTGCACAGATCAACACAAGCTCAAGGCCAGGGCACATATAAAACAACTGTTTACTATGTGCCCTGTTCACACCACAGGGTGAGATTGGTTGGGTTGTGATAAGGTGCATAAAAATGCAAACATGATGCATTTTTTGCTCTGTACCTTATCTTATGTCTAGAGTGGAACTGACGTGCATAGAGATGAGCAAAACATACTTTTGTGACATTCGAACAAAGTTAAAAAAAAGAAAGAAAGGAAAAATGTTCAACATTGTCTTGCATTGTAACGCGCAAGTCACCGTCCTTCACCAGAGATACACATTGTACACCAGGCCACGTGCTAGAGCGGCTTATTTTAGTGTGTGGGCTGGTGTGACATAAATGACATCTGCTGCTAAAATGCACAATTTGCTGCTGTTGTTTTCCTCACTTGAAAGGTTCTTTAACATGTAACTCCACTTTTGTTGAAAAAAATTAAAAACATTCCCCTGTGGATGATCTATGTACATTACAAGGATTTTAACAAACTTTTTAGATTCCTACCTTTTGTTATTATGAAGAAATCCCTCTTTGATTGTCTGTGTCCGTGTGGAAAGTGAGTCTAAGTCTAGTTTTACACTGGGGCAGTGCCAGCTTTAACGGTAAAGTGCTGTTAGTTTTAGCGGCGCTTTACCACTGTTATAGCGGTGCTTTGGTGCCACTTTTTGGGTGGTAGTGGGGCGCTTAACCCACAAGAAGGGGTTAAAAAGGGGTTAAAAGCGCCTGTGATGCAGCGCTTCCGAATCACTTTTCAGGGGCTTCGGAAGCGGTGCCCATTCATTCATTTGGCTCTAACAGTGCCCCAAAGATGCTGCTTGCAGGACTCTTTTCCCGTCCGGCAAGCACACTGCCCCAGTGTGAAAGCACTCTGGCTTTCACACTGGGGAGGCAAAAGAGGCGCTTTTCAGGTGCTTTTACAGGTGCTATTTTTTAGCACTAATACGGCTGAAAAGCACCTCAGTGTGGAAGGGGTCTAATGGGAGTGGTTTCATAATTATCAATCAGCTGTGCAGCTGCAGGGCTCTAATGAGGAAAGCTGATGGGCCTGCATCCCTTTAGACGTGATTTCCTATTGAAAGTATCTCACCAAAAATGTAATTTGTGTTGCAGGGGATGTCTTAGGGAAGACTTCTGGGAAAATTGGTGAACCAATCACACAAGCAAGGAAATTACATATCTGGGGGTTGTCCTGTATACATTCTGTAGCCATATTGCATTGCATTTTCAGAAAATTACCGAGCTGCAGATTGAAAAGGAAAGGTCATTTTTAATAACATTCAATTACAATATAACTTGTGTCGCAATTGTATATGCTATATTATTTTTTCTTTATTTGCTTTTTTTCCCCCTACGAAAGTGGAGTTACCCTTTAAAGCAGAACTATAGACTCCCATTTTAAAAAAAATGTGCTGTATAACTGAATTATAAGTCCATCTGCAGTGATAATTTTGTCTTAGTTATATGTATTTGAAGGAAACCAGTATAGTAAACTGGTTGCTCTAGGCTTATGTTATGTAGTGTGTTTTCACTTCATTGGCGGAAAACCTAATTGTAGACTCCTACAATATATCACTAACATAATAACAGTGCAGTTCTTTCATATGAGTTCTATGATTGTTGCTTGTAGGAAAGAAGCATAAAGAAAACTAAACTTAGAATGTATGTGCTTTTCAGTTATTCTCTGTCATGTTTTCATAATTAATAAGTGTACCTGAACATCCAGTAAAGTTTTAAAGCAACCACAAAAACATGTTAACCCTCTCTACTGAAAACGATGCTTAAAGCAGAACTACAGCCATAGGAAAATAAATGTATTTGACAGCTTTTTTTGCAAGTGTATTGCTTAGAAAATATCCAGCATTGGGCTACATATGCCTGTCATTCCTCTTAGTAGGCAGATGATGTAGCAGGGCCATGTGTTGTGTATGATCACTCTGTGGTGTGACACTCAAAGTGTTTTTTTTTCCCCAGAAGTCATACAATCACATTATAATCTTCTCCATACTAAAAGAAGATATGACCATGTTGGCATTAACAATGTTGATAGTGCCACCCTTTAGATGTGAATGACAAGCTGAGAAGCAATATTATAGCTAAAACTTCTGCCCACTAACATACCTGCTTCCTTGTGCATAATAGTTTGAATGTCAGGTAAGATAAAAAAAAAAAAAACATTGTGATCATGTTATGGAGTTACATTTTTGAATAACAACATTCGTATGTGTAGCACTACCCCCGTAGGAGCTGCTGGTTTGTTTTTGGGTTTTGCACGTCACCTCTTCAGCTTCGTTGTCCGGGTAGGAAAGTCTGTAGTAAATGCAATGTCCACACAGATGTAAAACCTTCAACAGTCAGGCTTTATTTTCTTCTGCATGTATAACTTTGAGAGGAAGTAGAAGGTAGAAGAAAAGCAGGGGAAGGTTCAGGCACTCGGCACAAAAATGCAAAACATCAGTTCAAAGTCATTCACCACTCTCAACGTTAGAGTGGGTATTGGTCACCCAGATAGTCCCCTCTCACATGGTCTAGCAGCCGGGATGACACACGAACCAGCAACAGGGCAGTCTCTGCCACAGACTGCCCAAGATGAAGTGGGTCTATGCCACAGACCTTTTTTTAAAGTGAACAAAGTCTCTGCCACAGACCTTTTAAAGTTGAGCAAATGGATAGTCCAGGAATCCTCTGACACAGGATTTCAAAGTCCCAAACTTCCTACCGTGCAGTAAAAGAGCCTTTAAGCCAATCCGGCAAACTGCAGGGCTTGTGGTATAGTGGATCCCTCCTCAACGAAGTTACCAGGCCTCACCCAAGACATTAGCACTTTGCCAGTCTCTTCCAGGGCAGGTCCTCCTCTGTTTTCCTTCATTAAGACAGCTTCCTTCCCATTTGGATGGACATCTTGGGATCCCCTCTCCGAATGTAGGACTCAGACAGACTAGCTGGGCCTACTAGATAGCGATGCAGCCTCGGACCAACGTGGCCCCGAGACCAGAACCACACACAACATACCTTGCGCCAGGAGGGCCACAAGGCCAAGACCCCGAACAATGGCGTCTGCACCTTAAGTATCCCCTCCCAGCAGGCACAGCGGGTCGACCACTCCCACTGAACCGCCGCAGAGAGGGGTCACTCAATACACCATGGTCTGCCTGTGTTCCAACATGAGCCCGGGGTGGCAGCGCCACCCACAGGCAACAAGGGAAAATGCTACCAGGCAGCACCACAGCCAGAACAGAGGCAAATCTCAATATAATTCAACAGTCTGAGCCCAACTACTGGCCCAGACATCCCTCTAAATTTGAGATAGCGTCCCAACCTTTTGGGGAGGGCGCTACATATGTGTAGTACAAAAACAGCTATATAATGGAACCCATATGGCATCATGAATGTATTGCAGCTTTTGGCACAGACTGAACAGAGACCACAAAACAATGGACACTGTTCTTCTGAATTTAGTGCATTTGTAAAAGCACTATCGTGGTTTAAAAATATCTTAAACCTTTTTAAGGTTTTACCTTCATTTCAGAATTCAATGTCCTAGACATTTGTTCCTTTGAGCACAGCTCCTATTAGGAAGTATACTACTTCCTTATTAGGCCATGAATCTCAAAGGTGGCAGGAATACTAAATCCACACCCCTTGTGGCATTAGAATCCCACTGGAACCAGCCAGGAGACCAGACATCACTCAAATCTTGTGCTTTCTAGACTGCCAGCAGTGAACTGGTAAGTAGTACTTTGGACTGCCCTCTACTAGAAGAAAGGATTTTCTATACTCATCTGTACTGTTAAATTGTCCAGTCAGAGATAATAGAAGCTCTGGTTTATATAACGTATTACCCTACATAAACAATATTTACCACTAAAGGACCTATTTAGAAAGTTAAAAAAAATATATATATTTTTTTTTACCAATTATAACTATGTTGTCAATACATTTTACCTCTTTCTTCCCCAGTGTATAAATTAGAAATTGCAATGTGTGTTTGTAAGTGCAGTGTATAGAATGGTATTGATATAACTGGTGGAAAGAAAACTGGAAAAAAACAAAAACATAAAACTAAACACATCTAACCTTGAAAAATGTGCTTCTCCAACTTCCCTCCACTGAAAATAACGGATTAAGCCAAATTTAGAGTGCTGTAAATTATTACCAAATAGTTCAATTAAAAAACAAGCAATCAGGGGAGCGCATGCGCGGGCGGCCGGAGCGGATGCAAGCTTAGATTGCTCCGCACACTCCTGGCACTTAAGCCCCGTACACACGATCGGTTTGACTGATGAAAACCGTCCGATGGATGGTTTTCATCAGACCAACCGATCATGTATGGTACCCATCGGTCTTTTTTCCATCGGTTGTAAAAAATAGAGCTTGTTTTAAAATTTTCCGATGGATAAAAAACCGATGGGAATTTCCGATCGTCTATGGGCAAGTCCATCGGTTAAAAAACCCACGCATGCTTAGAATTAGGGTTGTCCCGATACCGATACTAGTATCGGTATCGGGACCGATACCAAGCATTTGCGCGAGTACTTGTACTCGCGCAAATGCTCCCGATGCTTCACCCGATACTTTTTTTTTGTGGCCGGAGAGGGCGGGAGGAGTCAGTGGCTGGGGAGGGCAGGAGAGAGGGCGGGGGAGTGCGGGCGGAGTCTGGCCGGAGAGGGCGGGAGGAGTCAGTGGCTGGGGAGGGCGGAAGAGGAAAGTGCGGGCGGAGTCTGGCTGAAGAGGGCGGGCACAGTCGGTGGACGGAGTCCGCGGGCGGAGAGCGAGTCCCTCACCTGCAGTTGAACCTGGTAAGCTGGCAGGGGTTCAGGGTGCAGCCGCATCAGGATCGGTGACCGGTGCTGTCACATTCGGTCGCCGTCAGCGGCTGAACGTCCCCACGCCCATCTTGGTACACCCTGCACTCGGCTGCAGTAAGCAGCAGCAGACATCTTGTTACACCCAGCCCGAGCTATATGGGCTGGGTGTAACAAGATGTCTGCTGTTGCTTACTGCAGCCGAGTGCAGGGTGTACCAAGATGGGCGTTGCAGCAGTTTTTTTTTTCTTAAATCCTGTGTCATTTCCCCCCCACCCCCCGCAGCATTTCAGTGCCAGCCACCTATCAGTACCCACAAGTGCTACCTATCAGTGGAATCAGTGCCATCTACCAGTGCCACCTATCAGGTGGCACTGGTAGATGCCACTGATTGCACTGATAGGTGGCACTTGTGGGCACTGATTGCACTGATAGGTGGCACTTGTGGGCACTGATAGATGGCACTGATTGCACTAATAGTGCAATCAGTGCCACCTATCAGTGCCCACAAGTGCCACCTATCAGTGCCCACAAGTGCCACCTATCACTGCCCACAAGTGCCACCTATCACTGCCCACAAGTGCCACCTTTCTGTGCCCACAAGTGCCACCTTTCTGTGCCCACAAGTGGCACCTATCTGTGCCCACAAGTGCCACCTATCAGTGCCCACAAGTGCCACCTATCAGTGCCCACAAGTGCCCACAAGTGCCACCTTTCTGTGCAATCAGTGCCACCTATCAGTGCCCACAAGTGCCACCTATCACTGCCCACAAGTGCCATCTATCAGTGCCCCCAAGTGCCACCTATCAGTGCCACCTATCACTGCCCACAAGTGCCACCTATCAGTGCCCATAAGTGCCATCGATCCATGCCCATAAGTGCCACCTATCAGTCCCCATCTTTCAAACTGTCACATGACATTGAAAAAAAGTATCGGTAATCGGTATCGGCGAGTACTTGAAAAAAAGTATTGGTACTTGTACTCGGTCTTAAAAAAGTGGTATCGGGACAACCCTACTTAGAATAAAGTCGACGCATGCTCAGAAGCATTAAAGTTCATTTTTCTCGGCTCATCGGAGTGTTTTACGTCACCGCGTTTGGAACGGTTGGTTTTTTGACTGATGGTGTGTGGCCAAGACTGATGAAAAACAGTTTCATCTGATTTCCGATGGACAAATCCATCGGACGAAAATCCATAGGTTATCCGATCGTGTGTACGGGGCTTTAGAGCTTTCATCAGCAGCCCTCATATCCCGCTCGTCTCAGCACAGCACCGGGACGGCGGGCGCGTATCGCGGGGACACATTACATGTATACCCGATCATCGGGGAGGACCTATGGCGGGAGTTCCTACCTGCCTCGTGGGTCAGCCAAAGGATCCAAGATGGCGTCCAGCGCGAGTTCTATCCAGGCAGGGAAGGGACAGCAGCAGCCTCAGTCACAGGGGAAGAAGGGACAGCCATCTCCCAACAGATCGCTCTGCATGGGCTCATCCACAGCCATCCAATCCTCAGGAGAGCCGACAGACCATCCCTGTCCTTCATCCAGCCCTGCCAGATCTCTGTCACAGGCCTCCCTGCCATCTCCAAGCCCTGCTTCTCATACTTCTTCTGCTCTAGAAAGAGATATGGCAGATATATTCCTCAGCCAGGCTAGTGGCTGAGATATGGATCCTGACAGTCCTGAGAGATCTCCAGATCCCCTGCCTGCACCATTACCATATTCTCCAGATGCTATTCTCCTTTCTCGCTTTGCGGACATGTTGAAAAAAGAGTTGGAGAAAGACACTTCTAAATTGGCTTCTGACATCAAGCAAGATTTTCAGAATCTGGGATGTCGTTTAGACAGTATTGAATCCAAAGTTGATGACACTGTCCATAGAGTGGCACAGAACTCTACCATGATTACTGAACTCCACGATCGTCTGGAGGACGCTTACACTAGAATTGACGATCTTGAAAATCGTGCCAGGCGATATCATTTCTGTATCCGTGGGTTACCAGAAACGATTAAAGATTTCAGTTCTATAGCTTCTTCCCTGATGCAATCGGCTGTTCCAGATATTGACGAAACACACATGGAGATCGATCGCATTCACAGGGCCCTGGTTTCTCTAAAACCAGACGGCCCTCCCCGGGATGTGATTGTGAAGCCTCACTTCTTCAGGGTCAAGGAAGCGGTCATGCGATATGCTAGAGACCACCCAGATCTGGAAGCTGAAGAATATAAAATCCAAATATTTGCAGATATTTCCCAAGCTACCATTCAAAAACAAAGAGCATTTAAACCGTTGTTATCCCCTCTGATTCAACGTGATATTCCCTATCGCTGGAACTATCCTTTCCGTTTGCAATTCACATATAACAATAAATCATATGCTTTCTCTACGTTCGCCGATGGTGAAAAGATCCTACTGAAGTTGGGATTTATCTCTCATAATCCCTCATCTCAAGACCCATCAAGATCCAACGGCCCTCCTCCTCCGCTTTCACCTCTCTGGTCTTCCCCGTCTTCAAGGAAAACCGCAACTTCACGCCGAGACACCTGAAGATTCCTGACTGTTACGTATTGTCTTTTCCCTTTTTTTTTTGTTTTTGTTTTATAGCAGTGGCCTCTCAGCGGTCCCCTCGCGGGACATTTGCTGCTGCCTAGGTTTTGTTAACATTTTTTAGATACCATACATCTGGTATCTTTTACCTTCTAGGTCGTTCTAGTTTTGTCGACCTTGGGACCTATTATTTGTCTTGCAAAATATTTGCTATGTTTCTACTTATTACTGGTCCATTATACATGTATGCCTTTTTTGTGTTGTTTTGTTTTCTGGCTTTCTTGTTTTGTATTGTCTGTTCAGGAAACTTTAGAAGGGCACTTTATTTGATATATTGTATTTGTGTCGGGAGGAGGCTATGCACTCTCCCTATTTGTCGGACTCTCCCCATTCATTACCCTTGGTGGAGACTCCCACACTTCCAGACCCAGGATTCTGGACTACGTGGTTATATTATATTTTGTTTCAGTTGTTCAATTTGTTTTTCCATGTTATACTCCTTGATACTGGGCGTTTCTATGCCCAAGTATCGACTACTCTCTTTTCTTTTTTCTATTTTTTCTACTTTTAACCTTTTTTCCTTTTCCTCCCTGAAGGTCAGCCGGAAGTTCCCTTGGTTGTCTGAGATGCCTATACATTGGTGTTGGTGGGTGAGTTTATCTATTACAGCCGTTTTTGTCTTTTACCATGTCAATGTTGACTGATCCCACCGGAACCATACGACTGCTTTCTCATAATGTCCAGGGGTTGGGCTCTCCATCTAAGCGTATTAAGGTGTTTAACTACTACAAGTCACTGGGTGCTGATGTTGTAGCTCTTCAGGAAACACATTTTGCTTCTTCCTTCACTCCCCGTTATATACATAAAGACTATCCCTTTGTTATTTTGCTAATGCCAGGGAGAAAAAACGAGGGGTGGCGCTATGCTTATCGCGACGTCTCTCGTTTACTGAATCTAAAGTACTGAGGAACCAGGAGGGGAGGTACTTATTGGTGAAGGGACACTTGGGGGGTAATTTAGTGACATTTTTGGTCTATTATGGCCCCAACACGAACCAGGTAGCGTTCTTTAATTCCTTGCTCTGATCTTTGGCACCAGAGTTTGAGGGAGATGTGATCTTAGCTGGTGACTCTAATTTAGCGTTAGACCATATACTAGACAAATCTCATCTGTCACAACTTCAGTCCCCTCTTAAACAAAGCCGAAAATTTGCTCAGCTGTTGCATCATCATGACCTAGTTGATGCTTGGAGGGAGGCCAACCCTACCACTCGAGACTATTCCCATTTTTCTAGAGCTCATAATCGTTATTCACGTATTGATCATGTATTTCTCCATTCGGGACTATTTCCTAAATTGACCGCAGCCAAGATTGTGTCGGCGCCCTGGTCTGATCATGACCCTGTGGTGGTTATGTTTTCAAACTTGACGATCAAGTTGGCTAAATCTCACTGGAGGCTTAATGAGTCTATACTCAGTAATGAATCTTACTGCCTAGATATTATTACTCACCTTAAAACTTACTTTGCTATTAATAAAGCAGAAGATACCACTCCTGCTATTAATTGGGCAGCACACAAAGCTTCAGTGCGGGGTTTCTTGATTCAGTTGGCATCCAGAGTTAAAAAAGCCCACGAAGAAGTGATTTTGGTCAAAACTAAGGAATATGAAACTTTAGCTACCCAACACAAACGTTCCCCACATCCGGACTTGTTGCTTAAACTTGAACAGGCCCGTACAGAACTTAATATTTGCCTCACTACTAAAGCGGAGAAAAGCCTACGCTGGACTAATCATAAATTTTTTACCTGGCGTGACCTTACTGGGTTCCTTACTGGCACATAAACTTACCCCTTTAACATGCACATGCTGCTCTCCCAAAAATTAGACTCTCAGGGGGCAATCTCTCCCAAAATCCTCAAAAGATTCTTAGTGAATTTCAAGATTTCTATACTAACCTATATACCCCAGCCCAGGGCCATGTGTCTTCTTCTATTAGTGACTTCCTACATACCTTATCTCTGCCGTCTCTCACAGAATCTCATAGAGAACGTATGGACCAACCCATTACATGTGAAGAAATATGCAACACTATCAAATTGTTGTCTTTACATAAATCGCCTGGCCCTGACGGTCTTCCTAATAATTATTATAAAACGTTTTCTGAACAATCGGCTCCTCAAATGGCTCTCTATTTCAATTCCTTGCGAGATGGTGGAGAAGTTCTTTTAGACGAAAATAGGGCTTACATTAGTGTCATACCTAACCCAAATAGAGACGCCCTATATCGTTGATCAATTGTGATCTCAAAATTCTGAGGAAACTATTAGCTTTGTGGCTCGGTGCTTTTCTGCCACAGTATATCCATAAAGACCAATCTGGCTTTATAAATCAACGCCAAACGCTAGACCAGATTCGCCGATCTATAACATTGATTTCTGCAGTTCACTCTAAATGGGATGCCCCATGGCCTAGGGAATTACTGCTGCTTTCATTGGACCTTCATAAGGCCTTTGATAGCTTGAACTGGGACTACTTATTTACCACCTTAGAGGCCTTTGGATTTGGTTCTACCTTTATCTCCTTATTGAAAACAATATATAGCAATCCGTCGGCCCAGGTCTCCATTCGAGGTTATAGATCAATTTAATTTCCTATCCGACGCGGGACAAGACAGTGTTGTCCACTTTCCCCATTGCTCTTTGCGTTAGCAATTAAACCCTTAGCTGTTGCAATTCGATCCCACCCCAAAATACATGGAGTATGCTGTGGACAACAAGAGCATAAATGCTCCCTTTTTGCTGACGACGTCCTCATGTATGTCGCTAACCCTCAAGTTACTCTACCTAATCTACTAGCTCTATTTCGTCAATTTTCCCAGCTCTCAGGGCTCTCTTTAAATACTCAGAAAACTATGGCTCTTAATATCTCTTTGCCCCCTCGATGGAACGGAACCTACAAACTACATATAACTTTCAATGGGCATCACACTCCCTTCCGTACGTAGGTGTTCAGCTGACGCCTTCAATTAACACTCTATATCGGGCTAACTATCCTCCACTGTTTAGCCGACTCTAGGAAGATCTTCAACGATGGACTATCCCTTATCCTGGTTTGGTAGAATCAATTCCATTAAGATGACATTTCTACCCAGGATACTTTATTATTTTAGAACTTTACCAATTGCAGTCCCGAGGGGAGATTTACAACAACTACAATCGGATGTTCTCCGTTTTATTTGGGGTAATAAAAAACCTTGCATAAACAAACTGACGTTATTTGTCTCAAAACCATGTGGTGGGCTTGGCCTCCCTGATTTACAAGCTTACTATCAAGCAGCTCAAATAACACAGCTTTCCTACACAACGGCTAAGGGGTCTCCACCCCTTTGGGTCTCTATTGAGGCTCTTTCATGCCATCCTTTTAGTATCGGATCACTAATGTGGCTCCCGAGCCGCCTTCGCCCCCCCATTTTGTGCCCAACCCTGTCTCACTCCCTAGCGGTTTGGGACAGAGTGCGACATCGTAGATGCCTGTCGTCTCCACATACCCCACTAGCCCCCTTGTTCTGTAATCCTGAGTTTTCTCCCGGCCTAACTCCACTGTTATTTCAATGGTGGCTTAATAAGGGACTTCTTAGAATAGGAGACTATCTTGATAAGGATCAACCACACTCTTTGCAATATTTTAAAGACACGCTGCAGATGCCCTCTAGTGAATTGTTTAGGTACAATCAGCTTATTTATTTTATACGTTCTAAACTTAAATTGTTAGATAGACCTTTTACACTTACAAATTTTGAATTATCTTGCCAAACAAGGGGCCTCCTACGGGGACGGGTATCTGCGGTATATGCTACCCTTACTGACCCGAATACTAAACTCCCTTACATGATTCAATGGGAACGATATTTAAATACCACTTTTGATTTGGTTGAATGGCAGGATATTGCTTATGCGTTATCTAAAGTATCAATTAATACAACATTAATTGAAGCTAATTATAAAACTCTCCTTCGCTGGTATTTGGTTCCAACCAGGGTCGCTAGGATGCATCCATCTGCATCCCCCACCTGCTTTAGAAAGTGTGGCCAGATGGGTCCAATGTATCACGTTTGGTGGAAGTGTCCCAATATCACTAGATTCTGGATTCAGATATTCAACCTGGTATACTCTGTGACGGGAATTAATATCCGTAGATCCCCGGAAGTGGCGCTTTTCCAAAGGCTTCCTGAAGGTGTCCCTAAAAAATCGATGAAGCTAATTATATACATACTTTTAGCTGCCAGAATAACCATTGCTAAATATTGGAAGCAGTCAATGGTTCCTCTTGATTCTGTGAAGAATAAGCTCAACTGGATCATGGTTAATGATAGACTCACCTGCGTCCTCCGCAACACTACTAAGAAATTTGATCTGATATGGGATCTGTGGATACGATACATATCTCCATCCTAATCACCTCTGGCTGACCCTCTCTTCTTCCCTTTTTTTTTCTCTCTCTCTCTTCTTCTCTTCTCCTTCTCTCTTTTCTTCTTTTTTTTTATTTTTTCTCATTTCCCTTTCTCCTCTTTTTCATATTTACTGCTTATCAGATATTTTTGTAGATACAGGATGTCCTAATAATACATATACTTCCAGGTTGCTGATACTCGAGAGAAGGTGCACAAGAGAACCCCCCTTTTTTTGTATCCCTCCCCATTCCCTTTACACTCCCCATTCCCTTCCCACTCCCCATTTTCTTCCTTTGCTTCCTATACTATACCTTTTCCCTGTGCTATATCCCTTCCTAATATTGCAGGCCTAAATGACCCTTGGGACTCTACGTAGTTAGTCCCTAACAAATCTGAAGCATACTTCATGATCTGATCATTAACAGCTCTTAACCTTCTATGTTATTTCATTCTGTCAATCTCACCAATATTTCCACCAAAGGTATTCTATATTGACATTTCTCAATTTATTGTGTTGAGGTGTTGTATTTCTGTTTATCCTGATGGAAGGACATTCGGCTGCGTATGCTTACTTTCTCATCTGCAAACATTGTTGATTATTGAATGTATTCTTTGAGACATCGTCTTGTCATTTGAATAATAAAAATATTGAAAGTTAAAAAGCAAGCAATCTATTAACAAAACATACTTCATTGCATTTTTTCCATCTTTTGCTGAAATGCTATGAAAATATGTGCAGATACTTCGCAGAGCAGCTTTACAGGCGCAAACTTGTCAGAAATGATATGTTTCATGAAAAAAAGCAAATATCTATTTCGACCTTTTATAAATAGGTCTCTCTCTACGCATGAATATATTCGATCCGACATAGTAAGCATACCATGCTACAATTTAGTTAACATTTCTAAATATTAGTCAAAATGACTAAATGCTAGTTGTTTTCCTTTAGCTGTGTTTTTGCAAGAAGCATATCTAAAATTAGCTCTGCTGTGCTTCTGCTTCATCCATTTTACTCCTGGCTATAATCAGCTTTGCATATCTAAATGCAGTGCACTGGTTTGTGATATCAGAACTGTCTAATAATAAAAGTCTGTGTGTTAAGATGACATTAAGAAACATATTCATCTGAATAAGCTGCTGCTATCTCACTTTAATCTAACTCTATTTGGCATCTACATATACTAAGGAGCTCAAGAACAACCACTATTTTCTAAACCAGAAGCGAAAATACTATTCAAAGCGTGTTAATTAAAAGTGGCCAGATCACTTACTGAATATCATTGACATACCAGTGAGTGGTAAAGCCCTTAGCATTGAATAAAGGTAAATAGAACAGTCAAGTACTTTATGCATCAGTGGTTATTGATTTTAAAATGCACCTTGTTTGCTTCTAAAAAAAAAAACTACCAATTAGTCCAGATTCTAACAAAATAAACAAATAAAAAAATAAACTACTTTTCAACTCCTAGCTACCAGATATAAGCAGTTATGCAAATGTTGACCTCATATAAACATACTGTAAGTAATAAGCTATAATTAAAATGTGTTCCCCTACGACTACGTAGTTATCTACATATATTGATGCAAATTACATAGTTGTACCACTGGACAATACCTGCATGACCATTTGGTACAATTCACTGTCTTCCAGAAATAATGATAGTCAAATGTATGTAACTGATTTGTAATAAAGAAATGTTCATCAAAACAAACTTTGTAACCAGAAATTTATAGATGATATGGTATGTTTCAGACAGGTACATAAATTCTTCTCTAATGCCTTGTACACACGATCAGAATTTCCGATGAAAAAAGTCAGATGGACTTTTTTCATTGGAAATTCCAATCGTGTGTGGGCCCCATTGGACTTTTTTCCATCAGTGTTTATAAATAGAACATGTTTTATTTTTTTCCGATAGAAAAAAAAGATAGGAAATTCCTATAGTCTGTGGTGAACTCCGACGGAGAAAAAAACATGCATGCTCAGAATCAAGTCAACGCATGCTCGGAAGCATTGAACTTCATTTTTCTCGGCTCGTCGTAGTGTTTTACGTCACCGCGTTTTGGACGGTCGGTATTTGGCCTGGCAGTGTGTATGCAAGACAGCTTGAACGGAATTCCGACAAAAAATTCCATCGAATTTTAGGCCATCTGAAATTCTGATCGTGTGTACAGGGCATTACATTTGTCTCACACAGACCAACACTAGAATTCATATGAGTATCTATTAGACATGTGCACACTGAAATATTTCGTTTCGGAATTTCGTTTTCGTCCAAAAAATAAATTTATTTAGTTACTCCCGAAATTCGTTTTTATTTATTTCGTTTTTCGTTAAAAATTGCATTCGTCCGAAAATCTGAATTAATTAAGGTCGAATCTGTCATTGAAGGCTTATGGTGTCTGTCGAATGTTCAAAGAAGATTCGACGGAGCAGTGAAACTGTACGACTCTGCAATCATACATTTCCGGTCGAATGTTCCGCCTACAAGCAGTGATCTTTTCTCTCTATGTCGAATCTTTTCTCTCTATAATGTCGAATCTTTTCTCTCCTATGTCGAATCTTTTCTCTCTATAATGTCGAATCTTTTCTCTCCTATGTCAAATCTTTTCTCTCTATAATGTCAAATCTTTTCTCTCTATAATGTCAAATCTTTTCTCTCCTATGTCGAATCTTTTCTCTCTATAATGTCAAATCTTTTCTCTCCTATGTCGAATCTTTTCTCTCCTATGTCGAATCTTTCCTCTCCTATGTCGAATCTTTCCTCTCCTATGTCGAATCTTTCCTCTCCTATGTCGAATCTTTTCTCTCCTATGTCGAATCTTTCCTCTCCTATGTCAAATCTTTTCTCTCCTATGTCGAATCTTTTCTCTCCTATGTCGAATCTTTCCTCTCCTATGTCGAATCTTTCCTCTCCTATGTCGAATCTTTCCTCTCCTATGTCGAATCTTTTCTCTCTATAATGTCAAATCTTTTCTCTCCTATGTCGAATCTTTCCTCTCCTATGTCGAATCTTTTCTCTCTATAATGTCAAATCTTTTCTCTCCTATGTCGAATCTTTTCTCTCTATAATGTCAAATCTTTTCTCTCCTATGTCGAATCTTTCCTCTCCTATGTCGAATCTTTCCTCTCCTATGTCGAATCTTTTCTCTCCTATGTCGAATCTTTCCTCTCCTATGTCGAATCTTTTCTCTCCTATGTCGAATCTTTTCTCTCCTATGTCGAATCTTTTCTCTCCTATGTCGAATCTTTCCTCTCCTATGTCGAATCTTTCCTCTCCTATGTCGAATCTTTCCTCTCCTATGTCAAATCTTTTCTCTCTATAATGTCAAATCTTTTCTCTCCTATGTAGAATAATCTTGGACTAATAGAGTTAAGGTTAGGCACATTCGACCACAGGTTCGATAGACACAGATTGTTATTGTCAGCGTCACGTCGAATCTCCTATCTATATCGAACTGTTGTAGCAACGAAAACGAAAATAAAGCATTTGTTTATGTCGGATCTTTCGGTTTTTGGATTCTGTGCTTTCGTTTTCGTTTGTTAAAACGATAACGAAAATAGCTGAAATTCGGACGAAAATGCATTCGGACGAAAACGAATGCACATGTCTAGTATCTATGACACTCCTTATGAATTCCAGAGTGTGTGATGGACTGCTGCATTACAGTAAGGCTTAGATGAACAGGTGTCCTTCCTGTATGCATATCAAAGTTCTACATACAAATTTCATTTTATTTTTTTTACTTCAAAATGAACAACATTTTTTTTTTCAAACATACAAATAAATGCTCAGAGTAAATAAATATGTGTAGCTCTGTACATTGAATTTCTTGAAATATAAGTAACACATATTTTACGTTGTATTTACTTTTTTTTTTCTTTTACAAATTTTATTCATTTTCTGGATAAACAAGATATTCAGATTTTCTGTCACAAATAAAAAATCTTCCCTTTTCCCCTTTCCTCCTCCCTCCCCTCTTTCTCCTTTAACATATAACTGTTTAGTTTATTTTCCTCTATACCCTTCACATTTCTTTTCAGATTCCCACTAATGAACAGTATTTCCTTGTACCCTTATTCTTCCATATTGTGAATACATTCTACTCTCTTAACCCAGTCTCTTATTGTTGGACTCGCTGGTAATTGCCAATTTTTTGGAATCAGATATTTTTAACTTTTTATTGTTTTGTTTTGAAATAAACAGAAAGCCACAACAGATATCATAAGGTACATTCTATATACTTGTCATATCACTGACGGACATTTATCTACTCTTAAATATATCATACATCCTAATATACCATATCCACCACTCTATGTGTGTTAGGTCCTCATCTCTCACCCGGGACTTACTCATATTACTCCCAAACCTATTAAGTCATTTGTGTCCAAACCATTGGGCCTCCCACCCCCCCCCCCCCCAAGGTCCTACTTTGTCCTCAGGCTGGCCGGGGGATTTCTGCCCCATTTGTTCCTCTATCTTGTTGCTACTCTCTTCACTTCAACTTATCCCCCCCCCAAAAAAAAACAAAAAACCCCGGACCCCTAAAACTCCCACTCTCTCTCCCCTGCGTCCCCCCAGCCCCCTGAAGGCATTCGCTCAATTCTGGTCTATTAATGCTTTCCCCTCCTCTGAGTATTTAAAAAGATTCCATTCTGACCATGTTTCAAGGTAAACTCCCCGTTTCTGCCGGGAGGTCCAAACCAGGTCCTCCAGCCTATTCAGGTCTTCTACTCGCTTAAGCCACATCCCTACTGAGGGTGGCTGGGTCTGCTTCCACATTGCTGGAATCAGATATTTTACTGCATTTATTAGGTGAGGTATCACCAGTTTCTTATATTGCTTTATTGTAAATTTAGTGTTATGTAGTATGTAAGTTCCTGGGTCTCTAGGCATACTTATTCCCATGATTTCCTGTATATGTTGTATAACCTCCTGACAGAAATTCTGTATTTTAGGACACTCCCACCATATGTGGATCATTGTTCCTCTTCTCCCACAACCTCTCCAACAAAGCAATGATTTATCTGGTTGGTATTTATGTGCTTTGGTAGGTGTTATGTACCATCTTGATAGACATTTATATACCACTTGCCAATTTCAGTATTTTCTCTTTCTCTTGCTCGCTCCAGGGAGCACCAAGTTCCCTTTCCCATTTTTCCACAAAAGGCAGAACTACTAGCTCAGTCATTGTGGTAAGGATCTTATAGACCTGGGAAGTACAGTGCTTTGGTACCACCGGTAAACCGAGTAATTTTTCAAATGGTGTTACATTTTCCACCGATCTTATTGGCTGTGGTAATATCCTTATGAAATGTCTTTACAGATTTCTAATTTTGACTGGAATATACTTTCAGGTTTTTAGACCTCTGCACAAGTAATAAAAACATTATTCAATACATTTAACCACTTAAGGACCGGAAGGATTTGCCCCCTTAATAACCAGGCCATTTTTTTGCGATACGCCACTGCGTAATTTTAACTGACAATTGTGCGGTCGTGCAGCACTGTACCTAAACAAAATGTATATCCTTTTTTTCCCACAAATAGAGCTTTCTTTTAGTGGTATTTGATCACCTCTGCAGTTTTTATTTTTTGCCCTATAAACAAAAAAAGAGCGACAATTTTGAAAAAAAAACAATATTTTTTACTTTTTGCTATAGTAAATATCCCCAAATAAAAAAAAAAGGGCTGCGACATTGCGGCAGACAAATCGGACACTTTTGACACTTTTTTTGGGACCATTGACACTTATACAGCGATCAGCGCTAAAAATAGCCACTGATTACTGTATAAATGTCACTGGCAGGGAATGGGATTAACACTAGGGGGCGATCAAGGAGTTAAGTGTTCCCTAGGGAGGTGTTTCTAACTGTACGTGGGATGGGATACCTGTGAGTAGATAGAGATGTATGTTCCTGATCACTAGGTACAGCATATCTCTCTCTACTTCGCCGTCAGGATAGGGATCTGTCTGTTTACATTGACAGATCCCTGTTCTGGCTCTCTGTGCATCGATCGCGGGTGGCCGGCTGACGGCGGTTCACGCAGCCATGCCGACCTGCCGCAGTAAAACTGTGGCGGGTGGTCCGCAAGTAGTTAATAAATATACAAATGTTTTTTCTATTACTAAATTGTCATCACACCCATTAACAAAGTGTCTTAACCCCTTGAGGCCCGCGCTATAGCCGAATGACAGCTTCAGCGCGTACCTGAAATTCCGGGAGGCCGTCAATAGACGGCCTCCCATTTTCTCGTTCCCCGCACGCGTTTCTGAGCACGCAGCGGGGAAATTCTATGCTGCCTGTGTCCCCAGATCGCTGTGAATGGCCAATCAGAGTGGCCATTTACTATGCGATCTGTGCGGCCAATGAGAGATGATCTCAAATGTAAACATATGAGATCATCTCTCATTGCCAGCTCTCCCTCCTCACACAGAGATGCGTGTGAGGAGGGAGAGCGATCTGTTACATTGAGTGTGTTTTACAGTGCCCATACAGTGACCATAAGTGTCCATAAGTGCCCATACAGTGCCCATAAGTGCCTATACAATGCCCATCTGTGCCTATACAGTGCCCACCTGTGCCTATACAGTGCCCACCTGTGCCAGTCTGTGACCACCTGTGACGTCAGTGATCTGTGCAATCAGTGCCCACCTGTGCCACCTCATCAGTGCCTACCTGTGCCACCTCAGTGCCAATCAGTGCCCACCTGTGCCAATCAGTGCCCACCTGTGCAATCAGTGCACATCTGTGCAATCAGTCAGTGCACATCTGTGCCACCTCATCAGTGCCCATCTGTGCCGCCAATCAGTGCCCATCTGTGCCACCAATCAGTGCCCATCTGTGCCACCAATCAGTGCCCATCTGTGCCTCCAATCAGTGCCCATCTGCTCTGCCTTATCAGTGCCCATCTGTTCCGCCTCATCAGTGCACATCTGTTCCGCCTCATCAGTGCACATCTGTTCCGCCTCATCATTGTCCATCTGTTCCACCTCACCAGTGCCCATCTGTTCCGCCTCATCAGTGCCCATCAGTGAAGGCTTGGCACACACCTGTGTAGTCGCACCACCAGCAGCAAAAAATGTCAAAAAGATTATTTTCCGCCGAGGAGGCATACCAAATCCTTTCCACACCCGACGAGAGCAACACGGAGCTCTCTCTTTCAGATTCCCTTTCCAATTCCGATTCTGAGTCGGACATCAATTATGAGCCAGTCCTCAGTAGTGCAACACTGAGTGACTCAGAGGAGGAAGCTAGTCGGCCCGCCAAACGAAGGCGTTCTGGTGAAGAGGCAGTGCCATCCACCAGCACTGCAGTGCCATCCACCAGCACCGCAGTACCATCCACCAGCACTGCAGTACCATCCACCAGCACCGCAGTGCCTCGGCAAGAAAGGCCAAGGACCCATGCCAGCCTTCCCTATGCCCTTCAGAACCCCTTGTGGCTTCCTCCTAATTCAGGAGAAGCCAACATTCCCCCTTTCACTGCCCAGCCAGGAGTCCAGGGGGACACAGAGAATTTTTCCCCAATCGATTTTTTTTATCTTACTTTTACCGAGGACATGCTATCCAACATTGTGACCCAGTGCAATCTATATGCCCAACAATTTATTTTGAACAATCCTACAGCATATTATGCCCGTCCCTACGAGTGGAGAGACTTAACGGTGGAGGAGTTGGAGATTTTTTTAGGCCTCACGTTTTGTATGGGACTCAACCCAAAAAACACTTTGCGTTCCTTTTGGTCAAAACGCCCCACCTACCATATGCAAATATTCTCCAACGTAATGCCCAGAACCAGATACTTCATGATAATGAGATTCCTACATTTTAACGATAACACCCAGTGCCTTCCTTGAAATCACCCAAATTTTGACAGGCTTTTCAAAACTCGGCCCTTACTGAATTATTTTTCCGAAAAATTCCCCCAGTTGTATACCCCGGACCAGCACATATGTGTGGATGAGTTCCTTATTAAATTTAGTGGCAGGCTTCAAATAAAACAATTCATTCCCAGCAAAAGGGCCCGCTATGGTGTGAAGGTGTACAAGCTATGTGACCGAGTCACAGGGTACACGTATGCCTTCTTAGTGATGAAGGGAAGGACAGCCAGCTGAATCCCCCTAATTGCCCAGACTACTTGGGATCAAGTGGGAAAATTTTTTGGGACCTCATATACACCCTACTGGAAAAAGGCTATAATCTGTATGTAGATAACTTCTACACATCCCTTCCCCTGTTCCATAACCTTCACCGGAAGCAGACGCCAGCATGTGGCACCATCAGAAAGAATCGGAAGGGCTTTCCTCAGAGTCTATTAAATAAGAAGCTGAGAAGAGGACAATCGGCAAGTCTGAGAAACAAGGAGGTTCTGGCAGTGAAGTGGAGGGACAGAAGGGATGTATACATGTTATCTTCCATCCACAACGATACCTTTGTGGAAATCCCCAGAAGGAATGGCCCCATCCGAAAGCCCACATGCATCCAGGACTACAACTTGTTTATGGCGGGAGTCGACTTTAACGACCAGATGCTAAAACCCTACCTTGCCACAAGACGGACATACCATTGGTACAAAAATGTTGCAATTAATTTTTTTCAATTGGCCATATACAATTCGTACATCATATACCGCAACTCCACCCAAAACCCCAAACGCTTCCTTGGCTACCAGGAGGACCTTATTACTGCCCTTATATTCCCAAACGGCCCACCCCAATACATCCGATCTGATGTTCTTAGTCGACTCGCCAAATGTCACTTTCCCGATAAAGTCCCTCCCAACAGGTCGATGACGTAAAAAAAATGTAAGGTGTGTACCAGTGGAGGAGTCAGACGAGACACAGCTTATTATTGTGCCGAGTGTCCTTCCCAACCTGGCCTCTGTGTAGTAGACTGTTTTCGCTGTTACCATACTAAATTATTAGTGAAGTATGGTAAACGTAATTCTCAGTTCCTGCCTTCACACACCTTCACACCCCTTATGCCACTGCCTGCTCTGTAACTGACCCTGGCTTGTTATTCGACCACGCTTCTGCCTAATGATTCTGTAATACCTCTGCCTGATCTGGAACTGACCCAGGCTTGTTATTCGACCATGCTTCTGCCTAACGATTCTGTACTACCTCTGCGTGATCTGGAACTGACCCTGGACTGTTATTCGACCATGCTTCTGCCTAACGATTCTGTAATACCTCTGCCTGATCTGGAAATGACCTTGGACTGTTTGACCATGTTCTTGCCTGCCTCATGGACTGATCTTGTACCCTGCTACTGGACTAGTGGGATTCAACACAGGGGCCTCATATATGTGAGGGGCTCCAGAAAAGTTTTTCTGGATGAAGAAAATATTTTTTTTGTTTTCTCATCCTAGATTAGGGTCTGGAGACTCGGAGGCTTCAAAGAGATTTGGGTGGGAGAAGCCTCTACCCCTGTCCCCATTCTGTCCTGAACGAGGTCCTACTTCTGCCTACTGCCTGTAGGACCTATGCCATCATGCCTCTGCCTGTCGCATGAACTGCCCACACCACATGGACCTGCCTACTACCAGGACCAATATTTTTGGCACTGCTGACAATATCTCTGCCTGCACTGACCCTGGACTGTATATGGACAGTATCCCTGCCTGCTGCCTGGACAATTGTGTATGCCGTTGCTGACCAAGTCCCTGCCTGCTTCATGGACCAGTGCTATCCTGCTGTGTAGAACTGCGCTACTAAAACCACAGGTAATCTTTTGTTTACCCTTTGCTCAGCATAATGTATTTTGGGGTGTAATTCTTGGTATGTGCATGCTATGTGTCCCTGGAACACCTGATGGTGTTGCTTGCATGTTGGATCTCTGTATGTGGCCAGGCTGTGTAGAATTCTCACACATGTGGTATCACTATACTCAGGAGGAGTAGCAGAATGTATTTTGGGGTGTCATTTTTGCTATATAAATGCTATGTGTTGGAGATATCTTATAAACGGACAACTTTGTGTAAAAAAAATGTGTTTTCATTTTTTTCCACATTTTTCAAAAACTTCTGGAAAAAAATGAACTGTTCAAAAGACTCATTATGCCTCATAGATTATACGTTTGGGGTGTTAGCTTTCCAAAATGGGCTCATTTTGTGGGTGTTTCCATTGTCCTGGTGCTCCAGGGCCTTCAAAATTGTAATAGGTGGTTGAGAAATGAGATGTGTAATTTATGCTCCTAGAACGCCTGAAGGTGCTACTTCAATGTAGGTCCTCTGTATGTGGACAGGCTGTGTAAAAGTCCCACACATTTGGTATTGCCATACTCAGGAGGAGTAGCAGAATGTATTTTGGGGTGTCATGTTTGCTATGTACATGCTATGTATTGGAAATATCTTCTAAATGGACAACTTTGCGTAAAAAAAATGCGTTTTCATTTTTTTTCCACATTTTCCAAAAACTTCTGGAAAAAAATGAACCGTTCCAAAGAGTCATTATGCCTCATAGATTATACGTTAGGGTGTTAGCTTTCCAAAATGGGGTCATTTTGTGGGTGTTTCCATTGTCCTGGTGCTCCAGGGCCTTCAAAAGTGTAATAGGTGGTTGAGAAATGAGATGTGTAATTTATGCTCCTAGAACGCCTGAAGGTGCTACTTCAAGGTAGGTCCTCTGTATGTGGACAGGCTGTGTAAAAGTCCCACACATTTGGTATTGCCATACTCAGGAGGAGTAGCAGAATGTATTTTGGGGTGTCATTTTTGCTATGTACATGCTATGTATTGGAAATATCTTATAAATGGACAACTTTGCGTAAAAAAAATGCGTTTTCATTTTTTTCCACATTTTCCAAAAACTTCTGGAAAAAAATGAACCGTTCAAAAGACTCATTATGCCTCATAGATTATACGTTAGGGTGTTAGCTTTCCCAAATTGGGTTATTTTGTGGGTGTTTCCATTGTCCTGGTGCTCCAGGGCCTTCAAAAATGTAATAGGTGGTTGAGAAATGAGATGTGTAATTTATGCTCCTAGAACGCCTGAAGGTGCTACTTCAATGTAGGTCCTCTGTATCTGGACAGGCTGTGTAAAAGTCCCACACATTTGGTATTGCCATACTCAGGAGGAGTAGCAGAATGTATTTTTGGGTGTCATTTTTGCTATGTACATGCTATGTATTGGAAATTTCTTATAAATGGACAACTTTGCGTAAAAAAAATGCGTTTTCATTTTTTTTCCACATTTTCCAAAAACTTCTGGAAAAAATGAACCGTTCAAAAGAGTCATTATGCCTCATAGATTATACGTTGGGGTGTTAGATTTCCAAAATGGGGTCATTTTGTGGGTGTTTCCATTGTCCTGGTGCTCCAGGGCCTACAAAAGTGTAATAGGTGGTTGAGAAATTAGATGTGTAATTTATGCTCCTAGAACGCCTGAAGGTGCTACTTCAATGTAAGTCCTCTGTATGTGGACAGGCTGTGTAAAAGTACCACACATTTGGTATCGCCATACTCAGGAGGAGTAGCATAATGTATTTTGGGGTGTCATTTTTGCTATGTACATGCTATGTGTTGGAAATATCTTATAAATGGACAACTTTGCGCAAAAAAAATGCGTTTTCATATTTTTTCCCACATTTTCCAAAAACTTCTGGAAAAAAATGAACCGTTCAAAAGAGTCATTATGCCTCATAGATTATACGTTGGGGTGTAAGCTTTCCAAAATGGGGTCATTTTGTGGGTGTTTCCATTGTCCTGGTGCTCCAGAGCCTTCAAAAATGTAATAGGTAGTCAACTAGTTAGATGTGTAATTTATGCTCCTAGAACACCTAATGGTGCTCTCTGTATGTGGCCAGGCAGTAAAAAAGTCCCACACATGTGGTATCGTAATACTCAGGAGGAGTAGCAGAATGTATTTTGGGGTGTCATTTGTGGTATGCACATGCCATGTGAGAGAAATAAGCTATTACAATGACAATTTTGAGAAAAAATAAAAACAAAAAATAAAAATCTTAATTTTGCAAAGAATCGTGGGAAAAAATTACAACTTCAAATAACTCACCATGCCTCTTACTAAATACCTTGGAATGTCTACTTTCCAAAAAGGGGTTATTTGGGGGGCATTTGTACTTTCCTGGCTTGTTAGGGTCTCAAGAAATGAGATAGGCCACCAGTACATCTGATGTCATAATTTTTTTATGATTTGCACTATAACTTGTAGACTCTAAAACTTTCACACAGGCCAAATAATTTCCAAAAATTTGGGGTTATTTTTTTATCAAAGATATGTAGCAGTATAAATTGTGGCCAAAATTTATGAAGAAAAATGAATAATTTGCAAAATTTTATCACAGAAACTTTTTAGGTCTTTTTTCATTTATAGCGCAAAAAATAAAAAACCCAGAGGTGATCAAATACCACCAAAAGAAAGCTCTATTTGTATGAAAAAAAGTACAAAAAAATCATTTGGGTACAGTGTTGCATGACTGAGTAATTGTCATTCAAAGTGTGAGAGCACTGAAAGCTGAAAATTGGTCTGGGCAGGAGGGGTGTTTAAGTGCCCAGTAAGCAAGTGGTTAAAGTGCGTTGCGGAGTAAGAGAACGAAAAATAGTTCTATAGATTTTTTCTGCAAATACAAATACTTTACTCAGTAATATCTATATGTCACACTTAGCACTGGCAACATCTGTATCACGCTTAATTGTGCTCTCAATCACCCTGTTTCTGAAGGAAATATTCAGTAATTTTTCAGTAATTTATTTTTTGTGGAAGATTTAATATGGCATTTTGAAAAAAAATGCTTCACTTTTGTAAGTGCTTAATTTTTTCCAAGCAGAAAGCACATGTCTGACTTCCACACCATGGGCTTTTCAAAATGAAGATGTCTACAGAAATTGTACATTACATATTACCTTTTTACTACAGAAAGTATTCCAATATTACCACTTCTTCACTAATTAAAAAATATGGAGATTAAACCTTCTCCAAGGGGCAGATATCTGAAAGACATGCACATTATTCAATTTCCTTGGCGCTGTGCTCTAAGGCACAAAGAACACAAACTGAAATGGGAAAAAAGCTACATTTTTGCATTTGTGAATATGTGATGAAGTATTTATATATATAAATACTTTTGGCTTTACTAGAGGCTGTACCAAGCAGGATTTCTAAGACTGGAGGCTTTTATTGTTGGTTTATCATTACAACAATAACGCTCAATTCCAAAATAATTTTGTTAAGTAGGGATGTGGGGATGATTTATTATTTTTGCCTGGTTTTTATTTCCCTCGATGACCCCCACTGGGGAGTTTTTAATCACTTCTTCTTCTTCTTGTAACGCCCATGCAAGCACAGAGAAAGAAAGGACTAAACAGCAATAAAAACAGTAACTGTTTTTCTTATTCTTTTCTTTGTCCCTGTTGGAGAAATTTCCCATCATTTTCTGTTCTTGCAGGAAGTGGAGGGAAATCTCTCTAATAGGGACACAGAAAGCAAACAAAAACAAAACTTGACAGAGTCTACCCTCCCCACTCAATACACACTTGTGCGAACACATACATTGCATGTAATTTGCACTACATTGCTATCCGTTTCCCAAAATGGACAGATGGAACACCCGTGTGAAAAGGGGCCTAAAGCAAATTGACTTTTCTGTATAATAAAGGTAAAAGCATTTATTTTGTGGTGTTTGCTTAAGGATTAAATTTTTTACTTTTAGAAGTAAAAAAAAAAAGAATACAATGTTATGTAATGGCGTTGTAACACTTTATATGATGTGTAATGTTACAGTTATGCCATGAACCCACATGTCTACTGTTGTTGTATCAGTACTAAATAAATACCAATAAAGAACTATTGAAATAAAAAAAAAAGAAAACAAGTTCACAATAAAGAACCGTGGCAATCACTTTTTACACCAAAGAAATGGGCACATAACCCCATTAAAATGTAAGAAATAAAATTGTTTCTTTAAATGCAACTCATTTGTATGCTCTCCACATGGCATCTATACATGCAGGGATTTGAATCTTAGCTCTTTTGTGTAGCTACAGCTCAGCATGCCAGAATGAGTAAGTTTAAACCAAGAAACAAGGCTCAGCATCCATGATGGAATGAGAGTTTCCCGTTTTACAAAATTTGTACTGTCAATCACCAAGTTACGTTGTAAGAGTTTGGTACAATTAAAACATTTCTTATTTACATCTATTGATTGCTGATTTTTTTCTTTTTTTTTAAAATGGTGTTGTATCATTAATAAGCTGATATGGACAGGGGGGTAACCTTACCAAAGTACATTATGAGTTATCAAATCATCTTGGTATGAGCAAAGTACAAGTTATGTTAATCGCTAAATATAAACAAAGGGCAAAATAAAGAGGAAAGAAGAATAAGAGGGGATGACAAAAAAAAAAAGCAAAACGTATTTTAACCACTCATCAGACTTCTTTAAAGTGGTTGTAAACCCTCACATATGCCGAGTGAAGTGAATAGCCTCAGGTGATACACAGAGATTAAACAAATCCTCCTACATAAGTTGTACTTGTTTATCTGCTTTTATTTTGTTCTCTATATCCATTCAAAGCCCAGTATTTACACAGCTGCATAAAAGGGGGGAATTGGGACTTTAAAATAGGTATATGGTCCAAACGAGCATACACTTCCATCCCTGTTAATCATTAAGAAAAGGGGGAAATTTGGGACTTTGCGTGAGATGTGTGTTGGACAAAAACAAATAAATTGCACGATAAAGAGAAAGTTTATTCATATAAATACACATGGGGCATGGTACATAGCAGATATGACGAGCTGATGGGCATATAATAGTCATTTCAAACTGGACACTTCCTGGATCACACAGCCACTAGCACTGGGATCACCAGGTACACTCACTTCCAACCCCCACTCCCCCTTCAGGGTTTCTTTCTTTATTTTTTCATCACTATATTTAGTTCCTGAATCTCTGGACAGGATTGGTCTGTCGTGATTTCATGATATTGGACCATACCACTCCTTGCCTTTTGTTTGTTCTGTCTTGCCTTGGTTCTCTGGTTGTCTTCACCGCACTTTTTTGCTCTATTACTTTTACACTTTTTCAAGTCCTGAAACCCTGGACAGGATTGATCTGTCGTGTTTTCAGGATGTTGTATCATACCACCTTTGTTTGTCTTGGTGTGAGGTTCTCTGGTGGACTTCCCCTTTTATACCATGATCCAGGGATGGAGATGTGTGGCTTGAGTGGAATCAAGTTGCCTATACGTGTTTGGTATTGACGGTCAACCATATATTGTTATGGTTGACGGCTGACCCTATTTGTTGTTGATCTGCGTTTGTCTGGATATATAATAAATATATACGTGAGGCATACGTTTTCCTGACACCAAGGGGTAAAAAGGTGATGAGTGAGGAGAGCTCTAGCACATTGCATGTGATTGACAGCCTCAGCTCTGTTCCTATGTACTGTATGAAGGGGGTTATGTCCCTTCCCTTTAATAAGCTCTCACTGAGCTCTGCAGATTGTAACTTTAGTCTCCCCCCCTCCCCCCCTGCATTCTGAAGGCTCAGGCAAGCAGTGTAAATATGTTAAGAAAAGGGGGAAATTTGGGACTTTGAGTGAGATGTGTGTTGGACAAAAACAAATAAATTGCACGATCAGAAGTGACTCATGTAGATAGCAGAGGTGCAGAGGAACGAGGGAGCAACCAGACATGACACTCAGTGCTCTGGATTGAGACAAGTGTGCACTATAGAATGATATACTTTGTTCATATTTCATGTCTGAGGTTTACAAGTATTTCTACAGTATGTTTTAGGTGTCTACATAAAGGCCAAATAATCTTGTTTCTATAATTAGGTGGGCCTGTAATATACATGCTAGCTGGTCTCTTACACCTGCATGGTAACATGGATTTGCTTCTGTCCTGTGAGTCATAGAGGGACATTTACTAAAACTGAAACACACAGAATCTGATGTAGCTGTGCATAGTAACCAATCAGCTTCTAGTTCTTATTCTCAGGTTTAATTGAACAAGCTGAAGTTAGAAGCTGATTACTATGCACAGCTGCACCAGAGTCTGTTTGCACCAGTTTTAGGCCTCTTTCACACGGGGCGGATCCGTGAAGACCTGCCCCGTGAAGCTCCGCTTGCTCAGCGGGGATCGCTCCGTTGATCCCCGCTGAGCCGACGGATGACTGGGCGGTCCCCGCACACTGTGCAGGGACCGCCCTGTCAGAGCGCCGCTCTCCCCTATGGGGAATCGGATGACGACGGACCGTAGAGTCCGTTGTCATCCGATCCGCTCCGCAGACGGAAGGAAAAAATAGGATTTTTTGTACTCACCGTAAAATCCTTTTCTCTGACATCCATGGACTGACACGGTGTCTCTTTACACTTTACACGTGGGTTATGTCCCTGCTTGCAGGAGAAGACCTAGGCAGAATGTGAAATGTTATACATACATTCTAAAAGCCAGAGCTGAACAGTCATACCCAGGGGGCGGTCCCTCCGGACATAACCCTCCCACTACAGTCAGCAGACTTCAGTTCGTAACAAAGCAGTACAAACTTAAAAGGAAGGGTGGGTGCCGTGTCAGTCCATGGATGTCAGAGAAAAGGATTTTACGGTGAGTACAAAAAATCCTATTTTCTCTTAGCATCCATAGACTGACACGGTGTCTCTTTACACTTTACACGTGGGATGTCCCAAAGCAGTGTCAAGAGGGATGGGAGCAGTATAAATGGAAAAACCAAAACTTCACTCCAATAAGGCAGAGCTCCTCAACGGAGGAGTCGCAACTTTAAACAGCGGCCTGCAGCACCCTGCGGCCGAAGGAAGCATCCGAAGATGCAGCCACATTAACCTTATAAAACTTAAAAGGCATGAACAGACGACCAGGTCGCCGCCTTGCACACTTGTGCAACCGACGCTTGATGTCGGGAAACCCAGGAAACACCAATTGTCCTGGTGGAATGCACCGTAACCGGAAAGGGAGGCACCCGCCCTTTGAGAGCATAGGCTTGAATGACGGTTTGTCTGATTCCCCTAAAAATGATGGCAGACGAAACCGCTTGGCCCTGTTATGGACCAGAGACAGTCACAAATAGTGAGTCGGACTTCCGAATAGAAGCAGTAGCAGACAGGTACACCCGTAAGGCTCGTACCACCTCCAATATGTGCAGCGCAAACTCTCTGGGATGCGATGGGTGAGGACACAAGGACGGGAGGGCAATGTCCTCATGTAGGTGAAAGGTCGACACCACCTTTGGCAAAAAAGGAAGGTCGCGGATGCAACACCGCCTTATCGTTATGGATGACTAAATATGGCGACTTGCAGGACAAAGCCGCCAACTCGGACACTCGTCAAACAGAAGTGATTGCCACTAAAAAGGCCACCTTCTGAGACAAGACAAGAGGGGAATATCCCGGATATTCCCAAAAGGAGGTTCCTGGAGGACCGAGAGCACCAAATTCAGATCCCACGGTGGGAGAGGAGGCTTGACAGGAGGGAGCACATGGCGAACCCCCAACACAAGGTGCTAACCAAGAAAATGACCCGCTAGAGGTCGCTGAAAGAAGATGGCCAAGGCCGAAATCTGATCCTTGATGGTACTCAAAGCAAGCTTTTGGGTCACTCCACACTGCAGAGGACGCAGGATTCTGGGGACGGAATACGTCCGAGGACGCCAGTCCAGCGCGTCGCACATGGCGATATAAGCTTTCCAGGTACGGTGATAGATCTGCCTGGAGGAAGACTTCCGTGTCCTTAACATGGTCAAAATGACCGAGTCCGAGAGACCTCAGCCCCTCTAAACCTGGCTTTTAACAGCCCTGCCGTTAAAGCCAGAGACTGTAAGTCGGATGAAACATAGGACCTTGAGACTGAAGGTCCTCCCTCATCGGCAACCGCCAGGGAACGTCCGCGACGAGACGTACCAGATCAGCGTACCAGTGATGCTGAGGCCAATCCGGAACAATTAGGATCGCCGGAGTTTATATCAGGCGATAAGGACCCTATGGGGCCGCTAACGCATCCGAGGCATCGCCCAAGGATCCCTGGATCTGGCCACAACCTCGACCCTTGCAATTGAGTCGAGAGGCCATCAGGTCCACATCCGGCGTTCCCCACCGTCGGTAAAGGAGTTGAAATATGCAAGGACCACTCTTCTTGGTCCGGTGTCTGGCGATTGGCGACTCAGATAGTCCGCCTGCCCATTGTCTATGCCCAGAATGTAAAATGGCCTACAGAGCCGGCACGTTTCTTCCGGCCCACTTCAGGATACGGACTACCTCGGAAGCCGCAGCTGAGCTCAGAGTTCCCCCTTGATGGTTTACATACGCCACCGCCGTGGCGGTGTCCAACTGACTCCTGATGGAGCGACCCCGTACTCTCTCTGACCTGAGGAGAGACACTGTCCGATGGCCCGTATTACCAGAACAGTGATTGGTAAACGGGCTCGTCCGGAGTCCAAGGCCTGAGCCAACAGGACTCCCCAGACTCCACCCCAGCCCGTCAGGCTGGTGTCCGTCGTGAGTACCGTCCATTGGATGGGAGGGGAACGACTTTCCGGACCGAAGAGCCGAGGATCTCAACCACCATGTCAGGGGCGCCCTGACCAGGTGAATCACCTGGATCTGAAGATCCAAGGACAACGGGGATTTGTCCCAGGTGGACAAGATCTCCTTCTGCAATGCCCTGGTATGTGATTGGGCATACGGAACGGCCGCGAAGGAGGCCACCACGAGTCTCGGGACTCTCACGCAAAAAAACGGATTGACAACCATTTTTGGGATGTCAGCACCCGCACCGCAGACTGAAGTGTCAGCAACTTCTCCAGAGGTAGGATACCTTTGCCTCCAAGGAGTCCAGAATCAGAACTAGATACTCTAGACACTGAGTCGGGACCAGGACTGACTCCTGAATGTTCAGGAACCACCCGAGTCCCTGAGGGTCTAATTGACGATAGTCACCTTTCCTCTAAGTCTGATCCACTTTCTGCTCTTAGCAGAAGATCGTCCAGATAGCCCACGACAGCAATACCTCGCTGTAACAGAAGGCTAGAACCGAAGCAAGCACCTTGGTGAACACCCTTGGTGCCGAGGCTAGGCCGAAAGGAAGAGCCACAATCGATAGTGGACTTCACTGATCGCAAAGCGCAGAAACTTCTGGTGACTTGTGCAGATCGGAACATGCAAGTAGGCGTCCTTGAAGTCCAAGGACGCCAGAAGAAAATCCCTTTGGTGGAGTGTAGCGATCACCGTGCGAATGGATTCCATGCGGAATTTCTGCACCTTCTCGAAGGCATTCAGGGCCTTGAGGTTCAGGATAGGTCGAACCACGTCCTATTTTTGGGACGACAAACAGATTCGAGTAGAATCCCTGAAAACTCTCCTGTGACGGAACAGGCACAATCACTCCGGACCTGATCAAATCCTGTACAGCCCCCAAGAGGGCTGCCCGACAGGTAGGAAGGAGAGGAAGATTTGAGGGAAAGAATCTGTCTGGGGGCCAGGATCGGAATTCTATCCTGTATCCTGAGGTGACCTCCTCGCACACCCACCAGTCGGAGATTCGGGAGGACCACCGATTCGTGACCTGCAAAGTCGTCCCCCCACCCCAGAGTCGGGCGGAGGCAAGACTTCACGCGGAGGCGGGCTTGGGAGCCGCATGTTCGGCTTACGCACCCAGGGGCACTTGTGCCCACCAGCCGCACTGCCGTCAGTCTGAGAGGGCCTACTCGTGGACTCTGACTGACGAAAAAAAACCCTTTTGCTGGAAAGGAAGGCCCCTGTTTGCGGCGGGCCTCCTCACCCTTGCTAGTCTAAGGAAGAAGAGTGCTTTTACCTCTCCCATGACATCCATGACGATGTCATCCAGAGCAGCACCGAAAGGTCTACCACCTTTAAATGGTAGATCCGTCAGGAGCTTCCTAAGGCTAGGTCAGCAGACCAGCACTTCAACCAGATAAGACGACGCAATACCACCGCCGAGACAGAGGCCCTGGATATTAAAGGGGCCGCGTCCAACGTGGCGTCGCACACATAAACCAGGCCCTGAACCAGTTGGTGGGCCAAAGCAACTGTGTCTGGAGGAAGATTATGCTCCTGTACAGCTAGGTGCAACATTTTTGCCCAACCTGTAAGTGTTTAAGACACAAGGGTCGCCGCCACCACAAGCCGTAGGGCGGATCCCAACAAGGCAAACATGGTTCTGCTCACCACTTCTGACCTCCTGTCAGTGGGGTCCTCAAATGCAGGAGTCCCCTCCATCGGGAGAGTGATGGCCTTGTTCAACCAGGCGACTGGAGGGTCGACCCAGGGGGAGAAGCCCACTTTTTAAGTAGGGCATCTTCAAGGGGTATCTGATAGACAAACGCCGCGGGACCATAAAAAAAATTCTTCTGCGGCTTTTCCCAGACCTTATCAATGAGCTGGTCAAAGAAAGTACATATGGAAAAACCTCTTTAGAAGGCCTGGCCTTAAAAGAACCAAAGGAGACTGTATCCGCCTGAGGTTCTGCATCCGCAGCATTTTAGCTTGAGAGTGTCCCTCACCGCAGTCATGAGTACACTAACAAGCGCCCTGTCATTTACTGACTCAGAACTGGAGTTTTCCTCATAAGGAATGTCCTGTTCAAAACCATCCAATACATTCAGAACTAGGGTCCTGAGCAGTAGTGGCTAGGCCCATATCTGAATCAGCGCACTGCCCTCATGAAGTAAAGTGGGGAGAGGGTGCTTTTTTGCTCCCTTGCGCTTGCACACAGCTCCCATCCTGGTCAGAAATGATTCCAGGACTGCCCACAACTGGTCCCTAGGGACCGCAGGTGCTGAAGCACTGCCTGTTGTCCACTGACATTTAGGGGAAGCTGGTGACAGAGACTCCATATTGCCCCCCTCTGAGACTCCTCAGATAAAAAGTCCACCCACAGGCTGTGCTGACTGAGGAGGGGGCGCCCAGGGGACTCACCAAACCGGACCAGGGACCGCTCAGTTTCACTGTCTGTACCGCGCTGTGTCAGCGCTGGTGAGCTGTGAGGAGATTGTGAGGAGATTTGCGCTGTTACAGCAGCGCTAGAGGCCAAAACTAGTGCTGAAGAGCGCGCGGGCTACAAGAAAATGGCCGCCGCACTTCACTGAGGCGATCCGCGGCAAGATGGCCGCCATGACTCAGCAAAAGTGAAAAAAACAGCACACACACAGCGCCACTCGGCGCTCAGGCCCCAAAACACACAAAAAAAGGCCCCAAGCATATCTGCAGACCAGCATTAGCCCCTCCAAGAACAGTGTGACCCCCAGGCACCCCACACAGCACAGCGCCAGCAATGGTGACAGAGAGTGACAATGAAATACAGGGGGAGACAGGGAAAATCCCCCACAGAGAAACACACAGCCTTTTGTACTCACCTGCAGGCAGGAGAGACTACTTACCCGTCCCCTGAGGGACCCACTGGTGTGTTTCTGACAGGACCATCACAGTGCAGTACTGAGTAGCTGTCTGCCTGGTCCACCGCGAAAGATACAGTCAGTCAGGAACTGTTCAGTCTTGAGAGGACCGTGGGAGCATGAAAGCAAACCCGGCCACCCCTGGAGTCATGGGGCCTGTCGTGAACTGAGTCTCACGCACACAAGGCGAGGATCAGCACGCTCGATGGTCGGACAGGGAAGACTACGAGGATATCTTGTACCCAACCTGTTGCCCAGCCGACAGTTGATAGAAGATTCTCAAAAATAAAATAAAAAAGAATTCCAGAAAAGGAATAAAAATAGGTCAGGAGACTGGCTCCTGAGAGAGCCACGTCTTCTCCTTCTGCTAGGCAGAAAAAAACTGAAGTCTGCTGACTGTAGTGGGAGGGTTATGTCCAGAGGGACCGCCCCCTGGGTGGGACTGTTCAGCTCTGGCTTTTAGAATGTATGTATAACATTTCACATTCTGCCTAGGTCTTCTCCTGCAAGCAGGGACATAACCCACGTGTAAAGTGTAAAGAGACACCGTGTCAGTCCATGGATGCTAAGAGAAATAGGATTTTCCTCCATCACACTTTTTCGGAGCGGAGCGGATGTCAGCGGACATGTCACCGCTGACATCCGTGCTTCCATAGGGGTGCATGGAGGATCCGTTTCAGGTCCGCCTAAAAAACTGACAGGCGGACCTGAACGGACCTCCGTGTGAAAGAGCCCTTAGTACTTCTGCCCCATAGAAATAATTATGTATATTTACCTGACAGCAAACAGACACAGGAAGATGTGTAGCCACCCATAGGTCCTAATCTATAAACTTTTTCTACATCAGAATTAAACATAAACAGAAAATAATCTAGGTTTTCCAAAAATTGCATTAGGCTATATTATGATACCACCTTATCTGGAATAATATTTTAGAACAACAGCCTGATTAAAGTCAAACACAAAGGGGTTAATTTAATAAATTATATATGGCATATACTGATGCATTGATTATGCACAAACAAGCAAATTATATGTTCACTGATTTACTATGCACCTATGATGCCCACAAATGTGCTCTCACAGGCCACAGCATACATTTGCAGGATTCAGCACAAGTACACGTACACTCCAGAGTCTGAGCATATGCCCGTTTAGAAGTGGGATACCTGAAATAATTTTTCAAAATGTTTTTAATAATATATTTATTTGTTTGGGGGGTTATGTATGGAAGGGTTAAGTTTTGGTTTTAGAGGGTGATGTTGTGTTTAGGGGAAGATTGTACTCCTTGTGGAGATGGCCACATCATGTCCGCATGCATACTGATGATGCTGTTGTAATCGCAATGAACCAGTTTTGGGAGTTAGCCTTTGGGTGTACACGTCTCCTTTTTGATTAACTTTTTTGACTATATGCCTTGTGTATACACCCTGCCCTAATATGAGGGCCGGCACCCCGATCTAAATACTATATCAGGTTCACAGCTTTTTATTTAAATTTATATTTTTTTCATTTAAAAATGGTGGAAGCTGAAAGTAATGAGGATTTTGTCACTTCCAGTCTCAATGTTTTTTTACCTGGCCAATACTTGGCAGTGAAGCAACCAATCAAACTGTTCTAGGTTTAATCAGCTGCCCTGGAGGACAGAGGAGGGACCAGGGGTCTAATAGATGCAAAATCTCTCCATAAATGGACCTGTTACTGCCCAGGCCATCACAAGGAATGTTGTTCATTCCTTGTGATAGCAATAAAGTTGAAAAAAAAATGTTTAAAGCACCCCTGTCCACTCCTGCTCACATGTAAATGTAAAAAGAAAAAAAATTGCGCTAATGAGTCCGAGATATTAAAGGAAAAGAAATTCAAAGTCTAAAAAAGTCCAATTGAAAGGTGCTGGAATAGACAAATGTCAAAAAACGCACATAAATCCTATATGAACTTGTGTGAATATATGCTTACCAGATAGTAAGCCAAACATGCAGGTGGCTATAACCCAGCCCAGGCCTTTGATTAGCACACCAGTGCTAATTCCTCAGAGATGGTGAGCTGCAGCAATGGAAGAATGACTCCACAATATGGGTAGGTATATGCATCCAAAGTGTTTTAACATGGAGAAGAAAAATACATAGCGTAATCCTGCCACATAAAGTAATCCTAAAAGGGATAGTTGCTATGGAGTGTGGAAAGCGTAACAACACCCAGTGTATGATATTTTGTAAATGTGAGCCACCACCTTATAGGTAATCTCCTTACCAGACAGATATAAAGTTCAAGCCTTAACCAATTGATTAAACCAGTGAAAACGGTACAAATCCACCACAGAGTGAACCGCCACTTTACAGGTAATCTTCTTACCAGATTGTACTGGGTTATGAGTGAAACAAATCGACTGCCGACAGGTGGCTGATTAACAGATGTAGATGTCTCCCTGTGGATATAGCTGCTATGATGGATGGATATGGCTCCCAACTTTAACGATATAACTCCATGGGGCCCACAGGATAAAGTACCCAAAAGAGAATAGGGACTAGATAGTGTAATAACGTTGCTTCATTTATTAAAAAAATATTAAAATTACACTTACATCAAATAAGCGCAAACAGGACATGTAAGAAAAGCCGTCTGGCTGTAAAGCAAACTCCCGTCCAACGAGCGTGGTGACGTCAGCGCGTACCCCCTTAGACGCGTTTCGGCATCATAGACATTGTCAATAAGGGACGGGTAGCGAACTGAATCACCAAATTTTATAGAACCATGCCTCGTTTTGACAACCGGACATGAATGTACGGTGGCCATCTTAGATGATGGCAAACCGCGCGTATATCAATGGAAATGGTGCAAAATTGCCCATATCTTTTACAAATAGACCGGAAGAACAAAAAAGGAGGAGATGGTTATGCTAACCTCGATTTAGATCCCAGACATGAGTCAATTTCTACCCTCATATGTACGGCAGCCATCTTAAATGATGGCAAACTATACATAGATACACCAGACTGGTGCGATATTGCCCATATCCCGCGTGAAAGGACCAAATGAACAAAAACAGAGGAGATGGTTATATTAACCTCGATCTGAGTCACGGACACGAATCAATACCTACCATCTCATGTAATGGCAAACCTATGTTTGCAATATAACAAAATATGCCCTTTGAGTGGGATAAAAATTAAATAAAAATAAATATAAAACTAAAATTAAAATAAAAATAGATGTAAAAATTAAAATAATTTAGAGGACAAAGATATATGTCCACAATTAAGTGAATATATGTGTATACATTTAATTAATATTATGAATGTGTGTATAGATGGTATATATTACAATCACATCTAACAGTGTGAACCTATTATGGTCTGAGCATATATAACCCATCCCATATTAGATAAAGAATTTCAAATAGATACTGGGTCGGTCGAGTTATTCATACCAGGAGTAGCAGATTAAAGTTTATTTTTCATCAGGTTGTTTTCCCCTTTCTACCCATGTACCTGTCTAAGCTTTTCTTTTCCCTAATCTTTCTTTCCCTTCGTTTTTTATCCTTCCATGGTCATTCTCTCTTTTTCCCCTCTAATACTGTTTCTTTCTTGATTTCTTTTAAGCATAAATAGAATTTTCTTTCTGTTTGGATCCTGGGATGCACCCGGAAGGGCCGTCACTGGGCCTGACCTCGAGTAACACATTGAGTCTCTGCCCCTCTCGATATTATTTGTTGCGATGAAACATTTTTATGCTATGTATGTGGGTTGCATCCCGATAAGATATGTGCTTTTTTCTCTGTCTATACCCAATAAAAAACGTTTGTATTAAAAAAAAAAAGAATTTCAAATAGTGATATTGATCAATAATGTGAAGTTAGAAAATTATACTATGTGAACAATCAACTGTGTGAAATAGGACCACACTATATGTATGGATATTAAATTAAAAAGAAAATGGTAAAAAAAAAAAAAAATTTAAATATATGAATGTAAATTATCTTACCAAACACTCCCACCCGAGAGCAAAAAAAAAACAAAGTGAAAACTGTATAAGTCATGTGCATGACTCAGACCGAGTTCACAATAATTAAAAATTAATTATTTAAGAATTGTCGATAAAAGCATTGACGTCAACATCAATATTCAGTCCATGGGGTACATAAGTCTTGGCTTTAAAAATCCAGGACATCTCTAGTTTGGAGATATCCCTTACCAGAGAGCTGCCCCTCCATTTGGGGCTAAATTTGTCGATACCTAAAAACAACGTGTTTGAAGGATCTCTTTTATGCACTAATCTGTAGTGTTTAGATACCGAATGATTTTTAAATCCTGATTTGATGTTTGTAATATGTTCGTTCAATCGAACCTGTAGGGGGCGTTTAGTCCTCCCTATGTATTGCAAACCACAGGGGCACTGGTGTAAATACACCACGCCCACTGTGGAGCAAGTAATAAAGGGTTTAATATCATGTGTAATTTGCGTACTAGTAGACAAAAAACTAGTTGTCCTCCTATTAGTGCAACTATTCAGAGAACATACTCTACAGTTGCAACATTTATAGTAGCCTGTAAAATGTCCAAAAAAACTAACTCTAGATGGAGGATCAATGATATTAGGCGCCACCCTATTCCTTAGGGAGGAAGCCCCCCTAAAAACGACCTGGGGTCTCTCTGGCAAGATATCCCTCAATATGCGGTCGTTATTGACAATATGCCAATGTCGAGACAGAAATTGTTTGATTTTTTTTATGTTGTATAGAATAGGTGGTAATGAATGGAACACCTTTTGAAAAAACATTTTCTTGTTGACGCGGTTTTTCAACAAGGAGATCACCACGGTTCAGTTGTTTAAAGTGGAAGTAAACCCTCCTATCACTTTCAGGCAGGGAAGCTGCCATCTTGGCCTCTGTTTAATCTTCAACTGCCATAATGCTGTACATGTGATCAGTTATGACACCAGCCATTGGATGGTTTGACAGTTTGGTTGAGAGCACAACCAATGTGACAGTTTGCATTCCCGGCATGCCGGGAATGTAACTGCTTTTTAAAATTGTTAAAATCGATGGGTTTACTTCCGCTTTAATGTAAATGTGAATGTACAGGTAGGTCCTTCACACATATGTAAACAGTGATTACATCACACATGTATGGTATCACCACAAACGTCAAAGTGATTCTTCCATAATTCTAATAATAATTCTTGCAACAGAGCTCACATTTAACTCTAAATTGGTAGCCTGCAAAGGATTTCAAAGTGTCGCCTATGACCATAGTTTGTCACGCTTTCAATGCATGAGAAATTTTAAATTTTAGCATGTTTAGTATCTGTTTACATGGCACATCATCTTTTATATCTTACAAAGAATTGTGTATTGTATTGTGTTTGTGTGCACTAATATGCATTTAAGTGTATATTTTCCTAAAATTTGCAATTGATAAATGGTTGCACAAATATTGTGCAACAAAAAATGTACAACAACCCCCATTTTATTCTCCAGGGCCTCTGCTTTCAGAAAATATATAGTTTTTATTGTTTCTCAGTAATTTTCCAGCAAAAAAATAATAATTTAACATGTACAGGGTATGTGAAAAATGTCAAAATTGGCCTGGAAGCGAAGTGTTTAAACTGATTGGGTTGTTTTGTGGAATAAGAATTCACATATACTTTAGCTAATGATGATGTGTGCATTTCATAGGTCACTTTATATAGACAGAAGCCACAATAGACCATTTTTTGGATGTTCAACATGCACAGTAACCTAGGAATGCAGCATAAACATTGATTTATTTATGAATCTGTACTTAACGCAGATCTGAATCTAGTTGACATGCAAGTATTATATGAAAACAGTAACAGAAGTGGTAAATGTATACTTTACCCAATAAAGTTTAACATATTTTTTGCATACATCGAAGCAACTAATGAGTCAATAACAACAGCATAAATATTTACAACTGCTTAACCTGTTTTGTCCACTAGAGGGCTTATCAATATACATCACTGTAAAAATAAAATTACCAATCAATACCTTCTTGCTGAGTTTTACTTTCTAATCACCAAAATGTGTAACCGGTAAAGATTTCTGTTTTTGTTTTCAAGGGTCCGGAGGAGACAAACTCAATACATAAAAATGAAAAGAAAAAAGACGGAGTATGGTTTCAGTATGGTTTCACGTTCGGTAGCAGGAGCAGGTTCTTTTAATAGCTTTCTATCCAAACTCCTTTGTACTGCAATCATATGAAAATGGCTTACGCTGTCACATCTGCAGTTTGAAAGGCTCATTATTGCAGGATTTGCTGTGCCACGTCATATCTGCACTCGCATTTGCACAGATTTTTTCTTCTCTTGCTATTAGCTCAATGTATGATTTTCTTTGTCAACCCAATTGCTTTTTTCTTATTAATATGAAAGACATTGCATGATCAATAAAAACAATGTTCTATTTTTCAAATCTTAATCTTCTAAGTAGCACATTTCATTACAGTGTTATGAAAAAAAATCTGACTGCAGTTAGCCAGATGCTTTTTATTCCTATATTATTCGAGGAAGTATGTCCATTTAGTACTAGATTTTCCTGTTCTCTTAAAATATGGAGCTATCTTCTTGTGTTGTAAAGATATTCACATCTGCAAGCAGTTGCAAAGCCATTTCCACACTTTATATAGACCTGGGAACCCTGAGCTTGTCATAAAAGTAAAATGTCATGACTAATTTGTCACTGTCGTCTGAACACCGACAATGCGTTATCATTAAAGGGCCTACCATGTGCTCCTTGTGCCATGGGGGGGCACTAGGGGTTTGCGAATGAACTTTAATTAATTTATGGTTGACTAGTTAAGCTAGTTAGAAGATATCACCCTTAAGTCACTTAGTTACATTATGATTAGGCTGTGGAACTGCACTAAGCCATTCCTGTGATATTCAGATCCTGAGGACACAATTGGGTACATGAAAGCTGAACTTCAGGCAACCAGCTACATATACAGATTCATTACATATATAAGATCTGTTTTACCTGTCAAAAAATGTGCATTTCTGTGCATACAGTCTCAAGATTTACACAGCTCTGCTCAACAGCACAGCTCTGTCTAGCAGGAGAGAGGCTGCTAGTGTGCTGAGCCCAATCTTTACCAGCAAACGTGGCAACAGAACCCCAGGATCAAAGTACATATGTGACAAGCAGAAGAGGCTGCCAAACAAGCTGTTCTGACTCCTAACTGTGAGAGAAGTCAGCCTCCTGCACAGCCTTGGTCACATGGGCTGTCAGGTAGTGATCTGCATGTGTGGGGGTGGGAGTGATATCTGAAGTAGAAAGCTCCCAGCCTGCTGATGGAAAATGATTGCTAAAAAACATGAAGCCATTTAAAAGAACATAAGATCACAGTGAATGTAAGTTTATTTAAAGTGATGATAAACACAAACTGTTTAACCACTTAAGGACCGGAAGATTTTTCCCCTTAATAGCCAGGTAATTTTTTGTGATATGGCACTGCCGTCACTTTAACTGACAATTGTGCAGTTGTGCGATGCTGTACCCAAACAAAATTGACGTCCCTTTTTCCCCACAAATAGAGATTTCATTTGGTGGTGTTTGATCACCTATGAGGTTTTTATTTTTTGCGCTATAAACAAAAAAAGAGCGTACATTTTGAAAAAAAACACAATAGGGGTTATTTACTAAAGGCAAATCCACTTTGCACTACAAGTGAAAACTACAAGTGCAAAGTGCACTTGAAACTGCCCTGAAAGTGCACTTGGAAGTGCAGTCGCTGTAAATCTGAGGGGGACATGCAAGGAAAATAAAAAATAGCATGTTAGCCTCCACATGATTGGATGATAAAATCAGCAGAGCTTCCCCTCCTTTCAGATCTACCCCTGAGATTTACAGCGACTGCACTTCCAAGTGCACTTTCAGTGCAATTTCAAGTACACTTTGCACTTGTAGTTTGCACTTGTAGTGCAAAGTGGATTTGCCTTTCGTAAATAACCCCCAATATTTTTTACTTTTTGCTATAATAAATATCCCCAAAAATGTCTTCATCAGTTTAGGCCAATATGTAATCTTCTACATATTTTTGGTAAAAAAAAAATCACAATAAGAGTAAGGTTTGCACAAAAGTTACAGCGTCTACAAAATAGGTGATATATTTATGGCATTTTTATTATAATTTTTTTTTTTTACTAGTAATGGCGGTGATTTTTAGCAGGACTGCGACATTGCGGTAGACAGACTTCATATTCCCATTGCACACGTTCCTGGATGAGCTCTGAAATTAGGGTGCTACAGCAACAACCAGCTGGAAACTGGTTCAAATCACAATGTAGATATTTGCGAGCACACCATGGAACGACATGAATAGCGTCCAAACGGTTGATTTATTGCATGATCACAACACAAGGAGAGTGCAACGTTTCGGAGTCACGCAGGACCCCTTCGTCGGGAAGAGGTCCTGCGTGACTCCGAAACGTTGCACTCTCCTTGTGTTGTGATCATGCAATAAATCATCCGTTTGGACGCTATTCATGTCGTTCCATGGTGTGTTGGCAAATATCTACATTGCGGTAGACAGATCGGACACTTTTGACACTTTTTTGGGACCATTGACAATTATACAGCGATCAGAGCTATAAATAGCCACTGATTACTGTATAAATGTCACTGGCAGGGAAGGCGTTAACACTATTGGGCGATCAATGGGTTAAATGTGAGTGAAACAGTGGCAGGATGAGCTTCTAGTCCTCTGATGCTGGTCACATGTTCAAGCCCCCCCAAAAATGGCCTTCAGAATACAGAGAAAAAATACATTATTATCAATAAACTGCTTTAAATTGTCATACAAATATATATTTGAAATCAAATCTTTATTTTTGACAATAACATTGTGTGAGTGCAATTCTGCCAATCACAGGCTGTGTCGCTCCCTTCCAGCCTGTGTCTATTGTGTCTATGTGCTTTGAATAAGAGGGAGGTGACTCCTCCATTAATCAAGATGTAATATCCCATCCCCATTGTGTTTAGCTGGTTAGTGGGCATGCAGGAGGAGGGAGGGAGTGGACTGTCATTTACCAGAGTGTACATGCCCACATGTGTGACTCTATAGTCACATGAGCTGTTCAGATGTGATCAAGGAGGAAATGCTCAGCATAGAAGAAACGCTGAACCTAGCTGCCAACATCTTCTCTGCAGAATCCCCAAGTGCAGTGGGAACATGGACAGGAGGGTGGGATAGAGAACAGCAGGATCAACCAGTTTTTTTGTAGAATACAGAAAACAAATCCCATAGTGAATGAATGGGTATTAACAGCATGCAATACAGTATTTACTGATAGATTTTAATGATGTGGGTTTAATGAAAATTTAAGATTAATTTGATTTACAACACAAATTTACAATAATGATTGTGAAATGTATAAAGCCTAATGAAAGAATCTGAGTTAGCCCAAACATTTGCATCTTTAACAACTCAAGTTTAAGAGTACCACTTAAATTCTACACTTTCGGACTATGAATACGGGGCTATTTTGAGCATTAGGTCCCCTTTTCATCATTGCACTCCATTATTGCATGCAAGCTGGTGCACAGTAAAGGGCATTGTGTTAAGACAACACACCAACAACTGGACCTGAGACAAATCACCACAATGCGTCGTAGTTCATTAGTGTGTTTTGTAGCATATGGAGTTAGCAGTTTCCACAGCAGCTCCAATCCTCCTCTTCTCGGATCCCCCGCCAGTGCCCCTGCCCCCTCCTACTGCCGAGTGCCCCCAGAGCAAGCAGCTTTCGAAGGGGGTACCCAGGCAGGCTCGCTCCTGAGCTGCTGCTCTGCATGTCTATTCACACACAGAGCCACGGCTTGGTGATTGACAGAAGCTGGAGCCAATGGCTCCTGCTGCTGTCTCAGCCAATAAGCCGGTTCTCTTGTGCACATCTCTGGAGGAAGATCGGGTTTAGGTGAATATAAGAGGGGCTGGGGATCTGCTGTACACAGAAGGTTTTTTACCTTCATGCATAGAATACATGAAGGTGAAAAACCTTGAGCCTTTAGAACCACTTTAAGCAAGTGTAACACCATTCAAACTTTAGCAATCAAATGACCCCACCATATTTATTTTAATTTATGTATCCTAATTTAATTGTATCTTAATATTATGCTAACACTTTACCTGTTATTTAAGTACAGGCTCTACTGTCTGGTCCTCAATATTTTCCAAGTTGACCACCACTGATCTACAGTAATATGTACACTCTGTGGACAAATTGCAATGACCACAGCAACATCTTACAATGTCCTCCTTAGGCAATATGGGTATAAACACATGCACCCACACACACTACTACAAGCTCTTCTTTACAGGTGAAAACAAGGAAGCAATGACTGAGGGTTAAAGAAAATCAATTTGTCTCCTCCAAGGAAAGTCATTTTGCTTGTACTTCTTGCTGAACTTTATATGATTCTGATAAAGTGCTATAACATATTTCATAAATCATTTCCTCTGCTTTGCAATATCATTACATATTTTAAGCTCAGGTTTGATTTACAACTGCAACTTACTGAACACAACAGGAGATGATGAAAATAAACCAGGTTGCAGAATAATTAAACATTATCTAATCTTAATGTGGACTTCAAACAGCTCTTGCAGGCACTTGGTAAAGGTTAAATTAATATATTTTGAATAGAGGAACAATAAGGACTTTATAACAAAAAGGCATATTATGTCAAAACTAAAATCCTGATAACATCCTTATAATTGTATTAAACCATGTAACATTTTGCTTCAGTGCAATTTATATTTATTTCTACAATATCCTTTACTTTTTTTTAAATTTGACTCATGTTGAAATTTATTTATGGTGTTTTTGGGTTCATTTACACTAGTTGTTTTGCTTTACATTTTTAATGAAGACAAATGCAGGGTAATGTAAAATCTGCTACATTCAAATTGGGCACATTCTCATCTATGTGGTGCATCTAATTAACCCCAGTTTGGATGTTCTTTGGGTCCCATTTAGGAGATTATTTCAAAACACAGCTCGGAGCATTTAAAATGGCATGTTAACACACATTAGTGCCATGAACATTGCCATGTATTACAGCATGAACAAACCCTACAGCAACCAGCAGTTTACTAGTTTGAGTTTAATGTTTTCATTGCCAGATCTTTTTTTTTTTTTTTGTGGTTTGCATGGTAATAATAATCATTTAAGACCTGAAGATTAGTTAACCTCAAACATTATAGATATTTTACAATCAGGGACCCTAGAGAATAAAACTGTGGATGTTCCCATTTTTATGTCACCTGATACTAGTGCAACTGTTTATCAAGTGAAAATTGTATATACAATAACACATATATAAAATATATTTCCTGAAAGCAGAGACCATGAAAGAATAAAAAAGTAATAGTTAAAAAAATGTTATGTCACTTGATAGTAGTGCAATGGTTTATCAAGTACACCTTTTTAGTGGAAACTACACTGAAGTTATTTTAGTACACACAAAGAAATATATTGTCTGCTTTTTTGGGGTAAAATATAAAGGATTAAGGTGCGAATAGATACCTAACATGTCAAATATATGACTTATTAACTTTGTGGTGGTGTTTGTTAAGGGTTGAATTCTAGAAATGTTACAAGTATAAGTACAGGTTAAAAGTACAGTTGTAAGGTAGAGGCAGGATAGGCTTCTCTAAAGAGAAGGGTTTTCAGAGATAGCCTAAAAGTGGACAGAGTAGGAGATGATCGGACAGATTGGAGTAGGGAGTTCCAGAGGATAGGGGAGACTCAGGGGAAGTCCTAAAGGCGAGCATGGGAGGAGATGACAAGGAAGCTAGAGATCAGGAGGTCTTGAAAGGAATGAAAATAATGATTTAGTTGGTATTTCGAGACTAGATTAGTTATGTAGATGGAATTACATCTAGCATGTGGAATACTGCAAACTGAATGGCCATCCTAAACAGGAATGTATGATTTATCTATTAACCTCCCTGGCGGTATGATTATGTCATATTTTTGCATCTCAAAGCGGTACATTGTTTTGCATGGAAATTTGGTGTTTCATATTGTAGGCCTGTAATTCTTAGGAATAACTCACTTAAAAACTGTCCAAACAAGAGTCTAGTAGACATTCCGGGTATGATAAAGTTTGAAACAGGAAATCATAAATTAGAATATAATAAATAACTATAAATAATTATAACAAATAGTAATATAATAATAATAAAAATGTATTCAATAATGTAATCAAATCAAAAACACTGAAATTTGCTCAGTTGCAGAATTGTCGCTGTCGTTACTTTTAGTAAAGGGACACTTTTTGGTTGCCATGGACATTCTCAAGTTTCCAGGCAGAAATAATGACATATATATTATAAAAGTGCATGCAGGGCACTGGACAAAGCATTAGGGACAAAAGGGATGTGAAATGAGTTGATACAATAATGTAATATGTAATACTACAGTGTACTGCACGTATTATGTTTTTTTCACTTTTTGAATTTGGCGCCAGGCTCTGTCCCTGTGCGTCACGACGCTTGCAGGAAACGGAGCCTGGCATACAGTACACAGTACAGAGGACACAACCCGCAAACACAGCGGGAGAACATCGCAGGATCCCGGGGACAAGGTAGGTAACTTTCCCAGGATACTGCGATGCAATCCTGAGTGTGGCTCAGGGTTACTGCTTTTGGTAATGAAAATTCACCCCGAGTCACACTCGGGATTACCGCCAGGGAGGTTAAAGACTTACAGATCAATCAAGTTCAACATTAAAATGCAGAAAAGATTTAACTCCCAACTTGATATAGTGCTTTTTTCACTACTTTTATCAAATGCAATCATTTAGAGCGTAATGCAAGTTTTAGTGTAGCTTAACACTTTACTCAAATGGTAAATTTTTATAGAGATATACAGTATACATTAGACCAGAAAAAGAGGCCAGTCCTGCGAAATGAGGGACAGTTTGGAACTACAGTTACATAATTATTAGGGCACACTGTAAATAAATAATTTTGAAGGCTTGACAGAGCGGTGTTTTTATAATGACTATAAGGGGACGATGGTAAGCCAGATGGGTATCCTGCTAAGGGTGATGATAGTTGAAACATTACCAGTGCATATGTGGTACACTGATATATGACAACTGCTGGCATTTAGCCATATTTGAACAAAATAAGCTAAAAGGTAAAAATATCTATATAAAGATCACATCTAAACAGCAAGCAAAACTGAGCAAAGTTATTCATAAAATAATGTTAGCGTGTTTAAATCAGCTAAAACAGGTAAACGTTAATAATATGCAAGCAAAAAATATATTGTCCTTTGGGAAATCTGCTGAGTTAATTTACATTCTCATGCCGCGTACACACGACCGCTTTTCTCGACGAGAAAAACGGCATTTTTTCTTTTCGCCGAGAAAAACGATCGTCTGTGGGCTTTATGTCGTTTTTCTCGTCGAGAAAAACGGCATAAAAAACGATGAGAAAAATTAGAACATGTTCTAAATTTTCTCGTCGTTTTTTCCAGCATTTTTTTCCGCGGCAGTTTTCCCATAGGGAAACACTGCCGCGGAGCCCACAGACGGTCGTTTTTCTCGTCAAGAGAAAAAATTACGGGAAAAACGACCGTGTGTAGGGAACCAAGCGGTTCCCTCGTTTTTCCTGTTATTATTCACGGCGGTTTTTTAACCGCCGTGAATAATGATCGTGTGTACGCGGCATTACACTGTTATCATCAGTTCATACTTGTAAATGTATGCAGACAGAAAATAAGCAATTGTTTACTGGTTGTTATCCACTGAAAAAAAAAAACATTTTGTCTAATTGTTATGTTAGATTTCTCTAGCGTTCCCTTATACTTAGAATTGGGACTTGTAGTTTAGAAAATGGCTTATGTACTCATTATATGATGGCCGGGTATTTGTTAATTTTTATTTTTGTGGGTTTTTTTTAAAGTTTTTTTTTTTATTCAAGAGTTGAAGAAAGAAAGAAAGAAACTCTTTATGTACATCTTTCCATATATTACCCCTCGTAATACAGACTGACAGACAAAATAGAAAAAAAAGCACATTTACTCTAAACATTATATTTAAAATGACAAATTTAACACACAAAATGTTGATGTATACAATATCATCATATCACATTTACAAAAGAAGCTGAAATACATATACATTTGAAAATACTTTATGCAATAATTTTTGGATTCAAAGGTAAGATATATATATAATTGTGCCAAACCCAGGTGTAAGCAATAGAGATGGCTTTTCAAAACAGGGTATTTAGAAAATGCATAATTCAAATATTTTTTGCTATGACTGCCTCATATTTTTATGCCGTGTACACACGATCGGAATTTACGACAACAAAACCGTGGTTTTTTTTCCGACGGATGTTGGCTCAAACTTGTCTTGCCTACACACGGTCGCACAAATGTTGCTCGGAAATTCCGATGGTCAAGAACGCGGAGACGTACAACACTACGATGAGCCGAGAGAAATTAAGTACAATGATTCCGAGCATGCGTCAAGTTGATTCCGAGCATGCGCAGCACTTTTGTGCGTCGGAAATGGCTACACACGGTCGGAATCTCCGACAAGAACTTTTCTTGTTGGAAAAATTGAGAACCTGCTCTCAAACATTTGTTGTCGACAGCAAATGTCCGATGGAGCCTACACATGGTCGGAATATCCGACCAAAAGCTCACATCAAACATTTGTTGTCGGAAATTCCGATCGTGTGTACGCGGCATTATTCTTGCTTTTCAATATTACCAGTCCCAAAACACTTTTCTGAGATAAGGGACTAATTTTGTGTACCGTATATACTCGAGTATAAGCCAACCCGAGTATAAGCCGAGGTACCTAATTTTACCACAAAAAAATGGGAATACTTATTGACTCGAGTTTAAGCCTAGGGTGAGAATGCAGCAGCTACTGTAAGCGGAAAAGAGGGTCAAAAATGCCCATTTGCATCTTCACTGTGCCCATGTGCACGCCTCACTGTGCCCATTTGCATGCCTCACTGTGCCCATTGCAACCTTACTGTGACCATTGCAACCCCACTGTGCCCAATGCAACCTCACTGTGCCAAGCATCACTGTGCCCATTGCAACCTCACTGTGCCCATTGCAACCTCACTGTGCCTTGTTGCAACCTCACTGTGCCCATTGCAACCTCACTGTGCCCATTGCAACCTCACTGTGCCCAACCTCACTGTGCCCATTGCAACCTCACTGTGCCCATTGCGACCTCACTGTGCCCAACCTCACTGTGCCCGAGTCAATGTACCTGAAGTTCTTGATAGGCTGCGGGCATCCATTCATTGTTTAAAAGTCGCAGTCTCCTCCTGGTCCCGTTCTGTGATATGCAATTCCCAGCAGACACTGTGTTCAGTGTTCCGCCTATCACGGACATTCTCTCATCCTCGGACTCAGTTTCCCAGCAGACACTGTATTCAGTGTTCCGCCAATCACGGAGGTCCTTTCATCCTCGGACAAGCAGACGTCCGTGATTGGCAGAACACTGAACACAGTGTCTGCTGGGAAATGCCTATCACGGAAGGGACCAGAAGGAGACCGCGACTTTTAAACAATGGACACCCGCAGCCTGTCAAGAATTTCAGGTACACTGACTCGAGTATAAGCCGAGGGGGGTATTTTCAGCCTTAAAAAAAAGGCTGAAAAACTCGGCTTATACTAGAGTATATACGGTAATAACTATTTACAAGTGGTATTACAATTTGATGTTTACCTTTTTCTAACTGGGCATGAACTAAGCACAATATGAGCCCTTGCATTAATATCGGTATGATTTTTTTCAGAACACAGATAATTTGTATTTCTTTAAAACTTTTTTTGCATCAGTTTTTTGTTCTGAAGTGTAGGACAATATACATTCTATCTATCTATCTATCTATCTATCTATCTATCTATCTATCTATCTAGACTGATATGTCAGTAAGGGTCTTCCTGCTAAATTGCATTATCTCTTAAATTATATACTGTGCACATATGCAAGACATCACACCATGCAGTTTTTCAGCAAAGGCACACTTGTTCTTCCTTGTAGATTTATGACTATGTTTGATTTGTAGACCTTACCCCTAGGAGAAGGAAACATCCAGTGACTAAATAGAAGAGGGGAGGAAGGAACATGAAGCTGAATAAAATATTTATTTCTGTTAGCAGGAAGAATAAGCTGATTTGAGGTGGTATCCATCAACGCAAAACAAGCCTATGAAAGACAATGTTTATAATATATTTAAAATGTAAAATATGATATTTAAAGAAGTACATATGAAACCAACACATTTAGCAAATGCTCAGTTTTAAGAAGGTTTCTATTTTAGTGAATATATGACTTTGGGGCCTAATTATCATTGTCATTTACCACTTTCAGGCACTTGCCTGATGCTTATACACTACTGTTGTCCACACTATTCATAAAGTGCTGATACTTTGCCCGGGTTTGCTCCAGGGCTCCTGTGTGCCCATACATGATACAACAGTACAAGGTAATATCTGCACATGGTGCTAGTCCTTAGAAAAAAGTATTATAAATATTCACACAGGTTTGTAAACAAAATGAAATGAACATGTTTAAGCCATATTGGCCCTAATCATAGCTTCTTCGAAAGCCGACCATACATGGATCGATATTTACAAGGGATCGGCCCGAGATTCAATTTATGTATGGGATAGAAGCCTGTCAGATTTTTTTCATATGATTACATGATATTCTTCTGGGCAGGAAGGCTCTTTGCACCCACCCTCTCCCCCCCAATCCCAGCGGCAGAACACAATAGTACTGTGGCATCCTCCATTAACACTGACTGATGATAGGAGAATCAAGGGAGAAAATTACTTAGAAGCCCCCAAATAATGAATATTTACTGAAAGTAGAAGCCCTTGCGAATAAAATGGTGGCTAGGAAAAAAATACACTTGAATCAATTTTAGTGCAAGCAAATACAATATAATACTAAATTTTTGGTAAAGCATAAAAGTTGTTGTGGCAAGTAAATAGATGTCATCATGTCAAGATTTAAAATTGTTCACACCTATGAAATGGTGACAAACTAAGGTATTTAAAGTAGTTGTAAACCCTCACAGTTTTTCACCTTAATGCATTCTATGCATTAAGGTGAAAAACCTTTTGTACTGCAGCACCCCCCCCCCCCCGAACCTGATCGTCCCAGCAGCGGGAATGAGCACAGCAGCTCCAGCCGCTCTCTCGGGTCCCCATTGGATAGATTGATAGCAGCAGGAGCCATTGGCTCCCACTGCTGTCAATCAAATCCAGTGACACGGGAGGCGGGGGTGGGGCCAAGTCCTGTTGTCTGTGTCAATGAACGTAGAGCAGGGAGCGTGCCCACACGAGTGCCCCCATGAAAAGTGACTCTCCGTGGGGGCACTCAAGAAGAGGAGGAGGAGCCAGGAGCACCACCGGGGGATGCCAGAAAAGGAGGATTGGGGCCACTCTGTTCAAAACCCCTGCACAGAGCAGGTAAGTATGGATTTTTTTTTATTTAAAAAAAACAAAGCTTTACAACCACTTTAAAACTGTCCATAGGTGACACATTAAAATCGCTTTCACAGGTCATCTCTTTAGTATTGTGATTATGGCCCTAGAATTAGAATTGCTCTCACTCTCAAGTTCATGGTGATACCTCACATGTGGCACATTTGCATACTGGACTTATGTATGCTTTGCCATTTGCATATATGCATGAGGGAGGAGTGCTTTTACATTTCTTTTATTATTTGTATTTGTTTAATTTGATTTTGTTTACACTTTTTAAATTATTAACTATAATTAGCTAACAAGCCCCCTTGTGATAGCCTTTGGCAGGCCAAGTACATTTTATGGAGACATCAGGGGTCTATTAGACATCTATTAGATCCCTGATGTCTCTCCTACCCTACAAATTAACAAACCAAACACAGATAGTGCTTGGTTAGATGCTTCCCTGGATATAACAGCCAGGAAATGATGGCTCTGAAATTGGAACTGACAAATTCCTATTGCTTCCTACAGCATTTGTCACAGAGGAATCTCTTCTGTGGGTAGCAGTCCTGACCACTTACCACAGTCCTGGGCTCACTAGAGGAATGGGAGAGACTGGGAACCCATGTAGAAAAAAATAAAGGATACACGTTTTGTGAATGGAGTTACATAAATAGAACAACTGGAATTTTTTGCAAGAGCTGGCAAAATATATATTTTTGTGGTAAAGAATAATTTATTAGATGAACTGTTGCTTTATTGTGACCATGTTCTCTTGTTCTTTAAACCTTATCTTGGGCTACAGCATTATAATTGTGCACACTGAATAGTGTATGGCCATCCATGCTCACCCCCTATAGGTTTATCAAGGAAAATGACTACAATACCCTTGACTTTTACTTTAAAATGCCACGTAGCAAGTAATAATTGTTACATTAAATCGTTATCTTCACCTAGCACTGCTTAGCTTTGGTCACTTTCATCTACTGCAGTGGTCATAAACCCTGTCCTTATGGCCCACTAACAGGCCAGGTTTTATGTATTACTTTGGGGAGATGCAGACTAGAATACTGCAATCACTGAGCAGCAAATTATATCACCTGTAATGTATTTCAGTTATCTTGCAAACTTGGCCTGTTAGTGGGCCCTGAGGACAGGGTTGATGACCACTGATCTACTGTACATAACACAACTCATTCATTGTTGATCACAAAGAGCTGGTGTCTGCACATCTTTGCTAAAATGACTTAAAGTGGTTGTGAACCCATACACACACCCAGAAGAGACTAGCATTAGGTGATACACAGAGATGAAACAAATGTGCCGTAATAAGTTGTAGCTGTGTATCTGCAGCCATTTCTTCTGTAGATCAATCTGAAAACTCAAAGAAGAAAGGATTTTTTTCTTCTACCTAGGAGCAGAGGGCAGGGATCTGAAGGGAGCCAGCTGCTTTGTGCCCTGATTGGTGGAAAGGGGCACACCCCCTTCACACAGTGCGGAGAACAAGCACAGCTGTGATAATGAGTGCTAGAGATGCCTTCCCATCACCTTTTTAACTGTAGGGAAAAGCTGCCAGATTTGACTCATACTGATAACTGAGGGACCAGGCAGCAGAGAGAAATGACACTCAATGCTCTGAGGCAACTACACCGTATAGAAAGACGTGCTCTTTTTCATATTTCATGTCTGAGGTTTACAACCAACTTAAAATATAACTGCAGTATAAATGACTATTATATCCAATCATCTAACTACATAACCTCACCCACAGATAACATATGCTGTAGCTTAAAAAACAGAAGATGTTCATTGAACTAGAATACTTTTGTGATCTTCTGATTTTGTGAACAGAATATAGTGAATGAATAGCAATTTAGGTTCAGCCCATGTAGAAGGTGGGTGTACAATCTCTAGACAGAATACGTACTGCTGTTCTTATGACAGCTCATTGTCTTCTTTTGTGTGCCAATTTTTGCACAACACTAGATACATTTTTCTCTTTCCTCGTAGCCAGCGGCAGGATGTGTTTTGGCTTTGAACTCATTTAATTTCTTCAAAATTGCAGTACTATTTCTAGCTCAGGTTCAATGTAATCTCCCTGATTCATCCAATGGCAAGCTAAAAGCTGTATACTCTAAGGGATAGCTTCAGATGAAGGTCTTTAGCCAACATCTTATTCTGTTCTAGCCCTTAGAGAAGCAATACTACAAGATTCGATGTAAATAATTTAGAAGTTATTTAAGCCCAGCAAAAACAGATTTACATCTTTTGTTTTTCTCTACCTCAGAGTATAAAAATTCTCAGTATGACTTAGAAATATCATTTTTTTTCCATTGTTGATTTTATTCTCCAATAGCTTTTTTTGTAGTAGTATTAATGCTGTATTTGAAGAGTTCAAAACATTCTGTATAAACAAGGACAAATACAAACTCATCAATAGTACACTAGGAATACATACTATTAAAGTATTGCTATTAAAGTGCTACTTAACTCTTGTTTTTTGTGCTAAAAATAACAAACATGTTATACTTACCTGCTCTGTGTAATGGTTTTGCACAGAGCAGTCCTGATCCTCCTCTTTTCGGGTCCCTCTTTAGCAGCCCTGGCTCCTCTCTCCTGTTGAGTGCAATCAGCTTGCTATGGGGGTACCCGAGCCAAGCTACAGCTCCCTGTTTCCATTCAGACATGGAGCCATGGCCTGACCCTGCCCCCTCTCTCTCATTGGCTCACTGACTTTGATTGACAGCAGCGGGAGCCAATGGCGAGGAGAGAGAGTCCCGGGCAGCCGAGTCTCTTGTGCAATATCGCTGGATCGAGATGGGCTCAGGTAAGTATTAGGGGAGCTGAGGGGGGCTGCTGCACACAAAAGGCTCTATATCTTAATGCATAGAATGCATTAAGATAAAAAACCTTCTGCTTTTACAACCACTTTAATGTGATAGTCTATGCTCTGTAAAATAAATATATTGCTTCTAGCTGAGCAGTGTTTCACATTATTTTATGGTTCCTTTAGGGAATAAGCCCCATTAACCTCCCTAGCGGTATGATTATGTCAGATTTTTGATGTTCAAAGCGGTACAATGTTTTGCATGGAAATTTGGTGTTTTAGTCTAGTAGACATCCCGGGTATGATAAAGTTTGAAACACAAAATCATAAATTATAATACAATAAATAACTATACATATTTATAAAAAATAATAATATAATAATAATAAAAATTATTCAATAATGTAATCAAATCAAAAACACTGAAATTTGCTCAGTTGCAGAATTGTCGCTGTCATTACTTTCAGTGTTTGATGACGAATTTCCCCACAAATCACTATCGCTCAATTCTGTTAGACACTTTTTGGTTGCTATGGACAATCTCCAGTTTCCAGGCAGAAAAAATATGTATTTATAATATAAAAGTGCATGCAGGGCACTGGACAAACCACTAGGGACAAAAGGGATGTGTAATTATTTGATACAGTACTGTAATCTGTAAGATGTGTTTTAAAAAAAAAATTATTTGGCACCGTGCTCCGTCCCCGTGCGTCGCAACGCTCGCAGGGAACGGAGCTTGGCACTCGAGCAGTGTGAATCGAGTGGAGAAGGAGACAGCTCGCAGACACAGCGGGGAGACATCGCAGGATCCAGGGGACAAGGTAAGTAACTTTCCCTGGATACTGCGATGCGATCCCAAGTGTGGCTCAGGGTTACTGCTTTTGGTAGTGAAAATTCCCCCCCAGCCACACTCGGGATTACCGCTAGGGAGGTTAAGAGAATCATGAACTGATTGTCCTATTTTTTGAGCAGCACAGTTCTGTACCAGATGTTGCTGTAATCTGCCTGTTTTTTTTTTTAGGATTCATGCCATTCTATATTGAATGTATTTGCAATGAAACCATATTCACAAAACTGAACACTTTCAGGGTGATACGGATCCTATTCCCCACCTGTCTTGGCTAAGTAACCTGTGTTTTTATCCATGAGGAGCAGCACATTGTTGTTGCTATCAGACATCAATGTTACATGCTATCTGATATCATTGTTACATGCCTTGCACCTGTCTGACCATTTTCTTTGAGAGATGGATGGACACAGCTGAATTCTTTATAAATTTTAGGGGTCTGCTTTTAGGTTGAGCAAATTTATTGTCACTAGGTGCATGGAAGAGCAAACAGTAGGAATGAACAGAAGAATTGTTTCATGTATGGACACTTGGAGATTCAGAAGATGAAATGGTATGGTATTACCGCGCTACCAAAAAGGTAAGGAGGGGGGAAAGGGAGCGGGTACTGCTGCAGCACTGGAGGTATATCAAAAACCCAAATGAATATAAAAGAAATGTAATGCTGCGCCAAATAGGGGGTGAGGGAAAGGTAGATGATAAGTGCACCAAAATGAGCATACAAATAATAATTGATACCAAAACATCATATCAAAGAATATGTGAAACATCAAAGAATATGTGAAACACAAAAGTTAATATATCCAAAGTGATAAGTAATGCTGAGTCCAGCTGTGAAAGTGCATCAATCCAAGTCTTCAAGCTGATGCTGGAGTAACACAAACTATGGTAACTGAATAAAAGTCATTCCAAAATTTCAGAAATAAAACGGAATGATAATCTGTGTTCTTGTGCAGAAAACTGTGACTGGTTAATGAAAACAATTGGTGACGGTGCTGGTGCCAGATAATCCAACGTGAAGTGACGTAGTTGAGAGGGAACTTTCCTATTTCCCTTGTGATTAGTGTAGATATCCCCTTACCTTACTGCTGTAAGGTAACAGCATATAAAGATGTAGATAGGTGGATCCGGCGTGTATTCCGGCCAATCCCTGGTGTGGCATCTCCTAGCGCTGTGTGGTCTCTATCTTTACTGGGGTGGTACACTGAACTTCCAATTGGTGTGATAATAACCCTCACAGAAAAAAGGGAATAGAATGTGCCAATAGTGTAGTATATTATAATACATTTATTGGCAATAAAAACATCACAAAAAAGGGTACTCACAAAAGTTGCATAAAAGAAGGCATATAAAAACGAGCAGCGAGCTCGCAAGTGTCACCTCCGGTGCCTCTGGTGTCTCGACGTGTGTTCGTCACTGTCACGTGACTTCATCAGGAGTAACTAGAGTATCTACCTTTCCCCCACCCCCTATTCAGCGCAGCATTACATTTCTTTTATATTCACTTGGAGATTCAGTTTATGTATTTTGTGATATTTGGATACATGGTGGTTTTAGATTCTTTATATGATCACCAATTATATTGTCACATATATATTTTTTTTACATGTGTGATTAAAACAAGAAAGTTCTTGCAATGTATGTACAGAATTGTGGTTCCCTCCTGCAGATCTGCTACAAAGACAACCTTGAGGGAGAGCAAAAACAGACTGCCTTTTGCTTGAATTTATGTTTTTATTTTGTTTATTTGCCTCACAGGAAAGGCTGTGGCATTTAAACATATACCATTTACCACTTAAGACCAACTCCAACCTAAACTTTTCTTTTTTAGACTTGGGCAAAGTGTGGAATGAATATAACTCCTGTAAGGTTTTTAACTGCAGTCTGTGCTCCCATTTGAGATTTCTCCCTTTACTTCTTGTCAGAAGTGATATAAAATCTCTCAAAGACTGCAAAAAAACAAATTTTGGTCCAGAAAAATGGGCAATGGTTATAACCTCTATCAGCCTCTTTCTGATTTGGTGCTCCAGTGATAACCCCTCCCTTAAGTTCTAGTTCTTTGTTGACAAGCTATCAGAAGGACAGGAATGAGGTGAAACGGATAGCAATACAAACTTGACAGAAGTATTTATTTTCTCCAATTCTGTACAAAACTAAAATGTTTGGGCTAAAATTCATTTTAGGGGAAACTATACAGTAACCATTTTGAATTACTACTAGTAAAAGTACAGTTATTCTTTAAGAGCTGTTCACACTAACCACACACTAATATGTTATGCTTTAGCATGCAGGTTGGTGTCTATTATGCCATGTGGTGAGACAGGCACTGTTTCAGTGAATCTCACCATTCAAGTCTCTGCAAGTTGCGTTGTGCTGTGGTGACCTTTGGTGCCATCTGAACCGCATTAAAAAAATTAAGCATGTCATGGTAAATCTGTATAAGAAGAGCAATATAAAAACAAGTGTGAAAGGGCACTTAAAAATGAACTACAATAATAACTTGAAACATGTGTCTACTTGTGTCCACTGCAACTACACACTAGTCTCCCTTTAGAAGGGAAATGTGAAAGATGTGGATGTTCAAGCTAGAATAAGAAAGCCAATGTAAATAATTATGCTGTAAAATATATAAATAAAAGTAGTAGCAAAGATTGAATAATAAAGTGCAATGAGACATGGGTAAAACAAATGTGTCACTGGTCTCCTCCCCTTATGTGAAGTGTGGCTTGTAACTATGGATTACTGTACATAATCACTATAAGTACTATACTATCAAATGGTCCCAGTGGTCTTGTTTACACATCTGAGCTTACCAGAAGACATTCTACAGCTCTTTCTAATATGGATTTGACTATAGAAAACATGCTTAACTGTGCTAGGGACTCCATAAATATGTTACTGATTAGTATGTTAAATTGATGCCTAGTAAAGCAAATTATTATCAAAGGTCTTACTAAAACTGCACAAAAAGAGATTAAATCACTTTTGTACTGTACTGCATTCACTTGGAAGGGAGTAATTTTATTATTTTGCAGATCTAGCTAATGGTTTGTGTAACAGCATGAGCAATCCCCAAAGAATCTTCTTATCTGACCACAGAAACCTCTCATATAATACTAAACTGACATTACTGAACAGATTTTGAAGTCTCCAGATTAAGAAAGAACACAAAAAGGTTTAGAGTAGGGATAAATCACTTTATTACTACAATGGGTCACAATTTGACATTTAAACGCTCACCCAAACAACAAGCTATGAGTGCACCTAATTAGTTTCACGGATATATGCATATATCAGACTTTTTTAAACTGACACTTGTTTTGTTCAAAATATGCATAACACCTTAACAACATACGTAATGCTATTGCATGCAACATTGAAGTCAGTAAAATGTTAAACAAATGTAAAAGTATTTGACAATTAACTTCTACACTACAATGGGGATATTAAAAGTATTAATTAAAAAAATGGGATTTTTGTACTCACCGTAAAATCCATTTCTCTGACATCCATGGACCGACACGGCGTCTCTTACACTTTACACGTGGGTGTCCCTGCTTGCAGGAGAAGACCTAGGCAGAATGTTAAATGTTAAAACATTCCAGAACAAACCAGAGCTGAACAGCCCCGCCCAGGGGGGCGGTCCCTCCGGACATTACCCTCACACCTGCAGCTAGCAGGCCTCAGTTCGTAACAAAGCAGCACAAACTAAAAGGAAGGGTGGGTGCCGTGTTGGTCCATGGATGTCAGAGAAATGGATTTTACGGTGAGTACAAAAATCCCATTTTCTCTTATCATCCATGGACCGACACGACGTCTCTTACACTTTACACGTGGGATGTCCCAAAGCAGTGTCAAGAAGGATGGGAGCAGTATAAATGGAAAAACCAAAAAACTTCACTCCAAAACAAGGCAGAGCTCCCCAACGGAGGAGTTGCCACTTTAAACAGCGGCCTGCAACACCTTGCGGCCGAAGGAAGCATCCGGAGATGCAGCCTCATCAACCCTATAAAACATAGAAAAGGTATGAACAGACGACCAGGTCGCCGCCTTGCACACTTGTGCAACCGACGCTTGATGTCGGAAAACCCAGGAAGCACCAATTGCCCTGGTGGAATGCGCCGTAACCGGGAAGGAAGGTGCCCGCCCCATGAGAGTATAGGCTTGAAAGCCGGTTTGTCCGATCCACCTAGAAAAAGGTGGCAGACGAAGCCGCTTGACCCTGTATCTGACCAGAGACAGTCAAACAGAGAGTAGACTTCCGAATAGAAGCAGCAGACAGGCACACCTGCAAGGCACGTACCACATTCAAAGTGTGCCGCGCGCACTCTGGGATGCGACGGGCGAGGACACTAGGACGGGAGGACAAATGTCCTCATTTTAGGTGAAAGGTGAAGATCACCCTTGACAAAAGAGAAAGTCGCGGATGCAACACCGCCTTATCCTTATGGATGACTAAATATGGCAACTTGCAGTACAAGGTCGCCAATTCAGATACTCGTCTAACAGAAGTGATTGCCACTAAAAAGAGCCACCCACTGAGACAAAGCGAAGAGGGGAATATCCCTGATATTCTCAAAAGGAGGTTCCTGGAGAACCGAGAGTACCAATTCCGATCCCACGGGGGGAAATGAGACACGACAGGAGGGAGCCCATGGCGAACCCCCTGTACAAGGGTGCCAACTAAGGAATGACCCGCTAGTGGTCACCGAAAGAAGACGGCCAAGGCCGAAACTGACCCTAAATGATACTCAAAGCGAGCCTTTGGGCCACGCCATGCTGTAGGAAACGCAGGATTCTAAGGACGGAATACGTCCGAGGATGTCAGTCCAGCTCTTCGCACATGGCGATGTAAGCTATTCCAGGTACAGAGATAGTTCTGGAGGAAGACTTCCGTGTCCTTCATATGGACGAAATGACAGAGTCCGAGAGCCTCGGTCTCTCAACACCTGGCTTATAACAGCCATGCCGTTAAGGCCCGAGACTGTAAAGGCAGGATGAAATATATGACTTTGAGACAGAAAGTCCTCCCTATTGGCAACCATCAGGGAACGGCCTCGACGAGACGTACCAGATCGGCGTACCAGTGAAGCCGAGGTCGATCCGGAGCAATGAGGATCACCGGAATTCCCTCGGTCGCCACCCTGCGCAGCAGGCGAGGAAGCAACTGCAGCGGAGGATAAACGTGTATCAGGTGATCATGACCCCATGGGCCACTGACGCCTCTGATGCATCCGCCCAAGGATACCTGGATCTGGCCACAAATCGACAACTTACAATTGAGTCGAGAAGCCATCGGGTCCACCTCCGGCGTGCCCCACCGTTTGTGTGGCAAAGGAGTTGAAATACCTCCGGGTGCAAGGACCACTCTCCCCGGTCCAACGTCTGGCAACTTAATAGTCCGCCAGTTCTATGCCTGGAATGTAAACGGCTGACAGAGCCGGCACGCTTCCTTTAGCCCACTTCAGGGTACGGGGGACCTCGGAAGCCTCAGCTGAGCTTCGAGGTGGTCGACATACGCCACCACCGTGACTTGTCCGACAGGATCCCAATGGAACGATCCTGCAATCTCTCAGACCACGAGGAGAGGCACAGTCTGATGGCCCGTAATTCCAGAACATTAATCGGCAAACGGGCTTCGTCCGGAGTCCAAGCCCTTGGGCCAACAGGACTCCCCAGATTACACCCCAGCCCTTCAGGCTGGCATCTGTAGTGAACACCGTCCATTGGACGGGGAGGAACGACTTCCCGGACCGAAGAGCCGGGGACCCAAACTCCATGTCAGGGACGCCCTGACCAGGTGGCTCACCTGGATCAGAAAATCCAAAGACAACGGGGATTTGTCCCAAGGGAACAAGATCTCCTTCTGCAATGCCCTGGTGTGTGATTGGGCATACGGAATGGCCTCGAAAGAGGTCACCATGAGTCCCAGGATTCCCATGCAAAAACGGATTGACGACCATTTTTTGGGATGTCAGCATCCGTACTGCAGACTGAAGTGTCAGTAGCTTCCCCGGAGGTAGGAATACCTTTTGCCTCCAAGGAGTCCAGAATCAGACCGAGATACTCCAAATCTCGAGTCGGGACCCGGACTGACTCCTGAATGTTTAGGAGCCACCCGAAGTCCCTGAGGGTCTGACTGACGATAGTCACACTGTCTTCTAATACTGAGCCATTTCCTGCTCTGAGAAGAAGATCGTCCAGATAGCCCACGACAGCAATGCCTTGCTGTCTCAGCAAGCTAGAACCGGCACAAGCACCTTAGTGAACACCCTCGGCGCCGGGGCTAGGCCGAAAGGAAGAGCCACAAATTGATAGTGGACTTCGTCGATCGCAAGCGCAGATCGGAACATACAAGTAGGCGTCCTTGAATTCCAAGTTCGCCAGAAAATCCCCTTGACGGAGTGCACTGACCACCGTGCGAATGGATTCCATGCGGAACTTTTGCACCTTCACGAAGGCATTCAGGACCTGGAGGTCCAAGATAGGCCAGTAGAATCCCTGAAACCTCTCCTGTGACGGAACCGGCACAATCACTCCGGACCTCAAACCTGAATAGGCCCCATAGGGCCACCCGACGGGCAGGAAGGAGAGGAAGATTCGAGGGAAGAATCTGTCTGGTATTAGGAACGGAACCTATCCTGTAACCTGAGGGGATCATGAAGCGGCCCCCCCAAGGCAGAGTCACCCCCCAAGTATCCCCACACAACACAACAGCACAACAGGGTGCAGAGAGCAGCATACAGGGGGGAGACAGGGAGAACCCCCCACACACAGAAACACAGCCAGCATGTACTCACCTTGCAGCAGGAGAGACTACTTACCCGTCCCGCAAGCACCTTGGAGAACACCCCGAGTGCCAATAGAGGGACTCACTGGCTTGTTTCAGACAGGCCTATCACAGAGTCGTACTGCGTAGCTGTCGGCCCGGTCCACCGCAAAAGATACAGTAGGTACTGTTCGATCTTGAGAGGACCGCGGGAGCATGAAAGCAACCCGGCCACCCCTGGAGCCATGGGGTATGTCGTGAACTGAGTCTCACGCACACAAGGCGAGGATCAGCACGCTCGATGGTCGGACAGGGAAGACTACGAGGATACTAGTGTACCCAACCTGTTGCCCAGCCGACAGTTGATTGAAGGTCTCAAAAATAAAATAATAAAATTCCCAAAGGAATAAAAATTAAAAGTAAAATCTTCCAGGAGACTGGCTCCTGAGAGAGCCACGTCTTCTCCTTCTGCTAGGCATAAAAAAACTGAGGCCTGCTAGCTGCAGGTGTGAGGGTAATGTCCGGAGGGACCGCCCCCCTGGGCGGGGCTGTTCAGCTCTGGTTTGTTCTGGAATGTTTTAACATTTAACATTCTGCCTAGGTCTTCTCCTGCAAGCAGGGACATATACCCACGTGTAAAGTGTAAGAGACGCTGTGTCGGTCCATGGATGATAAGAGAAAATATTAATGTGCTTGATAAACCAAATTCAAACAGTTGTCATAAGAATTACATAAATTCAAGACCCACCTTCACTTTTTTATAAAGTGTAAATATAACTAGCATAGCACAACTGAAAAAAGAATGCAATCTTTGCTACAATATTTACCTTTTGCAGCACTGTCCCCCCAGACTTAATACTCTATTATCAAGCATTGGCCCTCTTTCGAGTTAAATTATGCCCAGCATTATTTAAAGTGATTGTAAACGATCACCTTGTAAAAACAACCTACAGTGGAACCTTGGATTACGAGTATAATCTGTTCCAGGAGAATGCTTGTAATCCAAAGCACTTGCATATCAAAACAAGTTTCCCCATAGAAGTCAATGGAAACAAAGATAAATAATTCCACATTGACTTCTATGGCATGCAATACCATATGTGGCCAGAGGTGGGGGGCACCGGAGAGACTCAGAAATACTCGGGGACCGTTCGGCTGCACTCGGAAACACTCAGAAAGGCTCGGAAACACTCGGGAACAGAGTCTTTCTGAGCGTTTCTGAGTATTTTCGAACAGCTCCAAATGGCTCTGAGTGTCACCGGCGCCCCGCACCTCTGGCCAATGCGGTACTGCACACCACAGAGGCTTGAATCCTGCTCGAGTCAGGATTTTTAAAAAAAATTGCTCGTATTTCGAAACGCTCGTTAACCGCGGTACTAGCAATCCGAGGTTCCACTGTATTACATTTAAATTTGAAATGAAAGGCAAAACATTTGTGTATAGATTAAAAAAAATATCATCAATACCTTTTTTTTTAAGTTATCACATTCCCTCTGTTCTCACCTGCATAAGAGCTGGGGGGGGGGGGAGAATCAACAGTACACTGGTCTTCCCAGTGAAAGGCTGTGCAGGGGGGGCATGTCAGGACAAGTCTGATCATTAGAGGAAAGCAGACTAGAGAACTGAACATGCTGTGCTCTCATGCCTAGCATGGCCAGTTTTTAAAAGGATAGCAGAGGGACTGGCAGAAACATCAGGGATTTCACACAAAGGAAGCAATACAAAGAGAACAGGAGACTTCTCAATACAAGAACATGGTACAGTAGGCAAATATCAGGAATATGAAATGCTGAGATAACAAACACTTTAACCTTCTTCCTGTAAGTCCTGGCTGTTCTTTGTAAGCCCCCTGAGGGATTTGTAATCACACCGTACTCCAGAACTAAAAGGCACTTACATAATATTATCTAAGTGCCTCTTAGTTCGAGGGTAAAGACCGCCCACCACTGCCACCTGACCAGAAGGCACAGAGCCCAAAGACATCACCAGACATTACCAGACTAACCTGCAACCTTCAAGAAAAAAAGTGTGAATGAATTTATTTTTATTAGAAAATGAAAGGAGAGTCAGGGGGGCCTCATGGAGACGAGCACTAAGCATAAAAGACATTAACAGACTATATGCTTTAAACAAAGTTATTCTATATATCTATCTTCTATATCTGAAATATATATGTATATACTGTATATATAGTGTGAAGAGAAACATATTGTATAAATAGCTAACATTTTTCACCAACTTGAACGGATTTTAAATGCTAATATTTACTAAGCCAAATGGGAATAAGGAGTCTATATAATATTGCAGAAATTCATTAAAGAACCTGAGACAAATTACATGGGTTTCACTTCCAGTTATTGTTAGAGTATAAAAATGCCTTGAAGTTAATGGTCATCAATTTCAGCATTCGCCATAATTACATTGCTATAAAAAATGTAACAAGTGTCTGAATATTCAAGTCTGTTATTAATAATTGAATTCAAAAATCCATGAAGACATCTGACTTTTTAGCCAAGTGACCTATTGAAAAGGCACATACTTCTTTCTAAAGGAAAGCCACATCTTAAATTCTTAAATAGTAGAATATCACTGTTTTTATCTTCTACCCTATACACACATTTTACAGCTTCTTTTGGAAACACATAACTGGGCTAAAACCACATTCCCAATAGCATGAACATTTCCAGTGTTTTGCGTTTTGTATTCCTTTACTGCATTCACGACATCACTTAGTTACACATGTGAAACTGAAAAACACTTTGGCTGCCAGGATGCAATTAGATTTTCCACAATTTATTTGTCAACTACAACATAAGCACTTGGATATGTCTACAATTCATCTCCTCAGTATTCTCCTAGATAGAGTCAAAGGTACTGAAGAGAATCAGGTCTAGATACACGCAGAATGCATAATACAATGCTTTGAAAATTTATATTTTGTTATGTACCTATACATAAAGAAGCACTCATAGTTAGATGCATAAAAAAAAGGCGAAGGAGGACCCCTGAAATGTCTGCCTAAAAAAGTGGAAAGGTAATACAAAAAAAACTATATACAATTTATAAAACCTTTATATGAATTAAGTTTATATAAATACCGTATATACTCGAGTATAAGCCAAGTTTTTCAGCACATTTTTTTGTGCTGAAAATGCCCCCCTCGGCTTATGCTCGAGTCATCTTTTTGCGCCTGATCTCCCAGATTTTGGGGACCCGGTACCGGACGGCCATAGGTCTCCTAGACCCCTAACTTGGCACACACGTAGCCCCACTCTTCCTCTACAATTGTACAAAGTTTGTTGTGCAGGGGACCTATAGCAGGGGAGCACCGATTTTTCAAAGCCGGGCACCCCTTCCATAGACTCCCATGTTAAACAGTAATTTCTCTGGTGACTTTGGGGACCCGGTACCGGCCGATAGTAGGTCCCCTGAACCCGAAACTTTGAACACATGTAGCCCCATTGTTCCTCTATAAGGGTGCAACGTTTTTTGTCTGGGGGACGTAAGTCCAGGGAACACTGATTTTTCAAAGCCAGGCACCCCTTCTATAGACTCCCATGTTAAACATCAGTCTAGTCATGGATACAATGAGGCCTGGGCACAGTGAGGCATGGACATGGACACAGTGAGGCAAAGTGAGGCACAGTGAGGCATGCAGATGGACACCCTAGGCTTATACTCGAGTCAGTAAGATTTCCCATTTTTTTGTGGTAAAATTAGGTGCCTCGGCTTATATTCGGGTCGGCCTACACTCGAGTATATACGGTATATATAATTGTCCACTGTATTAGTAAAAAGTTAGTGATTATTACAGTGTGTACCTTAACAGCTTTAAGACCAGCCGCCACAGTTGTACTGCAGCAGGTTGGTTTCCTGGGCGAATCGCCGTCATTGATCGTCACCCGCTTTAAAAGCTCTAGGGGGCACGACACCAGAGCTGATGCGTGTTTACCGGTGGCAACAATGTCCGCCGGCCACCCGCGATCGCTCCTGAGACAGAACGGGGATCTCCATTCTGTCAGGGGAGGAGAGACAGATCTGCTGTTCCTAGTGATTAGGAACAGCGATCTCTCTGCTCCTCTAGTCACTACACTCCCCCCACAGTTAGAAACACCTTCCTAGGGAACACTTAACCCCTTGATTGCCCCTAGTGTTAACCCCTTCCCTGTCAGTGACATTTATACAGTAATCAGTGGCTATTCTTAGCACTGATCGCTGTATAAATGTCACTGGTCCCAAAAAAGTGTCAAACGTGTCCAATCTGTCTGCCGCAATGTCGCAGTTTCGCTAAAAATTGCTGATCACCGCCATTACTAGTAAAGAGAGTAAGTAATAATAAAAATTCCATAAATATATCCCATATTTTGATGACACTATAACTTTTGCGCAAACCAATCAATATACGCTTATTGCAATTTTTTGCTGAAAATATGTAGAAGAATAAATATTGGCCTAAACTGATGGACAAATGTATTTATTTTTGGATATTTATTATAGCAAAAAGTAAAAAATATTGGTTTTTTTTCAAAATTTACGGTCTTTTTTTGTTTATAGTGCAAAAAAAAAAACGCAGAGGAGATCAAATACCACTAAAAGAAAGCTCTATTTGTGAGAAAAAAATACTTACATTTTGTTTGGGTACAGCGTTGCACAACTGCGCAATTGTCAGTTAAAGCGACGCAGTGCCGTATCGCAAAAAATGGCCTGGTCATTAAGGGGGCAAATCCTTACGGTTCTCAACAAGTTAAAGGAATTATTTGTACATTCCCTTCCATATGATTGCTTTTGTATTAAATACAGAGATTTGCACAGAGCTCTTAGTGGCTAAAGGAAGTTGCTCAATGTTTTTCTTAACCTCCCTGGCGGTATGATTCTGTCAGATTTTAGGTGCTGAAAGCGGTACCATTATTCTGCATGGAAATTTGGCGTTTTATATTGCAGGCCTGTAATTCTTAGGAATAACTCACTTAAATATGTCCAAACCAGAGTCTAGTAGACATCCCGGGTATGATAAAGTTCAAAAAACAAAATTATACATTATAATAAAATAAATAACTATAAAATAATTATAACAAATAATAATATAATAATAATAAAAGTGTTTTTCAGTGTTTGATGAGGAATTTCCCCACAAATCACTATCGCTTAATTCTGCGAGTGATTCTAATTTATTATCGATGTTTTTTAGCTGGTCTAAAACCACTTTTGACATAAAGGGACACTTTTTGGTTGCTATGGACAATCTCCAGTTTCCAGGCAGAAAAAAAAAGTTTTTATTATATAAAAGTGCATGCCGGACACTAGGCAGACCACTAGGGACAATGGGGGTGTGTAATTATTACATACAGTACTGTAATCTGTAAGATTACAGTGTACTGTATGTGTACTGTGTTTTAACTTTTTTGAATTTGGCGCCGATCTCCGTCCCCGTGCGTCGTAACGTCGCAGGGAACGGAGCTCGGCGGCATTCGGCAGTGTGTGAATCGAGCGAGATAACGGCTCGATCACACAGCGGGGAAGCATCGCAGGATCCAGGGGACAAGGTAAGTAACTCCTGCCTGGATCACTGCGACGCAGCCCGAGTCTGGCTCGGGGTTACCGCTTTTGGTGCTGAAATTTAACCCCGAGCCAGACTCGGGAATACTGCCAGGGAGGTTAATAACAGTAGATATAATGGGGTTGATTTACTAAAGCAGTACAAACTGTTCACTTAGCCAAATGAATGTTCACTTTGCAAAGCCAATGTTAGTAAATAAGATGAACCTGCACTCACTTTGGCTACTCAGTCATGTGTGTTATAAAAAGTGAAGAAAACACAGCTTCACATTATTTACTAAGTTCAGTAAAGGTCACTTTGAACAGTTTCCATTGCTTTAGTAAATGAACCCCTCTGTATCAGCCACATAGTGAGTGTATGGTTTTCAAAGAATTGTCTCTTAAGCTGCATTTTGCGATGGATCAGCAGTAAAAGATGACCATAGTGTAATGTATAAATAAGGGTTACTCCCTCTTAAAATACAAATTATACACCCAAACAAAATAGCGTTTGTACACAATTTTTTATACACACGTTGGTTAAAAATATTTACATCACACATATCTATTGTATATAACAAAAAAAAATGCCCAATTGTGCAATTAATGGTACAATAACCTTGGTAACTTTTAGTTGAATAAAATAGTCAAAGATGCAGGTGAATGCACAATGAATTCACAGTTTTATAGACAGTACTTACTTCACTTCTGTTTATTTTGTAACTATAACCACCATAAATCCATACATGGTATAAAAAAATAATACTTAATAGAAATAAAATCCTGAAGTTGATGTCCATTAATACAGTTATTAATAATACAAAAAGCAACATCAAACATATACAAATATATTTACAATAGAATGAATAGTTCTGTCACTTTCCACACCCTGCTAGGGTCTTCTTTTTACTGAAACTTACATTCAGCTTGCTCTCTGTTCCTTGCCATGTTACAAACATAGTTATTTTTACAAATCATGTCATTATCAATTACTGATATACCTCACCATCTAAATTTTTGCACATGTACCTCGGGTGTTTTGACACATTTCAACCTGTTTCCTTTCCTGATTAAATATGTAAAAAAATGTGTTAACAAACTTGGCACATCTTGGCAGAGACAGACGTCTGCAACAAATATCGCCCTAGGAAGCCTTTGCATCATCCATCATTGAAAACTAAAACTGCAACTAAAATGCTTCTTGATCTGGCATGGAAACATTCTGGTGCCTTAAAAAGATATACAGCCATTGTTACCTTAATACCTTTTATTTTAAATGTATTTTCTAAAAGTAAGCAATGTAAACAGTTATAAAAGTCCTTATGAACACAAGTTGAAGCACTTCAGACGCCATTAAACATAAGTAAGAATAGATGTAAAAATGATCATACTTCTAATCTAGAGCTGATGTTTAATAATTAATTTTTATTTATTTTTCTATAGGTAACCTTCACAAAAATCTCAGAAACAGACTCATTACATACTGTAGGTTTATCAGTCCTCGCTTTTTTTTTAAAGCCCAACTCGACAATCATGTACTTTTACATTTGGATAAAGTGGGAAAAAGAGATAATCTCTGTCAAGTTTTTCATTTTGTTTTTGAGACACCAATAGAGGGGACTTATCTTATTTCTTGCCCCCTGCCAGAGGCGTAACTAGATCCTTCAAGACCCCGGTGCAAGAAACCCCCCTCCCCTTCCATCCAAGCCCTGGGCTTCCAGTTCTGGGAAGGTGTCATGGACATCCTCCCAGAACCCTGCCACCCGCGTGCCACCTGGGGAGTGCATCCAGCACGGTCTGTGACACAGCTGATCCCAGATCACGGTAAAGGACTAACCACAATGGCCCTTTACCATGTGATCAGCTGATTCCATGTAAACAGACTTGCCAGTTATCGGCAGTCCTTTCTCCCCACAATGTGTCTGTTTGAGGAAAGGAGAGCCGTTAACCAGCAAGACTGTCAGTACATTGTTTACACTGATAATCAGAGCACTCATCATCAGTGCCCTGATTATCAGTGCAGCCCCATCAGTGCTGCCTATCAGTGCCCGTCAGTGCTGCCTATCAGTGCCCATCAGTGCCACCTATCAGTGACCATCAGTGCTGCCTATCAGTGCTGCCTATTAGTGCTTATCAGTGCTCAACAATGCCACATATCAGTGCCCATCTGTGCTGCATATCAGTGCCCATCAGGGCTGTCTATCAGTGCCCATTAATGCCGCCTGTCAGTGCTCATCAATGCTGCCTATTAATGCCCATTAGTGCCACCTATCAGTGCTCGTTAATGCCTCCTATCAGTGATCATCTGCTCATCAATGCTGTCAATCAATGCCCATCAGTGCTGCTTAATGTCCCTTATCAGTACCCATCAGTGCCACTTATCGGTGCTCACCAATGCCCCCTATCAGTGCCCATTAGTGCCACCTATGAGTGCCTCCTCAGCAGGACTCTGAGCTGAGAGCAACTCTCTCATACAGCTCAGAGCCTGCACTGACAGTTCCCCCTCCCGGGTAACAAGAATGATGAAAGGTATGAGGGATAAAACATATCAAGAGCAACATCAGGAACTTAAAGTAGAACTACAGGCAAAACTTTTTTTTTCCATTTTGGATAGAGCAAGGAAGGGCTATAACCGCTGTCAGATTTTTTGTTTTGCCATCTGTGTCCCTCCACTTCTTTGCCAGACAGGAAGTGAGAGGAAATCCTGGCAAATTAAGGGAATTCCATGGAGATCCCCAGGTCACCAGAACTAGTGTCCCCATTTAAGAATTTCCCCTCTATTACTTTTTAGGGACAACCCAAAATGTGAGATTTTCTGTTACTTTCAATGATAATGGTAAACAGGATAAATAGCTAGAGTTAATCTCCATAACAGGGACACAGACAGCAATAAAAACTGAAAAGCATTATAATCCATCTGCACTCTATCCAAAACTAGAAAAAAGTTTTGTCTTAAGTTACACTGTAATGAGAAGAAAGGGAAAGGAGAGACATGATTGAAACTTTTAAATACATGAAAGGGGTTGAATAAGGTTCAAGAGGGCAGTATTTTCAATATGAAACCAAGATCAAGAACACAGAACATGACCTCAAACTAACTGGAGGAAAGTTCAAAACTAATCTTAGAAAGTATTATTTTAATGAAAGGGTAGTTGAAAGTAAAAGATACAAATAAAATTAAAAAATGGGCAGACTCAATGAACCACCTGGTCTTTTTTCAGCCATCACTTGTCTATGTTTCACTAAAAGCAACAGGAAAACATTTTAAAAATTACTGAACTACTGTAAGATTTTTACTGCTATTGGGGAAACTTTGCATAGCCCTTCATGCCAAAGTATGATAGGATGTCATAAAAAAAAGAAGTGAGGAGCAATATTCTCATTGCAGGCACAAAGTAACGACTCCATGGGGACCATTATAGAAGACTACTCCACAGGGCCCATTCCAGATAAATTACTATGCAGGGGACATTCCAAAAGACTGCTTCATAGGAACTATTACAAAAAACAAATAAAAACCGTTAATCCTGCGCTATGGTAAAAGTGTATAAATATAAATATATATGGCTGCTGCCTACCCCAAAAACTCCACTAAGTGGAGTTAATAGTATGTAATGTGGAAAGATGGAGGGGTAAGTGGCGCTGCCAATTAATGTAATGAAAAGGTGTATAGTGCCTTACATATAAATACTCAATGTGAAAAAAATTGATAAAAGATCAAAGATAAAAGATCATCAAATACAAATATTCATATATAAAAAAGTGCAATGTGCTTTGTAGTGCACAAAAACAGTGCAAATGGCAAACATCAAATAATTTCAACATTCAAGCTGAAATAAATTACTAAAGTAAAAATATATATGCTCAGGTGCAAGTAATTCACAGTCCAAAAGCAACAAAAATAGTCTCTGTAACGTAGCTTTAAAAGTGACTTGTGCCTGGATCAAATACAAGTTAAGTGCAAAATAGGTGAATTCCACTCGTGCTCCCCTCTCCGTTCCACACTCACTGGAAAGATGCACCCCTGCAGGGGTAAAGCACATTCAAGCAAAGTTGCTTCTGGTCTTGGTGCCAATGAGGTTGCCTCCTACATGTTGGGTTGGATCATATGGTGCATTCACATAAGGATAGATGGAAAAGATTGATACTCATAGCGTAAATCCATAAATGAGTTTTTATTCAATCAAAGCAAAAAGGTATCTTAAGGCTCCATGTACACTGAAGCTGATAAACTGCATTTTATTGGCGTTTTGGCATTTTTTTAAAAAGCCCATTAACTGCACTCTATGTTAGCCTATGTTTTCATGTACACATAGCGTTTTTTAGCGTTAATGAGAAGTGGAGTTAATGGGCTTTTTTCTGAACGCAAGAAATTCGCGTTCAAAGTGCCGTTTTTCGGCAGGAAAAAACGCAAAGAAAAACGCAAAACTCTGAAAAACACTCAAAAACGCTGGGTGCCAGCGTTTTTTAGCGTTTTTTGATCCATTGAAAAAAACAAAAACAAAACAAAACAAAAAAAAAGCTAAAAGACGCTACACTGAAAAACACTTATAAACGCTAGTAAAAAAACGCTGATAAAAGCTATATTTTAAAGCAGCTTTTTCTGCCAGAAATCTGGTGTTCAAAACTACCGTTTTTGAGCTTCTGTGTACATGGAGCCTTAACCACTTCAATACCGGGCATTTTCACCCCCTTTTTGCCCAGGCCAATTTTCAACTTTCAGCACTGTCACGCTTTGAATGACAATTGCGCGGTCGTACGATGTGGCTCCCAAACAAAATTGACGTCCTTTTTCCCACAAATAGAGCTTTCTTTTGGTGGTATTTGATCACCTCTGCGGTTTTAATTTTTTGCGCTATAAACAAAAAGAGCAACAATTTTGAAAAAAACACAATATTTTTTACTTTTTGCTATAATAAATATCCCAATTTTTTACTAAAAAAACAATTTTTAGGCTGATACGTATTCTTCTATATATTTTTGGTAAAAAAAATCGCAATAAGCGTATAGTGATTGGTTTGCGCAAAAGTTATAGCGCCTACAAAATAGGGGATAGATTTATGCCTTTTTATTTTTTTTATTTTACTAGTAATGGTGGTTATCTGCGATTTTTGTCTGCGATATTGCGGCGGACAGATGGGACACTTTTGATACTATTTTGGGACCATTCACATTTATACAGCGAACAGTGCTATAAATATGCACTGATTACTGTATAAATGTGACTGTCAGGGAAGGGGTTAACACTAGGGGGCGATCAATGGGTTAAATGTGTTCCCTGGGAGTGATTCTTACTTTGGGGGAGGGGACAGACTGGGGGAGGTGACCGATCGGTGTCCCTATGTACAAGGGACACACCATCAATCTCCTCTCCCTTAAAGGACATGGACCTCTGTGTTTACACACAGAGATCCACGTCCCTGGCTCTGTAACTGCCGATCGCGGGTACCTGGCGGACATCGTGGCTGCCAGGCACGCGCATCGGCACCCACGTGACACGGCCAGCACAGCTTTTCCCCAATGCGCGCCCGCGGCGGCGCGTGGGGAACAAGTAAAAAGGAGGATGTCCAGGGACGCCCTCCCGGCAATTGAGCGCCGCGCTGTAGACGTCTTTCGTCTATAGCGCGGGCGCCAAGTGGTTAAAACGCGCACGGTCAATAGTGCTGGAGAATTAGTAACAAAGTTACAGCCCTAGGTCTGGGACGGTGTGCGTTCCACAGACCGAAAGTTCAAAACTGGAAGTGACGTGATTGCGCTCCAAGCTCCGTCTTCTGCGTTTCGTCATCAGAAGCGGCGCCATCTTGGTACACCCCACGTCTTATATGTTTTGCAGGTTGCCATGACAACTAAGCTTGCTGGTGGTTATATTTGATGATAATATGGGAGTCGACAAAAACTACTACTCCACAGGAACCATTCCCAAAAGTTACTCCACAGTGACGATTCCAGAAAACTGAACCACATGGGCCCCATTCTTCAGCTCCGTGACACGATCGCGGGATACCGGCGGACATCGAGTCCACGGGTCCTGCGGGCACGATCACAGAGCTTGCGGCAGGGTCACGCAACCACACGGTGGCAAATTTAAAGGGACGTACACTGTACGCCAATTTGCATGTCCGTGCCATTCTGTCGACATATATGTGCGGTGGTCGGCAAGTGGTTAACACCTATAACAATCATGACTCATCCTTGCAGTCATTGGGGGATTTCCCACTGACAGCAAAATGTTTTTGGGGCTTCACACCAAAAAAATGGCATTAGGTCTTCCAAGATCCTTTTCGGGTCTGGTACAGATCTTGAAAGTGGGTAACTCAGTCCAAAAAAAAATGGCATTAGGTCCCTCCAATCTATAAAAAGCCTTTTGGGTCTGTGTGCCCTGACCCACCTTAACCCACCACCCACCTAACCCAACCAGTCCTGTTGCTTGCTGGTGCTGAATGAAACTGCCTCTTCTCCCTGCTGATAAAGTCAACAAAAGGGCAGGGTCACCCAGTCACTGAGGGCCCCTACCAACTTATGATGTCATTGACCATATATAGCATCATAAGGGGGACGGCAAGCGACTGGAACAGTCAGGTTCAGTTGGAGGCAGGTTTTTAATTTTTCATGTGGGTCAACAGTTGTCATTCATCATAACTGAAGTGGATCTACAGCACGGGACAACGTGATTGACGATGGATCTATATCTTTGGACTTTTTTTTTTAAATAAAGGACTTGTCAAAAACAGTGTTATGTGTTTATTTACACTTATTGTTTTTTTGTCAATGAGTAGTACTATGTACCCCATACTCATTCACTCGGGGGCAGGATGTGGGTAATACATTTTATTCTATCATGTGTGCTGTTTAAAAATACACTAAAATTATGAATCTCGTACAAAGTATTGCAAAGATATTTGCAAATGAAATAAAATACTTGTTTTTAATGTTCTGCTTTTTTTTTAAATGTGACACTAAAAATAAACAAACAAAACAAATAAAAACAAAAAAGTTTAAATAATAGTGGTTAAAAACTAGAAAAAAAAATAACAGCAGGAAAATAATAGGTGAAGAAAGAAGAGAAAAAAATTGCCAATTAGTGCTGATTAGACATCGTAGATCAGAGAGGCTCTCTTAAAAAATATGAGCTAATTTGGGGCTGATGGCACAAGACTGGGGATGGCTTTAACAGTACACTCTGGTTTTCCTTAAATTTTCAATAGATGTACAAGTGGTTTATGTATTCTGACCTATCCCTAGTATCTTTGACTCGACCTCTCAATAGTATTTAGTACCCTGATACCTCACAGTCTTGTTGTATTCCATTTGCGGATGTAACTTTTGTTACATGTGTAGCTGTATGGTTTATCTGGTTACAGTTTTGTGACTAAAATCGGGTTGAAAAATTATAATAAAATAAAATCAAATAAAATTGGAGCTGATTAGGGTTAACTAATGGTTTATAATGGGTTAAATAGACATTTTGTTAAAAAAAAAAAAAAAAAACATTTTCACATGTCAGCTTCTTTTAACTGACAGCATCTGCAGATTGAAGTTCATCTCTTTGAGCTGCAGATGAACAAAACAGAGTAGAGAGAAAGGTAACAATGTTACTTTGTAACTCTCTATTTCTGAACAGTGCTGATAAAGTAAGACATTCTTTTTTTGATAGCTGCGGCTGCTGCTGAATGTGCAATAATAGCTTTCAATAATAATAGTAAACATATAAACACATAAATAAATAGGGTGAATCTCCCTAACAGGGGGGTACAGACAGCAATAAAAAAAGACAGCTGTTTTAATCCATTTTCAATCTGTCCAAAACGAAAAAAAAGTTTGGCTTTTAGATGTACTTTAAATATTTTGGCACCGCATGATCTTAACAAAAACACTGAAATGTATGTCCTATCCTAAACTTTTTGATGAATCTTTAAATGCATTTTATATGTCACACTTGTTCTCCCACTGCACTGTCAGTCTCTGATCACCCATGTGTTTATGTTTACATTGTTGGTTGTTCTTTCAGCCCATCATTAGAGGGTACAGAGTTGGTCATGTCATAGTGTGGGCATAACCTGTGAAGCTCTGTCAGTACTGGCTATTTCTTCAGCTCTGTGTAGGTGGAGTTTGACAAGTTTTGGTGGCCCTTGCCACTGTTTTACCTGCACTATGCAGTTCAATTCACTGTTTACTTGTTCAAAACTTCTTTGGTGTACTATTTGTGGAGCTGCAAAGATATACATTGTTTATTTCATTTTTATAACACTTTACCTTTATTCTACAATTTCCAATGGTATTGTTTGATTATTATTTCTAATAGGGCTTTCTTTTTCCGGAGAGTAGGGCTTTTTGGGTCTGATGTGACCTTCCCAGTGAGGGTACCCTTTTTTTTGTGTTGTGTCATGTAGGTTTTACATTCTACCTACATAGCCCATAGTTTCTGTGACTTCCATGAAAACTACAGAAACTTTGTGTATAGACAGTAGCTATCTAACAACCTGTTAGAGATAATTCTGCTTAATAACAACCCTATGATGCTTTGTAGGTTCTGTGCTGTCACAAAAATATATGTACAAAACACTGAAATGTAGCTAGAGAGACTATGACTGTTTCACTCATAGCATCCGATATCCAATTTAAAATGTCGTCCAGACACTAAGAAATTTTGAAATACGATGTTGTATTTCAAGAGGCGTTATTCCCTTGAGACTCTTTCTATATAAATAACTTCTGAGCTCTTTAAAAGACGTGCCATTGCTGTCTACTTCATTCCCTCTTTACAAGGGTCATCCTTCTCCAAAAATGTTTGACAAAGATCAGTGACACAGAAAATACATCCTGCGTCATTAGACCACTTAGTAGACTTTCCCACAACAAGCACTACCCTATACTTTGAAACACATTAAATCTTTGTTTTAAGAGGCCTTTAATAGTATCCTTGAGAGTCTGGCCCATGGGTTGTAAGCAGCAAAAATCAATACCATATGGGAAAAAAGTCAGAATTGCAGATACTAAAACAAATCAATATTGCAAGAAGATTACTGTACATATGATTATGTGTATTTAAACAGAAAATGAAATAAAAAGAAGTCCATAATAGCTGAATGCCCAGGTTTTACCTATAATAGCCACATAATCTCCATTTAATTTGATTCTGCATTACAACCAAAGCTGTACTTTTAAGAAGTTGAGATGTTATTATTTTTTTCTTCTTTTTGGCGTGCTCTGGCTTCAAATACGCTTTGAAGATACATTATGCAAACTAATGAATGTCCTATTACAAATGGAAAAAAATAGGTAAAATGGATTTCTTCAATAATGCCACAAAGTGAAAGCATGACTTGTCTCTTAGAACCCTCTCAGATAACAGCTGTCCTATAACAAATTGGACAAAAAAATCTATTAACAAACTTAGATATTCCCTGCATAATCTCGGCACTTATTGAGGTTGAAAAGATATAATGTATTATACATTTTAATTTGCACAAAATTTAATTTAACTATAGTTTGAGGCTATACTAAATCCCAAATCCTTGGAATATGACTTAAATGCAAGTAAAAATAATCATATTTTGCTCAGAGCAAATAATTTTAATCATGCCTCTTATGCAGCACAATAAAAATGACTGAGATTCAAGTGGCATGTTATCCTTCTCTGTTTAGCCTTGTTTTTTTTTTCTATATTCCATATCACTTGGTCATGTTCCACAGAATTCCCACATATTCATTGAATAGTTAACCCTAATTCAACTTCATTTTACCTTAACCCTAATTCAACTTAATTTTACCTTTATACCTTTTGGAGTTTATTGACAAGATTTTGAATGCATTTCACAATGCTTCAATACAATATATATCAATATTGGTATTGTTGGGTAAAAGGAAGAAATTCAATTATGTGATTACCATGCAAAGATGATTGTTCAATATTATCATGTAATAGGCTACATTTAATCTTTATGCTCTCCAAAGACCGGCATGATTTCTTGGACACAAACTCCCTGTAAATTAACAGGTATGTAATTTCTTGTTGATAATGTGCAAATATCTGTTTACAGACAGCCTTGTAATTGCTATGAGATCATACACCCAATTCAGCCCTCAGTTTTTGTTTTTTTACAACAAAAGCACAGTAATAATACCACATCCTTTCCCATGGGTTGCAAAGATTGTACAGGTTGCTCCAAGATTTCTGTGATCAATGTCATATATTTCTTTTTTTTAACAATTCCACTGACTAGTTTAACTCTAGGTAGATATACAGTATAAAAGGCACACAAGTTATGTATTTGTGATTAAATTATTAATTAAGCAACTGTAATCCTCGGAATTTGACCAGGTATTAGCCTCTTGCAGTTTACTGTACAACAGAGCTCAGATAAGTGGAGTGTGAAGCAGCACAATGAGCCAATCAGGTGTGCTGCAGTGCAAGGAGCATGCTTATAGGAGGAGAGAACAGCATGGCAGAGAGATGAGCTTATGAATGTGCCGCTTCAATGTTCACTGTTCAGCCCCAGGGTGGGATGGAAGTGAATATACAGCACAGAAAGGTAAGGCAAGACTGTGGTGTTTGGAAGAGCTGTGTAATCCTTATAACTGGTTGGTCAGAAAAACAAATCCTTTGGCAGGTAAAACAGAATTCATGTATTTTATATGTGTATTTAGTTGTTTGCCCATACAGTATTGTTTGCTTTGAATAATCTCTAACTGAGCCAGGCATTCCTGCACTTCTGTAAAATGGTAAAGCTACCATTTTTTTGTAAAAGAAAAAATATATATATAATATTCGTTATCAATGGTTTTAGCTTAAAAATAGGTGATTTTTTTAGTACCCATTGCTGTAAGTAATTGAAAGTAATTTTTATTATCACTTACCTGATTTTTGTTTTAATTGGCATGTCCTCAATGCATTTCTACAGATTGGAGCTTCTACTTTTAGAGGCTAGCACAATTACAACTGGCACCATTTCTCAGCAACTTCATGGAGAAAACCATCAACATGATAAGCCAATGGAAACTGTTTTGTTTTTAACCTGTCTGAGAAAAATAGTAATATTGCTGCACTGCAAAGCAGAAAGCACAGATTGGGAATGTAAAAATAATATACCGTATTTTTCGCTCCATAAGACGCACCTGACCATAAGACGCACCTAGATTTTAGAGGAGGAAAATATAAAAAAAAAAAACTTGGACCAAATGGTGTACTAAAATATTTAATAAAGTATAACAGAATAATATTTCTACACTAACAACTAATGTAAGGGGGCACCCTACACTGATCCCCAATTTAACTGGGACATTTACATGACCTCAATACAACAGGAGTATTTGCATATTTAGACATTTACACTGACCAGTAATGTAAATGGTGTATTTACAGTAACCCCCTCCCCCATCTCTCTACTAATCTCTGCATTCTTATCTCCCTCTCAGTACAACTCTGCCCCTCTAACTCATCTGCTAACCTCTGTCCCCCAAACCCCTCATCTTCTAACATCTGCACTCCAACCCCTCCTTCCCATTCAACTCTGCAGCCTCTGCACCTCAAACCCCCCTCTTTGATCCCCTCTACATGCCCCCTATATTCACCTGTATGCTGTTCACACCTTCTAGGTGGGCGGCATGCAGAGGTGCGGGCGTAATTAGCATATGAATCGCGGCGGCCGACCTCATTAACATAACAATGCCCGCACGATTTACATATCAATGCCGATCCTGTGGGGGTTAAATACAGAACAATACCCTTTTGTTTCTCTCCCAGTAGCAGCTGAAAGCATTAGAGAAACAGGATTTAGCTGGGGCAGAGTGATGCATAGGGCATCGTTCTGCCGTCGAAACGATCCCCCTATCAGCGGCTCTCCTGATTAGTATTCGCTCCATAAGACGCACACACATTTCCCCCCGTTTTTTGGGGGATAAAAAGTGCGTCTTATGGAGGCGAAAAATACGGTAGCTACTCCATGTATACATTATCACACATGGCTGAGATTATGTGCCTCATGCTGTCTACATTAACAAATATCAAAAAGAAAACCTTATATGGTTTTTCATTTAAATTGATAATTTAGCTTCACTAAAGCTTTGAAAGGAAAAATTAATTAATTAGTGTTGGTCACCTAGAACATGACTTTTACCAGATGCTTATTTTATTTTTTATAACAGTCATCATGTTAATTGTTACTACACACCATGGCAGTTTAAAAAAATAGAAAAAAAAACGATTTGAATAAATAGTCCTACATTTAAATTTTCTCGTTGAACCTTTATTTATATAAAAAGTAAAACACAAAAGTTTCTAAAGTATTTAAAAGCTTTTCTCTATAATACTTTAAAGGATAATGTTAAGCTCAACAGCAACCTCGCAATACCTATTTATTTCTACAGACATGAGATTAAAGTGGTTGTAAACCCTTACAGACCACTTAAACCTACAGGTAAGCCTAGATTAAGGCTTACCTGTAGGTGCAAGAAATATCTCCTTAACCTACACGGTTAAGGAGATATTTCCCCAAAAACGGGCACCGATGTCTACGGCGCATGCGCGCCGTAGACAACGACGCAGGTGCACTGAGCGAGCCGTGAGTGAAGGCTATGAAGCCGTAAGTGCCGGCTCCTGTGCGCATGCACGGGAGTGACGTCATCGCGACTCTGGCCAGTCACAGCGCCGGAGCCGCGATACAAGGAAGTGAGATGGCGGCGGTGGAGGAGAGGAAAGACGGCTGCTGCGGGGGCTTCGATCTCAGGTAAGTACTACATAATGAGCTAGTATGTTATGCATACTAGCTCATTATGCCTTTGTCTTGCAGGGTCTTATTTTTATTTATTTTTCTTGAGGAGGGTTTACTTCCTCTTTAAAGTGGTTCTGCAGAAGTGGATAATGGCAGGGTCAGGCGGTAATCACCATCTTTTGAGCACATGGTATTCTGCATAAGTTTGTGATTTCCACAACCTACAGAGAAGTTGTCTCCTTGCAGGCCTGCAATTAAACATATTCTCCATTAGGGCCTGTGGAGAAAAGGGCACACATGCATAGTACTGAAGATCACCCTCTTGCAATAGAATAGACTTCTGCATGCAGTCCACATCACCACTGATCTAAGGTTAGTAATTGTCGATGTAAGTAGTGTAAGGGAGTGATGGAAACAGAAAAACAAACAAGGCGCCTCTAAGTGCAGAAGTATAAAACTTTTAATATCCCCTAAAAGGGTTAAAAACACTTACAAGATAGTGGATGAAACAGGCATGTAGTAGGTAAGTGCGTCCAGGAGATGTTCCAGTGGCAGGGCAGTCCCAGTCTCTGATGTTAAAGCTTCCAGGAAAGTCCACGATAACAGCTGATTGTGCTGTGAATGTTCAGAGGACACAGTAACGCTGGAGCCTGGGGATGATGTCAGAGGAAGCGAGACAGAAACCAGCATGGAACACGAACAGGAAGTGGACAGGAAGTGTGTCATGGAGGCGGGACGCGTTTCGGAACAGCTCATTGGTTCCTTCTTCAGCCAGTGACGATGGTTCCATAAGGGCTAGACTTCTTATAGTCTATGTGTTGTAATGGGGGCGGGACTAGTGGACGTCAATCAAATAAAAAGCAACACAGTGTTTTAGCAGCAGAACGCTGCCAAATGACTATACACTGTTTACACACACACACAAATAAAAATAATAATAAAATAATGATAATAAAAATAAAAACAACAATAGGAGGAGGACCATAGCTGGACAGCATAATAGGACAAAATCTGCATACTACTTATTGCTCAGTTTGCATACAAATTTTTTGTTGGGGGAAAAAAAAAAAAAGGGAGTGATGGAATGATAGGCTTAGCATTGACAAAAAGTACTGTTATCCTTTAAAAAGCACAACAAATTCTTCCTGAACCAATTTAGGATAGTGAAGGACATATTATTTATTCCATACTAGAAGAAAACATGCTTTTTTTTGTAACAAGAGTCAAGGCTCTCAATAGTGTTGACTGACTTAATCTGCTAGATGATTAACGGTCCCATGCTCTGCAGAATGTGATTAATTGTGAGGCTTGCAGCAAGCTATGTATAATTATCAGGTGTAAGCAGGTAAATATGAGATGGATTCTTCTAGGGATGACTTATAAATAGATTACACAGAAAAAAAGTAGTTCACTTGTGGGTTTCTTGATCTGGATAACTAAACAAAATCCCTGTGCAATACATAGACATTTTGTTAATTAACTAGTAATTTACTGTAGCTTAAACTTCCAAAACAAGAGCTACAAGAGCTGCATATTTGTGCACATTAATTTCAAATACCACAACTCACCGTTTTTTTTTTTAACTAACCTTTTAATGTATTAAAAATAAGACAGTTTTACAATTTTGCTCAAAATAGTTCTGCTTTGAAATGTTAAATTGTCAATCAATTGCTCTTTTGGAACTCCAGCCAATGCAATTTTTTTTAAGATTTGTCTTTGACTCTTTTGGCTACACTCTCCCTTAGGGTCAATTCATGCCAGAAAGCAAAGCGCTTCAACACACGCATTGTTGTGCAGTGATGTGTGTTGTGGCATGCTGTGTTAAACCCTATTCAATAATGAATGGGCTAAAACAAACCTCAAAGCATGAAAATCTGGAGCAGGTTGCATTTTTCACAGTACAGCACAATGCACAGGACACTGTGCATTGATCCACACTGTGATGACTTGCAGTACACGTGTGTTTTGAAGGTGCATTGGGTGGCATTCAAAATGAATGGTACTGCAGCACACCAACAATAGCAACATGCTTTACTGTATTCGGTGTGGTGTGAATGAGCCCTATGAGTTTTCATCCTAATCTAGTAAGTATCTCTATATACACCGTGCTGTATTCATGTAGTGTGGTGGAAAGGATCTTGCTTTCTCTCTTGGGGAAAGAACATTATACAGTTGTAGCAAGGTGTCACTTTTGCACGTAACTTATGAACTTCAGTTTGTGCCTAATAAGAACTTAGCTCCCTCTGGTGCCCGTTTATGCTAGACTACTAAAAGTTGTTTGGTTCAGTTATTCATGGATAAAGCATTATGGGTAATGTGGAATCATAGACAGAGACTCTATTGACGTGGATACAAATGAAATTACATTACCCACAAGACCACTATGCTGCCAAAGTTTTTGGCGCCACACACAGCCTGCTGGGAGAACTTATTTAAGGCAAGGCGGGGCTCTTGTGTAAGGCAAGAGTCCTGCAGCGAGCGTGCTTAGGCCAGAGAAGCCAAGGCCTAAAGTGATGGAAGCCGGATCACCAGTCGGAGGGATTCCTGCCACGGCCCTGCTGATAGGACCAGGGAGAGGGACTGCTCTACATTCCAAGGCATCCAGAGTCACCTTTCCACCGACACCTCGTGAGCGGCTGGGCGGAGGACCAGGGACCACGACTTGCCCAGGACAAGAGAACCAAGAGGGTCCGGACAGAGAACACCGGCGAGGCGAGGCGAGGCCTCATGTGGTGAGAGGGCACCTGCCCATCAGCATAACTAACTGGGTTGCAGGAAGGTGACTTCTATAGTTTACATCTATACCAGGGACATACCTCAGGTGGTCCTCTGGGCTAGGTATATTGATGACATCCTCCTCCTATGGGATGGTCCACACTTGGGTTTGATTGAGTTTATGTCCAATCTGAATAACAACCAGAGGAACATAGAGTTGAAATATGTGGCTAGTCAAACTGAAGTCCATTATTTGGACTTACGGATTTCTATTAGAGGTGACCAGTTTGTAACTTCCAAATTTTTCAAGGAAACGGACAGGAATTCCTTTATACCTGTCGGGAGTTGCCACCATGCATCATGGCTCAGAGCGGTTCCAAAGAGCCAATTCCTAAGGCTGCGGAGAAATTGCTCTGATGACCAGGATTTTTAAAAACAGGCCAAGGTTTTGACGGGCCGTTTCCTGGAAAAGGGCTATACGGTGGACGCCCTACAGGAGTCTTTGGATTCAGTTATAAACACTAAAAGAGAAGATCTTTTGGTGGAACGTGAACCAGGAGCGGGTGGCCTTTTTTTTATTTGGGGTACCTTTTGTATCATCCTATTCCATTCAGCATAGGGCAATCAAACAACTGGTGGGGAAACATTGGCACATTGTGGCTAATGACAATGTGTTGAAAGATGTACTTACGGACAGGCCGAAAGTGATTTTTAGAGGGGTCCAATCTTTGAAAAACCGCATTGCTCCTGGAATTGTGAACCCCCCAAGGACTGGGAGGGGTTTTTTCGAACAACTCACAGGTTACTACAAATGCAGGAGATGCAGGGTGTGTACTTTGAATTCAAGTCTTGGAAGACGAACGACCACTTTCACATCTACGGCTACAGGGTTACAACATGTCATTAAACCCTGTATCACATGTGCTTCTGTTGGCGTTGTGTACCTGCTGCAGTGCCTATGTGGCCTGCAGTATGTAGGACGGACCAAACGCCCACTTCAGGTACGACTCAACGAACACATAACAAATATTTTGACAGGTTTCAAGAACCACTCCGTGTCGAAGCATTATCTGCTTAAACACGATAAAGACCCCTCAAACACCCTTTTTTTGGGTATCGACAAATTTAAACCTAACTGGAGGGGGAGTCATTTAGTTAGGGAAATATCAAGGCTAGAAATGGCCTGGATTTATCGTTTGAAGACCTATTCACCTCATGGGTTGAACATAGAAACTGATGTGAATGCGTTTATTAATAATGCCTAGCAATATCTTCTATGTAAACCCGGTGTGTGATGCACGGATGAGGGCTGGTTATTCATGGGTTTTTTTACCCCCCATTTTTTCACATATTCATTTAATTTTAGTTAAATTTAAATGTTTGCACATTTCCACAGGTTTATTCACCTACTTAACATATATATAGATATTCATTTGAGTACTCCCACCCATGTTGGGATCACGGGTAATTTCCCGTTTATATTTGTGTGTTAGAGCACTTCATACTGGATTTAAGACAATTCAACTTCGGGTACGAAGTCGTGAGTTTACTAGCTGTTCTATCTAGAATGGGCATTTTTGCCCATAACCAAGATGGCCATTCCGTGCATCTCACAATGGGGTCTGGTCTTTTTAAGCGTGATGCGTCTCTGTAGCGCTCACTCCTATTGAAAACATCTACGTGATGACGAAACGCGTCTAGGAGGACGCTCAGTGACGTCACCACGCTCGAGGAGTGAGGCTCCTGTTACGCCGGCCGGCTGTTACACTGTTTATGCTGATTTTACTGTTTCACTTTGTAAGTATAACTTACATTTTAATTAAAACATTTTTTGCTAAACGGAGTTACACTATTGGTCTGTCCTCTTTATGCATTTCATGTTTGGGGACTTACGATCTGGATGTGTGCGGGGTTAACCCGAACGGAGTATGCCTGCTGACTAAGGAAGGATTACTGCCACAGTGATAAAGGCCGCGGCTGGGTTACAGTCGAATGTCCCAAACCGCTTGCCTTCTGGTAAGCTGCTTCCCTACTCTGGTGGTGGATATCTCACATTAAGTTTTGAGGAGTCACCGTGGTGTTATACTCTGTGTTTCCCTTATATAAGGATTTGTGGACTTTCTTCAGATCATTTATTGTATAATATTTGTTGGATTTCAATTGGTGCAATATCTGTTGGACTTTTTATCCTGACCATTTACCAAATTAACATCTCAATTGGTGTTGGAATGGGTTTGGGCTTAGTTTGAGAGGGTTGGCGCAGTTTTTTCTTTTTTCTTTGCTTTTGGTGCTGTCACACTATTACTGATGCCTATATTTAGTTTATTAGTTTATAAATTTTTAGTGCTAGCGCAGTTTTTTACTCTCTATATAGTTTACTTGTACTTGCTGACAGCTACAGTGTTTTAAGTGGAGAAACGCTACATTCGCTAATGATTTAGCGCTTTGGGAGGATCAGCACTCCACTTGCTCTTATGCTGCACAGTTTAAGTGTTCAGTCTTTCTTCACCTTGTTTTTTGGATTACAAATACTCAAGTGCACCAACAAAAGCTAGCCGAAGAATACTGGAAACTTTTAGGAACCATCATCTGTTTCAGTTCACTGCTTAGGTTGATACGGCGGGACATGCACCAGTTGAGCTGCCCACAAGGGGGAGCCAGATAGCTTATTGAACTCATATGTGTAGGCAAACCGTTTGCAATTGTTTTATTGTCATTGTGCTGTTTCAGTGAGCAGGGTTGGTCTTGGTGTAGAAGTACCCCACTGCGGATATCCTTACAGTGGGAGATTCCTCCACCATGCACTCCCTTAGGTCTAACCTTGGGTTAAGTAAATTGGGTCTCTTATTTTATAGTGAAAACCTGGAACTGTTGTATATATATATATATATATATATATATATATATATATATATATATGTCGGTTGACTCTCACAGACCTGTTTGAGTCAAATGTTACATGTGTAATCTCTATTCCAATTTCTTTACCAAATAAACATATTACCTTTTGGCTGAACTACATCTTGTGTGGGACTCTGTCTTTTGCAGCTGTGTGGCAGGCAAACCACAATAAGGTAACAATATTTAACGACATGTATTGTTGTGTGGTACCATTGTGGCCCTCTATAGCCTCTTAGGGGCCCACAATCACACTATTGTCATTATTGTCCAGTTGTGCCCAGGGGGAATTGAGACAAATTATTGGGGTTGATAGGCAGAGTACAGGCCCAAATCTAAACCAGCAGCTCCTACGGAGGTAGTGCTACACAGTTTTTCACACATGTAATCAAAGTTGCATGACCAATGTCCTTACATGTAATCCAGCTTCCGTTGTTGTATTCACAAACTAGAAAATTGGAACAGTATACCCAAATTATATGAATACTCATCAAACAATGCTTTAAATAAATCTCCCCCCCCCCCCCAAGTTCTGAATTGAACAAAGCAATACCTATTTTTCATATCTGGAGGGGGGTTAGATCCACTGCCAGGTTTTTATTGCTGTCTGTGTCCCTGTAAGTGAGATTTACTCTCTCCAATTGTCCTGATCACAAATGTCACTGGAAATAAAACAGAAGGTAAATCCTAGATTTAAAATTTTCACCAAAACAGAAATAGAGAGGAAATCTACCAGTGAAGAAATGCCTTGTACACACGATCGGAATTTCCAATGAAAAAAGTCAGACGGAATTTTTTCATCGGATATTCCGACCGTGTGTGGGCCCCATCTGACTTTTTTCAGTCGGAGTTTAGAAATAGAACATGTTTTATTTTTTTCCGATGGAAATTCTGATCGTCTGTGTGAAACAACGACGGAGAAAAATCCACGCATGCTCAGAATCAAGTCGACGCATGCTCGGAAGCATTGAACTTAATTTTTCTTGGCTCGTCGTACTGTTTTACGTCACCGCGTTTTGGACGGAATTTGGTCTGACAGTGTGTATGCAGGACAGCTTGAACGGAATACCGATGCAAAATTCCATCGTATTTTATCCCATTGGAAATTCCGATTGTGTGTACAGGGCATAAGAGGGGGATTTTTCTCATTTTGGAAAGATATCCTCTCACTTTCAGCTAAGTCTGCTGGTAACAAAAAAATAAATACAAACCTGGCAGAGGTTTTAACCCTTCCTGTCACTATCAAAAATGGAGAAAAGGGTTTTGGCTTTAGATGTACTTTAAAGTGGAGATTCACCCTGAAAAAAGTATTTTTCCCCAAAATTTAAAAAATAAATGAAAAAAATTAAGAAATAGTGTTTGCTATGCGGAAGACCTTAATCTTCCTCTTCATCGTCCGCGGCACGTCTCCTTCCTCCAACCTACTCACGGTGTCTTCTGGTGAATGGGGTGCGCTGCCTTCTGGGAACTGTGTGTATCCCAGAGAGCAGCCGGCCCATTCACAAAACGCTGCGCAGCTCGCGCATGCGCAGAAGGAAACGGGCAGTGAAGCCGCACGGCTTCTCTGCCTGTTTCCCTTACTGAGGATGGCGGCGCCGGGAGCTGCCAGCGCCGAGGGATAGGCCTGGGGGGGGGGGGCTGACATCGCGGGCGAGTAGGACAGGTAAGTGTCCTTTTTAAAAGTCAGCAGCTACAGTGTTTGTAGCTGCTGACTTTAAAAAATAAATAAATTGCGGGTGGAATCCCGCTTGAATCCTGCTTCAACTGATAATATAATAAAAAGGTTGTTTTGAATCTACAAAGGATGTGCAAATTCTGTAGATATTTTGTGAGCATAGAAAAGCACACCGTTCTTTCATATTGCTTATTTTTCCAAAGATATAAAAAAAAAACAACAACTCAGATTACAACCAGTTATCCATTCTTTTAAATGTCTTCTTTTCTTTTTTTTTACTTAATAAGGAGTAGAGAATGTTGTCTTTTCAAAGCGAATTCTCACTTTGCAAAGGAATTTTCTCTTTAGTGAATGTGGTCACAGTGCAAGGAATACCCAATCACATGAAATATAAAAACCGTATTTTCGTTTGTACGTGATTGGATAAAAAGTCAGCAGAGCTTCAACTCATTCACTAATCTAATGCCGCATACACATGACGTTAAAAATGCAATTTTTTTAACTGGGCATTAAAAACGATCGTGTGTAGGCTCCAGAGCATTTTTAACGACGTGAAAAATGGGCTAAAAAAAATGAGAACCTGCTCCATTTTTTAACGTCGTTTTTTTTAACGACGTGAAAAACGGTAGTGTGTATGCTTTTACGAGGGGAAAAAACGCGCATGCTCAGAATCAAGTATGAGACGGGAGCGCTCGTTCTGGTAAAACTAGTGTTCGTAATGGAGATAGAACATTTGTCACGCTGTAACGGACTGAAAAGCACGAGGCTGAAAAGCGCGAATCGTCGCTCAACAAACTTTACTAACATGAAGGGTGGCGCCATTCGAACGGAACTTCCCCTTTATAGTGCCGTTGTACGTGTTCTACGTCACTGCGCTTTGCTCGAGCGTTTTTTTTTAATGAACGTGTGTAGGCAAGACAGGCTTGAGAAGAAACAAGAAAAATCACTTCAAGAAAAACTTTGTTTTTGAAAATGACATTCCAAACGATCGTGTGTACGGGGCATAAGGGAAAATTCCCTTGAAAAGTCAACATTTACTTTGCTAAGTGACCAGTCTAGAGTTCATTATTCCCCAATGGTTAGTACCCATGCTCATATTTTTCATTTAATTTAGCAATGTGTAAGCCCATTCCTATTCATAGGGCTTTATTACTTCCCACCTAAAAATAGTTGTTTCTTCCAAAATTCTAGCAGAAATGAACTGACAATGTTGGACTGCCAGTTTCAGTTTAGATACAGGTATATTCATTGTACACTGTGCTGAGATTAAACCTGTTCTTTTGGTACAGAAGTAGTAATGCATGCCTTATGGAATCACAGCTAGCTGCAATTAAATAACATAAACCCAAGGAGCAATTCTATTTCCTCCAGAAATGTTACAATCATTTACTACATTTGCATGTTAACAAATGCAGAGGAAAGCATGTTTCACTCTATTTGCACTGAATAATTAACTTTTTTTTAACTAAATGATTTGTCTTTTAGACACACTACAGAAATAGAAATGCTATGAAGCTTTACTGTTTGCTATATAAACAGAAGTCTGCTCTCAAAGATACACAATATAATTATTTTCTGAAAACTATAAAGTTTGCATTCATTTAATCATTTCATTCCAACTTTTTACATTTACAGCTGAATACCGGTATAAGTAAATATTGTTTAAATACACGAGGCATGTGTATTCTTACTTGAATCTTGGTGTGCTTTGTTTACTTCTTCCAGATCTGTGCAGTAATCTAGTGTGAAACTTTGCCTTTACTCAGGAGCTTCCTGTGATAAAGACTGCTCTCTGCTGCTCTCTCCCCTTGTGCTGGGTGGCTAGTCTTGTATCCACCCTCTTGTAGTTTTCTAAAGGCAGTCTGTGGTGGGTGGGGCCTGCTGGCACCCCCCCCCCCCCACAGCTCTGCTTTCTGCAGAGGTAATGGTCAGCTCAGTGTGTCACTGCTATTTTTACAAGGTAAAATCTGGGTTTGCAAAAGTATTTGGTGCACACAAAGTGAATTTATATTTTTTCTGGCTATTGTAGAATATGTATATGAATGTATTGTTCCTGACATTCAGCATTAAAGATAGCAAAGGGACATGGAATTATATTGTCTTCGCTGATAAACACTATGAACAGAATTTTACAGGATATGAAACACTTTCACCATTGTCTAAAATCCTGTATTTCCCTGTACTGGTGGGGTGATGCTGACATACAGTGATATCTTGGCCAAATGCCAGGGTCCGGGACACATTATAGAGGGGTGAAAATTTGCTGATAAACCACTATAATTGGACTGCTAATAGAGTAGGATAAGGAGAGCTGCCCCTTGCAATATTTTATTTGGTTGTAAGTATATGAATGCAGCATGGCAAATTGACAGTCTGCTAGAGCTGCACGATTAATCGTTAGAAGATCGCAATCTCGATTCACCTGTCCCCCCCCCCCTCCCGCACGATCTCCAGGCTGGATTTGCGCCGATTTTCTGATCGCCCCGCCGGATCCACGGAACCAGCGTGGAACGCAAATGGCGGATATAGGAACTGACGTCAGCAACCGGAACTGACGTCAGTCATCAGAGAGCGTGATGCGGCGCAGCGCCGCTGGATGTCGATGATGCTTCTCGGCCGGCGGGAAACAAAACACACAGCACAGCGGTGAGTGCGCACTGCACACTGTGTGAGTGTGCACACCAGCAGCATGATCCGATGACTCCAAAACACAGTGAGTGAGCTTCCTCCTTGTGCCTTACTACTAGATGTATTATGAACACCAGTGACCACAGTGAGTCAGCTACCCCAGGCCCAGACCTTGCAGATGACAGTCAAGCTATTAAAGGGGGGCATGTGAGCCTGTGAGCCGAGGAGTGGACTTAAAATACCAGCAACCACTGTCCCTTATTATGAATATTACCACAGTCTGAGTCAGCTACCCATATATTACGAATATTACCACAGTCAGCTACCCAGAGTCTGGGGTAGCTGACTGTGGCAATATTCATATTATGGGTAGCTGACTAAGACTGTGGTAATATTCATAATATATTATAAGGGACAGTGGTTGCCGGTATTTTAAGTCCACTCCTCACATGCCCCCCTTTAATAGCCTTTTGAGAATCATGAGAGAATCGTGATCTTCATTCTAAGCAAAAGAATTGTGATTCTAATTTTTCCCAGAATCGTGCAGCTCTACAGTTTGCACATTCATTTGTTATCAGTTATAAAAGCAACAAAAATAAGGACACACCTAGAGGGCACCCTATCACAGTTACACTATAAGTCACTGATCGCCGCCATTACAGTGAAGTATCTATTGCTGCGTACATTTCTAGTATATATACTATAGTTTGTAGATGCTACAGTATAAGTTTGCACACAAACCAATTAATAAACACTTTTTCTTTTTTTTTACTAAAGACATGTAGCAGAATGCATTTTGGCTTAAATTTATGAAGCAATTAGAATATTTCAAAAATTTTGGTCTTTTTTTACTTAATTAATAAAAAGTAAAAAAAACAGTGATGATCAAATATCACCCAAAAAAAAGCGTTATTTGTGTGAAAAAAATTATATAAATGTCATTTGTATTCAGTGTTGCATGACAATTAAAATATTGCAGTGATAAATAGCGAAAACATGGTCTGGTGAAGAAGGGGGTAAAACCTTCCAGAGGTCAAGTGGTTAAATAGACTGTTAGACCAACAGCCCTTTCTGGGCATACTACCCTATGCCATGGTCTTTGTTGCCAAAGTAGATTTCCAGTCCTGAAAATGTGAAAAGGAAGTCACTTTAGAGGGTGTGTCACATGGTATCTCTGTGCAGAACATAGAATTTCAAACAGCGTTCTCTGAATGTTTCCTCATTCTTTCCCTCCCCGCAGTAGGTGAATCTGCCAACAACCCCCCACCCAACTGCTGGCAGGGAAGACAGCACCTGGAGTTAAAACTGACAGCTCCTAACAGAGGTATCATTCATCACTATGTCTGCAACCACCGCCTTCAGCACCACGACGCACCGCCCCCCCCCCCCCCCCATCATCACTGTGCCTGCACCTCTCTTTGCCTAAAACTGTGCCACCACTGTACCTTTATGTCAACTCTCCTACACTATCACTACCAAAACTAACCCTCATCCTCCTCTATCTGTACCACATCTGCATACCAAACCCCACTCTCATCACTGCACCTAAGCCCCTTGCTCTCTTCGTGTTCTCAACATCTCTCCCACATGTCCTCACTTAACTTGCCACTACACCAATGCCTGCTTTTCAGTATTTAGCTTGTTCAATAAATGGGCACCCATTTGCTAGTGTTCTTTGTAAAGTACATTTTAAATAGACTCTTTTTTATTTTATATATTATGATGAAAATGTAACTAAGCCTAGCAATAGTGATTTGTCAACTCAAAACTATAGCTTGTAGCCAAAAATTAGAAAATACATGGAACTATTCACACATTATTGCTGTGTTAATCACGAGATTTCAAGCACTGATGAAACAAACCCATTTACATGTGAACGAACAGGTGCCAATATATGCTAAACACTGCAGATAATCACAATTCTTAATAGCAGCAATCAAAGTTAATCAGAGTTCTAGAGAACGCAAATCATTATGGAATCTACATCAAGTATAAAGCAGAAGTTCCAAAAAAGGCATTTTTTCTTATGTCCCTCACATAAATAGATGTAAAAAGGAAGGAAGGTACAATATACAATAGCTATGAAACACAAGGGTTGATTTACTAAAACTGAAGAGTGCAATATCTGGTGCAGCTGTCCATGGTAGCCAATCAGCTTCTAACTGCAGCTTGTTTAATTAGGCTTTGACAAAAAACTGGAAGCTGATTGGTTTCTATGCACAGCTGCACCAGGATTTTGCACTCTCTAATTTTAGTAAATCAACCCCACAGTTCCTAATGAAGCAGCAAGATACTGTATAATAACTTTTTTTTTTAATAACTTTTGTTATTATGCCATATAAAATTCCAGTCAGTGATACATCTATGAGTTGTTGTTTTTTGTATTTCACATATTTCATTTTATTTATTGTATTAAATAACAATATTAATACAGTTCAACATAGACATTTTAAGAATAGAGGTTAAGAGAGCCAAGCTGTATGATATTGACCTTATGAGCCTCTACTCCTCCAAGCCAGAGAAGATTGGCTATGGAGAGTGGGTCACAGTCCACGGACTCTAATGCTACCCACAGGGGTACTTCATGGAGGGTGTGGTATTTGGGCAGTTGCCTGATAATACTTGGTGAAGTGCGGGAGACCTATGCCACCCTGGAGCTTAGGGGAGTACAGGGTTGCCCTAGCTACTTGGGGCCTAGTTTTGCCCCATATGTAGGTAAGGACTCTGCATTGTAAGATCCAGAGATAATAGGGGCGGGACCAAGATCGGCAGGACCCAGAACAGGTACAGGATTTTGGGTAGAATTGTAATTTTCGTCACAGCAAGGCGACCCTACTAAGCCAGGGGCAAGGTTGACCAAGCAGTCATAAGGCTGGTTAAATGGGTTAGCATTGGTGGGTAGTTAACCGAGTACAGGGCAGTGGGGTCAGCTGTCAATTTAATTCCAAGCTAGGGGATTGGGTGAGGTGACCATGAAAATGGAAGGGCATGGCAAAGATGTGATATTATAGGTTGGGGTAGAGAGACATTAAGCGCTTTTGATTTCTGTGGGTTCACAACTAAGCCTGAGAGTGATGCAAATTGGTCTAAAGTCGAAAGAAGGTTAGGGGTAGATGTCAGTGGCGAGAAAAGAATGTATTTCATTATTCATTTTGTTTATTTATTCCATTGGTTAAACACTTGCCGACCGCCCATAGTACTTTTATTGCAGGGGGACGTTACAGGCAAACTGGATCACATACGTGTAAGTCATCCAGCCTGCTCTGGACTAGGGGTGCGCAGTGCACCACTCCTGCAACCACGAATCCCAGTACCCACGGGATTAGCAATCACATGATCACAATGTCAACAAAGCTGTTACAAATGAATTCATTCATAACAGATGTTTCCTATGCTGTGATTGGCATGGTACCTGGGCCAATCAAAACAACCTGTACCATGTGATTAGCTGTACCCAATCACAGATCAGTAGTAATCATAGCTATCATAAATGTAACCCATTCATAGCAGTTAAAAACCTTGCTGTTACAATGATCATTATTGTAAAAGCAAACAAAGTTTAAAAAAAAAAATCCCTGATTACTCCCTCAAAGTAGTACAGTGTTACTATGGTGACACTGAACTATTCTGATGAAAGTATATAACAAAAATAGCAAAAAAATTATAAAATAAAAGGAATAAAAAGAAAGAAAATGTTTAAAAAATTTAGTTTTTGAGTTTTTTAATTAATTTTTTAACATACTGTATCATCACCAGTTTTAGTGTCCCTGATTACAGCCACACTAGTCATATGATGACACTGTACTGCACTGGTGGCAGTATGTAAAAAAAAAAATGTTATGCAATGTTATTTTCAAAAATATTTTGACAAGAAATTACAACTTTAAAAAACATCAAAATTGATACATTTTTAAAGATATATACCATAGTTTGTAGACGCTAACACTTTCACACAAACCAATTAATATACACTTACTGGGATTTTTTTTTACCACTGACATGTAGCAGAATACATTATGGCCTAAATGTATGAAGTTTGATTTTATTGAGTATGTTTTATAATAGAAAAAAGAAAATATCCTTTTTTTTTGGTCTTTTTTCATTAATATTGGAAAAATAAACAGTGGTGATAAAATAACACCACGATAAAGCTCCATTTGTGTGAAAAAAAAAAAGTAAAAATTTAATTTGTGTACAGTGTTGCATGGCCACGCAATTGACAGTAAAATAGCGCAGTGCTGAATAGCAAAAAAAGCCCTAGTAAAACCTTACAGTGAAGAGGTGGTTAAACTAGATGGACTTGTGTTTTTTTTTTTTTTTCAGCCTGACTAAGTAACTATGTAAAATCAGAAAAATAATAAAAATTTGCATGTGTTAGTTCTGGGTACATATTACAGCATCTCCCTCACTTTATAGAAGATGTACACAGCTTTCTAATGTGTTAGACTCTGACAATTCACTCACCCTAAAACACTAAATTAACTGCAATTCAAAATATATAATATAGTATATAAAAAATTTAGGTGTGTGAAAATGTCAGCCAGGAAAATATAGGAGTGGATCAAATAGCTTTAAACCAGAAATTTTTATTTAGTGGTGCCAGATATTTTGCTAAAGACATGTATGTACAAAAAAAAAAAAAAAAGTATCTCTCCTTATGGCTAATAAGTTAGGGGTTCATTATGGGTGGGAAAACCCTTTCAGTTTGAAATCACTGGAAGCTATTGTGAATAGTGGATACACAGGATATACACTAGTACTCCCAGTAGTTAAAAGTAGACTCCAATATTCATTGTGTTTTGTATTAAAGCCACAAATCCTTTTATATTGAACACTGAAGCAAATTTATGATGTTTCATACAAGCATTTATTAAACTTGTGTCAACTCTGCAATAAATTTCTGTAAAGGTTTAAACACACGTGGCTCTTCATCTCATATGTATATACATGCCACTATAGATAGATAGATAGATAGATAAATTTGGCTGCTTAATTTATAGGTTTGTATTTTTATAAAAACTTTTTACTGAACTGATTAATTTGTGAGAACCACACATGATAGCCTGTATCGTTGCTTATTCCTCTTGTCTCTGCACAACATGAGTGGTGGGTTCATGCCTGAGGCACCCATTTAGTTTTCAACATGGGAGACAATTCAGCTAAGGCTATTTACTATCACAAACGATCTGTAGGCATATTGGCAATATTTTGGAAATTACGCTTTATTTGACAAACTTAAAGTGACACTAAACTCACATTTTTTAAATCAATAATTCTAAATTATGAAGCATACCATGGCGCTTTTTTTTCCCCTCTTACTGTTGTTTTCAGGCTTTTTGTTTTCCTGTGTACTGTCCTGATCCACTGTTAATGCACCTCACTGCTGCAAGTAAAGAGTGAGCAGAGTCTGTTATTTCTGGTCACATGCTCCGCTCTATGCGTACTACAATTCCCATAGCACTGACTGCATCTAAACATAGATGTGCTGTTTATCTCGGCGGCGATTAGGAATATGGTGGCTACGTTCACATACACAAGGAGGGCATGTAAAATAAACATAGCTTCCCTACAACAAGAATTCTGAAAACAGCAGAAAAAAAAAGCTCCCATTTGAGATATGAAGCAAAGGAAGGGAGATATAGAAGGTAGTTTCTACTTATATTTAAACATATTGCATTTTTTTTTTCATTGAGTCTAGTGTCACTTTAGAATTTATGTTTGGAAACAGGAAGAAAACTTGGGTAGGCTATCATATAATAAAGCATATTTTGGTTAGTTTTCACTCACAGAATATTACTCAAATGGTGTTTGTTTTTATTATTCAAATTGATATCTAGTTATCTGCCAAACTGTGCTTGGAATTGCCCAAACGTATCAATTAACTTGTACTTTATTAGTCATCAGAACCAGGGAAGTTCTGTTTAACTCACTCAAATTACTAACAACGCAAACTGTTAATTCCGGAGGCCTAAAGCAAATGATAGTTAAGGCCTAGAAAATACTTCTTTAATTTTCTTATTGTGAAGCACTTCAGACAATTTTATGGACTATGACAAATGAAAAAAAGATGCAATTTTTGATGATAACCATGAAAAATGTGTTGATGTTTAGAATTGTTTTGGCTATACCAACATTTTTCAGGTGCAGTATTTGGTTTTCTATATCTTAAGAATTCTTATGCGCCTTCTTTGTCTGTTCTTTCTTATTCTATATTGTCTTAAATTCTACTTACATATGATTGCTTCTTTGGTCAATAGTGGTCAAAATCCAAAGAATAGATGAATATAGAAAACTGGAGAACAAACTCAGATTTTAAAGAATGAGCTTTTACAAAAAGTGAGCCAAACAACAAATTGTCTTTGATTAAAAAATATTTTTTTTTGCCTTTTTATCAACCTTTTACATAATCATTTCTATCACATCCTCTTGTGGCTGCAATCAAGTGCATCTTAAAAAAATTAAAAACATCACAAAACACATGCCTATGAGTCTCCGATTCACAGTCATGTGTTTTGTGACTGATAAGTCACTTCATGTGGCTAGTGAGCATGACCCACTGGCCACACGTATTGAACCTATTCAGCCTCACTATCAGGTAAACCACAGACTGACTCTCGGTGGCATATTCCTTTATATACTTAAAGTGGATGTAAACCTGATTCATGAAATTTTACCTAAGCACATATATATGTAGTGTTTTCTTATCTCTCTCCAAAGCCCTAAGTCCCATGTCTTTCTGCTGCTCCGTTCTTCTGTTGTCAGCATGATAAGTTCTGAAAAGTTATCCGACAACCAAGATAAAACCAGCCTTAAATTTGTGTCAGGGTGGGTGCTATAAATAGATTAGCAGATAGCTTGTCTATACACAGCACAGCTCTGCACATTCCTTCCTTCATTTGCCTATGTGGAGTGAGGGTGTGTGCCTTTCCTCCAATCAGCTGTCACACAGTGTATGCCAAGAATCCATACCCAGTGCTGAACAGGAAGAAAAAATCTCGAACTCGTTGTGCACTTTCTAAAGAATATAGCAAGCTGAAGACAGCAGATATACATGTAAAACTTATGTATAGAGATTTGTTTAATCTCTGTGTATATTCTGAGGATGTTCACTTCACTGGATAAATTTGAGGGTTTATATCCACTTTAAATAGTCTTCCTTACATTTAATATTTGAGAATAGTATAAACATAAAACAGTTTTCATTAAATAATGCCCAGTGAGTGAAATGATCCATGCTTTTGCAACATGATAAAAGGATGCTTTGTACGCTTACCATGTTACTACCTAGGTACTTTTCACGAAAACTTTATAGGCTTGTACCTGGTCTAAGAATGAACAGAACTTTGTTGGGATCCATTTTTTTTTTTTTTTTTTAGGGTAGAACCTATTATGATATTTACCCACCAAAGTGGACCTTAAAGCGGAAGTAAACCCATCGATTTAACAGTTTCAAAAAGCAGTTAAATTCCCGGAATGCCGGGAATGCCAACTGTCACATTGGTTGTGCTCTCAACTAAACTGTCAAACCATCCAATGGCTGGTGTCATAACTGATCACATGTGCAGCAACATGGCAGTTGAAGATTAAACAGAGGCCAAGATGGCAGCTTCCTTGCCTGAAAATGATAGGAGGGTTTACTTCCACTTTAACTTCTATCATGTTGTTCATGTATTTTCATACAAATAAAAGTCTTAAAAGATGACAGATGGAAGCATTTTTTGTAAAAAAAAAACATTAAATGCCAGACATGTTTCAAGCTAAAATAGCTATGGTAAATTGAATTCAAGTGGAATTCATATTTAAAGGTTTACCAATATTATGTTGTATTAACCAATAAGAAATATGGCACAAACCAAATGTTTTTGTTATTTAAAATCTTACGGGAAATATAGTAGCTGTATATATACATATATATATGTATGTTAGCATGTATTTTAGAGAAATGGACACAAACCAGTGGGAAATACATAAATACACTAAAAGGTTATAAAATAAAACAAGATGAAGGAACGGTGAGCTGTAGTAAGTTTTTATTTGAATGTTTATTCTCTTGCTGTTCTTTGTATTGTTCAAATTTTCGATATTTAGCAGAGCCTTCATAATTTGTCCCCATCAAGAAAATGTTGCCCTCTATAAAAAATGTGTTCTTTATAAGAAACATGCATTTTGTCTTCTTTGTAAAATGTCACAAAATAGAAACTTGCAATCATTTCTGCCAGAGGAATCCGACATTTGGCTGACCTAGTTGGCAAGGAGTTTATTCAACATTACCATCAAGCAGCAGCTGAAAATGGCCCAGTTGCAGTTTTCTTTTCTAGCTTTCCCTTGCACTACATGTTTTTTAAGCACAGGAATTGAGACTGGAACCTTTTTATGTCAAGGATAAATACTCCAAACTAACGAACTAGGAAAGATGAAAATATATGAATAAAAAACACAAGGCAAAGCAGTGCAAGGGTTCCTGATTAATGCACTTTAAAAGCTACTTGTACATGAGCATTAAAGTTGCCTTGCACAACAGCAGGTTCCGGTGACTGCTAAATAAGTGCATTAACAATTAAATAGGAAATTAATATTAACTAACACTATTTGGCTGGGATATGCTTACCAGTAGTGGACTTATATTATGAGTCTACACATGATATGACTTTCAAGAGGAAAAGTTTTCTCCTGCATTTCTAACTTTGCCTGGAAATTATCATTAAAGCGGAGTTCCACCCATAGTTTATTAAAAGTCAGCAGCTACAAAAAACATAGCTGCTGACTTTTAATAAACCATCACTTACCTGCCCCACGGTCCAGCGATGCAGCCGCTTGGAGGCTCGCTCCTCTACCCCTTCTCTCCTCGGCGCCGTCATGGTAACTGTGGGCACCCGCCCGTGTTAGCTTACGGCTACATGGCCGGGCGCTTACTGTGCATGCACAAGTCACGCTGCGCCCTCCTATTGGCCAGCCGATCTTCTGGGACCTGAGTTGTGTCCCAGAAGATTGCTGGCAGTGAGGGGCCACTTAGGGCGAGAGGAGGAGTCACCAAGGAGGCCGAAGACAGGAAGCAGGAAGTGGGACAGGAAGTCCTATGAAAAAAAGGGTACACACTCCCCCCCAAAAAAATGACATGCCAAATGTGGCATGTCAGGGGGCGAGGAGTGCTTTAAGTGGAAGTTCCACTTGTGGGTGGAACTACGCTTTAAGGATCTCCAAAAAATGACATGAAATATATGCAGTTCGAAACTACAGTTCACTACCTGAAGACATTCACATTTAACAAACGATCTATAATAGCCTACATAATCATTCCATAATCATTCTAAAAGTCAAAAATGTTTATTATAGAAATCACACAACACACCAATGTCTTTAAAAGAGGGCAAAGATCAGTGGTCTTCTTGGCTGCAGCTGTCAGAGAACCCCTCTTCATCTCTATAATAGACAGAGATGATTGCAGAACATATCAGATGTCATAGCAGGTTCATACACTGGTGGACACAAAATGTATACAGTGTCCACAAAAGTAGTTGACCTGCACTGATCTGCAAAAATGCAATTTATCATAAACATACAAGCCCACTAACAGCCCATGATGGCTGTTAAAAGCCATCTGTGGTCAAAAAGAATTACCTTCTCTGGTTGTACCAAGCAATTTACTTAACCACTTCAATACCAGGCATTTTTACCACCTTTCTGCCCATGTAAATTTTCATCTTTCAGCGCTGTTGCACTTTGAATGACAATTGCAATTGGTCATGCAACACTGTACCCATAAGAAATTGTTATTGTTTTTTTTCAGACAAAAGAGAGTTTTATTTTGGTGGTATTTAATCACCACTGGGTTTTTTATTTTTTGCTAAATAAATGAAATAGACCGAATTTTTTTTTTTCTTTGTTTCTGTTATAAAATTTTCCAAATAAATAATCTTTCTTCATAAATTTAGGTCAACATGTATTTCTACATTTCTTTGGTAGAAATAACCCAAATCAGTGTTTATTATTTAGTCTGTAGGAAAGTTAGAGTCCACAAATTATGGTACTGTATATATCAGAAAATTGATCGAACCTGATATACTGGACAGTACAAATACCCCCAAATGACCCCTTTTTGGAAAGCAGACAGTCCAATGTATTTGGAAAGACAGATTGCAAGTTTTTTGAAGTTGTAATTTTTTGTCACAATTATTTGCAAAATGAGGAAATAAAAAAAAAATGTTTTCACTATTATTTTTTTACATATGGTCACCAGTGAAGTAAAGTGTTGTGATATAACTGGCGTGGCAGTGATATGGAACACTGACTGGTGACAGTATGTAAATTTTTTTATTTTTTTTAAACATTTTCTTTGTTTTCAATCTTTTTTTTTTTTTTTTTCGTTTTTTTTTTTACTATAACACTGTGACCAGAGAAATACCGTGTTACCATAATAACACTGTACTACTCTGAGGAAGTGGTCAGGACTATTTTCTTGTACGATTGCTTATACCAATGCATTTCATTGGTAAAAGCAACCATTTTTACTGAATGAAACTGGTTGACTCCGTTTCTTTTGCTGTGATTAGCTGTAATTGGCCAAAGCTAATCACATGGTACAAATGGGCTTTTATTGGCCCTGTCTGTACCATGTGATCACTGTGACTAATCACAGCTATGAGTAAGCGTCAATTCGTGACGTGAAACGCGTTAGCCACCCTTCCCTGCATGCATACTATCTGCATTTGTTGTTTTGGATTTATGGATTTATTTTGAATTTGGATTTTTTACTTGAAATTTTGGAATAAATAACTGTCTATACAGAGTGCGGCAGTCCAGGGTTTCTTTTTCTCCCATGCATCAGTGCAGAGCCAGCACCTGTGTGAGTGACCGGGCGGAAGCAGCTATTTGGTGAATTCTTAAGCTTTTGAGCGGTACGTTTTTCCTTTCCACTAATCACAGCTAGTAACACAATTGTATACAATGGATAGCATGAAAGGAAGCCATACGTTGTTTACAATTGTCTTGTGATCGGCTGTGATTGGTCACAGCGATTACATGGTACTGGAAGCAGACAGTGATCAGTCATCGGCTGTATCTGCTGGTTGTACTCAAGTTGATCGATCAATCAACTTGATACATTCAGTCTGCCTATACATGGTTTGAATCTCAGCCAGCCGAGATTCGAACTGTCTATGGCTGGCCTTAGAGAGGGTATAAACATGTTACCAAGCAAGTAATAAGTAGCAATTAACAGAAAGAAAACGTTGGGGTCTATTTATAAAACAAATGCTGTGTGAATGTCTCAGCATTTGCACAGCTGTCACAAATGATCTGTGCAGTGTGTGCATTATTGGTGAAATGTCATTTTTTATTTAATTACTATGATGGTCAGCATCATATTTTCTTGAAAAACCGTAACTGGGAAATCACTGCATTATGGCCACAAGATAGAGTAGAATATCACAAAATAAAGAGAAAATGACATTCACACATATTAGACACATTCCAGGAATTATTCACGACAGCTGTGTGAATGCTGAGACATTCAGACAGCATTTTTATATAAACAGACTCCTTTGTCCTGTTGCTTGAAGAGATTATCAACAGTACTTGGAGCTTGAAAATAAAAAAAATAATGACCCCCCTTCCATCCACATACTTTGAATAAAAATAAAATAAAAAAACATTTCAACATGTTTAAGAAGATTATGTCTGGGTACATAGCCATCACAATGAGGGCAAACGATTTTATCATCTTTTTTATTTTAAAATTCTATGAGAATCTGATATCTGGTTTAATGCACGCCCCTGACGATGTCAAATGTAGGCTGAAACGCGTTGTGTGATGCCTAACGTGACGTCACCACGTACAGCGGCTGTAAGCTGGAAGGACTGTGTCGCAGAGTTCTTTGCTAAGCTGCTTTTACAACAAAGAAACATTTGCTTTTATCTTCAGACATGTGAGTGTAATATGTTATGCTTTTAAATACATTTTTACTATTACATACTACACTATAAGTCTGCGGGGGTTATTTACGAAAGGTAAATCCACTTTGCACTAGAAGTGCAAACTATAAGTGCAAAGTGCCCTTGAAATTGCACTGAAAGTGCATTTGGAAGTGCAGTCGTTGTAAATCTGAGGGGTAGATCTGAAATGAGGGGAAGCTCTGCTGATTTTATTATCCAATCATGTGCAAGCTAAAATGCTGTTTTTTCTTTTCCTTGTATGCCCCCCTTGAATCTACAGTGACTGCACTTCCAGGTGCAATTTCAGTGCAATTTCAAGTGCACTTTGCACTTGTAGTGCAAACTGGATTTACCTTCCGTAAATAACCCCCTTTATGTCATATATGCCCCCTTATATTGAGAGTGGAGTCAAAGAACCGTGAGTGTCTGAGGCTGTTCCAATCAGTGTGGATCAGGTTGAGGATTACCCCGTAAAAGCATTTTTTGGCTTTACATTCATTTGAAAGCCAACAACTTTTGGTAAGCAGCCATATTTACCACTGGCCGTTTGGGGAGCCTTTACCTGCTTGTTTATCTTTCTTGGGGTCACTTTGGGAAATAGGGAAATATCATCAGTTTTTTTTGCACATTTGTGGACTTCTAATTTTTATTTACACATCATTATATACAGGTCCTTCTCAAAAAATTAGCATATTGTGATAAAGTTCATTATTTTCTGTAATGTACTGATACACATTAGACTTTCATATATTTTAGATTCATTACACACAACTGAAGTAGTTCAAGCCTTTTCTTGTTTTAATATTGATGATTTTGGCATACAGCTCATGAAAACCCAAAAATCCTATCTCAAAAAATTAGCATATTTCATCCGACCAATAAAAGAAAAGTGTTTTTAATACAAAAAAAGTCAACCTTCAAATAATTATGTTCAGTTATGCACTCAATACTTGGTCGGGAATCCTTTTGCAGAAATGACTGCTTCAATGCGGCGTGGCATGGAGGCAACCAGCCTGTGGCACTGCTGAGGTGTTATGGAGGCCCAGGATGCTTCGATAGCGGCCTTAAGCTCATCCAGAGTGTTGGGTCTTGCGCCTCTCAACTTTCTCTTCCCAATATCCCACAGATTCTCTATGGGGTTCAGGTCAGGAGAGTTGGCAGGCCAATTGAGCACAGTAATACCATGGTCAGTAAACCATTTACCAGTGGTTTTGGCACTGTGAGCAGGTGCCAGGTCGTGCTGAAAAATGAAATCTTCATCTCCATAAAGCTTTTCAGCAGATGGAAGCATGAAGTGCTCCAAAATCTCCTGATAGCTAGCTGCATTGACCCTGCCCTTGATAAAACACAGTGGACCAACACCAGCAGCTGACATGGCACCCCAGACCATCACTGACTGTGGGTACTTGACACTGGACTTCAGGCATTTTGGCATTTCCCTCTCCCCAGTCTTCCTCCAGACTCTGGCACCTTGATTTCCGAATGACATGCAAAATTTGCTTTCATCCGAAAAAAGTACTTTGGACCACTGAGCAACAGTCCAGTGCTGCTTCTCTGTAGCCCAGGTCAGGCGCTTCTGCCGCTGTTTCTGGTTCAAAGGTGGCTTGACCTGGGGAATGCGGCACCTGTAGCCCATTTCCTGCACACACCTGTTCACGGTGGCTCTGGATGTTTCTACTCCAGACTCAGTCCACTGCTTCCGCAGGTCCTCCAAGGTCTGGAATCGGTCCTTCTCCACAATCTTCTTCAGGGTCACCTCTTCTCGTTGTGCAGCGTTTTCTGCCACACTTTTTCCTTCCCACAGACTTCCCACTGAGGTGCCTTGATACAGCACTCTGGGAACAGCCTATTCGTTCAGAAATTTCTTTCTGTGTCTTACCCTCTTGCTTGAGGGTGTCAATGATGGCCTTCTGGACAGCAGTCAGGTCGGCAGTCTTACCCATGATTGCGGTTTTGAGTAATGAACCAGGCTGGGAGTTTTTAAAAGCCTCAGGAATCTTTTGCAGGTGTTTAGAGTTAATTAGTTGATTCAGATGATTAGGTTAATAGCTCGTTTAGAGAACCTTTTCATGATATGCTAATTTTTTGAGATAGGAATTTTGGGTTGTCATGATCTGTATGCCAAAATCATCAATATTAAAACAAGAAAAGGCTTGAACTACTTCAGTTGTGTGTAATGAATCTAAAATATATGAAAGTCTAATGTTTATCAGTACATTACAGAAAATAATGAACTTTATCATAATATGCTAATTTTTTGAGAAGGACCTGTATGTATGAGTTGCTTTGTGGAGTGTTTGTATTTGTACTCAATTTTTTTTTTTTGCTGGATTATGATAAGCACTGCACTTTTGTTTAAGTTTATGGATTGGGTTGGTATCTGTTGACCTGTGCCAGCAGCTGTCCCTTTATTATTTAATTGTTTATTTTTATCTAGCGTGGAATTCCACATGGTTACATTATTTAAGGCACAGAGAAAACACTCTACAACCAAAATTCAACATCACGCAAGTCCCAGTATATATTTTCTTGTTTAAGAAAGGCTTATTTGCATATATTTCCCAGGGAGTACTGCATGACATCACTGTGCTTGTACTCTACTCTCCCCTGGAACCTCACATGCTGACAAGGAATACTGGCCATTTCCTGATATGGCCACATAGGCCAAAACAGTACTGTCAACTATTTGGTATTTTGATTCAGTAAAACAGCATGCGATGTTTAACCACTTCCATACTGGGCACTTAAACACCTTCCTGCCCAGACCAATTTTCAGCTTTCTGCGCTGTTGCACTTTGAATGACAATTGCGCGGTCATGGTACACTGTACCCAAACTAAATTTTTATCATTTTGTTCCCACAAATAGAGCTTTCTTTTGGTGGTATTTGATCACCTCTGCGATTTTTATTTTCTGCTAAAAAATAAAAAAAAGACCGAAAATTTTGAAAAAAAAAAGGTTTTTTTTGGTTTCAGTTACAAAACTTTGTAAATAAGTTAGTTTTCTCCTTCACTGATGGGCACTGATGGGGCTGCACTGACGGGCACGGATAAGGCGGCACGGATGGGCACCGATGAGGTGGCACGGATGGGCAACGATCGGCAGCACGGATGGGCAACGTTCGGCGGCACGGATGGGCAACGATCGGCGGCACGGGTGGGCACAGATCGGCGGCACGGGTGGGCACAGATCGGCGGCACGGGTGGGCACAGATCGGCGGCATGGGTGGGCACAGATAGGCGGCACGGGTGGGCACAGATAGTCACGGATAGGCGGCATGGATGGGCACTGATAGGTGGCACGGGTGGGCACTGATAGGTGGCATGGGTGGGCACTGATAGGTGGCACTGTACTGTACTAATGGATGCCAATCAGTGCCAAACAATAATGCCTGCCAATCAGTGGTGCCCATTGTGGGCACTGATTGGCATCTATTGTGGCATTGATTGGCATCCATTATCCCTGGTGGTCTAGGGTGGCATACCTTATTGTGGGCTTCCCTGGTGGTCTAGTGGCATCCCTGGTGGTCTAGTGGCATCCCTGGTGGTCCAGTGGGCATCCTCGGGGGGGCTGTGCTGATAATTGATCAGCACAAACCCCCCCTGTCAGAGGAGCAGCCGATCGGCTCTCCTCTACTCGCGTCTGACAGACGCGAGTGAGGAAAAGCCGATGACCGGCTTTTCCTGTTTACACTGTGATCAGCCGTGATTGGACACGGCTGATCACGTGGTAAAGAGTCTCCGTCGGAGACTCTTTACCTAGATCGGTGTTGCGGGGTGTCAGACTGACACCCCGCAGCAACGATCGCCGCGATGCGCGCCCCCGGGGGCGCGCAGCGGCTCAAAATCCTGAGGACGTCATATGACGTCCTGTCAGGATTCTGCAACCACTTTGCTGACATCAATCCGCTATAGGGCGGGCGGCAAGTGGTTAAAAAAAAATATCCAGGGCTTTCACTTGCAGGGCAATTCACTAAGGGCTTGTTCATACCATACATGCATGAAAACTGATGGGGAAACCATGCAATTTCACGCAGTTTCACATCAGTTTACATACGCGTTTCAGTCAGTTTTTATGCTTGCCGACATCAGTTTTCATGCGCGTCAGTTATGTGCCCTATTCACACCACAGTACTGATGTCCCACATTGCAGATTCTTGCACAGATATCAGTGTTGTGATGTGAACAGGGCACATAGAGAACAATCTGTACCATTTTGTGAACGAGGCCTAAAAATAAATATATTAACAAGCCACTGTACTTTAACCACCGCCGTCGTCATTATACAGCAGGTCGGCATGTCCCGACAAATCGCTGTAGCTGTACGTCGGCCGTTTAAACAGCTTTAGCAGACGCGATGCGCATTGCCGACGGCCACGATGCTCGCTGGGAACACGCGATCGCGGGCACGAGAGCCAGATTCTGTCAGGAGAGGAGAGACAGATCGTGTGTTTCTACTAAGTAGGAACAGCGATCTGGCTCCTCCTCTAGTAATTCACATCACCATACAGTTAGAAACACGTAGCAGGGAACACATTTAAACCCTTGATCACCCCCTAGTGTTAACTCCTTCCCTGCCAGTGACATTTACACAGTAATCAGTGCATTTTTATAGCACTGATCGCTGTATAAATGTCAATGGTCCCAAAAATGTGTCAAACGAGTCTGATCTGTCCACCGCAATGTCGCAGTCCTGCTAAAAATTGCAGATTGCTGCCATTACTAGTAAAAAATAATAATAAAAATGACATAAATCTATTCCCTATTTTGTAGATGCTATACCTTTTGCGCAAAACCAATCAATATAGGCTTATTGCGATTTTTTTTTTACCAAACATACCGTATTTTTCGCTCCATAAGACGCACCTGACCATAAGACGCACCTAGATTTTAGAGGAGGAAAATATAAAAAAAAAAAACTTGGACCAAATGGTGTACTAAAATATTTAATAAAGTATAACAGAATAATATTTCTACACTAACAACTAATGTAAGGGGGCACCCTACACTGATCCCCAATTTAACTGGGACATTTACATGACCTCAATACAACAGGAGTATTTGCATATTTAGACATTTACACTGACCAGTAATGTAAATGGTGTATTTACAGTAACCCCCTCCCCCATCTCTCTACTAATCTCTGCATTCTTATCTCCCTCTCAGTACAACTCTGCCCCTCTAACTCATCTGCTAACCTCTGTCCCCCAACCCCTCCTTCCCATTCAACTCTGCAGCCTCTGCACCTCAAACCCCCCTCTTTGATCCCCTCTACATGCCCCCTATATTCACCTGTATGCTGTTCACACCTTCTAGGTGGGCGGCATGCACAGGTGCGGGCGTAATTAGCATATGAATCGCGGCGGCCGACCTCATTAACATAACAATGCCCGCGCGATTTACATATCAATGCCGATCCTGTGGGGGTTAAATACAGAACAATACCCTTTTGTTTCTCTCCCAGTAGCAGCTGAAAGCATTAGAGAAACAGGATTTAGCTGGGGCAGAGTGATGCATAGGGCATCGTTCTGCCGTCGAAACGATCCCCCTATCAGCGGCTCTCCTGATTAGTATTCGCTCCATAAGACGCACACACATTTCCCCCCGTTTTTTGGGGGATAAAAAGTGCGTCTTATGGAGCGAAAAATACGGTATGTAGAAGAATATATATCGGCCTAAACTGAAGAAGACATTTATTTTTTTTATATTTGTTTGGCGGATATTTATTATAGCTAAAAGTAAAAAAATAAGATTTCTGTACTCACCGTAAAATCAGTTTCTCTGACGTCGATGGACTGACACAGCCTCTTAATATTTGACAAGTGGTTTATGTCCCTGCTTGCAGGAGAGAACTAGGCAGAATAATATAACATACATTCTAAAGACCAGAGCTGAACAGCCCCGCCCAGGGGGCAGTCCCTCTGGACATAACCCACCCACCTCCAGCCAGCAACCCTCAGTTCGTAACAAAGCAGTACAAACCTTAAAGGAAGGGTGGGTGCTGTGTCAGTCCATGGACGTCAGAGAAACAGATTTTAGGGTGAGTACAAAAATCTTATTTTCTCTTACCGTCAATGGACTGTATTGTATTGTATGACAATATATGACAAGTGGGATGTCCCAAAGCAGTGTCAAAAAAGAGGGGTGGGAGCAAAGAGAAAGGAAAACCAAACTTCACTCCAAAACAAGCAGAGCTCCACAACGGAAGAGTTGCAACTTAAACAGCGGCCTGCAACACCTTGCGGCCGAAGGAAGCATCAGAAGATGCAGCCACATCAACCTTGTAAAACTTAGAAAAGGCATGTGCGGACGACCAGATCGCCGCCTTGCACACTTGTGCAACCGACGCTTGATGTCGAAAAGCCCAGGAAGCACCAATTGCTCTGGTGGAATGCGCCGTAACCGGAAAGGGAGGCGCCCGCCCCTTAAGGGCATAGGCCTGTATGACGGTTTGCCTGATCCACCTAGAAATAGTGGCAAGGGAACCGCTTGGCCCTGTTGTGGGCCTGACACAGCCACAAACAGCGAGTCAGACTTCCGAATGGGAGCATTAACGGACAGGTACACCCGCAAGGCACGTTCCACGTCTAGCGAATGAAGCGCAAACTCTCTGGGATGCGACGGACGAGGACACAAGGATGGAAGAACAATGTCCTCAATAAGGTGAAAGGCCAAGACCACCTTCAGAAGAAAAGAAGGTCGCGGACGCAACACAGCCTTATCCTTATAGATGACCAAGTAAGGCGACTTGCAAGACAATGCCGCCAACTCAGACACCCGTCTGACAGAAGTAATGGCTACCAGGAAAGCCACCTTCTGAGACAACGTCAAGAGAGGGATATCTGTGATGTTTACAAAAGGAGGTTCTTGAAGAACCGAGAGCACCAAATTCAGATCCCAAGGAGGGAGAGGAGGTTTGACAGGGGGGAGCACATGGCGAACCCCCTGCACAAAGGTGCTAATCAAGGAATGGCCCGCAAGCGGTCGTTGAAAGAAGACAGAAAGGGCCGAAATTTGACCCTTGATGGTACTCAAAGCCAGCTTTTGGGTCACACCACGCTGTAAAAGTTTATTTTTGTGAAAGAGTCAGTTAACAAAACATAACAAATGTTGCAAACATGCATATATATTAATTTCAGTGACACCAAGTGACTGAGTGTGATCCGTGAAAAAAAATATATTATATGTAAATAAATCAGAACAAAACAGTCCTCTATTGTGACCACACACAAATAACAGTCCAAAAGTGTAGAAAAAACTGCAAGGTTGAAAAAAAGAGTCCCACATGGATATGACCCTCTCTGTGAAAGGATAGAGACACCACCACCGATTATAAGGAGGAGGCTTACCAGATGGTATTGACTTGGTAAGGTGTATACCACCCAAGTCAAAACAGGCTTAAATAATCAGTCAGCAAGGTGTATCCAGCTGGTCCTGAATCCGCATATCAGTCGGCACCGCAAATTCCCGTAAACACCAGGAAGTGTGAATACATATAGTCTTGTTGGAGCCAGAGATACGGTAACCACATAACATGCGTAATGGGGAAAAAAACTCACATAGTGTGATACCGTACAAGGAAGTATTTATTTAAAAAAAGATTAAAAAATGTACACTCACATTTGGAAGAACATCATAGGCATATCACAAAATGCAAGAGCGATGTGTGTAAATGGGTCCACCCGACGCGTTTCAACTAAAAAGTCATCATCATAGTTGAAACGCGTCGGGTGGACCCATTTACACACATCGCTCTTGCATTTTGTGATATGCCTATGATGTTCTTCCAAATGTGAGTGTACATTTTTTAATCTTTTTTTAAATAAATACTTCCTTGTACGGTATCACACTATGTGAGTTTTTTTCCCCATTACGCATGTTATGTGGTTACCGTATCTCTGGCTCCAACAAGACTATATGTATTCACACTTCCTGGTGTTTACGGGAATTTGCGGTGCCGACTGATATGCGGATTCAGGACCAGCTGGATACACCTTGCTGACTGATTATTTAAGCCTGTTTTGACTTGGGTGGTATACACCTTACCAAGTCAATACCATCTGGTAAGCCTCCTCCTTATAATCGGTGGTGGTGTCTCTATCCTTTCACAGAGAGGGTCATATCCATGTGGGACTCTTTTTTTCAACCTTGCAGTTTTTTCTACACTTTTGGACTGTTATTTGTGTGTGGTCACAATAGAGGACTGTTTTGTTCTGATTTATTTACATATAATATATTTTTTTTCACGGATCACACTCAGTCACTTGGTGTCACTGAAATTAATATATATGCATGTTTGCAACATTTGTTATGTTTTGTTAACTGACTCTTTCACAAAAATAAGCGCTACACTTTTTCATATTCACCAGTTTTTGCTTTGTCTCAGCTGTGTTGGCAGCTAATTTTCGTGTTCACTCATTGCACAGCGCAGTATATCCCATATCTAATTTTTCACACCACGCTGTAAGAACAGCAGAATCCTGGGAACAGAATACGTCCGTGGATGCCAATCTAGCTCCTCGCACATAGCGATGTAAGCTTTCCAGGTACGGTGATATATTTTTATAGAAAAGGATTTCCGGGCCCTCAACATGGTTGAGATGACCGAATCTGAGAGACCTTGGTCCCTCAGCACCTGACTTTCAATAGCCATGCCGTGAAAGCCAAGGACTGTAAAGCAGGATGAAGTATGAGACCTTGAGACAGAAGGTCCTCCCGCAGAGGCAGTCGCCAAGGAACGTCCATGACTAGCCGCACAAGATCGGCGTACCAATAATGTCGTGGCCAATCCGGAACAATGAGGATCACCGGAATGCCCTCGGCGCATACCGTTGGAGCATGGGAGGAAAATGGAGAACCTGGAGGAAACCCACGCAGACCGAGAGAGTAAAATACATACATATACTGTGAATGTATTTAGCGTCGTGTATAAACATATTGAGTATGTTTACACTGTGTATGGCACCGAAGGCGCACATGTCATTGGAGTGTGGGAGGAAACCGGAGGACCCGGAGGAAACCCATGCAGACTGCATACACATACCGTGGAGGTATGGTAGTATGTGAATAAACATATTACACATGGTTATGCTGTGCATAGCGAAGAAAGCGCGCATACCATTGGAGCGTGGGAGGAAACCGGAGAACCCGGAGGAAACCCACGCAGACCGCATACACATACGGTGTAGGTATTATAGTATGTGTGATAAACATATTGATCATGTTCATACTGTGCATAGCGCCAAAGGCGCACACACCGTTGGAGCGTGGGAGGAAACCGGAGCACCCGGAGGAACCCACGCAGACTCAGAGAGTAGAATACATACATATACTGTGAATGTATTTAGAGACGTGTATAAACATATTGTGTATGTTATACTGTCATTGGAACGTGGGAGGAAACCCACGCAGACACAGAGAGCAATAACACAGACATACACTGTGTGTTAAGTACAATTGGGTAAACTATGGCGCAGAGGGCGCTCATCTCTGTATCGTTCCATCCTGCGTATATGTGCTGCCAAAGCAAGCTGCAGGTAAAAAACTACCTCTGACACCACAGACCGTGGTCCTGTCAGAGTCAGAGCGTTCCCCAGGAAATGGCGGGAAACCACAGGTGCAGAGACTCTGGTGTTGCCACCGAGATATTACACAGAAAGCTCACAAGGACTAGACAAATAAATGAATAAAGTCCCCCTACCATGCCCGGGGGGGGGGGGGGCACCGTGCATCACTGTATCATCCATGCAGCTCTAGAAGCAGTGTGTGAGGAAACAGTGAGGAAGCTGTGAGGAGAATCGTGCTGCACCCTGCAGGAGCCAGCACTTAGCCAATGGTGTAAAAGAAAAACTTTAAATGAAGCAAGGGAGACTGTCTCCACCAAAGAATCTCCAGCTGCAGCCTCCAGCATGAGAGTGTCCCTCACCATCAATGAGTTCACTACCAAGCGTCCCGTCATTTACTGACCCAGGAGTCTTCCTCAGAAGGAATGTCCTGGTCAAAAAATATACAAAAAAAATTCAGAGCTAGGGTCCTGAGCTGTAGCTAGGCCCATATCTGAAACAGAGCACTCCCCTACTAAAGATAGTGTGGGGAGAGGGTGCTTTATAGCTCCCGTTCGCTCGCACACCGCTTCCAGCCTGACGAAAAATTTGTCCAGGACTGCCGACAACTGATCCATAGGGACTGCAGGTGCATTAGCCCTGCCTGTTGTGACATGAATGGGGAAGCAGGTGAACCGGACTCCATAACTCGCCACTTCTCTGAGACTTTTGTACAAAGTCCACCCTCTGGCTGTGCTGGCTGTGGGAGGTTACCCAGGGGACTCACCGACCCAGTGGGGACCGCTCGGTTCCGCTGCCTGTGCTGTGCTGTACAGCGTGAATGAGTAGCGAGGAGAATGTGGGGAGAACCGCGGCGTTCCAGCAGCGATAGAGGTCAAACAGTAGAAAAAAATGCGCGCGGCTCCAAGAAAATGGCCCCCGCAACTGTAACTGCGCCATAACGAACCACGGCAAGATGGCCGCCATGCACGCCAGTGAAAAAACACAGAGTGACAGAAAAACATGGCGCCGAACGGCGCACAGTCAGAAAAAAAAACACATTCCCCAATGCAGATACCCATGAGCCTCCCCCCCGGGACAGAGTGACCCCCCAGGCACCCCCAGACAGCACAGCGCCAGCAAGGTGACAGAGAGTAACAAACAACAGGGGGAGACAGGGAAAATCCTACACACATAGGAACACACAGCATGTACTCACCTGCAGAGGCAGGAGATACTACTTACCCGGTCCGGAAGGACCTACTGGTGTGTTCCTGACAGACCTATCACAGTTCGGTACTGAGTAGCTGTCGGCCCGGTCCACCGCGGAAAGAGACAGCAGGAACTGTTCGATCTTAGCGGACCGCGGAGCATAAACGCCCACCGGCCGCCCCTGTAGTCATGGGGCATGTAGTGAACTGAGTCGCACGCCGGAGCGAGGATTCAGCACGCTCGATGGTCGGACTGGGAAGACTACGAGGATATCCAATGTACCCAACCTGTTGCCCAGCCGACAGTTGATAGAAGATCTAAAAATAAAATAATAAAATTCCAAAAGGAATGAAAAATTCTTCAGGAGACTGGTTCCAAAGCGAGCCACGTCCTCTCCTGCTAGGCAGAAAAAAACTGAGGGCTGCTGGCTGCAGGTGGGTGGGTTATGTCCAGAGGGACCGCCCCCTGGGCTGGGCTGTTCAGCTCTGGTCTTTAGAATGTATGTTATAACATTCTGCCTAGTTCTCTCCTGCAAGCAGGGACATAAACCACTTGTCAAATATTAAGAGGCTGTGTCAGTCCATCGACGGTAAGAGAAATATTGCTTTTTTTCAAATTGTTTATAGTGCAAAAAAATGCAGAGGTGATCAAATACCACCAAAAGAAAGCTCTATTTGTGGGGAAAAAAGGACGTAAATTTTTGGGTACAGTGTCGCATGACCGCGCAATTGTCAGTTAAAGCAACGCAGTGCCATATCGCAAAAAATGGCCTGGTCATTAGGTGGAAATTCTTCCGGTCCTTAACAAGTTAATGTTACTAAAAATAACCCTTCTATTTCAAATTGAAGACAGCTGTGTATTGCTATAGCTGCCAAAACTTTTAAAGATTACATCCCTGTAACCAGGGAAAGCTTGACAATAATGGGAGGTGTGGTGTACATTGTTTGCATCCAAAATGTCATGAACCATATCTCTGGGTAGCCTAGGCTTTAAATTTTAAGACCCATTTCACACTGGGGCATTTTTGGGGTGATTTTGGGCTAAAAATAGCGCCTGTAAAGCACCTGAAAAACACCTCCCCTGCAGCCCCAGTGTGAGAGCCTGAGTGCTTTCACACTGGGGCGGAGCGCTTGCAGGACGTTAGAAAAAGTCCTGCAAGCAGCATCTTTCGGGCAGTGCGGGAGCGGTGTATGCGCCGCTCCTAAACCGCCCCTTCCATTGGAATCAATGGGCATCGCTATCAAAGCGCCTGCAAAGCTCAACGGAGGAGTCGCAACTTTAAACAGCGGCCTGCAGCACCCTGCGGCCGAAGGAAGCATCCGAAGATGCAGCCACATTAACCTTATAAAACTTAAAAGGCATGAACAGATGACCAGGTCGCCACCTTGCACACTTGTGCAACCGACGCTTGATGTCGGGAAACCCAGGAAGCACCAATTGCCCTGGTGGAATGCGCCGTAACCGGAAAGGGAGGCGCCCGCCCTTTGAGAGCATAGGCTTGAATGACAGTTTGTCTGATTCCCCTAAAAATGATGGCAGACGAAACCGCTTGGCCCTGTTATGGACCAGAGACAGTCACAAACAGTGAGTCGGACTTCCGAATAGAAGCAGTAGCAGACAGGTACACCCGTAAGGCTCATACCACCTCCAATATGTGCAGCGCAAACTCTCTGGGATGCGATGGGTGAGGACACAAGGACGGGAGGGCAATGTCCTCATGTAGGAGAAAGGTGGACACCACCTTTGGCAAAAAAGGAAGGTCGCGGATGCAACACCACCTTATCCTTATGGATGACTAAATATGGCGACTTGCAGGACAAAGCCGCCAACTCAGACACTCGTCAAACAGAAGTGATTGCCACTAAAAGGGCCACCTTCTGAGACAAGACAAGAGGGGAATATCCTGGATATTCCCAAAAGGAGGTTCCTGGAGGACCGAGAGCACCAAATTCAGATCCCACGGTGGGAGAGGAGGCTTGACAGGAGGGAGCACATGGCGAACCCCCAACACAAGGTGCTAACCAAGAAAATGACCCGCTAGAGGTCACTGAAAGAAGACGGCCAAGGCCGAAATCTGATTCTTGATGGTACTCAAAGCAAGCTTTTGGGTCACTCCACACTGCAGAGAACGCAGGATTCTGGGGACGGAATACGTCCGAGGACGCCAGTCCAGCGCTTCGCACATGGCGATATAAGCTTTCCAGGCACGGTGATAGATCTGCCTGGAGGAAGACTTCCGTGTCCTTAACATGGTCAAAATGACCGAGTCCGAGAGACCTCGGTCCCTCAACACCTGGCTTTTAACAGCCCTGCCGTTAAAGCCAGAGACTGTAAGCCAGATGAAACATAGGACCTTGAGACTGAAGGTCCTCCCTCATCAGCAACCGCCAGGGAACGTCTGCGACGAGATGTACCAGATCAGCGTACCAGTGATGCTGAGGCCAATCCGGAACAATTAGGATCGCTGCAGTTTATATCAGACGATAAGGACCCTATGGGGCCACCAACGCATCCGAGGCATCGCCCAAGGATCCCTGGATCTGGCCACAACCTCGACCCTTGCAATTGAGTCGAGAGGCCATCAGGTCCACATCCGGCGTGCCCCACCGTCGGTAAAGGAGTTGAAATATGCAAGGACCACTCTTCTTGGTCCGGTGTCTGGCGATTGGCGACTCAGATAGTCCGCCTGCCCATTGTCTATGCCCAGAATGTAAAATGGCCTACAGAGCCGGCACGTTTCTTCCGGCCCACTTCAGGATACGGACTATCTCGGAAGCCGCAGCTGAGCTCCGAGTTCCCCCTTGATGGTTTACATACGCCACCGCCGTGGCGGTATCCGACTGGCTCCTGATGGAGCGACCCCGTACTCTCTCTGACCTGAGGAGAGACACAGTCCGATGGCCCGTATTTCCAGAACAGTGATTGGTAAACGGGCTCGTCCGGAGTCCAAGGCCTGAGCCGACAGGACTCCCCAGACTCCACCCCAGCCCGTCAGGCTGGTGTCTGTCGTGAGTACCGTCCATTGGATGGGAGGGGAACGACTTTCCGGACCGAAGAGCCGAGGATCTCAACCACCATGTCAGGGGCGCCCTGACCAGGTGAATCACCTGGATCTGAAGATCCAAGGACAACGGGGATTTGTCCCAGGTGGACAAGATCTCCTTCTGCAATGCCCTGGTGTGTGATTGGGCATACGGAACGGCCGCGAAGGAGGCCACCACGAGTCTCGGGACTCTCATGCAAAAAACGGATTGACAACCATTTTTGGGATGTCAGCACCCGCACCGCAGACTGAAGTGTCAGCAACTTCTCCAGAGGTAGGATACCTTTGCCTCCAAGGAGTCCAGAATCAGAACTAGATACTCCAGACACTGAGTCGGGACCAGACCTGACTCCTGAATGTTCAGGAACCACCCGAGTCCCTGAGGGTCTAATTGACGATAGTCACCTTTCCTCTAAGTCTGATCCACTTTCTGCTCTTAGCAGAAGATCGTCCAGATAGCCCACGACAGCAATACCTCGCTGTAACAGAAGGCTAGAACCGGAGCAAGCACCTTGGTGAACACCCTTGGTGCCGAGGCTAGGCCGAAAGGAAGAGCCACAATCGATAGTGGACTTCGCTGATCGCAAAGCGCAGAAACTTCTGGTGACTTGCGCAAATCGGAACATGCAAGTAGGCGTCCTTGAAGTCCAAGGACGCCAGAAGAAAATCCCTTTGGTGGAGTGTAGCGATCACCGTGCGAATGGATTCCATGCGGAATTTCTGCACCTTCTCGAAGGCATTCAGGGCCTTGAGGTCCAGGATAGGTCGAACCACGTCCTATTTTTGGGACGACAAACAGATTCGAGTAGAATCCCTGAAAACTCTCCTGTGACGGAACCGGCACAATCACTCCGGACCTGATCAAATCCTGTATAGCCCCCAAGAGGGCTGCCCGACAGGTAGGAAGGAGAGGAAGATTTGAGGGAAAGAATCTGTCTGGGGGCCAGGATCGGAATACTATCCTGTATCCTGAGGTGACCACCTCGCACACCCACCAGTCGGAGATTCGGGAGGACCACCGATTCGTGACCTGCGAAGTCGTCCCCCCACCCCAGAGTCGGGCGGAGGCAAGACTTCACGCGGAGGCGGGCTTGGGAGCCGCTTGTTCGGCTTATGCACCCAGGGGCACTTGTGCCCACCAGCCGCACTGCCGTCAGTCTGAGAGGGCCTACCCGTGGACTCTGACTGACGAAAAAACCCCGTTTTGCTGGAAAGGAAGGCCCCTGTTTGCGGCGGGCCTCCTCACCCTTGCTAGTCTAAGGAAGAAGAGTGCTTTTACCTCCCATGACATCCATGACGATGTCATCCAGAGCAGCACCGAAAGGTCTACCACCTTTAAATGGTAGATCCGTCAGGAGCTTCCTAAGGCTAGGTCAGCAGACCAGCACATCAACCAGATAAAATGATGCAATACCACCGCCGAGACAGAGGCCCTGGATATTAAAGGGGCCGCGTCCAACGTGGTGTCGCACACATAAACCAGGCCCTGAACCAGTTGGTGGGCCAAAGCAACTGTGTCTGGAGGAAGATTATGCTCCTGTACAGCTAGGTGCAACATTTTTGCCCAACCTGTAAGTGTTTAAGACACAAGGGTCGCCGCTACCACAGGCCGTAGGGCGGATCCCAACAAGGCAAACATGGCTCTGCTCACCACTTCTGACCTCCTGTCAGTGGGGTCCTCAAATGCAGGAGTCCCCTCCATCGGGACAGTGATAGCCTTGTTCAACCGGGCGACTGGAGGGTCGACCCTGGGGGAGAAGCCCACTTTTTAAGTAGGGCATCTTCAAGGGGTATCTGATAGACAAACGCCGCGGGACCATAAAAAAATTCTTCTGCGGCTTTTCCCAGACCTTATCAATGAGCTGGTCAAAGAAAGTACGTATGGAAAAACCTGGCCTTAAAAGAACCAAAGGAGACTGTATCCGCCTGAGGTTCTGCATCCGCAGCATTTTAGCTTGAGAGTGTCCCTCACCGCAGTCATGAGTACACTAACAAGCGCCCTGTCATTTACTGACTCAGAACTGGAGTTTTCCTCATAAGGAATGTCCTGTTCAAAACCATCCAATACATTCAGAACTAGGGTCCTGAGCGGTAGTGGCTAGGCCCATATCTGAATCAGCGCACTGCCCTCATGAAGTAAAGTGGGGAGAGGGCGCTTTTTTTTTTGCTCACTGGCGCTTGCACACAGCTCCCATCCTGGTCAGAAATGATTCCAGGACTGCCCACAACTGGTCCCTAGGGACCGCAGGTGCTAAAGCACTGCCTGTTGTCCACTGACATTTAGGGGAAGCTGGTGACAGAGACTCCATATTGCCCCCCTCTGAGACTCCTCAGATAAAAAGTCCACCCACAGGCTGTGCTGACTGAGGAGGGGGCGCCCAGGGGACTCACCAAACCGGACCAGGGACCGCTCAGTTCCGCTGTCTGTACCGCGCTGTGTCAGCGCTGGTGAGCTGTGAGGAGATTGTGAGGAGATTTGCGCTGTTACAGCAGCGCTAGAGGCCAAAACTAGTGCTGAAGAGCGCGCGGGCTACAAGAAAATGGCCGCCGCACTTCACTGAGGCGATCTGCGGCAAGATGGCCGCCATGACTCAGCAAAAGTGGAAAAAAAAAAACAGCACACAAACAGCGCCACTCGGCGCTCAGGCCCCAAAACACACAAAAAAAGGCCCCAAGCATATCTGCAGACCAGCATTAGCCCCTCCAAGAACAGTGTGACCCCCAGGCACCCCACACAGCACAGCGCCAGCAATGGTGACAGAGAGTGACAATGAAATACAGGGGGAGACAGGGAAAATCCCCCACAGAGAAACACACAGTCTTTTGTACTCACCTGCAGGCAGGAGAGACTACTTACCCGTCCCCTGAGGGACCCACTGGTGTGTTTCTGACAGGACTATCACAGTGCAGTACTGAGTAGCTGTCGGCCCGGTCCACCGCGAAAGATACAGTCAGTCAGGAACTGTTCAGTCTTGAGAGGACCGTGGGAGCATGAAAGCAAACCTGGCCACCCCTGGAGTCATGGGGCCTGTCGTGAACTGAGTCTCACGCACACAAGGCGAGGATCAGCACGCTCGATGGTCGGACAGGGAAGACTACGAGTGTCAAGGTCACCTGTGGCCAGGTGACAGATGCACACCGTAGGGGGACAGGAGTGCACCGCAAGGTAGTGAACCCTATGGCTGACTGCTGCGGATAGGAAACTGGGTGGTTGTGGAAAGCGGGACCAGAGGAGCACAACCGGGATCCTAACGGAAGCTAGAGCCAAGATTCCCCAGGGCGCGGAGTCTAAGACCCAGCAGGTCTTCTCCAGGGCCTCTAGTGGTGAGGATGTTATGCTGCAGGCTGGGACCAGGTCGCGGCCCCTGGAGTTTCCTAGCTCACGCCCCGTAGGATAAGGGGAAAAGAGGGGAAGCAGCAGCACAAGATATGAGAGAACCGAATAACAAGCTGAAGGTCAGGGGCCACAAGCAGACAAGGATAACGAAAGAACGAGCCGAAGGTCAAGGGTCACGAGCAGACAGGGATAGTCGGGGACAAGCCAATAACGTAACAGAGAGACAGACGTAGCACACGGCAGGCAGGAACCCAAACACACAATGCCTAACAAACACGTTGATCAGCAAAGCAGGCTTGCAGTGCACAGGTTAATATAGTGTTCTGTGATAGGGCCTGGGGTGGAGTCAGGCTGGGAGGAGATTATAAAGGAAGCCAGGTGAAAGGGTTCTGGCCTCTAAGATGAACACATGGGAAGGAAGGTAAGCTGACAGACAAACACTACTGCATATCCATGACAGTACCCTCCCTCTTATGGGCCCTCCCCCGCCTGGGCCCAGGCTTAAAGGGAAATCTCAGATGAAACCTCCTCAACAGATGAGGTTCAACGACATCAGATGCAGCGATCCAAGACGCCTCCTCAGGACCAAAACCTCTCCAATGCACAAGGTACTGAAGAATACCTCTGCAGAGCCGAGAATCCAGAACTTGTCTAACCTCGTACTTTAGATTATCCTCAGAGACCAGAACCGAGGTAGGGAGATGACAAGAAGATCTATTGAGGACCAAAGGCTCTCTAGGAATAAGCAAGGGCATGAGAGGATCAACAGAAATCTGAGGAGGGTCCCCTAGACCCTTAAAGATGAACTGGTCATCTAGCACAGGACCATCAAACTGGGCAGATGTCAGTGGAACCCTGAAGTCAGGTTGGTTAGAGGGTGACATGTCACAGGAGTCAAGCTGAATAGCTGAAAGACAAGCAGAATGTCCTGAACAAGAAAAAGTAGGCGGCTCACTGGGCATGGGCTGGACTGGCATAACTAGTACAGAGGCCGAGTGAATAGAGTCAGGTGTAGCGACTACCTGAATCGCATCGCAAGACGTAGCGACTGCAGGACTTGTAGACAAGCTAGCCTGGCTGTGCGTCCAAGGGCGATTAGGGACAGAGAAATGTAAATGGTTATGCAACCTGGAATGAATGACCGGCTCAGGTTCACAGGGGGCAACCTTGGGTAGGCAGGACGAGGAACAGGAGGAACCCCAAGCCAGGATCTGTCCAGTAGTCCAGTCCACATGAGGAGAATGGAGCTGTAACCATGGGAGACCCAAAATTATAGGCGTTGAGGCCTTGGGTAAGATAAGGAAAGATATCCACTCCTGGTGGAGTGTCCCTACGACATCTTAACAGGGAGGGTCTGGAAGCGGATAGGTCCCCCTGGGAGAACAGTACCATCAATCGCCAAGACCACCAATGGCGTGGTGAGGGGCAAAAGAGTAAGTCTCATGGACGACGCAATTTCCCAGTCCATGAAATTACCAGCGGCTCCGGAATCCAGATATGCTGAGACCGAATGAGAAGAAGCACCAACATGAAGGAACACAGAAAGCAGAAGACGAGAAGGGGAAGGTGATATTTCTGGGTCCAATACTCCACTTTCCAGATGAAGTGGACCCAAACGTTTTTCTGGACAAAGAGAGCAAGTGTCACGAAAATGACCTTTGCCCCCACAGTAGAGACACAGGCCTAGAGTTCTGCGCCTAGCACGTTCCTCTGGGGATAGCCTGGTCCTGCCCAGCTGCATGGGTTCCTCAGCTGGCAGGAGATGCTCCACGGGTCGAGGAGAGGGGAGCTCAGGCTGACTAAGGACCAAGGAGTGCTGGCGCCGCTTTTCTAGGGTCCTTTCCTGAAAGCGAATATCGATCTGGTTACACAAGGAGATAACTCCGTCCAGATCAGTGGGGATGGTTCTTCCTGCTAATTCATCCTTCACTCTATCAGACAGGCCATGCAAAAAGGTTGCGACTAAGGCCTCATTGTTCCAGCTCAACTCAGCCGACAGTATGCGGAAATTAAGGGCGTACTGTCCCACTGAAGCAGACTCTTGGCGGAGACATAGAAGGACGCTGGCCGCTGAAGAGACACGAGCCGGTTCTTCAAAGATATTCCGAAAAAGTTTCAAGAAGCCAGACAGGCTAGAAACCACTGGATCATTCAGTTCCCACAGAGGGGCTGCCCAGGCTAAAGCTTCACCGGAGATGAGGGAAATGATATAGGCTACCTTTGCCCTATCAGACAGAAAGTTTTGAGGCTGAAGCTCAAAATGAATCGTGCATTGGCTAAGGAACCCTCTGCAGGCCTTGGAGTCCCCAGAGAAACGGAACGGAGCTGGCAGTGTTAGTGAGTGTGTGGCTGCGACTGGTGCGATAGGTACCACCGCTAGTTGTACTTGAGGTTGCGGATTCGGGGTTCCCAAGGAGGCCTGAAGCTGCTCGAATCGAGAAGCCAGATCCTGGAGGAATCGCATCACCTGAGTCTGATTTGATTCCTGGGTTTCAAGTCTGCGAACTATGCCCTGCAATGGATCATCCGCGGGGAGCGGGATGTCAGCCGGGTTCATGGCTGATCAAACTGTCAAGGTCACCTGTGGCCAGGTGACAGATGCACACCGTAGGGGGACAGGAGTGCACCGCAAGGTAGTGAACCCTATGGCTGACTGCTGCGGATAGGAAACTGGGTGGTTGTGGAAAGCGGGACCAGAGGAGCACAACCGGGATCCTAACGGAAGCTAGAGCCAAGATTCCCCAGGGCGCGGAGTCTAAGACCCAGCAGGTCTTCTCCAGGGCCTCTAGTGGTGAGGATGTTATGCTGCAGGCTGGGACCAGGTCGCGGCCCCTGGAGTTTCCTAGCTCACGCCCCGTAGGATAAGGGGAAAAGAGGGGAAGCAGCAGCACAAGATATGAGAGAACCGAATAACAAGCTGAAGGTCAGGGGCCACAAGCAGACAAGGATAACGAAAGAATGAGCCAAAGGTCAAGGGTCACGAGCAGACAGGGATAGTCGGGGACAAGCCAATAACGTAACAGAGAGACAGACGTAGCACACGGCAGGCAGGAACCCAAACACACAATGCCTAACAAACACGTTGATCAGCAAAGCAGGCTTGCAGTGCACAGGTTAATATAGTGTTCTGTGATAGGGCCTGGGGTGGAGTCAGGCTGGGAGGAGATTATAAAGGAAGCCAGGTGAAAGGGTTCTGGCCTCTAAGATGAACACATGGGAAGGAAGGTAAGCTGACAGACAAACACTACTGCATATCCATGACAATGAGGATATCTTGTACCCAACCTGTTGCCCAGCCGACAGTTGATAGAAAATTCTCAAAAATAAAATAAAAAAGAATTCCAGAAAAGGAATAAAAATAGGTCAGGAGACTGGCTCCTGAGAGAGTCACGTCTTCTCCTTCTGCTAGGCAGAAAAAAACTGAAGTCTGCTGACTGTAGTGGGAGGGTTATGTCCGGAGGGACCGCCCCCTGGGTGGGGCTGTTCAGCTCTGGCTTTTAGAATGTATGTATAACATTTCACATTCTGTCTAGGTCTTCTCCTGCAAGTAGGGACATAACCCATGTGTAAAGTGTAAAGAGACACCGTGTCAGTCCATGGATGGTAAGAGAAATGTGCATTTAATAATAAATAAACATTACGTCTAATAACAGAGTCAATAAACTGGGGAAAACGTACCCTCCATTCAGTTTACACTAAAGCTATGCTGAAAATTAAAGCCACAAAGTATACCTTAAAATATGTAGTAAAAAAACTCCAGTTAGTCAACTCCCTCAATGCAGTGCTCAGTGTTTGAATAGAAAATTGCCAAGCTCAAACACTCTCACTTGGGGAGTGTAGGCATGCCTAGAACTGTGTGAAATGTTATAAGAGGTTGCAAAAGGGATTTTGTGGAGTGGGAAGGTAAGCAAATGCACAAAGTTTTTTTTTTAAACAATAGAAATAATTTATAGGGTAAATGCAAAGAAATAAAAAAGGTTCTGAAATTGGCATTTCTTTTAGATTATTTTTTAAGAATAAAGATTATTTTCCAAAATAAAGCATCTTATATGTATGTATTCTGTCTATCCAGTAACTGTAGTGAATGGCAAGCTTCCATGGAGAGAAATTTGGATCGGCTCCACTGAACAATGAAATGAAATACAGCTCCACAGTCTTAAATGAGTTTATACATTTACATTATATTTTTCTCCAGGAAAAAAAATGAAACTCTCATCTTCAGGTCATCAGGGCTAGCCTAAATTAACCTAACAAAACTGCAGAAAAGACTGATGCCTTGTTTAAGGTACGTCCTTCATCATTAAGAACTGTCTGCATCTGTCTTCTCTTGATTTGAAAGAGAAAAGTGAACAAGCAAAGCTTCTCAAAATACATTCAAGACCTTCCACAGCCCACGATACAAAATGCAAATATATCTCAAATATGTGCATTTCTATCTCTGAGTTAGAAGAAAACCATCTAAAGTAGTGGTGATATGGAATCAAACCTTATAACTAGTGCTATTGTTTAGGAAATGGAAGAAAATACATGAGGATTTATGACAGCCTGATGGATAGTACAGTATATAAACTTGTAAAGAAAAAAGGTTAATTTAAAGCAGTAAAATTATGGAATCCAATTGATTCTCTACATGTCATGATAAATAAATAGACTTTAAAAACCTGCCTAATTAAAATGATGTGTTTTATAGAGACAACTGTTCAAATGGCTTTAATCGGTATTAAACCCCAAAACAAACATGAAGTATATTGCAGCTTAACAGCCCTTAACCTGCCTGGCGGTAATCCCGAGTGTGGCTCAGGGTTAAACTTCAGTACCATTAGCGGTAACTCCGAGCCACACTCGGGATTGCATCTCAGGATCCTGGTCAGGTTACTTACCTTGTCCCCAGAATCCTGTGATGTCCCCCCGCTGTGTCTACAGGCTGTGTCCTCTGTCCCCTGCCTCTGTGTTTGCCGGGCTTCGTTCCCTGCGAGCCTCACGACGCATGGGGGTGGAGCCCAGTGGCAAATTCAAAAAGTACAAAATACATAACACATACAGTACACTGTAATCTTACAGTTTACATTTCTGTATCAAATCTATTCACATCTCTTTTGTCCCTAATGCTTTGTCCAGTGCCCTGCATGTACTTTTATATTATATATACTGTTCTTTCTGCCTGGAAACTTGATATTGTCCATAGCAATCAAAAAACTTCCCTTTATGTCAAAAGTGGTTTGAAACCAGATAGAAAACAGCAATAGTAAATTAGAACACTTGCAGAATTGAGCGATAGTGATTTGTGGGGAAATTAATTTTATTATTATTATATTATTATTTTTTATAATTATTTATAGTTACTTATTACATGTTTCAAACTTTATCATATCCAGGATGTCTACTAGACTCTTGTTTGGACAGATTTAAGTGTGTTATTCCTAAGAATTACAGGCCTACAATATAAAACGGCAAATTTCTATGCAAAACAATGTACTGCTTTGAGAACGAAAAATCGGACATAATCATACCACCAGGGAGGTTAAAGTGGTTGTAACCCCTTACATACCACTTTTACCTACAGGTAAGCCTATAATAAGGCTTACCTGTAGGAACTGGAAATATATCCTAAACCTACATGGTTTAGGAGATATTTGTCATATACGCTTGCGTTGAAAGTGTGCCATGACCGTGGGCTCCCGCGTGAATGCGCGGGAGTGACGTCACGCGACTCCGGCCAGTCACAGAGCCAGAGTCCATGGCCTCGGAAGGAAAAGGGGTGAAGATGGAGGCGACATCGGGGACATTGCGGGCTTCGTTTGCAGGTAAGTGGCACAAAATGGGCTAGTATGCGATGCATACTAGCCCATTATGCTTTTACTTTGCAGGGAGCAAAAGAGGAAGTAAAACCCATCAGGGTTTACTTCCTCTTTAAATGAGGCAGCTGTGTTAGTTTTTTTCTTTTATTTCACCAGCTGATCATGCCAGTAACATGCTTCCTGTCCTAGGGTGTCTGCATTCTGGGAGAAGTATTAATGTAGACACCTTTGGACAGCAACATTGTCAGTCTTCGGAGAGGGTTGTGTTAAACCAGCAGATTAGGATGGACGTGACTAACAAATTGAAGCTGAAGTCCAGCTAACACTTTATAGGCAGTTACAGCAAACAGTTTTTTTCCTTTAAGGATAAATGTCTCACATAAATGAATATAAACTGACCACTGCAAGCACCCTTGTCAGTCTTAAATGGTTTGTCTCAACCCTCTAACTGCTGCTTTGTTTGGACAGCTTTAAGTGGATGTAGACCCGATTCATGAAATTTGAACTGGGCACATATATCTGCAGTGTTTTCTTATCTCTCTTCAAAGCACTATGTCCTGTAGCTGTCTCCTGCTCCGTTCTTCTGTTATCAGCCTGATAACTCCTGACAAGTTCCCTGTCACATATGATGAAAGCAGCCTGAGTTTTGTGTTGGGGAGGATGCTTTAAATAAATTAGCAAAGTCCTGAACTATTGAACGATCAGCTTTGAAAGTCTCTACCTATGAGGAGAGGGTGTGTGTGCCTTTCCTCCAATCAGCTGTCTTGGCTGTATGCTCAGGCTTCACTGCAGTGCTGAACAGGAAGAAACAATCTCCTAACACGATCTGAACTGTCTAAAGAATATATAAAGCTGAAGAAGGCAGATATACATGTAAAACTTATGTAGGGAGATTTGTTTCATCTTTGTGCATCATTTGAGGCTGTTTACTTCACTGGATATATGTGAGGGTTTACATCGACTTTAATGTAAAATTCAAAAAATAACAGACTTAAAGTGGTTCTAAAGGCAGAAAGTTTTTTATCTTAAAGCTTGTTTGGCTGTACTTATCCTGTGTATCACAGGAGTGCAGTTCCTTCTGACCCATTTTCAGCAGACAGCGGACTGAAGCCCACTTTTGGCTGACATCACAGAGCCGGTACAGCCTCTCAGCGAGCTGCTAAAAGCCTGAGCCAGCTGTTCCCGCCTCCACAGCCCAGTTATCCAATGAGTGACGAGGTGGGGGCAGATGAGCAGACAGCTGAATGACAGTCACCAGCTCTCTGCTCAGGGAGCCCTGAGAACTGTGAGATCTGTGGTGTTTGATCACTCGGTTCTCAGTGTTAGAGCTGGCGGGGGACAGATGCAGCATCGGACCTAAGTATGATTCTGAAAAAAACTCTATACTTCTCTTTTAATGCATTCTCTGCGTTAGGGTAAAAATCCTTACGCAAACAGTGCCCCCCGCAGCCACTCCCCCCCTCATACTAACCTTATACTTTCCAAGCCACAGCACACATGTTTATTCTGGCAGGAGCATGTGTGCTGAGTGCACTCTTAGCACACTGAGTAAGCTGTCACCATTCACCAACAGCTCTTGGTCATGGCTTTTATTATCAGCCAGCAGGATGGGCTCCCAATCATGTGACTGCTGTGAGAGCCATTCACAGCGTTCACATGATACAGAAGCCATGCTGGTTCCTGGGCAATAAAACCCACTCAAAGGGCTGCTGGGAGGAGGCGTTAAGGGGACAAAATGGTATATTATATTGGACCCTTTAACTCTAAGCAAACACAGTTGCAAAGATTGGGTTAGCTTATACTTGTAATTATGTCAAAAGTAGCTTATGGCTTGAACTATGTGATAGCAGAGGGTCACAACTGTATACAATGCTAATATTTCTTATTTAGGTATGTTTCAGTTTACTCTACATCTCTAATATTTCCTGAGATTGATAGCAGAAAAATTTCACAGCATGAGAAAAAAAATGCACATGTAACAAACTAATCTGAGCCCTATTTCCATCCTAAATCTGCACAAAATTGTGTTTCAAATTTAATGGAGTGTAATAGTAAATCAGATATACCTCAAGTACATCTAAACCTAAACGCTTAGCCCAAATATGTTGTTACACAAGTTCCCATAATGGGGCAGAATGCGATTGCCCACAGAAAACTCAGCAGGGTTCCCTGCGAATAGCTGCAGGCAGGAAATCCCATTCAAAACAATGGGAGGCTGACAGGCCCCCTAGCTTTTCGTGGCCGTTCACATGTAATGGGCATTAAGCAATTACCTGCAGATGAGTGGCCCTGACTACAGTCTACAGCATTGTTTTTTGCACACTGCTGAATTAGACTACATGCAGCAGCCAACACCCAGAGGCACATTCTGCCATATCGCAGTACAATTGTGATATTTATTAGCTGCTGGAGGGTGCACAAATTTATAGGAATCTCATGCAAAGAGTCTACAGGGTGTTAACAGATACACGTGTATTTGTAGGAACAAATAATGGAATTCTGTTACACTAAGCCCCAGTTCACATCGAATACGGCTTTGAAATCATGCTACTTCAGTGCGATTTCAAAACCACCGGTCAGTGCGATTTCATGTGCAGCTTGCTGACATCTGTGCAACTTAATATACAGATGTCAATGCAAGTCACACATGAAATTGACAAAAATAGCACAGGACCCTTTTTAAAGGCAGTGCAAGTCGGAGTTGCACCAATTTGAACAGTTCCATAGTCAGAAATAGGGTGCTACTTGGCATGCCATTTTGATCTGTCAAATCGCACGACAAGTTGCACCGGTCTGAACAGGGGTTTATGGTATATTTTTGTCAGAGTTTTTTTCTACTTCAGTCATTAATAACTGTAAACATGTAGGGCTAGTTAAAATAAATGTTAGAAAAAACAACTAAAGGAGAGCTGGAGTTTCCAACAGTTAAATTGCTTTGCAGATTAGAAGACGCTATATCAAGGGAACATCAAGGGTAATCCAATGTATTCAATAGGATGAATATTCCTCATCTGAACATTTGTATAATGGAACACTTGCAAAAGTTAAAAGTGCAAAAATAATTTCTATACCCCATTTGCCAGACTAATAGAGGGTAGTGATTTCCTTTTAACAAATGATCATGGGTTGCACCTCATTATGCAGTACGAAGTTCATTTCAGCTGCTATACTAGCAAAGAGTTTGATTTCAGGATAACTTGAAAGATTTCTAAGGTATCAAGGGAGTTGTTTACCATCTCAGAATAAACAGCTCAGTGGGGTAGCTCAATGCTATTTAAGAGTTTATTCCCTATATTCATTCTGTAGGTGATTATGAGAAATACTTTTGCCACAAATCATAGCATTCGGGGAAACTAACATTTTATCAAATACATCTGATAAGGATGTTATTCTCCAAAATCGTATGCATTTGTGAGATCTCTAATATTATATAATAATGAATAAACTAATAGTAGGAAATAATCTCTTGAGATTCATGAATTATATGCCTTTATTTATTGCTGGTCTGTTGAGCCACACCCTTAATCCCGCAGTGGACACCCTGGCCCTTTATGCACACTTTTTGCACACAGACATTCTAATATACTAATGTTTATATGCAGGATCTTCCTGGCAGGGGCTGTTAGAAAGATCATCAGTAAAAATGCAAGTTGTGTTCTGTATAGACATTGTGTATACATGTTTACAAGTGCCTAAACGCTCATATGTGTATACACATGTAAAACTCTATATAAATTTGAAAATACACTGCATTACTGATCTTTAAGGAGCTGTGTGCATGGTCCCATAGACAACAATGTGCCTGTGCTCAGATCCACAAACAAAAACACTGCACAGCAACAAACGCAAAGTTTTGTTCATCCGTGTGCAAGCGGCCTACGGAAGAGTCCCAGGAAAGTAAACACGTAGACTCTGAACACTGTAAGGCCCCTGTACGGCTGCATTCATGAGACCTAATACTGTAAAAGAGTAGCACTAGGATAATACTACCTGCCAATAGAAACAAATGCAAACAACTTTAGGTGCCTCTTTAAAGTGGATGTAAACCCTCCATACACCCAGTGAAGTGAACAGCCTCAGATGATACACAGAGATGAACCAAATCTCCCTACATAAATTTTACATATATATCTGCTGTCTTCACATTTATATACTGTTTAGAAAGTTCAGATTGTGTTAGGAGATTTTCTCTTCCTGGTTAACACAGAGTGTGATGTCTGGGCATACAGCCAAGATAGCTAACATTGCTGATTGGAGGAAAGGCACACACCCCCTCTCATCATAGGCAGAGACTCTTAGAAGTGTTTTGTAATAGGGCCAGCTCCATGTTAATCTATTTTAGCAACCTCCCCTGACAGAAATTTCAGGCTGATTTTATCTAAAGTGTCAGAGAATTTGTCAGGATTTATCAGGCTGATAACAGAGGAACGGGTCAGGAGAGAGCTACGGGACAGAGCTCTTTGAAAAGAGATAACAAAATACTGCAGATATATGTGCCCAGCTCAAATTTCATGAATTGGGTTTACATCCACTTTAACTTTAGCCAGTATTTAGCTTTGCTTATTACAGTAACTACAGGTCCCTTGCATTAAAATAAATGCTTTCCTTCAAAAATATACTGTGATGCCTCCCTAGTAACCTCACAACTCTTAGTACTGTGTATGTCAGCATGTCAGGGGACCTCCTATAGAAGAAAAAAGGAGCAGAAAATCCTGACAGACACTTGAAGTAAAGGGTACAAGGGCAGGGAATTACTAAGAAAAGGTAGTACTTTATATGAAATCCTACAAAAAGCATGGTCTAATTACCCTGAATTACTTTTTAGATGGAATATGTCATTGTGTATGTACCCTTTGAGGCTTATGTATAAAAAGCATGTTAACAAGACATTTTTTTCTTGCCCATAGCAATCAATTTAGAAACATCTTTTAATTTTTAACTTTGGACTGTTGAAATTACAGTTTAAAGTTCATTGGTTGCTAATGACAACAGATATTAGCATCCACAGAATACTAAACTAGAACCTTAGAAACGTGTTACACATTTCTAACTAAACTTCAGTAAAACACAATTCCTTAATGTTGAACTCCAGGGAGCTATGAATACACTATTTAATCCTGCTACCGAATCTCTGAAATTACCAGCTGTACTTTAGTGATAGCTGGTAAAAAAAACCTCCAATCCTAATCCTATGCACAGCTGCACTCAGAGGAAGAGGGGAAAGCAGTGTTAGCCAATCATGCTCTATTGCACCCCATAGTACTGTGCATCCAACACTGATAGGAGAAGAGAGCAGAGTGATATTTTCATCAGCATGCTGCTGCTACTTAACCGTTCAATTAAATCTGGGGTGGATATTAGACCAGGCTGTATTACTACATTGTGGTAGTCCGTAGTCGGGAGATAGGAAGTGTCGGACCTGGGTGAGCTTTATTCAGGAAGTTCTTAGAATACAAGACTGGCTGAAAAAGAAAATCATATATTTATTGGCAGGTTAAACCATTCCTATAAATGTATTTCAACTGTATTTGGCCATTTGCTGGGAGTTCATTGTATGGGAGTACTGCATTGTATGGTCTTGTATGACTAGTTTATAAATAACCATTACCCTTCTGCACTTCTGTACTGTCATTTGGTTAAATCTTTGAGACAGTGCTGCAAATAGGTCAGTGCAGCATTCTCTGTTAACTTAGAGATAATTGTTTAAAAACATAGTAGAAGTTGCATAAATACTGTAATCCAGGCCTGTCCTAAAATGGTCAAATTAGATTTTCTACTGTTTCAATGTGAATATTAACAGCTTACAATATAGCATTATTCATTGACTACTGTAATGAAGGTTACAATGTTGCACAACATGTTGCAAATGCTCTATTAGAAATGTAAAAAGTGTCATCTTTAAGTTTGCTGTAAGCCTGATCAATACTAAATATTGGACACTTGATTATATTTTTCCTGGAAGACCTTGCATAGTGTGTTCAGGAAACAGAAATTAATCATGACAAAATCACAAAATGATCAAATGGATGTGACAATGCAATGTACTGTCAGGAGATCACATATAAACACAATTATTGGTAGCTGTTTAGGCATTTACACTAATATATAGCCATACTTTTTTAATTCCCTGCAAATCCTGGACAGTCGTGTTTCTGTTCACGGCTTACTATACAGATTGACATATACAGAAATGACTGTTTACTAGGTAAATTACTGTTCCCAATTAACTGTCAGAGTACAATTGATGAGACCTGAAATATATGGACTTATCAGCAGTGGCAGGACAAGGTTCTCTGGCACCCAGAGAGAAGATGCCAAAGTGTGCCCCCACACACACACACACCTTCCCAAACTGAGATTAGCACATACTGTGACAAGGGCAGTGTAGGGGGCAAAATGACAGCCACTTTCCTTTGGTCACCTGCTAACCGCACGTGAAGATCTACAGCAAAGGTAAACCAAATATCAATCAGAAACATTTGCAAAAGGCAAACTTTCACCAATGGCTACCATCAAAACAGTTAAGCAATCAGAAACTGGTGACAAGATTCCTTAACCCAACAAATTGTTTTTGTAAATAAAAGCTGATTATATATAGATGAAATTGCCTAACATTGCTATATACCATATTTTTCGCTCCATAAGACGCACTTTTCCCCCCCAAAAAATGGGGGTTAATTTCTGCGCGTCTTATGGAGCGAATACTGACCAGCAGAGCCGCTAATAGGGGGATTGTTTTGGTGGCAGAACGATGCCCTATTCATCTCTCTGCCCCAGCTAAATACTGTTTCTCCCCTGCCTTCAGCTGCTATAGGGAGAGAAACAAAAGGCTTTGTTCTTAAATTAACATTATTCACATGTAAATTGCGAGGGCATTGTTATGCAAATTAGATCGGCCTCCACGATTCATATGCAAATCACGCCCCATCCTCTGCATGCTGCCCACCTAGACAGCATACAGGTGAGCATAGGGGCCATGTAGAGGTAATCAAAAAGAAGGGCTTGAGGTGCAGAGGTGAGCAGAGGAGGTGTGCAGTCAGAGGTGGTGTACAGAGGTGCAGAGTGGATGGGAAGGAAGGGTTGGATTGCAGAGGTTAGCAAAGTAGGGGTTTGGGGGACAGAGGTTAGCAGATGATGAGTTAGGGGCAGAGTTGTACTGATGGGAGATAAGAATGCAGAGATTAGTAGACAGATGGGGGGGTTACTGTAAATACACCTGTTATATGGCTAGTCACTATAAATGTCTCAATTACATTGGTGGTTGATGAAAATACTCCTGTTGTGTTGGGGTCAGTGTAAATGTCCCAGTTACATTGGGGATCAGTTTAGGGTGCCCCTTTACATTGTTTGTCAGTGTAGAAATATTAGTTGGTTATATTTTATTAAATATTTTAGTCCACCATTTGGTTCAGATTTTTTTTTCACATTTTCCTCCTATAAAACCTAGGTGCGTCTTATGTTTAGGTGCGTCTTATGGAGCGAAAAATACGGTATATAACCAGCATTAGCAAAATGTCACCTTATGCTCTACGGAAAGTTGAATAGGATGGAGGTTTTGTGACATAGTAAAACCAGCACCAGTGTGAGCTAAACAAAAGCATGCTATAACAGAACCAAGTTTTAATTAACATTTTGATAACCATCTGGGAACTAACTACATTTTATCTCTTTATGTAAGGGCTCTAAAATCATAATCTGATACCAAGCATTGTGAAATTATTTGCTAATGAAATATAGGCAAACAACAGACAAAAATGGAAAACAAAAAATAAATGGAACCCTGGCTCTCCAGGTGTAAACTGCAGTTTGGGGAACATGATAGGGTTGGGCTCTCAGCTGTTCATACTCTATGTATTGAGTGGGGCTGTCAGCACCGCTAAATGACACCGGCTTTTACAGTCTAACCTTGCAGCTTACACTTGGAGCGTCTCTGCGCTGGCATAATATGTGCAGCCAGGCTGTTAGTTTGACAGCCGAATCCTAAAGAGTACTCACAGCCCTGGCTACACCCCACCACCATCACAGCAAACAAAGTAGCATCATTTCCTGCCTCTGCATTGTCCATGCCCTGTCTAGCAGTACAATCTTGCGCAGAGGGGTTGATTTATTAAAGGAATAAAGAATTTTCACTTTGCAAAACAAGTTACCTTTACTTAAATCAGCCAGGCATGCATGAGTTAAAATCCAGGTATATTTTTAATTACAAGATTAAATATTCAAAATGAACATAGCTTCACCCTATTCGCTAAATTGAATGAACATTCCCTGCGTTAAGTGATACCAGTTTGTTTTTTTATTTTCTGCTTTAATAGATCAACCCAAATGTTTTGTGTTTTTTTTTTCCTTTCAGTGTGCCTTACACCTGCTTTTATCAGCAAATTTGACCTATATATCTGAAAAAAGAACTGTATACGTAAACAAATGTTACACTGTATGTTAAAGATGTATAGTTCTCTCTATAATCGCATTGAAGAGTGTTAGGCAGATAAAAATTATCACATGTTAGGACACTGTAGTCATTTCAGTTACTGACAGAGATTATGGCCATTGTCCTTCAATGCTCCTAGTACTAGAAAACAAATAATCTTGTATAACATTAGAATAGTTTCCAGGAGAGTAATTTGAATAAATGCATCTGTATCAACATGTATAACATTGCATATTTTACAACTGGAAAGAGGGGCAGAATTTTACACGTGACATGTCACGGAAAATGTAAGTGTCACCCCCTATACACTGCAAGTCTTAAATTTGAAAGACTATTATGCCTTCAAAAACCTACACTATAAATAGACAGTCTTCACAAAAGACGAAGTATATATACTATATATATATATATATATATATATATATATATATATATATATATACAAAGAAACACACTTGCCTCAGTCATTATGTTTGATTGTTATATCTTAGAACTACCTACCTCTGAGAAGGACCACATATTCTCAGAGTCCTTAGTGAGACATAGTTCGGCAAAATAGCAAGGTACACACATAAATTTTTCTTTTTTTTAAAGATTACCTGCAATATAATTGACAGCCAGAAGAGCAGTCTAAAAGCTAACTAACACCTTCTTAACCTTCCCAATAAAATGTGCAATGTCACTTTACATTCTGGAGTTGGGTTACAGGCTTGAGAAGTCATTCATATGGCCAATTATGGTAATAGTCGATGGTGTAAATGTGAAATTGCTTCCCTGTAACATGTGAGCATCAAACACCTGTCATGTAATCTCATCAGACACTAAACAAAGGCTATGCCCTCTCATTAAACTGCAGTCAACAGCAAAGTAGTAACTAATGAGGATGTGATTGCAATAGAAGAATAAATGAACAAATCAGAAAATAACTCATCTTTCTACAACAAAGCTGGCAACCATGTCCACTTTAATGGCAGCATGAGTTAATACAGCATTAAAAGAATATGTACATGCTCGTATTAGATATAGCATTGAAATTCACAAATTTTACAAAGCAGTCTTTCTAAAAAAGAAGTGCAAATGAAATAAGTCCAACCTTCTTAGTGATCTGTGGACTTGCTACAGTACACTTTAGCAATAACAGCCTTTCTTAAGGTAAGAATGCTTAGAAAAACACTGTATAACTTCAGCAAATGATAATGGCTGGGTATATAAAAAGGTGCAAATCTTTGCATACCAGCTGCTGTCACGTGATGTTTAATAAATCAGTCTATAAATAGTCACAGCCTACAAAACTGCACAATTATCAGATTTACGGAATCTTTTCAAAAGTAACAGAATGACTTCTGATTATTATGTCCTTTCAGAAACAAAACACATTGCACGTTGCTGTATGAACTGTTTTGGTAACCACAACATCACATAAAAGATATCACATAAAACTAAGCAAATAAAAACAAAGCTGCATATATTGAAAATCAACTGGAATTGAGCAATAAATACCGGCCCTAGTTGCTAAATGGATGTTGGGCAAATTCAGTGGAAGTACTTATCATGTAGTATCTAACGTAGAGATCAATACCATCTATCCAATTTTATATGATAACATCTACCTAATATACAGTAATACCACATGCTGTGTAAGGCAATAAAACATTGACAGCTTATCAAACTGTCCCCAACTTTCCTTCTGTCCTGAAGCTTATAAAGCTTATAAAATATATGGGGAATGTTGCAGTGTCATCAAAAAGCTAACATCAATAAATACCATTATACAAAAGAAAAAAACTGGCGCATCTTTACAGTGGTTTTAAACTGGGGAAAACATAGGACCAACTAGTTAAAGAAAAACTACTAACAGCTGCTATATTTGTTAAGAGTAATGCACCATTAAACTAACTTCTAATGTAACTTTCTTTATACAATAAAAACTTTGAAATCTTGAATATATTCACATAAGTCAAGATAATGGCAATAGAGTTTATTTTGGTGAGTAAACACCTCAGTCCTGATCTTTCTGCAGTGCATCCCTTGTAAGCAGGCTTCAACACATAATTAGTCACGCATCATATGTTAATCAAGAAGCATTCATTAAAAAATAAAGCAGCAGAAGGAGACACATCCAACAGTGTTGTGCTTTTTTCTACTTAATAATCCAATTCTTGAACAACATAGAAACCAATACAATTTCATGCTCCAAAATGATTGCAGTATACAGACAAGTGCACAAAAGTTAAAAACAAAACAACACGTGGTGTATAATTAAATTATCAGCATAGTCTCCAAACATCTTCTGAACATGTTGCTCGAAAAATAAACTAGATAAAAAAAAAAAAAACATTTGCCAACAAAGCCATGCAACTAATGGACTTGAAGATGTGTGTCATATTTTCTGCCATTAGCTGCCAGAGTACTTTTATTTAATAGAGATATTTCAAGGCAGGGACATCAAACACAAAGGACCTGGTGAGAATGTCCTGCTCAGTGGCAGCACTGCAAAACTCACAATCTTACAAGTACACGTCTGCTCAAAAGAACATTGGGAAGATTTACATCAGTATTTTCAGTTACAAAGGCTTCAATATTTATTCTTGAATATAACTGAAATGCATCCTCTATGGTATTTGGCTGACATTATTGTTACATTGTCTCTATATTTCAAGTCTACAGGTATGATGTAATGCTGAGAAAGATAATGACAGCTGTAGCCCAGGTACATATACCATGCTATTTATTTAGCCTTCAGAGAAAACCTGAGAAAGACTAAACCTGTTACAATGTTCTCTATAAAACATAGGCAGACTTGGAATTGCAATTATAAATTACAATGCCCTTTCCCCAGTTCACAGTTCTATTCATCTTTTTGAAACATTGAGAGACAGATCGGACATCAGGGAACGGATTAGCCACAGGACGACCTGTATTTCAGTACAAAAGCCTAAGTGTGGAAAAATGGCACCCTGTGTCACCCATTCTTCACTTCCTGAAGAAAACATATTCATGGAAATGGGCATTTAAACAGCTCTTTCCCACTCATTTCAGAACAAGCCTTGATTGTATGCCCTGCTTATACCCAAGCAATGTTATCACCAAGTCAACTTAATTACCAAACAAGCCTCATTAGTGATTGTGCGTTTCAAAAAGAAAAAAAAAAAAAGCATACAGGCCGTCCTCTACTACAATTCAGGTATAACATGTAGAGGGTTAAGCAAAATTGCCCACTGACAGCCATTTAACTTCCTAGACACATGTGCTGCTTCTTGTAGGCATGGCATTTAATATTATTGAGATAGAGATGTAATGCATAAAGACCAATGAATTACTGGCTAGGAGGAGAACATCCCTTTATCTGAAAGCATGGCTCTACATGTTTATGCCAAGTAAATGTTCTGGATTACTGTGTAATTTGGTGGAATAAAAACATTAGGCTTTAATTACTGTATTCATTTACATGCATTTCCAGACATCATTCTGCAAAATATAATAATCAGATAAGTGGTCTTACATTAATGAAATGTAAGCAAAGTATGAATGTTTACAAATATGATACCTTACAACAAAATAATACTTGCTCATTCATTTTGTACAATGAGAAGCTCATAATTCAATTTGGTCTGCTAAGGTGTTAAGCAATAGACACAATACTACTCTGATGAAGAAGCAATTTCATATGCATGATGTGTTAAACAACAACTGCAATCATTAAACACATCATAAAGTCCACTGTACATTTCCCGTTCAAGCTGTAAGCAGACAAATGTCCTCTAAAAGTGCTATCGAAAAACAGATGCAATCCAGACTAAAATGGTGTCTGATCAATGAAGAAAACTCTCCTTCAGAACTTTGCATATTGTCATTTTTCAAAGACCACAAGAGCCATCCCCCAGACAAGGAATGGGAAGCACAAGTGTAAGGGGGAGCTTTTATTTGCCAATGTATTGTTGGTGAACTGAAGGCAGGAGAAGACTACACAAGAGGAGCCAGTCTCCGGAAAGAGGTTGCAGTGATCAGTCCATGGCAGTGAAAGTAGCCTATGTTAAGTGCAGCGTGGGAACGTTGTCTAATGGTGAAGCAGCAGAACAGCCCAGCAAGGCTCTGTATGCAGCTTCCTCAGCTCATCATCATATTCTCTTCCCAGACACTTAACTAAACCACCAGCACATTAACTGACACATTTCCATAGACGTCACTCTCCTCCAATAGAATATATATATATTATATGTTTTATTTACACAGTGATCACTTCTACACACATAAGATTCAATTTACACACCACAAATAATGCACCACAAAAAAAAGTGACAGTTATTGCCAGCAGGGTCCAGTGAGATTTCAAAATTGGCCACATGGCTAAAATAATGAACCTTCTCCTATCGCTAAAGCTTTGTGTATTGAGCCTATAGTGACAGAAAATCACGTTCACAGGACAATAAAGCCATGAGCAATTTCCTCTGATGTTTGCTCAGAACATAGCAGAATATCCGGACTTACATCAATATGCCCTGCTAATAAATACTGCTATAGCAACAGATGGGAGCTTTGTCATTCCTCGGTAGCAGCAGTCTTTACAGAAAACTGGGATGCACCACAAGTAGCAAGCCAATGAAATAAAGCCCACTACATGTATATTGGATTTTCTTCTTCCAAAAACACTACATTGCATGCTAATAAATGCAGTATAACCCAAGGCAACCCCCATGGCCCTGTCAAGTTTGGATATTAATGTCTCTAAACTGATGAAAGGTGAAAGCTAACCGGTTGCTATGGGTTACAGCATCTGCTGTTCTTAGCCTGCTCTAAACTGATAAGAGGTGAAATCTGATATGTTGCTATGGGTTACAGCACCTGCTGTCCTTAGCCTGCTCTAAACTGATAAGAGGTGAAATCTGATATGTTGCTATGGGTTACAGCATTTGCTGTTTTTAGCCTGCTCTAAACTAATGAGAGGTGATATCTGATTGGTTGCTATGGGTTACAGTATTTGCTGTTTTTAGCCTGCTCTAAACTGATGAGAGGTGATATCTAATTGGTTGCTATGGGTTACAGTATTTGCTGTTTTTAGCCTGCTCTAAACTGATGAGAGGTGATATCTAATTGGTTGCTATGGGTTACAGTATTTGCTGTTTTTAGCCTGCTCTAAACTGATGAGAGGTGAAATCTGATTGGTTGCTATGGGTTACAGCATCTGCTGTTCTAGCCTGCTTTAAACTGATGAGAGGTAATATCTGATTGGTTGTTATGGGTTACAGCACCTGCTGTTCTTAGCCTGCTCTAAACTGATAAGAGGTGAAATCTGATTGGTTGCTACGGGTTACAGCATCTGCTGTTCTTAGACAGCTTTAAACTGATGAGAGGTGAAATCTAATGGGTTGCTATGGGTTACAGCATCTGCTGTTCTAGCCTGCTTTAAACTGATAAGATGGGAAATCTGATGGGTTCCTGTTGGTTACAACATCTGCTGATCTAAGCCTACTCTAAACTGATGAGAGGTGAAATCTGATTGGTTGCTATGGGTTATATTATTGGACAACTCTAAAGTGATGAAACACGGTTGCTATGGGGAACAGCATCTGCTGTTTTTAGCATACTCTAAGATGATGAGGTGAAATTTGATAGGTTGCTATGGGTTATGGCATCTGCTGTTCTTAGCCTGTGCAAAATGGATGAAAGGTGTAATAGAAATGGTAGCTATGTTTAGCCTGCTCCAAAATGATTAAAATGGAAGTCTAATTGGTTGCTCTGGGTTACCACTTGCTTATAACATTATCATTACTATAGATAGGAAGCAAACACATAATTAGCAAACTGGAGCACACAAATCAATGAGAGCGCTACATATGAGTTATTTGGATGCCTGGTCTCCATGGAGCACTTGGCATTAGCAGAGGAGGGAGAGCCTCCATAACTTTACAGCTGGCTATGATGTAGAGCTGCTTTGAAAAGGCTGGAACCTATAATAACGATCACTAGGCAGTAAGCGAACGTGAACCTTTACCACTGGGAGCCCAGAAAAGAAACGCGCCGCTCAATGCAGGTTAGCGTTTCAAGCTGCAGACTGGGCTCTATGTACATAAAGAGGAGATCATTTAACTCCATTAACCTTTAGCACTGTGCATTTCCAGCGGGATGACTTCATAGGAAAAAAAAAAATCCACCACCCCAAATTCCTTTGGGCGAGTTGCTGGGGCTCTATAGAATGGAGGTGGGCCCTCTGAACGCTCCTCTTTGCCCTTTCTATAGAACTTTGGTGCCATCTATTGAAAACTTGCTGAATCAAAAAAAAAAAAAAAGGGGGGGGCACCTTTGATCTGGATTCCAAACAAGTCCTTAAATCCTCCCCCCCCCCCTCTCCAACAGGCCATTTTTTTTGGGGGGGGAGAATTTTTGGATAAAAAAAAAACATTGAGGGGGCATTTATCTGGGCATGCCAATCAGCTGGCAGCTTAGGAAGTGAAGTTGTCAGCTGCTCCAGTATTTGTTAAGATTTAAAGCACCTGGTCCTGAAGCCATGACCTGTTGGGGGTAGTTGATGGATTTGTACCCCCCAATCCTCTAAGCTCACCTGCGGCTACAGAGTGTCTAGTGCACAGCACTGCATTCCTCCTCCGCAGCCCACCAGCACACACACACACAGACACACACACACAGACACACACACACAGACACAGGCACATAGCTAGACATTTACCTTCTTTTAGGAAGTGCGAGTGGATGAGGAATAGGAGAAGGCAGCAGATGGCCGCTCCTGCTAGTGCCCATAAAGCCTTCAGGAGCTGCATGTCGCTTCCCAAGTCAGCGAATAGGCAGAAAGTAAAGCGAGTGAGCGGTCCCCGGCACACATGAAGGTCTCCCCAGCAGCGGCGGCACACATGAAGGTCTCCCCAGCAGCAGCGGCACACATATATAAGGGTCTCCCCAGCAGCGGCACACATATATAAGGGTCTCCCCGCACATATAATGAGAGGCTCCCTGCCCGCCCGGCCGCCCTTAGCACAGCCTTCCTCGGGGCTCCTCACACAGCGGCATGGTCAGGCGGCCCCCTCCATGAATCAGCTTTCTGTTCCTCAGAGTTGCGCAATAGACGGCGGCGGCCATGAATTAGAACCCGGCGCCCATGGGCGCTCCTCGGGGGTGGGGGGGGGGGAGTCAGGTGCACCGAGTCCGGCGGCTTCTTCTCCCTCTTCTTCTTTACGTGTTGCTCTGCACCATGGTGAGGAGTGAGTGAGGAGAGGCTCCCGCCCGCCCTGGGGATGGACGCTTTCCTCCTCCTTCTCCTTCTTTATTTTCTCATTCCGATGCAATGCTCCGTGGATGGAAGGAAGGAAGGATGGAAGGAAGGAAGGGCTGAGCTCCGTTCAGTGCTGCAGCTGCAGCTTTGCAGGCTCCCTGTCTGCTGCTGATTGCGGGGGCTGCGCTGCCTCCTTTTTTCCCCCCTCCTGCTTCTTCTTTTTTTTTTTTCTGGGAGGAAATCTGACCTCCCTCGCTGCGTTTGCTGGATGGTAATAGAGGTGTACGTCTGTCAGTCCCGAGCCCGGTGCAACTTTCCCCGTGACGTCACGGTGCCCCCGCCGCTACACTTTCTCTATCACGGGGTGCTGAGGCGGGAGTTGCCCGTGGCAACCGCGCGGCGGTCCAATCAGTGTGCAGCACGGAGACGGCTTAATGATGCGGGCCTGGCAAATGCACAGCTCGCCCTCTCCGCGGCTCGGTCATTAACACGCATGCTGCTCCGGTTGTCTTGGACACGTTGAAGGGAAAGCAAGTGTGTGTTGTGTTGTGAGGGTGGCAGGAAGTTTCTCAGTGACGGTGTAGCTTCCCCAGGTCCTGACAGTGCAGACTGACTGACTGACTGAGGGTGTCACCTGCAATATACTATCTATAGATCTCTATCCATGTCATTATATGGGGCTTCCCCAACAAAGGTCACACGCTACAATCTCTCATATGGTGGCTTCCACAAAGGATCAATTGCTTTTCCAATCAATAATCGATCTTTATTATGCCACACACCAGGAGTATTTTAAGTCCATTTTTTTAACCACTTTTTACTTTCGCCCCCTTCCTGCCCCCTGTCCTTCCTTGTCGCACTTTGAATGACAATTGCGCAATCATGCAACGCTGCACCCAAATTACATTTTTATCTTTTTTTTTTTTTTTTGAGACAGATAGAGCTTTCTTTTGGTGGCATTTAATCAACACAGTTTTTTTTTTATTTCTTGCTAAACAAATGAAAAAAATAACAAAAATTTCTGTTTCTGTTACAAAATTTTGCAAATAAGTAATTTTTTCTCCTTCACTGATGAGGCTGCACTGGCGGGCACTGATGAAGAGACACTAATATGCAGCACTGATGGGCACTGATAGGCAGCACTGATGGGCACTGATAGGCAGCACTGATATACAACACTGAAGGGCACTGATAGGTGGCACTGATATGCAGCACAGATGGGCACTGATAGGCGGCACTGATATGCAGCACTGACAGCCACTGATAGGCCGCACTGATGGGGACTGAAAGGCAGCACTGATATGCGGCACTGAAGGGCACTGATATGCAGCACAGATGGGCACTGATAGGCTGCACTGATGGGTGCTGATGAGGCGGGACTGATGAGGTGGCACTAATATGCAGCACTGATAAGCACTAATAGGCAGCACTGATATGCAGCACAATGGGCACTCATAGGTGGCACTGATATGCAGCACAGGTGGGCCCTGATAGGCGACACTGATATGCAGCACAGATGGGCACTGATAGGTGGCACTGATATGCAGCACTGTCGGCCACTGATAGGCCGCACTGATGGGCACTGAAAGGCAGCACTGATATGCAGCACTGAAGGGCACTGATATGCAGGACAGATGGGCACTGATAGGCTGCACTGATGGATGCTGATGAGGCGGGACTGATGAGGTGGCACTAATATGCAGCACTGATAAGCACTAATAGGCAGCACTGATATGCAGCACAATGGGCACTCACAGGTGGCACTGATATGCAGCACAGGTGGGCCCTGATAGGCGACACTGATATGCAGCACAGATGGGCACTGATATGCGGCACTGATGAGGTGGCACTGATATGCAGCACTGATATGCACTGATGAGGTGGCACTGATATGCAGCACTGATGGGCACTGGTAGGCAGCACTGATGAGGAGGCACTGATAGGCATCGCTAATGGACACTGAAAGGCATCACTGATAGGCACTGATTGTTATCACTGATGGGCACTGATTTGCACCACTGGCGGGTACTGATTGGCATCACTGGCGTGCACAGATGGGCATCACTGGTGGGCACCAGCAGGCATCGCTGATGGGACTGCACTGCTAATCAATGCACTGAATATAAGTGCAGACCCCCACTGTCAGGAGAGCTGCTTATGAGCTCTCCTCTACTCACGTGCTGTCACACATGTAGAGGATTGCCGATAACCAGCACTTCCTATTTACACTGTAATTGGACACAGCTGATCATGTGGTAAAGAGCCTATGTCATAGAGACAAACCACACCACTGATCACCGCATTGTGTGCCCCAGGGGGCAAGCATGAGCGGCTTGCTCTGAAGCATGTCATATAATGTCCAGTCAGAACAATGGAACCCCCGCCTGTCCTATAGCAAAATGGTAATAAAAAATTAAGATGTTAAAGTCTTTTTTTTTTAAATAACAAACATGTTATACCTACCTGCTCTGTGCAGTGGTTTTAAACAGAACAGCTCGGGTCCTCCGTTGACGCTCCTGGCCCCTCCCTCCTGCTAAAATCCCCCATAGCAAACAGCTTGCAATGGGGGCTCCCGAGCCGTGGCTATGCGTGTTTATTCACACACCTTCTCTCTCCTCATTGGCTCACACTGCTGTCATAGCCGATGAAGAGAGAGAGTCCCCGGAGAGCCGAAGCTCTTGTGCACATCACTGGAGGAAGGCCGGGCTCAGGTAAGTAGTGGGGGGGGGGCTGGTGGAGGCAGAGAAAAAAAAAAAAGCTCAAACGCTCAAGTTTGCATGAGCCCTTAGGCTTCGTTCAGACTTGTAGTTGGAGGGTAGCAAAAATGCACGACTTAGCCACGTTTTTGCCACTTGCCAACCACCCCTCTCTTAAGCCTCAATAGGCAGCAGACAGCAGTGTAGCCAGCTGACGTCACAGGAGAATCTTGGCCCCTCCCCCTTCTCTCCATGGATCAAGGCTGGCCAGCACAGGGGGATCACGTGACCATACAGCTGCGGTGTGACAAAAGGTATTTAGCCTTTTCATTTGTAAAAAACAATTCCCCCGGTAGTGAATGGTAGCATGACCTGAGGGGATACATGTAAAGTCACATAGTGACTTTACAATCACTTTAAAGCGGAGGTCCACACAAAAAGTGAACCTCCGCTTTTTGGAACCCTCCCTCCCTCTGGTGTCACATTTGGCACCTCTCAGGAGGGAGGGGGGTGCAGATACCTGTCTAATACAGGTATTTTCACCCACTTCCGGGAATAGACTCCCGCGGGAGTCACGCCCCTTCGCGTCACCCCCTGCTGTCTTCTGGGAAACACACAGGTCCCAGGAGACAGCAGGGACCAGTGTGGACGCGCCGCGCTACTCGCGCATGCGCAGTAGGGAACCGGGCATTGAAGCCGCAACGCTTCACTTCCTGATTCACTCACCGAGGATGGCGGCGGGGGCAGCCAAGAGATGAGCGATTGCTCGGCTTTGGCTGCCATCATCGCGGGCACCCTGGACAGGTAAGTGTCCATTTATTAAAAAAGTCAGCAGCTGCAGTATTTGTAGCTGCTGGCTTTTAATATTTTTTTTTTTTTCGTGGGACCTCCTCTTTAAGCCCTGGTTCACACTGGTGCGATTTGACATGCGATTTGACATGTCAAATCGCATGTCAAATCGGCGAAATTTGCCACAAATTGTGGGCAATGGCATCGTCCTAATCGGTGCGACGCCGCATCTGTGGCACTGCACCGATTACAAAAAGTAGTTTCTGTACTACTTTTTGCGATTTCAGCGGCGATTTACATTGACATCTGTTTCAGATGTCTTTGAAATCGCGGCTGTAATCGGGACTGCCAGCAGGAGTGAAATCGTGCGAGTTCAGCTGAACTCGCAGGCTTCACTCCCGCAGCCCCAGTGTGAACGTGGGCTTAGTTTAGTTACTTTTTGTTTCCTAAATCAGCACCATGGACAGTGCCTCCATTCTGTAAAAAGTGTCCTGTGTGCTGGTGGCTGCTGTGTTAGGTTGAAATCTTTATTCCCCACAGCTGTGATAGTCTGTTGCTGCAGGGATTATTATGAGCTGCTGGACCTGTCATAGGCACTTGTCAAAAGGGCTGATTATGCCAATCTGATCTGTTTCTATCCTCCAATCATGGAAGCCATATTATCCCTTCCCATAATAAAAAGCATTCTATGAATGAAGGAGGCATACCTTCCATTCATCCTCCATTCATATTGTGTTTTGTTCTTGGAAGCAATACAAAAAGCTTCTATGAATTGATCATGAGGGGGGTGGGGAGCAGAAAAGGCAAGGATAGTCTGCACTTTGGATGTTCAGCCACTGTTTCAGCCATGCAGCACCAGAAGATCAAATGATTCTGTCATTAGGGTTACAGATCAAAAATACACTGTTGTCTGGACATATACAATATGCCTAGTTTCACACTAGTACTTTCTGCGTATTCTTGCAGTTTTCAATATGTTGTAGTTCATTTTGGCGCATTTTTTATGCATATTTTCATATTTTATGTTTTGTTTTTTTTTGCTAGCAGGAGACTGTTAAGCAGAAAACCTTGCCAAATACACATGGACTTGTGTAGAGTAAATAGTGGTGCAAAGTTATATAAAAGCCTTCAGGGTCCATTCACACCAGCATTACAACACAGGGGCCGGTGTGTGCTGCGGTGGAAGCAGTGCCGATGCGCCGATCCCAGTGCTTTGCACTGTTCACTTTCTTTCTAAATAAACCTTATTAATATTTTACACTGACATTTCATAAAGCTCTATGAGCCGGCGTGCAGTGACTTCACTGCACTGGAAAAAATTACTGCACGCAGTACTTTTTTTCAGCGCACACCACCCGCACACCAACACAACACATTTTGCATTTCTTTGGACCGCACTGATGAATAACCACCTAACACAGTCCCACTAAACCTGCTTTGCATCTACCCCCAGCAATTTTAGCTTGACACACTGAGCACAATAAATATTTCCCAGTAAACTATATAATGATATTCTTACCCTAGCACTTGTAGTTTAAAAATTTAAATGCTGCTGGCTTCTGCTGTCTCAATGCAGCTTCCCTGAACTTCTGTTCTTCACAGGAAAGGGTTAACGGTGCTTGGAACAGCTTGGAGAAGATAGGAGGAGGAGGGAGGAGCAGGGGGAAGCCTTGCCATTCTAGGCTATAAATTTGTGTGTTTCTATTGGTGCACACATTGTAGGGCAGTGATGGCGAACCTTGGCACCCCAGATGTTTTGAAACTACATTTCCCATGATGCTCATGCACTCTGCGGTGTAGTTGAGCATCGTGGGAAATGTAGTTGCCAAACATCTGGGGTGCCAATGTTCACCATCACTGGTGTAGGGAGACACAACTCTAGTCCCTGCATGCAATTTTGGCTACATAGGATGCTGCAAAAGAAAAGAGCCACCCTAAAACAGGAAACCTTGAGCACCAGCCTAAACTGGAACATAGATAAGAATTTACAGATGAAGAAACTGCATGTAGTACTTATCCCTACCTTTCTGGGTGCCCAATGGCAGGCAGTAGCGCCCCCCACCCCCCCCTTGGAACACAGCTGCCTGACACTGCAGATTTTAAGGAGACAGCTGCTTTGCTTTTTCACGGCTGGCTCTGGCTCTCAGGTCTTGTTCACGGCAAGCACTGGCACAAGAAATGCAGAGGAACAGGAGGCTGACACAAATTGCTTCTTTTTGCATTCCTCATGCTGATGTTTTCCCCTGGCAAGTGCTGGGGATTGGAGTCAGCTGTCTCCTTGCTAGCTGTGGTGTCGGTCAGCTGTGCACCAAGGGGTGCGCAGTGTTTAGGGGCACTTAGGAAGATGGGGCAAAATACTACTTGTATGTTGTCCCACCAGGAACTAAATAATATAAAAAAAGTGAGATTTCTTAAAAGTGATTGTAAAGTCTCGTTATTTAAAAAAATAAAAATAATCATGTTATACTTACCTGCCCTGAGCAGTGGATTTGCACAGAGTAGCCTGGATCCTCCTCTTCTCGGGTCCCTTTTTGGCTCTCCTGGCCCCTCCCTCCTGACGAGTGCCCCCACAGCAAGCAGCTTGCTATGGTGGCACCCGAGCCGAGCTGCAGCTCCGTGTATCCATTCAGACATGGAGCTGCAGCCCGTCTCCACCATCTTTCTCTTCTCATTGGCTGACTGACTTTGATTGACAGCAGCAGGAGCCAATGCCGCCTCGCTGCTGTCTCAGCCATTGAGGACGGGAGTCCCGGGCAGTTGACACAATCCTACAACATCGCTGGATAGAGATGGGCTCAGGTAAGTATTAACCACTTCTCCACCCGGCCTATTCTGGCACTTCTCTCCTTCATGTAAAAATCATCCTTTTATTGCTAGAAAATTAATCGAAATCCCCAAACATTATATATATTTTTTTAGCAGACACCCTAGGGAATAAAATGGCGGTCATTGCACCTTTTTATCTTGCACAGTATTTGCGCAATCATTTTTCAAACGCCTTTTTTGGGGAAAAAATACGGTTTCACAAATTAAAAAATAACAAAACAGTAAAGTTGCCCAATTTTTTTGTATAATGTGAAAGATGCTGTTACGCTGAGTAAATAGATACCTAACATGTCACGTTTTAAAATTGCGCACACTCATGGAATGGTGCCAAACTTCGGTACTTAAAAATCTCCATAGGCGACGCTTTAATTTTTTTTACAGGTTACTATTTTCGAGTTACAAAGGAGTGCTAGAATTGTTGCTCGCACTCTACCGCACGCGGCGATACCTCACATGTGGGGTTTGAACGGCGTTTACATATGTGGGCGGGACCTAGATGCGTGTTCGCTTCTGATCCCGAGCTACCGGGGACAGGGGCGTTTTACTTTTTATTTTATTTTAATTTTTTATTTTACTGAATTTTTTTTATTTTGACACTTTTTTTTGATCACTTTTATTCCTAAACATCCCTTGTAATAGGAATCATTACAACAGGTCCTCTTTATGGAGAGATGCGGGGTCAATAAGACCCCACATCTCTCCTCCAGGCTGGAAAGCATGAGATCTGTAAAAAAAATTCACGATCTCATGCTGACAGCCGCAATTGCACCTTTGTTTACTTCCGGGTACCGGCCGTGACATCACAACGTCGTGCCCGGGACTCCGACGGTTATAGAGATGACTGGTGACCATCTAGTCACCGGAAATCTCTATCGTTGTGAGCCGGCCGATTCGTTCTCCGGGCCCCCGATGGCACGGGAGAGCCTGGAGAAGCACCGGATGGCGGCAGGAGGGGGGGATGTCCCCTCCCGCCGCCTATAAGAGCGATCAAGCGGCGGAACTGCGGCTATGATCATTGTTATGGTGCGCAGAATCACCGGCATGACAGAATGATATCTGAATGATGCCTGTAGATGCAGGCATCATTCAGATATCCCCCCTCAAAGTCAAGGATGTCATATGACGTCCTTGGTGGAGAAGTGGTTAAAGGGTCTGAGGGGGGCTGCTGCACACAGAAGGCTTTTTTATCTTAATGTATAGAGTGAATTAAGATAAAAAAAAAACTTTTTACTTTACAACCACTTTAAGTTACTGTGCTATGGGCTACTTGACCTTCTACTTTTTTTTCTAAATATAGTGGGCATGTAGTATAAGTGTGGAGGCTGTGCACAGCAAAGTATAAAAAAAATGCTAGGGAGTAGATTTGTTTTGGATGAGGAGACTTTGTGTTTCTATTTCACCTCCAGAAAAACCTTTACCCTTTTTCCTAGCATATTTGTATATTCACTGTCATGGCTTATGCACACTGCAGTACACATTCTCAGTCCACTCTCCTTATCTCACACACACATGAAAGGGTCAGATAGCAGTGGCACACATAGCTCTTCAATAGATAAGAAATGTAATTGACCTCTTGCTGGACAGGTCAGTATAACACTTTCTCCCTAGTATTCGTTTCCTTTTAATTTTCTTTTTGTGGTGACTGGGTCGCTTTGAAGTTGAACTCCAAGAATTGTACAAAACACACCCCTGTCATCACTCCCCATTCCCTGTAATGAAGTAATTAAAGTGGAAGTTCAGCCAAAACCAAAATCTAACCCTAAATCTGCTCGCAGCCACATTCATAGCCTAATCTGTCTAACCCTGTAAAGAAAAATCGCTATACATACCTTTTCTGAAGCTGATCTAGTCGTCTCCAATGGTGGCTGCTATGTAGAGCGAGACAGCTGACAACGGCTGGGAAATGTCTGGGAAGTGACGTCACCTATTGAGCTACTATGTGGCAGAGAGTAGGTTGAGCCAAGGTTCACACTGCCACTATGCGACACATCGCATGTGATTCACACAGGAATCACACCGCATTCCTGTGCAAATCACATTAAATGTCTGTTGCTGCACCAGAATCGCATCACATGGGTTTAGAAAAGGTATGTATAGCGATTTTTTCTTAACAGGGTTAGGTAGATTAGGTTTGGAATGCGGCTGAGAGTAGGTTTAGCAGGTTTTGGCCTAACTTCCACTTTAACTACTGCATTGCAGGGGATGGGGGGCTATGAAAGAGGTGTGCCTTGTGCAATTCTTGGAGTTCAACTTTAAAATTACCCAGTCACCACAGAAAGAAAATTAAAATCAATCGCACTGCGTTATGCAAGCTGTTTTGGGGTGTCATTAATTTAACATTGACACCTGCAGCAGATCGCATGAATGTCGTGCGATTTCAATGCAGTGTGGGAAATGCACAGGATTCGCTGCATTTCCTGCATCGCATCTATGGGAACCGATCATTAGTGATAGATAGCTTTTGTCTGAACTTCCACTTTAAATGCTTGTTAAGTCTTAGGATAGCTGAACAATGTGCAGTACTTACCTTATTTCTCGCTCTGGCACCCTCCTCTTCTCCCAGACTCTCTGGGTTGTGGGTGGGTCATCCTGAATATTTCTGGGTTTATTGGTCCTGCATTATACATGACAAAGTCAGCATGTGACTGCTGGCCAGAGTGCCTTAGAAAAGAGGCTTTGGTGGACTGGAGGCTCAGATAGAGAGAGACTGATGGAACGAGGAATAAGGTCACCTATACACCCCTAGACTTAGCAAGCATTTAACCCTTGTGTGGGAGGATGTGGAGCACTGCAAGGGAGTTTTTTGTGTAATTCCCAGAGTTTAGATTTAAAGGAATACTCACTTTGCATGAAGAGAGTTAGAGCCAGTTCACACCAGATGCAGTTCTATTCAGTTCTGTGTGCTTTTTTTCTGCACAAAATGCATGCACAGTAATTTCCATGTATTCCAATGGCTCTAGTTCACACCATGCAGTCAGTTTCCGGTCAGTTTCTGCACCGGAAACTGACCGGAAACTGACTGCATGTGTGAACTAGAGCCAAGAAAAGCCATTGGAATACATGGAAAACAGTGTGCATGCATTTTTAGTGCAGAAAAATGAACACATAACTATACGGAACTGCATCTTGTGTGAACTGGCCCTTAGTAAATTAAGTCAGTCTTGGTACGCTTTAAATGGCAAAAGGCATTTTTTTTTTTTTTGCTAGCATAAATACTTGATTGAGGTTAACACAGCTTCACTTTATTTGCTAAGCTCAGTAAACTTTCTTTGCAAAGTGAACTATCTGTATTCCTTTAGTAAATCAATAATTGTGACCCATTTTACTGCCATAAATACTGTATTTATTGGCGTATAACACTCACTTTTTTACCCTGAAAATGAAGCGTAAACTGTGCCTGCGTGTTATACGCAGGGGGCTGTGGAAAGTCTTTTTCCAGAAACTTCCCTCTTAAAGTTAGGGTGCGTGTTATACGCCTGTGCGTGTTATACGCCGATAAATACGGTAAGTAGCAAATAAAATGAATTTCTAAAAAACTTTAGAAAAGTTCTTGCTTTGTTATTAAGAATAAGAGATTGCGTTATATATTTCTTTGCTGTTCGTCTTCGGAGGAATTGGGTGCTCCATTCCATTGATAATAAATAATCCATTTTAAGTATATCATGTCCCCTGTCTTCAAACATCCACAAATATTTATGGAGGCATTATGTAGAAAAGCTTCATTCATACACCTAACCATTGCATTAACACATCTACAGTATATTCTGTTATGGTTTAGTGCCACCTAAAGAAAATACTCAATGCAGCTTGCTAAAGCAAGTGAACATTTTAAATACAGAGCTGACGACTTCCTGGTTTATTGAGCCTTCAGGGGCACAATAAATTCATTTTGCAATTATAGGAACACGCTGTCACTTGTATTGTGTTGGTGTGAGACGTTCAGTTGGGAAAATGTAGTGCTCTAGCAGTTCCTCCACGCTTGGCTGACCTAGACGTGATGTGTACTGGATTGGAGGTATAACAGGGTGTAGCAATTCCCCTGCTGAACTGCTACTGACGGAGCTGTCCACTGAAGCTGGTGCTGTACTGATGAGCAACAATGAAAGGCCAGCCAGGCAGAATAACTGGATCTCTAGTATTATCCTATAGCACCTGAATGGGAAGGACTGCTTGGGAAAATTATACAGGGTGCAATAGTTTTCTATGCCAGCAAACACATTTTTAAGAAAGACTGGGCCATTAAGTAAAGGTAAGTATATCTTGTGTTATACGTGATATGTTTAGTGCAGCAACCGTCTGCAATCATTATGGATGAAAACTAAAACATGGATGGTTACTGTAGGATGCTGCACTTTGAGCTAGCACATTAAATGTGCCCAAAATGTACTTAATGTTAACTTAGATATTTATGTGATTACAAAAGGCAAGCACATTTAGTTATAAACGGACCTGTTTTAGAGAATAGCATTTACAGGGCCATTCCACCCAAAAGTGGTGTTTTAGTTAAAGGTGACAAGCTGATTTAGCCGCTGGTTTCTTTATATGACTTGGGTACCCCATTAGTGAGATCCCCCTGTCACTGACTTTTGGATGTTCTTTTCCATCATTGCATGTTCTAGGACCTTCTATTGCATTCTTCATAATTTAAAATAAAATAAAAAATCTAGCAGGCATAGTGGGGCCCCTTTATAATGGCCACAGCAAGTGTCCAGACCGAGGAAGTCACATGTATATGTCACCAACAGAGTCACCAAAAGACACCAAACAGTTTAACTCTGTACTATTTGTTAAATCTTGTACTTTTAGTTTAGGGTTGTCTGACTCTTTAAAGCTAAAGTCCAGCAATAATGAAAATTAAAAAAGCCTATCCTACCCCCTTTAACTATTCTACCACCTAACTACCTAAAGTACCCACTACTACAATCTACCTAAAAGTTTAATTTGGTTACCTGAATCAGCAGTCACATGACACATCAGGTTTTACATCTTCTTTGTTTTAAACTGCAGAGAGGGAGGTTCCTTTTTTGGGTGCCAATGTTACTGCCTGGTGATATTAATACTCCCCATTGGTAGTCCATCGTCTGGGACCTCACAGGGTCCAGAAGACTTCAGAAACCTGATAATGACACAATGATGGGCTGCAAAACAACTAGTCACCAGCTGGCCGGGATTGCATCGGTGGATCACCAGTCTTCACAAGAGGAAGAGGCACTATGGAGGGTCATGTATTGGCAGGCAATTTTTTTAAGCTTGTGTGAATGAGTTTCAGTGGGTGGGTGGGAGGTAATGACAAGGGTTTAGTTTGTCTAGAGATAACCTTTAATATTAGTCATCCTTCAGGCAGGTTTTGCAAGGAACTTCCCAGCAGCCTTAGACATTAGTAAAGCCTGTGTACATTTTAACAACTGTGTTAAAGCCTAACCCCGGACATTTATTTTGTTTTGAATTGAGTGGATGACAATTAAAATGTATTTGAAGTTGTTATTTTTTTCTATGTCTGCACTGGATACAATATTTCCTACCTCCTGTTTATGTGACACCACTACAAAAAATGGGGGAGGGGTGTGGTTGTTACAGGGGCAGGAAGATAGGAAGAACAGTTCAAAAACTGTCAGAAGTTAAACATAACACATTGTACAAACATGTATTTTTGCTGATGTTTATGTTTCTGATTGGAGAAAAATCCCACCAGTTACTGTCCTGAAAGTAAGTGAGAGGAATCTCCTCAGTATCGACACAGACTTAAAGAGTTTGCTATACATTAATGCTCTAAAAAAAATAAAACATATTGGGGAGACCCCATACACACTTTACAACTTTTGTTGTCTGATTTCCTTTAGATTTAGCAAAACCATGTAGTGCAAGAGCTTGCCTGATTGATTACAAATTGAAACTCTTAAGGTTTTACCTCATATTATATGGTTTTGGTAAATCTGAAGGAAAAAAAATATACAAAAAAAGGCATAGTGTGTATCCAGCTAAAATGGGTGCACACAGAATCTGGCCAATCAGCCTTTAACTTCTAACTCAGCTTGATCAATGAAGCTTTGGAAATAAATCATAGAAGCTGATTGGTTACTGTGGTGTGCCAGTTTTAGTAAACCCCCCCTTTTGACTCAGGTTGTGCTTTAAAGTGGTTGTAAACTCTTACAAACCACTTAGACCTACAGGTAAGCCTAGATTAAGGCTTACCTGTAGGTGCTTGAAATATCTCCCAGACCTGCACGGTCTAGGAGACATTTGCATATCGCTGCATGGCGATTCTTTCTGCGCATGCGCCGGAGTTAGAAAGGGTACGCTGTGCCGTTTCTATTTCGGGTCATGTCGTTAAAGGCGGCTCCCGTGCGCATGCGCAGGAGTGGCGTTACGTGACGTCACGCGACTCCGGCCAGTCACAGAGTCGGAGTTTGCGGCTCCCGGAAGAAGAGGGGTGAGGAATGGACGCTCGCTACTAGCATAATGGGCGATGCATAGTAGCCCATTAGGCTTTACCTTTGTAGGGAACCAAAGAGGAAGTAACACCCATCAGGGTTTACTTCCTCTTTAAAACAGCTTTGTTTCAGTGGTGTCTTTTACAATCATACTGAAATTAGATAAGCACATTTTTGTCCATAAACATGCCTCCTACATGTAATAGAATTTAGGTCTAGCATTGTCTGGCAAAACTGGCACATATTAGAATGTCTGATGTGGTTGATAGCACCCTTGGGTTCCAAACATTTGTTAAATAGGCTTCATATTTTTAACCAATCTACCAGTTTTCCGAATGACTCTGGATATAGTAGCATGTTCCTGTGCTGTATGCCTAGCCACTGCAGAGAATTAGCACCCACAGTGAGTTTTAAATTACACTGTAACATTGATCCAGACACTGAAAGATACAGAATTATTTTACCTTATATGGTTAGCGAACTTCATCTCTTAATGATAGGCTCTTTTAAAGTAAATCTGTAGCTATAAAATACGTAGGAAACTGACACTTTTTTTGCTACTTGTTCATAATGTACTCCAGGAGTCTCAAATCCTGGAGTGTACTAATAAGCAAATAGCAGACAGCTCTTGTGATCTGACCTGCCTCACCCCTGCCCTCATTTCCTATGTCACACAATTGGCTGATCACTGTGATTGTGGTGACTTTATTATTTAAGGGAGATAAAGGGGGAAGGGCAAGATCTGGTGATGATCACGGTGAGAGCTGGTGATCAATACACTCCAACATTTGAGGCACGCTACAGAAAAACTGTCATGACCTGGAGAAGCCTATTGTCCAAAGTGTCTGTTTGCTATTTATCCTATAGCTCAGGTCCACTTAAAAATGTAAAATTAAGTTAAAAAAAATGTTAGAAGTTAGAATATATGTGGTATAAAACACTTTGTCTCTTCTGCCAATCATCTCCTCTTCCTTTATCTTACCATTTATTTTTTTATTAGTATGTGTGTTTGTGTGTGTGTATGCTGCCTGTGCAGGGAACTGTACACTCTCACTCTACTCTCGGCATCTGCAAGATGATAAGTATAGAGCTGGGTGCAGAGATGTATGAGAATTAAATCATCGCTTTCTTCTTAAAGGCTGGATGTCAAGTGCAGAAAAATGTATTCAGAAGATGGAATTGGTGGTGACAGAGCAGTGATGTGGACCACACACGTGAGCACTGGTGGAAGACAAACTGGCCACAATGTGTACGTTATAGTAGGTGTTTATGTGGTCCCATCAATCTCAAGTTCTACTTTAGATCAGGTACACAAATAGTTACCATATGTTCGATTTCCACTCTTATGCCGCGTACACACGATCATTTTTCCCGTCGGGAAAAATGACATTTTTTCCTTTGGACGAGAAAAACGATCGTCTGTGGGCTTTTTGCCGTTTTTCCCGACGGGAAAAACGGCATTAATCACGATGAGAAAAATTAGAACATGTTCTAATTTTTCTCGTCGTTTTTCCTGACATTTCTTCCGCGGCAGTGTTTCCCATAGGGAAACACTGCCGCGGAGCCCATAGACGATCGTTTTTCTCGTCATTTTAAAAAATGACGAGAAAAATGACCGTGTGTGGGGAACAAGCTGTTCCCTCGTTTAAAATGTCATTATTCACGGCGGTTTTTAAACCGCCGTGAATAATGATCGTGTGTACGCGGCATTAAAGTAGACCCATACTCAAAAAAATCAAGATTCTTCTGGAGAATATTTAATAAAATGTGTAGATGGGGAGTTTGACACGGGAAAGCAAAGCCTTTCTTCTTTAGCAAAATGGTTACTTCCATATGGAGACAGTACATAACAAGGCAAGCAAAAATGATAGGCCGATACAAAAGTATAGGCAGGTCAATGTAATGAGCAGTTAAAGAAAACCAATAAAAAGCAAGGCGCTAGCACATATATAGCAATTACATATACTCAAACAGTGAATAATAATCCAGATAAGCTTGAAAGTCCAAAATAGTGAAACAAATGTGAAAAAAAATTTGGAAAATATCACAGTCCAGAAAAAATATATATTCCTAAATCATTCCAGGGAAAACTCCAATCACCATGTTCCTGTTTGTAATGTCGCGTACACGCGATTGAAATTTCCGCCGGAAAAACCTTGGATGGTTTTTCCGACGGAATTCCGCTCAAGCTTTTCTTGCATACACACGGTCACACAAAAGTTCTCTGAACTTTCGACCGTCAAGAACGCGGTGACGTACCACACTACGACGAGCCGAGAAAATTAAGTTCAATGCTTCCGAGCATGCGTCAAATTGTTTCCGAGCATGCGTAGGAATTTTGCGCGTCGGAATTACTACAGACGATCTGAATTTCCGATAGGAACTTTTTCAGTCGGAAAAATAGAGAACCTGCTCTCAATCTTTTGTTGGCAGAAATTCCGACAGCAAAAGTCCGATGGAGCTTACACACAGTCGGAAATTCCAACCAAAAGCTCACATCAGACTTTTCTTGTCGGAATTTCCGATCGTGTGTACGCGGCATAAGGGTGTCGCAAATACTTTTAATAAAAGGTGCTCCACCACAGTATGTACAAAATGCACGCTTACCGACAACATCTATAATTTGCGCCTTTGGTGTCTTAGGGCAGTGTTTCTGAACTCCAGTCCTCAAGGCGCCCCAACAGGTCATGTTTTCAGGATTTCCCTCAGATGAAACGGCTGTGGTAATTACTCAGGCAGTGAAACTGATCAAATCACCTGTGCAAAATAATGGAAAGCCTGAAAACATGACCTGTTAGGGCGCCTTGAGGACTGGAGTTCAGAAACACTGTCTTATGGTACCACCCTTTTGCATGTTGTATTCACAGAAGCCACCCTGGTAGTTAAATATGGGAAATTGCCAACAGCTTTTCTCCTCAGGCAGAAGTGTCCGAGACCCAGGGAAAAACAAATAATAATCCCAGATAGTGTAATAACATTTTATTAACCACTTAACGACCGCCCACTGTAAATATACGTCGGCAGAATGGCACCGACAGGCAGAATCACGTACATATACGTGATTGCCTTTGTATAGTTGGGGGGTCCGATCGGACCCCCTTCTTTACAGTGGGTGGTCGTTTTACCTTCGGGAGCGATCTGGAATGAGGGGACGGCCGTTTGATTCCGGCCACCCCCTCTCGATCGCTCCCGGCGAATGAGAGAGCTTCCCCTGCCTGCCAGGAAGGAGGAAGTGATGTCATCTCTCCTGCGGCGCTCACATATACTGAGCGCCGTACAGGGGAAGATGCAGGTTAGTACACAAAACAGCACACTGACACCAGGACACATAGGCAAATAAATCGCCCCCCCCAGATCACCCCCCAGCCCCCCCCAGCCCCCAGTCACAGTGTCACTGATTGCAGTGACCATTTATTTAGTGATCACTGCAATCAGTGACATTTGTGACTGTAAAAGTGTCACTACATTTAGTTTTAGGTCCAGTGTAGCCCCCTAACCCCCCCCTAATAAAGGTTTAACCCCCTGATCACCCCCCAGATAACCCTTTCACCCCCTAGCACTGCCGTCGCTAAGCAATCATTTTTCTGATCGATGTCTTAGCGTCGGTGATGCTGATCGGTAGCCAGTAATTTTTTTTAGATTCGCCGCAGGTTTTTATAGCGTCCGGTACCCCCATATATTACCTAATGAAGGTTTAACCCCCTTGATCGCCCCCCAGGTAACCCTTTCACCCCCTATCACCACTGTCACTAAGCGATAATTTTTCTGATCGATGTCTTAGCGTCGGCGATGCTGATCGGTAGCCAGTAATTTTTTTTAGGTTCGCCGCAGGTTTTTATAGCGTCGGGTACCCCCATATATTACCTAATAAAGGTTTAACCCCCTTGATCACCCCCCAGGTAACCCTTTCACCCCCTAGCACCGCCGTCGCTATGCGATCATTTTTCTGATCGATGTCTTAGCGTCGGTGATGCTGATCGGTAGCCAGTAATTTTTTTTAGGTTCGCCGCAGGTTTTTATAGCGTCGGGTACCCCCATATATTACCTAACAAAGGTTTAACCCCCTTGATCGCCCCCCAGGTAACCCTTTCACCCCCTATCACCACTGTCACTAAGCGATAATTTTTCTGATCGATGTCTTAGATGCTGATCGGTAGCCAGTAATTTTTTTTAGGTTCGCCGCAGGTTTTTATAGCGTCGGGTACCCCCATATATTACCTAATAAAGGTGTAACCCCCTTGATCACCCCCCAGGTAACCCTTTCACCCCCTAGCACCGCCGTCACTATGCGATCATTTTTCTGATCGATGTCTTAGCGTCGGTGATGCTGATCGGTAGCCAGTAATTTTTTTTAGGTTCGCCGCAGGTTTTTATAGCGTCAGGTACCCCCATATATTATCTAATAAAGGTTTAACCCCCCTGATCGCCCCCAGGTAACCCTTTCACCCCCTATCACCACTGTCGCTAAGCAATCGTTTTTATGATCGTTGTCTTAGTGTCGGTGATGCCGATAGGTAGCCAGTAATTTTTTTTTAGGTTCACCGTCAGATTTTTATATAGCGTCAGGTACCCCCATATATTACCTAATAAAGGTTTTAACCCCCTAATTGCCCCTAGTTAACCATTTCACCAGTGATCATCATATAAGTGTTACGGGTGACGCTGGTTAGTTAGTTTGCTTTTTATAGTGTCAGGGCACCCGCCGTATATAACCCAATAAAGGTTTAACCCCCTGATCGCCCGGCGGGTGATATCAATTAGGTTTTAGCGTCAGAGAGGGTCTGCGTCACACCCCAGGCAGCGTCAGGTTAGTGCCAGTAGAGCTAACACCCACACGTGAAGCATACACCCCCCTTAGTGGTATAGTATCTGATCAGCTCAATATCTGATCTGATCAGATCTATACTAGCGTCCCCAGCAGTTTAGGGTTCCCAAAAACGCACTGTTAGTGGGATCAGCCCAGATACCTGCTAGCACCTGCGTTTTGCCCCTCCGTCCAGCCCAGGCCACCGAAGTGCAGTATCGATCGATCACTGTCACTTGCAAAACACAACACACATAACTGCAGCGTTCGCAGAGACAGGCCTGATCCCTGCGACTCCAGTGCTGTAGGAGGTGATTTCACCACCACAGTTAAAAAAAAAAAGCATATATGCCAAAGCATTGGGGCAGCAGGAGCGGAGGAGCGATTTTGCTCCTAATGCCGCGTATATACGGTCAAAATTCCGACGGAGGCTTGCCCGTGGAAAAGTCTGACCATGTGTACGCGGCATAACTTTTGCGAGAAGATGCCCCCATGCTTCGGCATATATAAATGGTGCATGTATGCCCATCATTAGAAGTGGGTGGATGAAGGGCGGTATTCTAATGGTGGGCATACCCACCGATCAATCTTTTTTTTTCGTTCAGCCAACAGGCTGCATGAAAAAAAAGATTACAATACATGTCCAACAAGGACCAGCAACGTACTGGTATGTTGCTGGACTTTGAATGTTTATACCAGAATGATGCCTGCGGGTTTAGGTATCATCTTGGTATCATTCTTTTCAGCCAGCGGCCGGCTTTCATGTAAAAGCAATCCTAGTGGCTAATTAGCCTCTGGACTGCTTTTACAAGCAGTGGGAGGGAATGCCCCCCCCGGATATAAAAAGCGCCATTGGGAAATTGGGAAAGCATTTTATCACACCGATCTTGGTGTGGTCAGATGCTTTGAGGGCAGAGGAAAGATCTAGGGTCCAATAGACCCCAGTTTTTTCAAAAAAGAGTACCTGTCATTACCTATTGCTATCATAGGGGATATTTACATTCCCTGAGATAACAATAAAAGTGATAAAAATAAATAAATATGGAAGCAACAGTTTAAAAATAAAATAAAAAAGCAAAGTTAATAATAAAAAAAAAGCACCCCTGTCCTGCCCTGCTCTTGCCCAATGGCGAACGCAAGCGTCGGTCTGGCGTCATATGTAAACAGCAATTGCACCATGCATGTGAGGTATCACCGCGAAGGTCAGATCGAGGGCAGTAATTTTAGCAGTAGACCTCCTCTGTAAATCTAACGGGGTAACCTGTAAATGCTTTTAAAGACTTTTAAAAATGTATGTAGTTTGTCGCCAATGCGCGTTTGTGCGAAATTTTAAAGCATGTCGTGTTTGGTATCTATGTACTCGGCCTAAGATCATCTTTTTTATTTCATCAAACATTTGGGCAATATAGTGTGTTTTAGTGCATTAAAATTAAAAAAAGTGTATTTTTTCCCCAAAAAATGCGTTTGAAAAATCGCTGCGCAAATACTGTGTAGAAAAAAAAATGCAACACCCACCATTTTATTCTGTAGGGCCTTTGCTGTAAAAATATATATAATGTTTGGGGGTTCAACATAATTTTCTTGCAAAAAAAAATATGTTTTCATGTAAACAAAAAGTGTCAAAAAGGGCTTTGTCTTCAAGTGGTTAGAAGAGTGGATGTAAGCTTCCTAATGTTGTGTATAAAATGCCAGAACAGTTCAAAACCCCCCCAAATGACCCCATTTTGGAAAGTAGACACCTCAAGCTATATACTGAGAGGCATGTCGAGTCCATGGAATATTTTATATGTTGACACAAGTTGCGGAAAAAATAAATTTTTTATTTTTTATTTATTTTTTTGCACAAAGTTGTCACTAAATGATATATTGCTCAAACATGCCATGGGCATATGTGGAATTACACCCCAAAATACATTCTGTTGCTTCTCCTGAGTACGGGGATACCACATGTGTGAGACTTTTTGGGAGCCTAGCCGCGTACGGGACCCCAAAAACCAATCACCGCCTTCAGGCTTTCTAAGGGTGTCAATTTTTGATTTCACTTCTCACTGTCTATCACAGTTTCGGAGGCCATGAAATGCCCAGATGGCACAAAACCCCCCCAAATGACCCCATTTTGGAAAGTAGACACCCCAAGCTATTTGCTGAGAGGTATTGTGAGTGTTTTGCAGAGCTCGCTTTTTGTCACAAAGTTTTGAAAATTGAAAAAAAAAAAAAAAAAAAAAATGTTCTTTCTTCATTTTCAAAAACAAATGAGAGCTGTAAAATACTCACCATGCCTCTCAGAAAACAGCTTAGGGTGTCTACTTTCCAAAATGGGGTCATTTTGGGGGGTTTTGTGCTATTTTGGCATTTTATGGCCTTCAAAACTGTGATAGGTAGTGAGGAGTGAAATCAAAAATTTGCGCCCTTAGAAATCTTGGAGGCGGTGCTTGGTTTCCGGGGTCCCGTACGTGGCTAGGCTCCTAAAAAGTCCCACACATGTGGTATCCCCGTACTCAGGAGAAGCAGCAGAATGTATTTTGGGGTGCAATTCCACATATAACCATGGCATGTGTGAGCAATATATCATTTAGTGACAACTTTTTGTAATTTTTTTATTTTTATTTATTTTTTGTCATTATTCAATCACTTGGGACAAAAAAAAAATATTCAATGGGCTGAACAGGCCTCTCAGCAATTTCCTTGGGGTGTCTACTTTCTAAAATGGGGTCATTTGGGGGGGTTTTGTGCTATTTTGGCATTTTATGGCCTTCAAAACTGTGATAGGTAGTGAGGAGTGAAATCAAAAATTTGCGCCCTTAGAAATCCTGAAGGCGGTGCTTGGTTTCCGGGGTCCCGTACGTGGCTAGGCTCCTAAAAAGTCCCACACATGTGGTATCCCCGTACTCAGGAGAAGCAGCAGAATGTATTTTGGGGTGCAATTCCACATATAACCATGGCATGTGTGAGCAATATATCATTTAGTGACAACTTTTTGTAATTTTTATTTTTTTATTTTTTTTTGTCATTATTCAATCACTTGGGACAAAAAAAAATATTCAATGGGCTCAACATGCCTCTCAGCAATTTCCTTGGGGTGTCTACTTTCTAAAATGGGGTCATTTGGGGGGGTTTTGTACTGCCCTGTCATTTTAGCACCTCAAGAAATGAGATAGGCAGTCATAAATTAAAAGCTGTGTAAATTCCAGAAAATGTACCCTAGTTTGTAAACGCTATAACTTTTGCGCAAACCAATAAATATACGCTTATTGACATTTTTTTTACTAAAGACATGTGGCTGAATACATTTTGGCCTAAATGTATGACTAAAATTGAGTTTATTCGATTTTTCTTATAACAAAAAGTAGAAAATATCATTTTTTTTCAAAATTTTCGGTCTTTTTCCGTTTATATCGCAAAAAATAAAAATTGCAGAGGCAATCAAATACCATTAAAAGAAAGCTCTATTTGTGGGAAGAAAAGGACGCAAATTTCGTTTGGATACAACATTGCATGTCCGCACAATTTACAGTTAAAGCAGCGCAGTGCAAAATTCTGAATTCACCTCTGGTCCTTTAGCTACCAAATGGTCCGGGGCTTAAGTGGTTAAAAGCCAAAGCAAGGATAAAATAGATATTTTCCACTTACATTTAACGGTGCTATAGTCAGAAAGTTCTGATCGTAATGACATGTAGGTGTAACCTCAGCTTACCTATTTTTTTCATTGTGTATTCAGGTTTATGAACTGTTTACTTTAAGAGCTTGCATTAGATCTCTGCTTATTAATTCTAGCTGGCATGTAAACCAACATTAAATTCCTATTAAATGTGATTAACTGCGGCAGAGAAAAAGGGTCAGATCTTCAATGCAGATAGCATTTTTATTTCTTTTTTTGCCACAAAAAAATAACTATGGACATACAGTATAGAGTATACATTGTGATTCTTCTTTCAAAAGCATTGAGGCAATATTCCTGTCATTTTGTGTGTATCAGTATCATCTCTTGTACTGCAACATTCCCAGACCACATGTAATAAAGAAAAAAAATGCGCTTAGACTAATATATACCAAATTAAATAAATTTAAAATAAAAATAAAGGCAGCAGCAATAATGCGATAAACATAAACAAACATATAAAAGAAGAAAAACTGCGCCAACATGTAAATAAAGCAATCCTAAATAATGTCGATGATGAAAGGATGGTAAACAGTCCAAAGATGTGACCCAGAAATATTATTAAATCTGAAGGGAGGGATCCCATAGGCTGGAAATAGTCCAAACAGTACAATATAGTACCACTGTGTTTGACACCGGAATAACCACCACCATAAAAAATGGCTGCTTACCGGACGCAAGCAAAAGTACACAGTTGGCTATAACCCAGCCGTGGCCTTTAGCTTGTAGTAGTGGATGAGAGGAATCCAATCGAAGCAACCCCAGACACTCCCCCGGTTTGTAGTATGGACCTCTTGATGGCTCTGTTGCAACAATATAGGAGAGAAGACCATAGGGTGATATCGTAATAATAGGGTAGATAACTATAGACCACCACCGTGATGAGCAAAAATCGTGACCACCACCCTAGTAACAATGGCTGCTTACCAGAAGCAAGAAGGAGCACGCTGTCGGCTATAGCCTAGCCACGGTCTCTAACTTGCACATAGTGGACCCGATCACAGACCCCCAGGACACTCCTCCAGTCTGCATGAGACACTACTGATACTCCATATAGGGTGCCAGAAAGAAGGGGGGAGACCATAGGGTGATATCTTCTAAAACCGTGTTTATTTATAAAAAGTAGCGTACTTACGAAAAAAAAAGCAGGTTCAGTAAGCATAAAAAACATGCCGGCCGGCATAAACAGGAGCCCTTCCTCGGTCCCTTCCCAGACCACATATTTTAGCTGTATGCCTGCGTTATTTATAGAGTTAGTGTTGGGTTTACTTTTGACAACTGCTTAAAATTGTTGTATAGGTAAAACAGCAGCATTGAACAGTGGTATGGATTCATTAGATGTGTCAATTTTAGGCTAATTGCATATAAGCCCCATGTTGTGTGCATGTCCTTTTCTTGTTAAAGAAGAAAAAGACACCAAGGAAATGAACAACTGCCTTAAAAAAAGGATAATCAGCAACAGTGGATAAAAAATTTAGAATATATTAATTTAGCCTTGGTTACTAGGCATTCTTTTGATAGAGGAGGACGCTCAGTGATGTCACCACGCTCGAGGAGTGAGGCTTCTGGTATGCCGGCCGGCAATATACTTCTATCTAAGCTGTTTTTACTATTGCTAATTGCCGTGATCTGAGTGTATGCGGAACCAACCGGGTGGAACACCGCTGCTGCTAAAGGAGGATTTCTGCTGTCACTGAAAGGCCGCGGCTGGGTTACAGTCGGTTGTCCCAAACCGCTTGCCTTCTGGTAAGCTGCTCCCCTTACTTTTGGTGGTGGATAACTCACATTAAGTGCTGAAAATTCACGGTGGTGTTGTGCTTCTTCAACCTAAGGAAGAGTGGATTTTGTCTCAGTTCAAGTTCTTTGAACTGTGTATTGGACTTTCACTTGTCCTAATAGCTGTTGAAATCATTTATCTGGACTCAATATTGTTCATTGGGATAAGAGGGGTGGGGCAGTCTTTTCTTTATTATATTTTCTTTTGATACACTTTTACATATCCTGAAACTCTAGCCCAGACATTTTTATTTTTTTTGAAAAAGTGGAGGAGTCTTAAAATTGGCTATGAGGTTTTAATTACTTTCTGTGTCCTATTACTTTCCGTTTTGGAAATCACACTGGCATTGAGAGGAAATCACTCCAATTTGGACACAGGCAACTTTAGGGCTCATGCACGCTGCATCTCAAATAAGCTGCTACTACAGCCTTTTGAGCTTTTTTGGGCTCTCATTTTTTCTGCCTGGAAACTCCCCTTCATGTTAGCCAATGTATCCATGCACACTATGGGGGTTATTTACTAAATGCAAATCCACTTTGCACTACAAGTGCAAAGTGCACTTGAAATTGCACTGAAAGTGCACTTGGAAGTGCAGTCGCTGTAGATCCGAGGGGGACATGCAAGGAAAATAAAAAACAGCATTTCTCTTACCATCCATGGACTGACACAGTGTCTCTTTACACTTTACACGTGGGTTATGTCCCTGCTTGCAGGAGAAGACCTAGGCAGAATGTGAAATGTTATACATACATTCTAAAAGCCAGAGCTGAACAGCCCCACCCAGGGGGCGGTCCCTCCGGACATAACCCTCCCACTACAGTCAGCAGACTTCAGTTCGTAACAAAGCAGTACAAACTTAAAAGGAAGGGTGGGTGCCGTGTCAGTCCATGGATGTCAGAGAAAAGGATTTTACGGTGAGTACAAAAAATCCTATTTTCTCTTACCATCCATGGACTGACACGGTGTCTCTTTACACTTTACACGTGGGATGTCCCAAAGCAGTGTCAAGAGGGATGGGAGCAGTATAAATGGAAAAACCAAAACTTCACTCCAATAAGTCAGCAGACTTCAGTTTTTTTCTGCCTAGCAGAAGGAGAAGACGTGGCTGTCTCAGGAGCCAGTCTCCTGACCTATTTTTATTCCTTTTCTGGAATTCTTCTTTATTTTATTTTTGAGAATTTTCTATCAACTGTCGGCTGGGCAACAGGTTGGGTACAAGATATCCTCGTAGTCTTCCCTGTCCGACCATCGAGCGTGCTGATCCTCGCCTTGTTTGCGTGAGACTCAGTTCACGACAGGCCCCATGACTCCAGGGGTGGCCGGGTTTGCTTTCATGCTCCCACGGTCCTCTCAAGACTGAACAGTTCCTGACTGACTGTATCTTTCGCGGTGGACCGGGCCGACAGCTACTCAGTACTGCACTGTGATAGTCCTGTCAGAAACACACCAGTGGGTCCCTCAGGGGACGGGTAAGTAGTCTCTCCTGCCTGCAGGTGAGTACAAAAGGCTGTGTGTTTCTCTGTGGGGGATTTTCCCTGTCTCCCCCTGTATTTCATTGTCACTCTCTGTCACCATTGCTGGCGCTGTGCTGTGTGGGGTGCCTGGGGGTCACACTGTTCTTGGAGGGGCTAATGCTGGTCTGCAGATATGCTTGGGGCCTTTTTTGTGTGTTTTGGGGCCTGAGCGCCGAATTTGTGTGTGTGTGCTGTTTTTTTCACTTTTGCTGAGTCATGGCGGCCATCTTGCCGCGGATCGCCTCAGTGAAGTGCGGCGGCCCTTTTCTTGTAGCCCGCGCGCTCTTCAGCACTAGTTTTGGCCTCTAGCGCTGCTGTAACAGCGCGAATCTCCTCACAATCTCCTCACAGCTCACCAGCGCTGACACAGCGCGGTACAGACAGCGGAACTGAGCGGTCCCTGGTCCGGTTTGGTGAGTCCCCTGGGCACCCCCTCCTCAGTCAGCACAGCCTGTGGGTGGACTTTTTATCTGAGGAGTCTCAGAGGGGGGCAATATGGAGTCTCTGTCACCAGCTTCCCCTAAATGTCAGTGGACAACAGGCAGTGCTTCAGCACCTGCGGTCCCTAGGGACCAGTTGTGGGCAGTCCTGGAATCATTTCTGACCAGGATGGGAGCTGTGTGCAAGCGCAAGGGAGCAAAAAAGCGCCCTCTCCCCACTTTACTTCATGAGGGCAGTGCGCTGATTCAGATATGGGCCTAGCCACTACCGCTCAGGACCCTAGTTCTGAATGTATTGGATGGTTTTGAACAGGACATTCCTTATGAGGAAAACTCCAGTTCTGAGTCAGTAAATGACAGGGCGCTTGTTAGTGTACTCATGACTGCGGTGAGGGACACTCTCAAGCTAAAATGCTGCGGATGCAGAACCTCAGGCGGATACAGCCTCCTTTGGTTCTTTTAAGGCCAGGCCTTCTGAAGAGGTTTTTCCATATGTACTTTCTTTGATAAGGTCTGGGAAAAGCCGCAGAAGAATTTTTTTATGGTCCTGCGGCGTTTGTCTATCAGATACCCCTTGAAGATGCCCTACTTAAAAAGCGGGCTTCTCCCCCAGGGTCGACCCTCCAGTCACCCGGTTGAACAAGGCCATCACTCTCCCGATGGAGGGGACTCCTGCATTTGAGGACCCCACTGACAGGAGGTCAGAAGTGGTGAGCAGAGCCATGTTTGCCTTGTTGGGATCCGCCCTACGGCCTGTGGTAGTGGCGACCCTTGTGTCTTAAACACTTACAGGTTGGGCAAAAATGTTGCACCTAGCTGTACAGGAGCATAATCTTCCTCCAGACACAGTTGCTTTGGCCCACCAACTGGTTCAGGGCCTGGTTTATGTGTGCGACGCCACGTTGGACGCGGCCCCTTTAATATCCAGGGCCTCTGTCTCGGCGGTGGTATTGCGTCGTCTTATCTGGTTGAAGTGCTGGTCTGCCTTAGGAAGCTCCTGACGGATCTACCATTTAAAGGTGGTAGACCTTTCGGTGCTGCTCTGGATGACATCGTCATGGATGTCATGGGAGGTAAAAGCACTCTTCTTCCTTAGACTAGCAAGGGTGAGGAGGCCCGCCGCAAACAGGGGCCTTCCTTTCCAGCAAAATGGGGTTTTTTTGTCAGTCAGAGTCCACGGGTAGGCCCTCTCAGACTGACGGCAGTGCGGCTGGTGGGCACAAGTGCTCCTGGGTGTGTAAGCCGAACAAGCGGCTCCCAAGCCCGCCTCCGCGTGAAGTCTTGCCTCCGCCCGACTCTGGGGTGGGACGACGACTTCGCAGGTCACGAATCGGTGGTCCTCCCGAATCTCCGACTGGTGGGTGTGCGAGGAGGTCACCTCAGGATACAGGATAGTATTCCGATCCTGGCCCCCAGACAGATTCTTACCCTCAAATCTTCCTCTCCTTCCTACCTGTCGGGCAGCCCTCTTGGGGGCTGTACAGGATTTGATCAGGTCTGGAGTGATTGTGCCGGTTCCGTCACAGCAGAGTTTTCAGGGATTCTACTTGAATCTGTTTGTCATCCCAAAAATAGGACGTGGTTCGACCTATCCTGGACCTCAAGGCCCTGAATGCCTTCGAGAAGGTGCAGAAATTCCGCATGGAATCCATTCGCACGGTGATCGCTACACTCCACCAAAGGGATTTTCTTCTGGCGTCCTTGGACTTCAAGGACGCCTACTTGCATGTTTCCGATCTGCGCAAGTCACCAGAAGTTTCTGCGCTTTGCGATCAGCGTAGCCCACTATCGATTGTGGCTCTTCCTTTCGGCCTAGCCTCGGCACCAAGCGTGTTCACCAAGGTGCTTGCTCTGGTTCTAGCCTTCTGTTACAGCGAGGTATTGCTGTCGTGGGCTATCTGGACGATCTTCTGCTAAGAGCAGAAAGTGGATCAGACTTAGAGGAAAGGTGACTATCGTCAATTAGACCCTCAGGGACTCGGGTGGTTCCTGAACATTCAGGAGTCAGTCCTGGTCCCGACTCAGTGTCTGGAGTATCTAGTTCTGATTCTGGACTCCTTGGAGGCAAAGGTATCCTACCTCTGGAGAAGTTGCTGACACTTCAGTCTGCGGTGCGGGTGCTGACATCCCAAAAATGGTTGTCAATCCGTTTTTTGCATGAGAGTCCCGAGACTCGTGGTGGCCTCCTTCGCGGCCATTCCGTATGCCCAATCACACACCAGGGCATTGCAGAAGGAGATCTTGTCCACCTGGGACAAATCCCCGTTGTCCTTGGATCTTCAGATCCTGGTGATTCACCTGGTCAGGGCGCCCCTGACATGGTAGTTGAGCTCTTCGGTCAGGAAAGTCGTTCCCCTCCCATCCAATGGACGGTACTCACGACGGACACCAGCCTGATGGGCTGGGGTGGAGTCTGGGGAGTCCTGTCGGCTCAGGCCTTGGACTCCGGACGAGCCCGTTTACCAATCACTGTTCTGGTAATACAGGCCATCGGACTGTGTCTCTCCTCAGGTCAGAGAGAGTACGGGGTCGCTCCATCAGGAGCCAGTCGGACACCGCCACGGCGGTGGCGTATGTAAACCATCAAGGGGGAACTCGGAGCTCAGCTGTGGCTTCCGAGGTAGTCCGTATCCTGAAGTGGGCCGGAAGAAACGTGCCGGCTCTGTAGGCCATTTTACATTCTGGGCATAGACAATGGGCAGGCGGACTATCTGAGTCGCCAATCGCCAGACACCGGACCAAGAAGAGTGGTCCTAGCATATTTCAACTCCTTTACCGACGGTGGGGCACGGTGGATGTGGACCTGATGGCCTCTCGACTCAATCGCAAGGGTCGAGGTTGTGGCCAGATCCAGGGATCCTTGGGCGATGCCTCGGATGCGTTGGTGGCCCCATAGGGTCCTTATCGCCTGATATAAACTCCGGCGATCCTAATTGTTCCGGAATGGCCTCAGCATCACTGGTACGCTGATCTGGTACGTCTCGTCGCGGACGTTCCCTGGCGGTTGCCGATGAGGGAGGACCTTCAGTCAAAAGGTCCTATGTTTCATCCGGCTTACAGTCTCTGGCTTTAACGGCAGGGCTGTTAAAAGCCAGGTGTTGAGGGACCGAGGTCTCTCGGACTCGGTCATTTTGACCATGTTAAGGACACGGAAGTCTTCCTCCAGGCAGATCTATCACCGTACCTGGAAAGCTTATATCGCCATGTGCGAAGCGCTGGACTGGCGTCCTCGGACGTATTCCGTCCCCAGAATCCTGCATCCTCTGCAGTGTGGAGTGACCCAAAAGCTTGCTTTGAGTACCATCAAGGATCAGATTTCGGCCTTGGCCGTCTTCTTTCAGCGACCTCTAGCGGGTCATTTTCTTGGTTAGCACATTGTGTTGGGGGTTCGCCATGTGCTCCCTCCTGTCAAGCCTCCTCTCCCACCGTGGGATCTGAATTTGGTGCTCTCGGTCCTCCAGGAACCTCCTTTTGGGAATATCTGGGATATTCCCCTCTTGTCTTGTCTCAGAAGGTGGCCTTTTTAGTGGCAATCACTTCTGTTTGACGAGTGTCTGAGTTGGCGGCTTTGTCCTGCAAGTCGCCATATTTAGTCATCCATAAGGATAAGGCGGTGTTGCATCCGCGACCTTCCTTTTTTGCCAAAGGTGGTGTCGACCTTTCACCTACATGAGGACATTGCCCTCCCGTCCTTGTGTCCTGACCCATCGCATCCCAGAGAGTTTGCGCTGCACATATTGGAGGTGGTACGAGCCTTACAGGTGTACCTGTCTGCTACTGCTTCTATTCGGAAGTCCGACTCACTGTTTGTGACTGTCTCTGGTCCATAACAGGGCCAAGCGGTTTCGTCTGCCATAATTTTTAGGGGAATCAGACAAACCGTCATTCAAGCCTATGCTCTCAAAGGGCGGGCGCCTCCCTTTCCGGTTACGGTGCATTCCACCAGGACAATTGGTGCTTCCTGGGTTTCCCAACATCAAGCGTCGGTTGCACAAATGTGCAAGGCGGCGACCTGGTCGTCTGTTCATGTCTTTTAAGTTTTATAAGGTTAATGTGGCTGCATCTTCGGATGCTTCCTTCGGCCGCAGGGTGCTGCAGGCCGCTGTTTAAAGTTGCGACTCCTCCGTTGAGGAGCTCTGCCTTATTGGAGTGAAGTTTTGGTTTTTCCATTTATACTGCTCCCATCCCTCTTGACACTGCTTTGGGACATCCCACGTGTAAAGTGTAAAGAGACACCGTGTCAGTCCATGGATGGTAAGAGAAAATAGGATTTTTTGTACTCACCGTAAAATCCTTTTCTCTGACATCCATGGACTGACACGGCACCCACCCTTCCTTTTAAGTTTGTACTGCTTTGTTACGAACTGAAGTCTGCTGACTGTAGTGGGAGGGTTATGTCTGGAGGGACCGCCCCCTGGGAGGGGCTGTTCAGCTCTGGCTTTTAGAATGTATGTATAACATTTCACATTCTGCCTAGGTCTTCTCCTGCAAGCAGGGACATAACCCACGTGTAAAGTGTAAAGAGACACCGTGTCAGTCCATGGATGTCAGAGAAAAGGATTTTACGGTGAGTACAAAAAATCCTATTTTTAGCTTGCACATGATTGGATGATAAAATCATCAGAGCTTCCCCTAATTTCAGATATACCCCTCAGATTTACAGCAACTGCACTTCCAAGTGCACTTTCAGTGCAATTTCAAGTGCATTTTGCACTTGTAGTTTGCACTTGTAGTGCAAAGTGGATTTGGCTTTTTCGTAAATAACCCCCTATGGCTTTTTCAGGCTCTTACAGGCAGAACCCCCCCCCCCCCCCCTACCAAACTCATGTTTTTGAGTAGAGCTTTCGAGCAGAAAAGACGCCAAAGTGCCCAAACGTGCAAAACATTGCAAAAAAGCGTGAAAAAGCTCAAATAAGCTCAAAAATGCACACAAAAAACAAAAAATTAAGGGTTTGTGAAGAAAAAACACTTATGCTCAAAAATGCTCATAAAAGCTCAAAGAAGCTTGAAGAAGCTCAATAAAAACGTCTTCAAGCAGAAATAACCTAGTTAGCTATACAGTAATTAAAATATAATTTTAGTAATATTTGCCCTTTCCCTGTGCTATAGGCTGCACAGTGCACAGGGGCACACATCTTATTAAATTGGGGAGGTGAGTATTTCATAAATCATGCTATTTTATTAGCCCTGTATTTAGAAACCAGGGCCGCCATCAGGGGGGTACAGGCATTACAACTTTAAGGTTCTCAGTTCGCGGCTTAGAGGAGAGGAGAGAAAACACTTTAATTTTCGGCTACCCCCCCCCGGTTCTAAACTCGCGACACCCCACCGGTTCTCAATTTGCGGCAGAAAAAAATCCTGATGGCAGCCCTGTTAGAAACAATGATGTTATAATGTACTATATTTAATTTGTGAGTTTCCAGAAGATCAAAAGCATTTTTGACCTTAGAAAATGGAAAACTCACTTGGTTAGTAATCCATAATTAAGTATATGATCTCCAGTAAAGCTAACAAATTGCTATAGCTGAAAATGTGGAGAAGTTAAAATGCGCAAAATCATGCTGGCTATTTTTTCTTCATTTTTTGTTAGAATCATCCCAAGTAGTTAAAAGTGTATTTTTTTCCGGAGAGAATGTGTTCAATTATTTCCTTCTCAGATCATACACGTGATTACAGACACTCAAGTGTCTCCTCAGGAAATTCTTGCCATTTGTGCACAGGAAAACTGCTGAAGCATTTCTGCCTATACAGCCTTAGTCCTTAGTGCTCCAGATATCTTTCTTGGATCATACACACATACAGTATCTCACAAAAGTGAGTACAGCCCTCACATTTTTGAAAATATTTTATTATATTTGCACTATAAACCATTTTGAAAAAAAGCTATATTTTTTACTTTTAGCTATAATAAATATCCGTCAAACAAATATAAAAAAATAAATGTCTTCGTTAGTTTAGGTCGATATATATTCTTCTACATATGTTTGGTAAAAAAAATCGCAATAAGCCTATATTGATTGGTTTGTGCAATTTCTACAAAATAGGGAATAGATTTATGTCATTTTTATGTAATTTTTATTATTATTTTTTACTAGTAATGGCAGCAATCTGCAATTTTTTGCGGGACTGCGACATTGCGGTGGACAGATCAGACACGTTTGACCCATTTTTGGGACCATTGACATTTATACAGCGATCAGTGCTATAAAAATGCACTGATTACTATACTGAAAAACTATACTAGAGATGAGTTTTGCTCCTCCTCAACCCAAGTGTCACATAATAACTGGCTCATGCTCTACCTTTGCCAATTCGTGAAGGATTGTTTTTGTTTTTGGTCCTAAACTTGTTCTATGTGGTGTCTCCCTGTACCTGGTCTTGAGGTTCATCAGCACCTACCCAGTATGTCCTGAGGAAGCTATTAAAATTGTGAAATGCATTGACAAGAAACCATGGAGAAGCTTATGGATTCTACTCATTGATACTTTCATACAGTATTTGTGTCCATTAAGGATTCTATAAAAGATATTCTAGATCCATACTTCCATGGATACTTCCATTCTATTGGGTATCTGTTGACCTTGTCAGTTAGTAGGGTGTTTTTGACTGTTCTATGTTATTTTAATCATTTGTAATAAAAACTTTATATTTTTATAAACTACTGCCTCATGTTATGCCCACAAAGTCCGCTGTGCTTTGATAGAGTTGTTTCAACTTATTCAATCCTTTTCTCTAATTAGTAAATCAAGTCCACCTGTGTGTAATTTAATCTCAGTATAAATACAGCTGTTCTGTGAAGCCCTCAGAGGTGTGTTAGAGAACCGTAGTGAACAAACAGCATCATGAAGGCCAATAAACACACCAGGCAGATCAGGGTCAAGTTGTGGAGAGGTTTAAAGCAGGGTTAGGTTATAAAAAAAATATATTCCAAGCTTTGAACATCTCACAGAGAACTGTTCAATCCATCATCCGAAAATAGAAAGAGTGTGGCACGACTTCAAACCTACCAAGACATGGCCGTCCACCTATACTGACAAGCCGGGCAAAGGAGAGCATTAATCAGAGAAGCAGCCAAGAGGCCCATGGTAACTATGGAGGAGCTGCAGAGAACCACAGCTCAGATGGAAGAATCTGTCTACAGGACAACTATTAGTCGTGCACTCCACAAATCTGGCCTTTATGGAAGAGTGGCAAAAAGAAAGTCATTGTTAAAAAAAAGCCATAAGCAGTCCCGTTTGTAGTTTGTGAAGGTGCTCTGGTCAGATGAGACCTACATTTTACTTTTTGGCCTAAAAGCAAAACGCTATGTGTGGCGAAAAAACGAACACTGCACATCACCCTGACCACACCATCCCCACCATGAAACATGGTGGTGGCAGCATCATGTTGTGGGGATGCTTTTCTTTAGCAGGAACAGGGAAGCTGGTCACAGTTGATGGGAAGATGGATGGAGCCAAATGCAGGGCAATCTTACAAGAAAACCTGTCAAGCCCCGTACACACGATCGGTTTGACTGATGAAAACCGTCCGATGGATGGTTTTCATCAGACCAACCGATCGTGTATGGTACCCTTCGGTCTTTTTCCATCGGTTGTAAAAAATAGAACTTGTTTTAAAATTTTCCGATGGATAAAAAACCGATGGGAATTTCCGATCGTCTATGGGCAAGTCCATCGGTTAAAAAACCCACGCATGCTCAGAATCAAGTCGACGCATGCTCAGAAGCATTAAACTTCATTTTTCTCGGCTCATCGGAGTGTTTTACGTCACCGCGTTTGGAACGGTCGGTTTTTTGACTGATGGTGTGTGGCCAAGACTGATGAAAAACAGTTTCATCGGATTTCCGATGGACAAATCCATCGGACGAAAATCCATAGGTTATCCGATCGTGTGTACAGGGCTTTAGAGTCTGCAAAAGACTTGAGACTGGGGCAGAGGTTCACCTTCCAGGAGGACTAAGACCCTAAACATACGGCCAGAGCTACAATGGAATGGTTTAGATCACAGCATATTCATGTGTAAGAATGGCCCAGTCAAAGTCCAGACCTAGATCCAATTGAGAATCTGTGGCAAGACTTGAAAATTGCTGTTCACAGATGCTCTCCATCCAATATGACAGAGCTTGAGCATTTTTGCAAAGAAGAATGGACAAAAATGTCACTCTCTAGATGTGCAAATCTGGTAGAGAAATACCTGAACTGCAGCGAAAGGTGGTTTTACAAAGTATTTGACTCAGGGGGGCTGAATACAAATGAACACCACACACTTTTCACATATTTATTTGTTAAAAAATTTGGAAAACTATTTATTATTTTCCTTCCAATTCACAATTATGTGCCACTTTGTGTTAGTCTATCACATAAAATCCCAATAAAATACATTTACGTTTTTGGTTGTAACATGACAAAATGTAGAAAGTTTCTAGGGGTATGAAATGTTTTTTAAGGCACTGTAATGAGTAATTTATTTCAGTAATACAAGGAACATGCAGAAAGCAGACTGGACTATAATAACCTATCAGAAATCATTTTAATTGCTCATGCTCAAAAAAGAAGAAAAAAACTGATGGTTGATGTTGGTTTCTTTGAGTAACATTATTGCTCTTAGTACCAGATTATGAAATACGGTAACTCTTGGACAATCTCTAATCTGAATAAAAAATTACAGTAAACAAAGGCTGAGTTCACATGTTATTATATACCTAACCCCACATGTTAGATATTGTCTAATATAATATTCAGTGGAAGTAACAAGTAGCAAATGTCATCAAGGGGCTGATGTGTCACAGCTGTGATTATCACAAAGCAGCTGACAAAAGCCCTTTTCTGCCACATCTGATTCTTTTCAGGCACAATATAACAGGAAAGCTGCAACTACACATGTACACAATCATTTACACTCCTAACTACAATAACTGTGAAGATGTTAAAAGCAACACTAATAACAGAAACAAACACTTTGCATCAGGAAAACTGGAGCTTTAAATTAAGCAGCAGGCAGAGGAACAATTTAAATAGAGTGAACTGTAGCTGTGAAATGCCCTGCTGTGGGTATATTCAACAAGGAATTGCTTTCTGTTCATTGCATTCTCTTTGTCTTACACGTCAGATAATTTATGGGCAGAAAAAACATATCCTAGAAAATATTAAATCCCTCACTTTAACTATGTAACAGTGCAAGAAAAAGAGATTATCCTTAAGGTACAGACAACTCCTTGCTGGGTCAAAAAAAAAAAAGAAGATAATATAGTAGGATTCTCAGATGATATCTCAAATTTTAGAGATAATGTCATATTATTGCAGAATATTATTTCACTTGGCCCCAGGGCTCACCCACAGTAAGGTGCCAAAATAATATATGAAATTTACTTGATAAATTGGGATGAAGCGTCATCTCTGTAAACAAAGAAGTATTAATCATAAATCTTATAGGAGTCTACACTGAAGACTATGGTATATTTATTGGGTTAGTTATGATGTTTGCATCAGAATTGCATAGCAAGGCAGTGAAATATGTGACAATCTTGTATAATAAACAAGTATAAAATACAGTATATCTGAACAGTAACAACATTGGCTGTGAAATGGCAATACTTTGCTAGAAATTCAGCTGTGTTAAGGTGGCCACACGTATCGATATGATCATTCAACTGACCATTCAATGAGACTAATAGAATCAAATTGAAACTTCCGACTCTCCATCAAGTTGATGTAGTGGGCCTTACATTGATTTTGGTGCTGGCAAGTCTAATGATCATTTCTGATCAATTGAACGAATATCTCTGGGTGTGTCAGAGAACCAATCAATAACAGACCTATTAAATTGTCATTTAATAGATAACTTCTGATAAATCGCATTTTCAATTAATACTGTATGTGTTGCCTCTTTCGATATTTAATGGGATAATAAATTGCTTATTTGCAATTGCTCATAACTAGAATTTTCACAAATTGAAACATGTATGACCATTCATTGGAAAACATCAATGTAGGGGAGGGAAGAGCAAACAGTATGTAAACACGCCCCTTAAATTGATTCTTCTGTTTTAGATCCTACTTTGAGTGCTTCCTATGCAGGTATCATTGCTGCCCCTGTGAAAAGTAATCCATGGTAGATTACTGTTCAGAGGAAATTTGACAGGCAGTGAGGGGGTGATAGATTGCCACCCTACTGCCTGTTTTATCCCAGAAAATTGCAACTTCCCTTCCCCTTTTTCCTGAATTGGTCACATTCATTGGCAGTATGCTATTTAGTTTTTGTTGCAGCTTTTAAGCAAAGTATTGTGGTTGCAGCATGTGTACAGCTTTTAGTAGCTGCATCTCCTTGCTTTTACCTCCCATAGTTACATAGTAAGTGAAGTTCAAAAAAGACACAAGTCCACCAAGTCCAACCTATGTGTGTGATTATATGTCAGTATTATATTGTATATCCCTGTATGTAGTTCAGGTGCTTATCTTATAGTTTTTGGAAGGGAATTCCACATCCTTGCCGCTCTTACAGTAAAGAACCATCTACACAGTTTAAGGTTAAATCTCTTTTCTTCTAATTTTAGTGAGTGGCCACATGTCTTAATAAACTCCCTTCCACTAAAAAGTTGTATCCCTATTGTGGGGTCACCAGTATGGTATTTGTAAATTGACATCATATCCCCTCTCAAGCGTCTCTTCTCCAGAGAGAATAAGTTCAGTGCCCGCAACCTTTCTCCATAACTAATATCCTCCAGACCCTTTATTAGCTTTGTTGCCCTTCTTTGTACTTGCTCCATTTCCAGTACATCCTTCCTGAGTACTGGTGCCCAGAACTGGACAGCATACTCCAGATAAGGCTGGACCAAAGTCTTGTAGAGTGGGAGAATTATCACTTTATTCCTGGAGGTAATCCCCTTTTTAATGCATGCCAATATTCTCTTGGCTTTGCTTGCAGTAGCTTGGCATTGCATGCCATTTCTGAGCCTATCATCTACTAGGACCCCCAAGTCCTTTTACATTCTGGATTCCCCCAAAGGTTCACCCCCTAGTTAATAGATTGCATTTATATTTTTACTACCCAAATGAATTACTTTAAATTTTTCTACATTAAACCTCATTTGCCATGTAGTTGCCCACCCCATTAATTTGTTCAGATCTTCTTGCAAGGTTTCCACATACTGCAGAGACGTTATTGCCCTGCTTAGCTTAGTGTCATCCGCAAATACAGAGATTGAACTGTTTACCCCATCCTCCAGGTCGTTTATGATCAACTTAAACAGGATTAGTCCCAGCACAGAACCCTGGGGGACCCCACTTCCCACCCTGACCATTCTGAGTATTCCCCATTTATCACCACTCTATGAACTCACCCTTGTAGCCAGTTTTCAATCCATGTACTCACCCTATGGTCCATGACAATGGACCTTACTTTGTACAGTAAACGTTTATGGGGAACTGTGTCAAATGCTTTTGCAAAATCCAAATACACCACGTCTATGGGCCTTCCTTTATCTAGATGACAGCTCACCTCCTCATAGAAGGTTAATAGATTGGTTTGGCAAGAACGATTCTTCATGAATCCATGCTGATTACTGCTAATGATACAGTTTTCATTACTAAAATCTTGTATATAGTCCCTTATCATCCCCTCCAAGAGCTTGCATAATATTGATGTTAGCCTAACTGGTCTGTAATTACCAGGGATGTATTTTGGCCCTTTTTTAAATATTGGTGCTACATTGGCTTTTACCCAATAAGCTGGTACCATTCCAGTCAGTAGACTGTCAGTAAAAATTAGGAACAATGGTCTGGCAATTACTTAACTGAGTTCCCTAAGTACCCTCGGGTGCAAGCCATCTGGTCCTGGTGATTTATTAATGTTACGTTTCCCAAGTCTATTTCTAATTCCCATCACCATGTGAACATTTTTTGACTCTTAGGCCTCGTACACACGACCGATTTTCTCGGCAAGAACCAGCAAGAAACTTGCTGGCATAGATGTCTTGCCGAGTAAATCGGTCGTGTGTACGCGGCTATCGGGTTTCTCGTCGAGAAAACTGACAAGTAACCTCGACGAGAAAATAAAGAACCTGCTCTCTATTTTCTCGTTGAGATTCTCGTCAGCCTGTTTCTCGACGAGAAAAGTGAGTGTGTGTACACTTACCTGTCCGCCGGGAAGCCCGCGCATGTTCGAAATGAATTTGACGCATGCGCGGTAGCTTCCTAGGCATACGTAGGGTATACCAAGATGGCGGCGACGGCATCGAATGTGACGAGCGCATGCTCGTCGTAGTCGATGACGTCACCGCGTACGCTCCATTCAAAGAACCGCGGGTTCTTTGAAACGAGCGTGTGTACACTCGGACTCGGCCGGGACAAGTTTCTTGTCCAAGAATCTCGTTGAAAAAAACAACATGTTTTTTTCAACGAGAATCTCGGCCGTGTGTACGAGGCCTTACTCTTCCCTTCCCTACTGATATCCAGCATTGGGAATGGTCCTCTGGCACCCAAGGTGATGACACCAAAGTGCTTCTTCCCCTCAAAGCTCTTGAATTTGACATTACAAAAACTAACACAAAAATAAAATGTTCATTTTTGAACAGTAAAAAGCTAAGGTAAGGAAGTGATGGGATTAATAACATTAATTAGGGCTATGTACAATAAGTTTACTATAGTTTTTTTTTTTTTATTCCAGGAGTGAGAACAAAACAGTGTCATCAGTCTGGTTTTAAAGGTTTAGAGAAAGGAAGTAGAAAACACCAGAAAAAATGATATATTAGTTGAAACTGATCTTGCACATGTAGGACTTGTACAACATAACGATTCAAAAAAAGTTAAGGTAAAGCATCATAATGAAAATTGTGTGAAATTCAACAGCCGTAAATACTGTAAATAGGAAATATGGTTGTCACGAGAGAATAAAATACAGGTGAAGAAAGACAAAAAACACACATGTAAAAATCTTACATGCAAATGATATATGATGATTTTATAAGAAGAAGGAAATTAAAGTTTTTTTAAATGCTGATTAGGGTTTACTAAAAGTTTAATAAGGGGTGGGTAGCTATACCCCCACAGCACAGTGCTCCTCTGCCTATGCTCTGCCCTGCTGATATATTTGGAAAATCTACCATCCACCTCTCTAATGATGCTCTGCTGCCCCTTTTTTTTACCTCAGCCAACCCAAAATGCCCATTGCTTCTAAACATGGAGGAAATGTCCCTTGTAACAGGGGCTGACTGCAAGGCCTGAGTGCTGTCACATGATAGAGGGGAGACATCTCAGGTTTGTCTAGACATCCACACCAGCTGACACTGGGTCAAAGGAGCAGTGAAGGATCAATGGAGAGGTGAGTATCAGTAGGTCAGGAGGGGGTTGTGGCTGTTAAAATCTATTACTTTGCCCTAAATGGCCAAAGTAACAAAGTGTGTCAAAGTGTGTCCCACATACAGCTGCTAACAGCCAATAATCTCTATGGGATGGCTGTACGCAGCACCTGTGACTCATGGGCAGAGAATTTTACCCAAACTTTATGTTTAATGGCCCCTGTTGACTGTGTTCATGAGCCCTTAAATGTAAAAATGGCCCTATAGATCTACAAATCCTTTTTAAATGAAAGCAGTAAGTATACCATTTATATATCTCAATCATGTTTGTTGCTGTTTGTCAGGAATGAGTGATATTTCCATAATGCACTTCCTCCCTCCATTAAATATTGTTTAGTAGAATTACTCATTACTTTGTTAATTACTGAATATAAGGTAATAAGCTGATCAATGAGCCAAAATGTAATGTCCTTTTTACAGAGCAACACTACTGTTGCATCATTTTGGGGCTGATTTAAAGTTTAACTAAAGGCAACATTTTTTTTAGCTATGGATATAGTGGAGAGGTATTAGAACAAAATGAACAGCAGGGCACTTAGGTCAGTATCAAATAAAAAATACTTTTTTTTAAAATAAGCAGCACACTTACATTAGAAGTTATCATGAAAAAGCATGGATAGGGAACACCTGAGACCAAGCAGCTGTGATCAGTGTGAGGCTGTAGGCATTACTGAGCAAACAGAGACAGAGGATGAAAGGAAGCCAGCCAGCTCAAAGTGTTTGGATATTAGCGGTGGCGTTCTAGGCTGCACATGAGGATGACAGCTGTCAAAATGCCTGGTGGATGTCAGGAGAGAGGGCTGTGCATGATGGATCTGAAAAAGAAGGCAAAGTCGCTGGAAACACGTCATGCACACCTCCCTCTCCTGACATCCACCAGGCATTTTGACAGCTGTCATCCTCGTGTGCAGCCTAGAATGCCACACCTAATATCCACACTTTGAGCTGGCTGGCTCCCTGTCATCCTCAGTCTCTGTTTGCTCAGTGATGCCTACAGCCTCACACTGATCACAGCTGCTTGGTCTCAGGTGTTCCCTAGCCATGCTGTTTCATGCTAACGTCAATGTAAGTGTGCTGCTTATTTTAATAGTGTTTTTTATTTCATACTGACCTAAGCGCCCTGCTGTTTGTTTTCTTCTACATTGAGGTGATCTAACCCAGATCTTCTGTGGGAGCTGCAGAGGTTCCAGTCTTGGTCCCTTCTCCTGTTCAGCCATCCATCCATCCAGTTGCCTCTACCATTACTCTACCCTGTTGTTGGTCTACAGATAAAGATGAAAGGGACCAAGGGACTTTGCACTTCTCTTAGGAGCGCTGTATGTACTGTGTACTTGTACACTCTTGAGAGGTAATAGAACACCTTTAATGCCATCTTTGGCCTCTATTTTTCTTGTTTACGTCATCATCCAAAGTAAAAGAAAAAAAATATCCCAAATGTTTGGTTGTCATCTGAAAAGGCATAGAGGAGAAATCTCCCCGTGGGGACACTAGTTCTGGTGACAACCAGGGATTCCCTCACTTTGCATAATTTTCCTCACTTCCTGTTTTGCTTATGGAACAGGAAATTAAGGTATATCTCCCCATTGGTAATAAACTCAAACACAACTGTGTGCATAACCACCCCTACAATATCAAGTGAAATGACTACTAGATAGCACCCCAATGAGACACAGATAGCAAAAATAAAACATGGATTTTAACCTTCCTTTACACTATCCAAATTGTAAAAAAGGGTTTGACTTTAGTTTAATTTCAGAATGCTAAGGAGTGTGCTGTTGTCCAAAACAACTATACAGATCCTATGCTTCAGTTTTCCTTTATAGATAAGAAGATTAAAGCTCACATCTGTTTTGTTGTTCTAGACAGTTAATAAAATGTAGATCAATATATGTAGAATCTATGTTGAACGTGTGCTATATCACTTTTATTACTTTCCTAAGTTTACTCTTCTTTTTTCCAAGACAGAATATATGTTGCAAATTAAATGTTGGAAGAAAAATCCATAGTGCATCCGTTGGTTTTCTTGCAATGTAAAATGGGTATTGAAAGAATAAAACGAGTTGTCCTTTTTATACATGTGTAGGACAGACATTACATGTTAAATGTTTCCTGCATAGCAAACACATTTTACTGTGACATTGCTTCATTACATTTCCACTGCTTCATGTAAAAATTACTGGTAATTTGTCTCTTTAGTTATTGAAGCCACACTACGTGGCGAGGAAAGCATTTACATTAATTCAATACAATAGGGCATAAGTAATGAGGAAATACTACCTTGGCACCATTTGGCTCCGCTAATAAAAATCATATGCTCAGCAATGCTTCTATTCCAGGAATAGTTCATTGAATACAGCTCCTGTTACTGTGGCCAGTATGTAGACAATGCATTGCAAAGCACTGAATTGGAAAGGAGAAGCGACATAACCCAATTCTAGCCAATCATCTGGAAAACATTGGAGTGTGCATGTCACAAGTGGGTTAGAGGTTAGTTAATTGGCTAGATATTATTAGAAGTCTAATGCAGAACATTACATTACAGTACAGAACATCCAATATGCAGTAAGCTAGTATGCTAATCACTCATTGACAGTGTTCTGCCTCTGCACCATCACCTATCCATTTCTTGGTAACTTGTGATGAGTAGAGATTCAGCATACAGGGTCTCTTTTACTAATCTGTAACCTTTACAGTCTCCTTCATTCCAAATAGTTAATCAGGATTGGCGCTATATTCCTAATTATCTGATTATCAGGAATTCTAGTCTATTAGCTATTGCACCATATGTCAGATATTCAACCATATGTTTCAGGCAAAGAAAATGATTCAGAACATTTTCTCTGTAGTCATAATGGTGATGAGGTTGAAATAGCTCAAACTTTCTGTAGGATAATATCTAATGATCAGTATTAATAATAATTTTTTAAGATTTCCAGGAAACTCGGCATGCATTTTATTATTTCTTTCATGGTTTTTACAGACCATGTACCATAGCTATTAAAATTTATTGAAACTTTCCATTCTGATATTTCTTGATTGATGATTTATTTTTTTTGTTTAACCATTTCACTGCCAGAGCCATTGTTTTCATTTTTGTGCATACATACTAAAATGCAATTTTTTTTTCTATAAAAATATACCTAAAACCCCCAAACATTGTATAGTTTTTTGAAAATCAGGGACCCTATAGAATAAAATGTGGGCAGTTTCAATTCTTTATGTCACATGATATTTGCAGTATTGTTTATTACATTTATATTTTCAGCAAAAAATACATTCAAATTATTTTTAGTACAAACAAACACGATATAATCCCCTAAAACATTAGGTTGCGTCGAGTAAACAGATACTAAAGATGGCAAGCCTCAAAAATCCCCACATCCTTGAAATGGTGAAAAATTATGGTACAAAGTTGTCCATAGGCAATGCTTTAAAAACTTTCACAGCTCATTTGTTTAGAGTTAACCATGCATTTTGGCTCTATAGTTATTCCCTTTAGAGCCCATTCACACAGGGGCAACACGACTTCCAGCGCGATTTTATGAGGCAACTCAGACACAACTTGAGAATGAATCACAGCGCGACCTGGAGCTATTTACAAGGCAACTACAGGTTGCCTGCAGGACAGGAGACATTCCAGTGGCCAATCAAACAAGAATCAGCTCTGTGGGAGGGAGGGGGGAGGGAGAGTTTTGCAGGAGAAATGTATGTTTTCTTCCTGGAGAGTTGCTCCTATTAAGACAGTGAGAGGCGACTCCCATTGAAATGAATGGTTACAGGTCACCTGGGAGTCGGATTGAAGTAGTACAGGGACCTTTTTTGAAGTCGGAGCGACTGCAGTAGTGTGCATAAAGACGGCTCCATTAACTTACATTGATTTCTTCAGCCAGCGCGACCTGAGGCGACTAGGGGCGACCTGGGGCGATCTGAAGTCGGATCCAAAGACGCCCCTGTGTGAATGGGCTCTTACTCTGGCATTCACAGCAAAATATGCAAAGCAATTGTTGCTTTTGTATGCTTCACTTGCACATGTTGTGACTGCATTTGAATATGGATATCTGGGGGTGGGGCTTTATACGTCTTGGGTTTATTTTGTTTTTATTTATTTTTATTACATATTAATGATTAAAAAAAAATTTTTTATGTCTTTGCGTAACTTATTGCTATCACATATGGACTGACAACCCCTACATTACAGCATAGTGCAAGTTCTCTTTAAAGGTTAGGTCACTTTTTCAGAAAAAAATATAAAATTGTGAACTAACACCCGTACATCCTCCCTCCCTGGTCCTTGCTGTACTTACCTCCATAGGTGATGAGCTGTCAGTGCCCACACAGCCAGTGTAGTGGTTGAGGGAACTGAAATCCCTGCTCTTCTCCCTATTCTCTATACAGGGCTTCTGGGACAGAACAGAGTGATGTCCTGTGCCAGCACTAACCAATCAGAATGACTCAAATCCATCCTGGAAGCCCTGCAAATACAGTATAAGGGGGGAACAGCAGGGATTTCAAATTCCCAAACTGCTGCACCGGCTGCGTGGGCACTAAAAGCTCATCACCTATGAAGGTAAGTAGAGCAGGGACTGGGGGAGGTGAATAGCATGTAGGGTGTTAGTTCACCTTTAAATTTTTTCTGACAAGGTGAGCTTACACTTTAAGGAGACATCAGGGATCTACTAGACACCAATGTCTTCCTGCACTCTGCTCATGCTGATTGGGCACACAGTGTGCTGATATTGATTGAACCATCATCTGCTTTCCCCAGCAGAACAGCTGAAGTTGGTCAGCTCTGAACCCTTAGGTGCTCAAAGCTTCTGGGTCTATACCTTTCAGGGAAGATCAATGTTTGGATGTTTTCTGGTATTCCACTGCCCTCTATCTTGACACCTGTCAAGGAGGTCTTGATAACCTAGGAGGGACATGTAAGCATTGGACACATGGTTTGGGGTACCTCCCAAACAGATGAAGATATTGGGAATCTTTACAGTCTCCCAAAACTATTTTACAAGGAAGCTGGTGGCTAGTTGAAAACATTTAAACAAACTCTTGGCTGCTATAGCAACTGTGAGTTTGATTACATGGCAGTGCTGTGATGGTAATAGTTACACCAAAGTGAAGATTAATGGGAGCCTGTCAGGATAGAGATATATGAAGCTGACATTGGCTATTGTTTATGTTGTCTATGCTGTGCTCAAGCAGGGCAAAACAACAGGTTTACTTAACTTTCCCTCATACCAGTAGTTCATACTTACCTTTTACTTTACTCCCACAGCTGCCTGAAGCTTGTAGATTATTCGTTGGAGTTTACATATTGCCCATATGACAATGCTGCACCAATCACTAGGCACCAGTGCTGCCATATGGGAGAAGGGGAGTGAGTCACTTGTTCCTCCATACCCTGAAGTACCAACTTTATTTCTTTACTCCAGACAGCTAGATGAAGCTGTGGAGAAACAAAGGAAAGGTGAGTACATGTTGTGTGGGAATGGGGGGATTTTCCACTACACTAAAGCCGTGTACACACGATAGGTTTTACCAATGAAAACAGTCCGATGAACTGTTTTCATCGGACAAACCGATTGTGTATGGGCCCCATCGGTCTTTTTTCCATTGGTGTTTAAAAATAGAACATGTTTTAAATTTATCCGATGGTTAAAAAACCGATAGCAAATTAAAACCGTCTGTGGGGAACTCCATCGGATAAAAAACCCACGCATGCTCAGAATCAAGTCGACGCATGCTCAGAAGCATTGAACTTCATTTTTCTCGGCTCATCGGAGTGTTTTACGTCTGGAACGGTTGGTTTTTTGACTGATGGTGTGTAGGCAAGACTGATGGAAGTCAGCTTCATTGGTTTTCCAATGGAAAAATCCATCGGTTTAAAAACCATAGGAAATCCGATCGTGTGTACAGGGCTTTACACTACACTATGACTAATGAGACACTGACCCAGACAGGTGCACAGATCAGAAGTCCCAGTTTCACTGTCTGCATACTTGCCCTGATTCATTGACTGACTAAGCAATAAAGCAAACCTTAAAGAAGACAGCCCAAGAGCTTGTACCTTTAAAAATATAGTGAATGACTATTCCCACATTCAGCTAGCCTGAAGGCTTAAAACTAGCTAAAAGACAATGGCAACAGATTAATAAATTGTTCTGCTGCAGTGTTTATCTTTATGCCTACACAATCATAATCATGTTAGAAATAGACTTCAGTTTGTTACAAAAAGGTAATTATAGTTTCGTATAATTAACATACCTAAAATTATACCTTAAAGTTATGTTTTAGCATTCTTTATGTTGCTATTTACAACGCATATTTCTGCACAGTTGTCTAAATGCTGACAGTGTTGTTTTAATGGCATAGTCCCAAATGACAGCACATACAAGGTTTGCTGCAAAGGGAAAGCTCTGAAACACATTCACTGTCACTCTGAACATTTGTTCATAATATAGTATTCATTTAAAATGTATAGCAAGTACACATCAGGGGAATACACAACACGTATACAAATAAGTGGGAATGTGCTGCCTTGCCCAAGTGGAACTAATGCATTGCTAAAGTGACTTCTTTAATGCAGCACTTTAAAAGGTTTGGGACTTGCTGGACACAGGACTGCTAGCAGAAAAACTTGTGGTGCTCTCATGAGCATTGTTACAAAACAAGCAAGCACTTTGTTCCTAAGGTGTTTTACCTGAGAAGTTACCAAAGAGGAAACATACAAAAGGAAATATGCAACAGCTTTCATCCTAATGATGAAATAGTCTGAAATGTATACTTGGACTCTAGCTGGGGTTTCAGGCACTTAGCATTTAAACTCAACTGAATGATATAAACAACATTTTACTAAAGCTGACCTATCACCTTGTATGATATTTGGTGCTGCTGCATACACGAGATGACGTGAAAATTACGTTTCTGGAATAACTGCTATGGAGTGGGGGGATTTGCTGCAGACTTTGAACAATGTAAACAATGTAAACAAGTATGCTCATATTAACCACTTCGCGCCGGCGCTATAGACGAAAGACATCTACTGCACGGCGCTCATCTGCCGGGAGGGCGTCCCTGGACGTCCTCCTGTTTACAAGTCCCCTGCGCGCCGCTGCGGGCATGCATCAGGGAAAAACTGTGCCCGATGCCTGGCGGCCGCCATGTCCGGCAGGTACCCGCGATCGGCATTTACAGAGCCAGGGACGTGGATCTCTGTGTGTAAACACAAAGATCCACGTCCTGTCAGGGAGAGGAGACTGATGATGTGTCCCTTGTACATAGGGACACAGATCGGTCTCCTCCCCCAGTCAGTCCCCTCCCCCCACAGTAAGAATCACTCCCAGGGAACACATTTAACCCCTTCCTCGCCCCCTAGTGTTAATCCCTGCCAGTCACATTTATACAGTAATCAGTGCATATTTATAGCACTGTTCGCTGTATAAATGTGAATGGTCCCAAAATAGTGTCAAAAGTGTCCGAACTGTCCGCCGCAATATCGCAGTCCTGACAAAAATCGCAGATAACCGCCATTACTAGTAAAAAAAAAAAACATAAATCTATAAGCTATTTTGTAGGCGCTATAAATTTTGCACAAACCAATCAATATACGCTTTTTGCGATTTATTTAACCAAAAATATGTAGAAGAATACATATCGGCCTAAACTAAGAAAAAAATTGTTTCTTTTAAAGAAATTGGGATATTTATTATAGCAAAAATTTAAAAATATTGTGTTTTTTTTCAAAATTGTCAGTCTTTTTTTGTTTATAGTGCAAAAAAAATACCACCAAAGCTCCATTTGTGGTAAAAAAAGGACGTCAATTTTGTTTGGGAGCCACGTCGCACAACCGCGCAATTGCCATTCAAAGCGTGACAGCGCTGAAAGCTGAAAATTGGCCTGGGCAGGAAGGGGGTGAAAATGCCTGGTATTGAAGTGGTTAAAGTCTGATTAAAGGTATAGAAATAAATATGCAGTCAGATAGACATTGTACTACAGACAGCTCCTGTATCATGCGTGCTATGCGCCAGTTCTCTATGCATTTCACGCTCTACCACGCGTCATCAGGAAAAAAAATTAAAATTACGTGCGGTATTACACTATCTCTGCTTCCTTGTGGCTCATTGCGGTGGAGCCTTGAACTTTGCAGATTGAAGGACCAAATTATGGGAAATACAGACGTTCTTTAAAACTAATGGAGAGCAGGTTCATTTGATTTTGATTGAAGATTGATCGTATCCCGGGGGAGGTTCGCAAGAGGGAGGACCCTGAGTAAAGAACCCTTTATATGCCTGATGGTCATTTATGGCTGTAGAGATTCGGTGAACACATTTGAATGTCACTCCGAGTGAAGCACTTTGTATATGCACGCTGCACTTTCCTTTAAGGCACGGTGTTAGGAGGATAGAAGACCCGAATATAGCATTGCTTTAAAGTTTTGATAGACTGTGAATTTATTATTTGCACTAAGCTTGGACTTTTGCTGCACTTTGAATATATATATTTTTTATTGTTGACACCTATGCAAATACTTGTTGCGCCCTTTTTATTGTCAATCACTGTTATTAGTTTTGCTAATTTTGGAGCTGCACTTGTTGTCATATATCATTTATTGGCGCCGTATCCTATTTTCAATTTTTTCGAAGATATGCATACATGCAGCCCCACAGCAAAAAGCTCAGTCCAATGAGGCCGCATATATGTATTCAGTTGGCATGAATGGGTTAAAGTGGTTGTATCTGAAATTAAACCAGAGCATATCTCTCTACAGTGTATACTAGCTTCAATCCAAAGCACCAAGTGTGATTTCAGTCTCCTGTCTCTTCCCACTGCTGCCTGTATTAGTCACATTTGGCAGGTTACTCAGAACAAAATACTGGGAGATGACTCTGCCCCCCCCCCCACTCCAGCACACAGAGAGAGATTGACAGCCTCAGCTGTACATGTTTCCCTGTGAGACTGTGTAGAGGGGGCATGTTTTTTTCCTCCACTAAGGCCTCTGATGATAATTAGCTCCCTGCTGTATGCTGTGCCGTTGTGACATCAGATCCCTGTCCCCTGACTGCTGGAGCTCAAAAATAGCATTTGACCTGTGTGTTTTAAAAGGCTGCAGATAAACAGATACAACTTATGCGGGACTATGTGTTTCATCTCCTTGTATCACCTGAGGCTAGTCACTTCACTAGGTTAATGTAATGTTTTACAACCAGTTTAATAGTTTTACTTTTCCTGTTACAATAGTTATACAAGGAGTCCAAATATGGCCTTGCAGTCCAAAGGTCAACAGAATAGACCCACTGCTCTCAGTAATTCATACAGACCTGGTCAGACACACCACTTCCTCTTCTCTGCATTAATATGTGAGGAAGCTTCTGCTACAAAGTGTGGCTGTTACTCAGCTCTGCCAGCACAGAGCACTGGAGTAAGAGGTCGGGAAACAACATTTGTACTGAGAAAATTAAGATAAAGAATTTCAAAGAAATAGTAGGTAAAAAATCATAACTTGCAGGGGTACAGGTCTATAAAGAAGTAAAATGGTGTGAGACTTTAGTTGAGGTTTAAATGCTTATCATGCAACAAAAATTATTGAAAGGTTGTTCATTGGTTAGTTTGTACATGCACATATGTCCATCATCTAATGTTTGTAGCCAGCTTGAACCACTTGCCGCCCGCCATATAGCAAAATGACGGCGGCAAAGTGGTTTCAATATCCTGACCGGACGTCATATGACGTCTTCAGGATATTGAGCCGCTGCGCGCCCCCGGGGCGCGCATCGCAGCGATCGTTGTTGCGGGGTGTCAGTCTGACACCCCGCAACACCAATCTAGGTAAAGAGTCTCTGACGGAGACTCTTTACCACGTGATCAGCCGTGTCCAATCACGGCTGATCACGATATAAACAGGAAGAGCCAGTGATCGGCTTTTCCTCACTTGCGTCTGACAGACGCGAGTAGAGGAGAGCCGATCGGCTGCTCCTCTGACAGGGGGGGTCTGTGCTGATTGATTATCAGTGCAGCCCCCCCCCCCCGAGGATGCCCACACTGGACCACCAGGGATGCCATTAGGACCACCAGGTATGTTACCCTAGACCACCAGGGATGCCAATCAGTGCCCACAATGGATGCCAATCAGTGCCCACAATGGGCATCACTGATTGGCAGGCATTATTGTTTGGCACTGATTGGCATCCATCAGTGACATACATTACAGTACATCAGTGCCACCTAGCATTGCCCATCCATGTCCATCCGTGCCCATCCGTGCTGCCTATCACTGCCCATCTGTGTCGCCTATCAGTGCCCATCCGTGCCGCCTATCAGTGCCCATCCGTGCCGCCTATCAGTGCCCATCAGTGCCACCTATCAGTGACCATACGTGCCACCTATCAGTGCCCATCCATGCCGCCTATCAGTGCCACCTATCGGAGCCCCATCAGTGCCGCATATTAGTGCCCATCATCAGTGCCCATCAATGCCATCACATCAGTGCCACCTCATTGGTGCCACCTCATCAGTGCCCATCAGTTCCGCCTTATCAGTGCCCGTCAGTGCAGCCCCATCAGTTCCCATCAGTGAAGGAGAAAACTTACTTATTTACAAAGTTTTGTAAATGAAACAAAAAAATAAAAAATAAAATTCAAAATTTTCGGTCTTTTTTTATTTGCTTAGTAGAAAATAAAAATCCGAGAGGTGATCAAATACCACCAAAAGAAAGCTCTATTTGTGGGAACAAAATGATAAAAATGTTGTTTGGGTACAGTGTAGCATGACCGCGCAATTGTCATTCAAAGTGCGACGGCGCTGAAAGCATAAAATTGGTCTGGGCAGGAAGGTGTATAAGTGCCCAGTATTGAAGTGGTTAAAGTATGTGTACAAGACCTTTAAAAAAAAAGGCAAAAAAAGAGGTAAAAAAAAACTCAACGGTAGGGCCACATTAATCATTACAAAGTAGGATGGACAGCCTTTGCTGAACTGTTAGAAAGGACCAAGGCAGCCCTCTAGATGTACAATACCTCCTGCCAGTATCTCAATAAAAAGAAAATGTCAGTGCAGTAGGCCTATGGACATAACAAGCAATGCCTGCAATTTTCCTTTAGATTTGTAGAGTTCTCGGAAATACTTTGAGCCAATTACTGGAGCTGAAGATGAAAATTCTGGAAAATCCGGTCAACTAAGTGAAAACTATCACCATGCCAAGACAAAAAAAAATAATTATTTCATTAGGAGGTTTAAGTAAATCACGTCACAAATATAGAAATGGGAAGGTAATTCGTAATATTAAGAAATTACAAAATGGCTTGTGTAGAAGTGTTACTTTTATAAGAATTATAAATATAAAAGATACTAGAGATTTTTTTTTTTTTAAAAGGATTGAACATATGAGAACTGATATGACCTACCAATGAACAGAATTGTATAAATGAATATGCTTCTCTGTCTTTTTATATTTCTAACATTATTTTGTTTTCATAGGAACGTTTTCAATCATAGCCCATTCAACTGTTTGTCTTTCCAGTAATAACCACCTTTGCTCAGCAAATTCTAAATCTCTAGTGCCACCAAAGGTTGGATTCATGAACAGCTCAGTGATATGCTCTGGGAGAGAACTGAGATGGAAGTCACTTGTAAAAATATAAAGAAAATGACATCGAGAATCTGTTTATCTCAAATGTGTCAGCCGATAACCTAAGGGACCACACAAGATGTTGTGCTTTAACAACATTTCAAGTTCCCAAACTTTCTTCTCAACAGCTCAACATATCTGTAACTGTCCTAAATGATCTTTGCCATCCATCCCTATTTACTAAAGTAAATACTATTACCTAAACTTTTTTTTAAGAGACTATATTTATATTCTACTTATATAAAATGAACTAGGAATGTTTTTGTATTCACGGTCTTGGTAAGTTGTTATCTGAAGCATCAGCCAACATTGACATGTCATGATTAATTAGCTATTATAGATATTGCCTGACAGTTAAGGTTAGTGATGAAATTAGTCAGGGACAACCTGTTCTGCTGATGCTAGCATGTGAGGCTGGCATCAATCCTGACAAGGAGCCATGACAAACAAAGGTGTTTATCAATAATGCTGTACTATCTGAATAAGATCAGTGTCTCAGAGCCTTCTAGTGACTGGCTAATCTAAGCTAAAACTTCTAAAAAGCCTAATATAAGTTTTATTATAAAAATAGGTTTTAATGTGTATTCATTAATCTTGTTAAATATGTCATTTGAAATTATAAATGATAATCATCATAATCATAACATACTCACTGCACTGGTCAACAACATTTTTGCCACCCTGATTGTAAAGTGTACTAATTTAAAAACTTTAATAATTTTTTTTCAATCAGGCTTAGTTGTTTTTTAGTTTTTTTTATATATATATATATATATTTATTATTCTGGTCAATTAGTGACATTTTTATACTATAATTTAACTGTTCTGATTATTGACTATTCAAGTTAATTAGTAAATTGATTATTATAGCATTGTGGCTTCATGCTGTTAGAATGCCTTAATAAACTGTAAATAACACAAATGCATTCTGCTTAGTGTGGTGATATACAGTATCTCACAAAAGTGAGTACACCACTCACATTTTTGTAAACATTTTATTATATCTTTTCATATGGCAACACTGAAGAAATTACACTTTTCTACAATGTAAAGTAGTGAGTATACAGCTTGTATAACAGTGTAAATTTGCTGTCCCCTCAAAATAACTCAACACACAGCCATTAATGTCTAAACCGCTGGCAACAAAAGTGAGTACACCCCTAAGTAAAAATGTCCAAATTGGGCTCAAAGTGGCAATATTTTGTGTGGCCACCATTATTTTCCAGCACTGCACTTAACCCTCTTGGGCATAGAGTTCTCCAGAGCTTCCCAGGTTGCCACTGGAGTCCTCTTCCACTTCTCCATGACAACATCACGGAGCTGGTGGATGTTAGAGACCTTGCGCTCCTTCACCTTCCATTTGAGGATGCACCACAGATGCGCAATAGGTCTGGAGACATGCTTGGCCAGTCCATCACCTTTACCCTCAGCTTCATTAGCAAGGCAGTGGTCATCTTGGAGGTGTGTTTGGGTTTGTTATCATGTTGGAATATTGCCCTGCGGCCCAGTCTCCAAAGGGAGGGGATCGTGCTCTGCTTCAGTGTGTCACAGTACAATTTGGCATTCATGGCTCCCTCAATGAACTGTAGCTCCCCAGTGCCGGCAGCAGTCATGCAGCCCCAGACCATGACACTCCCACCACCATGCTTGACTGTGGCAAGACACACTTGCCTTTGTACTCCTCACCAGGTTGTTGCCACACACTCTTGACACCATCTGAACCAAATAAGTTTATCTTGGTCTCATCAGACCACAGGACATGGTTCCAGTAATCCATGTCCTTAGTCTGCTTGTCTTCAGCAAATTCTTTGCAGTCTTTCTTGTGCATCAGCTTTAGGAGAGGCTTCCTTCTGGGATGACAGCCATGCAGACCAATTTGATGCAGTGTGCGGTGTATGGTCTAAACACTGACAGGCAGACCCCCCAGACCCCTTTAACCTCTGCAGAAATGCTGGAAACACGCATATGCCTATTTCCCAAAGACAACCCCTCGATATGAAGCTGAGCACGTGCACTTAACTTCTTTGGCCGACCATGGCGAGGCCTGTTCTGAGTGGAACCTGTCCTGTTAAACCGCTGTATGGTCTTGGCCACCGTGCTGCAGCTCAGTTTCAGGGTCTTGTCAATCTTCTTATAGCCTAGGCCATCTTTATGTAGAGCAACAATTTTTTTTTCAGATCCTCAGAGAGTTCTTTGACATGAGGTGCCATGTTGAACTTCCAGTGACCAGTATGAGAGTGAGAGCGATAACACAAAATTTAACACACCTGCTCCCCATTCACACCTGAGACCTTGTAACACTAATGAGTCACATGACAACGGTGGGGGAAAATGGCTAATTGGGCCCAATTTGAACATTTTCTCTTAGGGGTGTACTCACTTTTGTTGACAGCGGTTTAGACATTAATGGCTGTGTGTTGACTTATTTTGAGGGGACAGCAAATTTACACTGTTATACAAGCTGTACACTCACTAATTTACATTTAAGCAAAGTGTAATTTCTTCGGTGTTGTCATATGAAAAGATATAATAAAATATTTACAAAATTGTGAGGGGTGTACTCACTATTGTGAGATACTGTATATATGAATATATATACAGTATGTAAAAGAAAAAAATGAAATACATTAAAAAATTGAAAAAATTATTACAGAAAACATACAGAAAATAAAGAAACAAAAGATAACTGCCCTCAGATGACTGCACACACAACAATGAACACGCTGGTTTGGTGAACACAAAACAAATTCATACGGATACAAAGGCAGAAAGGGGGATGGTGTATGGTGAGAGGGATCAACAAATAGAGAGGGCGAATCTCCCCGGCATGGACCCAGAGAGCAAAAAAAACACAACAGAGCATCTAACTCAGATACTTTTAAATTAATTTGTTGCATTGTCCTGTATGGGCAATTGTAAGTTTTGTTTCAATAAGCTATTGAGTGGCAATGATGTTTACATGTGGCACTACCATGAGTTTGAGGCAAACCCTGTTTATTTGAGGTTCACAGTCTCAAACAATTTTTTCAGAAATTTTTCAGTCCTAATAGGACATTTGGATTGGAAGTACCAATAATGGACACTTTTTTATGTGTCAGCCCCCTCTTTTTACAATGGTGGGTTCCCAGGAACCATTTGTCATTCTATGCTGGAGTAGTTTAGGGAGAACTGACAGTCTGTGTAAGGACAGTTAGTTGTTATATTATGCTATATGATGCTATATTGGCTAAATTACAGTGGATTACATTGTTGTGGGCTACATGCACTAGTACCCCCCTGTGTTCACAATACAGAGACCTAAGAGTCGTTTTGAGGACTACATTTTTCTGCGCGTCAGTCTGTTTTTGTTGTTGTTTTAGTGTTTCTTTTTTATTAAAGCGGTGTTCCAGCTGCAATTTATTTTTAAAAAGTCAGCAGCTACAAACACTGTAGCTGCTGAGTTTTAATAAGCACACTTACCTGTCCAGGGTGCCCGCGATGTCGGGCCCCCCGAGGCCGATCCGTCCATCGGATTGGGTACCGGCGCCGTCATTCGAACTAAGGGTAACAGGCAGTGGAGCCTTGCGGCTTCACTGCCCGTTTCCTACTGCACATGCGCGAGTCGTGCGGCGCTTTGTGAATGGCCGGCTGTCTTCTGGGACACACACAGGTCCCAGAAGACAGCGCACCCCATTCCCCAGAAGACAACGCGAGGAGGACGAGAAAGAAGCTAGTCGCAGTATAGGAAGTGGCATATTAGGAAGACTGCCTAGCAACAGCCATTTCTGGTAAGTAAAAGAAAACATTTTTCACATTCTTTTTTCACATTTTTAGGAGCCTTTTTATCAATTTTTTTTTTTTAGGGTGGACCTCCGCTTTAACCACTTTACTACCTGAAACTTTCACCCCCGTCCTTGCCAGGCCAATTTTCAGCATTTGGCACTGTCACATTTTGAACAATTGCTCAGTCATGCTATAATACTGTACCCATATGACATTTTTATAATTTTTTCACACAAGTAGGGCTTTCTTTTGGTGGTATTTAATCACAACTGTGTTTTACATTTTTTGCTAAATAAATGAAAAAAGACTGAAAATTTTGAAAAAAATATTTTCTGTTATAAAAATTTGCAAATAAATAATCTTTATTCATACATTTAGGCCAAAGTGTATATACTGTTACATTTCTTTGGCAAAAATAACACAAATCAGTGTAAATTATTTCGTCTGTAGAATATTTGAAAATCGATCAATCCTTATTTCTTGAGGTCCAAAAATGCCAGAACAGTACAAATATGCCCCAAATGACACATTTTTGGAAAACAGACAGTCAAAGGTATATAGTAAGAGTCATGCAAAGTTTTTTGATGTTGTCATTTTCTGCCACTGTTTTTTTGAAAATTAATAAATTAAAAAATGTGTTTTTTTTCAGATTTATTTTACATACTGTCACCAGTGCAGTACAGCATCATCATATAACGGGTGTGGCAGTAATCAGGGACACTGACTGGTGATAGCATGTAAAAGAAAAAAATATATATATAAATATATATATATATATATTATTAATACAAAATGTAAAAACTTTTTTATTTACTATTTATTTTTTTAGGTGTTTTTTTTTTTACATACTGTGACCAGAACAGTACAAAGTTATCATACTGACATTGTACTGAAGCGGTGAGCAGGATTTTTTTTTTACATACTGTGACCAGAACAGTACAAAGTTATCATACTGACATTGTACTGAAGCGGTGAGCAGGATTTTTTTTTCACACACTATGATATCAGTGATAATAACTGTTATAAGCAACCATTTTTATGAATGGCATCCATTAATCCACCCAGGATGGCAGCACTCCCACTCAGCTGTCATTCTATTATAGGCAGCGTGGGAAGACATTAAAGTGATTGTAGACCCTTATATAAGCCAAGTAGAGTGACTGGCCTCAGGTGATACACAAGGATTAAACAAATCCTCCTACATAAATTGTACCTGTTTATCTGGCTTCCCTTCTCTACATCTGTTCCAAGTCCAGAATATATAAAGCTTGTCTGAGCAGTCAGAAAAAATGGGTGAAAAAAAATGAGAAAGCAGAAGTCACATTCTGCAGAGCTCAGTTAGGAGAGCTCTGAGAGCTGATTGGAGCAAAGGGACACACCCCCTTCACACAGCACAGACATAAATGACATAGAATGGTATCTATCTGCCATACAGGACTTTCTCACGTTACAGTACAAAATTAAATTGATGGTACTAGGACAATACATACAATTTTTAGAAAACCAAGCAAAAATAAAAACAAAGAAAAAGCAGAAACAGAGAAAATCTTTAATTCACCACAAATCATAGAATCATCTAGAAAGCTAACGTGATCTAGACGTGTGCTAACCTAACATGCCATCAGTGTTTTATATCTGCTCCCATGTTAACTACCTGGTGTGGAAGCGACACAGGCCTTTAGAGTTATAAGCACAAAATGTATCATAGTTACATAGAATATTGACAATGTATACTACTTCTGAGATATTAGGAGTGGACGTAGCCTTACATCTGTTGGTAATAGTTAGACTCATAGCAAACAGAATATGGAATACTAAAGTTCTGTACTGAATAAGCAGGGCCATAGATAATTTTTTTTCCTGGGGGGGGGTTCAGGTCTTTCAAACTTAAAGGCATCATTTAGACTTTTATGTTGGGGAGGTACGGTAAAAACATGTGACAGCAGAGTGGGGCCATGAGGCTTTGCAATGCAGCGCAGCAAAACGAATCCCCATTCAACTGAATAGAACACAATAGATGCAATTGTGGTGCGGTAGTGTACTTATTAGTACATCAAGCTCCTCCTAAGCTCCCTAGATTTTTTTCGTTCAGCCCGTTGAACTAAAGAAAACTTACTGTGTGAACCAGGCTTTAGATCTCATTCATATGTTCTAAATGTAATAGCAAACAAAATGACGGCGCGAAGAGCAAGCCAAAAAATACACAGTAAATTCTTAGAGATATATGATAGGTATAAAATAAAAACAAAATGATAGGTATAAAATAAAAACAACACCAGTCGTACACAATCGTAATACTACTGATAAGGAAGGGTATAAACTGTAATAAAAAATACTAATAATAATAACAGTAATAATAAAGTCCCAATAGAGAAATAATAATAATAATAAAGTCCATATTATGATATTGGTGATGATGATGATGATGGCAAGAGGGGACAAAATAGCATATGCACCGTTGGCAGCACTTTGAAGAGTGAAGCAACTCTGTAAATAGCAATAAAGAAGAGAAAAATGCGCCTACTAAGTGCAGTATGTAAATATAAGCATTTTAATTAGAAAAAATCAGCCGAATGGCTACTCACAAAACAGTGGATAAAACTGCGCATAAAATGATGTACATGGGGTCATTCAGGGGATGGCACTCAGATCTGAGGAAAATGCGGAAGCATTGAAACGAGTCATGAACACGAGCCCGTCCTGACGTCACTTCCTGCTGCCGAGAGTCGCCTGCGCTTCAGGCTGAAATGCACATTGCCGTGCGGAGAGTTCCGGCTTCGCCGGCTGCTACACGAGATCCACCACGCTCTCCTCGTTACAGCCACAGACACCATTCCACCGGACAGTCCTTATTGGAGCAGATACAACCAGAGACGATTTAGGACTACAGAGTGACGTCCCCTGAATGATCCCATGTACATCATTCTATGGCAAGTTTTATCCACTGTTTTGTGAGTAGCCATTCGGCTGATTTTTTTCTAATTAAAATGCTTATATTTACATACTGCACTTAGTAGGCGCATTTTTCTCTTCTTTATTGATATGTTCTAAATGGCCATGGAATGGCAAAAATACCATGAATACCCACAGCCAGGATTCCAGATGTTCCAATTTTTGTCAGCTTCTCAGCCTATTCACCTGAGTGATGGGCTGAAAAGAGCCACTGCTGTTAACATGTTTAAGCTCCGGGGGACAAAGCAAAACACATTGGGGTGTGGCCTGGCAGGAACCTGGGCTGAGGTAGTCTCTCCCATCACTACTACATTATCATAGGAAACCGTGGATGTTCGGCACCAGGGATTTGCCTGAGCGACACACTAACAAACCGTGGGTCACAGTGGTTACTTGCTGTTAGGGACAAATTTCTGACCCTGGATGCAGAGAGATTTTATCCAAGGGCAAAAATGTATCCCTACCTGCAGGTAACCACTGGATGTGCAAATACATGTGGATACATGTTTACAGCAGCAGACAGCCTTGGCTCTTTTCAGCCCATCACTCAGGTGTACAGGCTGAGCAGATATTGGAACATCTGAGATCCCGGGTGCAGGTATTTGCAGTATACTTGCTGCACCATGGTCATGTAGGATGTATGAATGAGACCCAAGACTGGATTTTAGCTAACCTTACTGTGCAAAGAACTTTTATGAAATATTTTAAGAGATGACAAAAAAGAACATTGTGCACTGCCTACTACAGGATGGTGCCCTTTGCACCTGGCCAATATGGTTGGCTTTTATTCAGTCTTAAACTGTAGTAAACCCAGTTTTTGAACTTGTACCTACAAGTAAGCCTATAATAACGGTTAACCTTAGGTACAGTGAATATCTCCTAAACTTGTGGTATTTAGGAGATATTCACATGGAAAGCAGACCGCTTGGTTGTACTTCTCCTGGGGAGGAGTGCAGTTCATTCTGCACATTTGTGACCCATTTTTAGCCGACAGCCAGCTTTAGCCCGCTGTCAGCTGACATCACATTTAGTAGGTCCAGGCTGTGGAAAGATCCTAACTTTAAAGTCAGGATTCACCCAAATACCCCCAAAGCAAAAATATCGCCATCAGTCAACAACCTCTCCCCCAGCAAAGATTCCTAATTATGAAGAAAATCTTCCTTCATCCAATCAAACTCCCTCACAGAATCAAATCCCTGCCATTAACAACCCCCTGTAAACTTCTCTACAAGAACCCTCCCCCCCTTCTCCAAAAGCAAACCCACCCCCCTTTCCTTAACCTCCCACCAAAAGAAACTCCCCTAGGCTGGAATTCTCACTTCCTCCTTCCCAAAACAGAAAATTGATGCCTCCCCACTTACCAGACCTCAGATTCAGCACGGCACAGAAGTAGGAAAACTTCTGCATCCCCAGTCTCCCTTCAGCTGTGTCATATGATGCCTCGAGGAGGAGTCTAGGAGTTCCCTCAACCATGCACTGTCAATTGCCAGCATTTGCGACTTCGCAGTAATTTCATGCTTTTCAGGGGGAACCCCTTATTAAACTGAGGGGATGGGCCACAAAAATGGGGGGCTGGCTGCTGCACTCCGAAACTCTGATTGCTTTTACTGTACTGATACTGAGGCTAAACAGCAAGGACACTGTCTGGGTATTTTTCCAGGATGCTCTGAGGGGGGTTTGAACCCCCCTAACCCCCCCCTTATCTATGCCCCTGTGAATAAGGTAAGTATTAATACATAAACTTAATCAAGCAATCTCTAGTGAAGGTCTTGCTATAGTCCCCGCCATCTTGGATACAAGGATGTAAACTGCATTCCAGAAACATTTTATGCTTTTACAATCCCTCAATAAATGAAATAGGCTACCTTCTATGCCACACTGACCCCAACACATAGGGTATTTGTTAGGTAAACATTTTTTATAGCCTGTAAGGTGTCATATAACCTCTATGAAGTATTTGTAGTGCATTGTCCCAATGTTTGACACAATGGGTAGATTTATAATTGGAAAAGATTGCTTGATGCCATAAAGAAGGAGACTAGGTGTTCCCCAGTTTTTTCCCCATTTTGAGATGCTAGGAGGTATAACAAATGTAACCTTATATTTGAGATAGTTATAAAACCAAGAGATACTTCCTTTTAAGGAAGGGGAAGTGGTGATATACTTCTAAACAGAGATGTCCATTTCCACCTGCTTTCATGGTAATTGTTCATGAAAGGAACAAATGCATAAAAGGGAAAAGAAGGGATATAAATCTGCTTAGTTATACCTTTGGCTAAAAGTAAAGATGGGAGAAACTATTTAGGAAGTACAGCTCTTTTTTAGTAACCCATAATTTACAAGGCTCAAGATCAAATCACGCCTTAAATTGGTCTAGTAATGCTGCTCTATAATAGCTCTGTAGCACAGGGAGACCCGCCCCTCCTGCAGATTTATGGGTGATCAGTACAGAAGGTGATAATCTATCATCGAAGAGCAACATTAAGGTGTGGAAAAAATGTTAGGGCATTACGATAGGCAGAGTTCTAAACCAATTTTTGTTACTAATGTTTGTTTTTGTTTCTGTTTCTTAATTTTGGGGGAAAGTAGCATTTTAAAGACCGCAAACAGACCAAACCAGGAAATTTCAAACTTCTCCAGATGTAACGTATCTTGCTTGATAGTAGTTAGTAACTTGGATAATTAACCTCATATACCTTGGCTGTAGGTGAAGTTAGATAAAAACCCAAGTGAATATTATGCCGCGTACACACGATCATTATTCACGGCGGTTAAAAAACCGCCGTGAATAATGACAGGAAAAACGAGGGAACCGCTTGGTTCCCTACACACGGTCGTTTTTCCCGTCATTTTTTCTCTTGACGAGAAAAACGACCGTCTGTGGGCTCCACGGCAGTGTCTCCCTATGGGAAAACTGCCGCGGAAAAAAATGCTGGAAAAAACGATGAGAAAATTTAGAACATGTTCTAAATTTTCTCGTCGTTTTTTATGCCGTTTTTCTAGACAAGAAAAACGACATAAAGCCCACAGACGATCGTTTTTCTCGGCGAAAAAAAAAATGCCGTTTTTCTCGTCGAGAAAAGCGGTCGTGTGTACGCGGCATCATACTGTAATTCCACTCATAGGGGAACTTGCATTTCAAGAAAGCTAGGATAAAACGGTCAACCCCTACCGATTTCGAAGCATTAACTTTGTACTAGGACATAATTCCAAATACAGTAATTAGTCTTTGCACCTCATTCAGAGAAGGAGCTGGGTTGGTCAATGTAAGTATCACATCATCTGCAAACAGCCCAATCTTATGGTAGTAGTTTTCAATATCAATACCTTTTATTAAATGAGTGAAATAATAAATTCTAATGGCTGCTGCAAGGGGTTTCATTAGTAGAGAGAAAATTAAAGGTGATAAAGGGCAACCTTGGCGGGAGTCATTAGTAATTAAAAATCAGCTTGATAGTACATTGGAGTTGCAGACTTGTGCCGAAGGTTTGGTGCAAATGCCCAATATAGTAGCACTTAAATAACCCCAATACAAATGCTTTTTTGGCATCTAGTGTGATAAAAAAATAGAGGATATTTTATGGGATTCCACCTAATGAGATTAAGCATCCTCCTGGTGTCAGCTGATGCTTGTCTGCCTTTATTGAAACCTACCTGGTCTGGTTTGATGAGAGTAGGTGTAACTTTGGCTACTCTGTTGGCCAGAATTGTAGCATATATTTTCAGATCGGTATTAGGAAGAAAATTTGGTCTAACATGGTGGGGGTAGTCGGGCTCCTTCCCTGGTTTGGGCAAAGTTACAATTACAGCTTGTAGCATTTCAGCTGGGAGAATTCTGGAGGACGCAGCTGCATTAAGTATAGTCTTAAGATAAGGGGTGAGTACATCTAAGAACGTTTGGTAATATTCAGCTGAAGAGCCATCAATACCTTGTGATTTGCCAGTAGCAAAGAATGTAATTACTGTCTTTATTTCTTGGGAAGCTATGGGAGCATTCAGAGGATCTAGCAAATGTGTGCCTTCTACTGGGAGGTCCACCTTACATAAAAGTCAGAAATAGCTTCATCGGAGGACTTGGTAATGGCCAGGTCTTCAGATAGATTGTACAAATGTTGGTAGTAAAAAAGCTTGGCAATATCTTTGGGTGAGTCTTAAGGCCCATTCACACGATGGTGAATGTTGGATGAAAAAGTTCTGCCGTGTGCATGCATACCAAGTTCACGGCCAACGCCCCTTCAGACCAAAATCCACGGAAAAGTCAGATGGAAGTCCGATCGTGTGTACGAGGCTTTAGAATCAATTAGAGAGGATAATTTGGTTTTCATTTGTCTAGCCTTAAGTTTAGAGGCTAAATGTTTACCTACTTTGTTTCTCTGAGAATAATATGCTACTTTAGGTCTTTTTAACGGCTTCAATACTGTACGCTTTTACTCCCTTCCTGCCCAGGCCAATTTTCAGCTTTCAGCGCTGTCACATTTTAAATGATGATTGCCGAGTCATGCAACACTGTACCCATATGAAATTTGTATAATTTTTTTCCCCACAAATAGAGTTTTCTTTCAGTGGTATTTAATCACCACTGGGTTTTTTATTTTTGTTAAGTAAATGAAAAAGACCAAAAATTTTGAAAAAAATTTGTTTTTCTTCATTTTTGTTATAACATTTTGCAAATAAATAATCTTTCTTCATAAATTTAGGCCAAAATATACATTGCAACATTTCTTTGGTGAAAATAATACAAATCCGTGTATGTTATTTAGTCTGTAGGAAAGTTTTAGTCTGTAGGTATAAATATCTGAAAATCAATCAATCCTGACGTACAGACAGCCTCATTTCTTGAGTCCCGAAAATGCCAGGACAGTACATAACCCCCAAATTACCCCAATGACTATTTTTTTGTCACAATCTTTGGGAAAATTAAGAAATTAAAAAAAAGTTTTCTCACAATTGTTTAACCACTTCAGCCCCGGAAGAATTTACCCCCTTCCTGACCAGAGCACTTTTTGTGATACGGCACTGCGTCGCTTTAACTGAAAATTGCGCGGTCGTGCAATGCTGTACCCAAATAAAATTGACGTCCTTTTTTTCCCACAAATAGAGCTTTCTTTTGGTGGTATTTTAAATTTTTGAGCTATAAACAAAAGCAGAGCGACAATTTTGAAAAAATTCAATATTTTTGACTTTTTGCTATAATAAATATGCCTAAAAAATATATAAAAAATATATTTTTTTCTCAGTTTAGGCCGATATGTATTCTTCTACATATTTTTGGTAAAAAAAAATCACAATAAGCGTATATTAATTGGTTTGCGCAAAAGTTATAGCGTCTACAATATTATGGCATATAGCGTCCATAGAATTATGACATTTTTTTAATTTTTTTTTTTATTAGTAATGGCGGCGATCTGCGATTTTTATCATGACTGCGACATTATGGCGGACACATCGGACACTTTTGATGCTATTTTGGGACCATTGTCATTTATACAGCGATCAGTGCTATCAAAATGCACTTATTACTGTGTAAATGAAACTGGCAGGGAAGGGGTTAACCACTAGGGGGCGAGGAAGGGGTTAAGCATGTCCTAGGGAGTGATTCTAACTGTGGGGGGGATAGGCTACAAGTGACACGACCGTGATCACTGCTCCCGAATCACAGGGAGCAGTAGATCACTGTCCTGTCACTAGGCAGAAAAGGGAAATTACTTGTTTACAAAGGCATCTCTCCTTTCTGCCTCTCCGTGACACGATCGCGGGCCGCCGGTGAACATTGAGTTCACGGGTCTCACGGTCACGGAGTGTGCGGCGGACGCGCGCGCACACACCGCACGGCTTCTTTAAGGGGACATATTTTTTCCTTTTTATTACCTGTTTTTTCTTCTTGTTTTTATATAAAACAAAATTTACATACAGTGACCACACTATAGTAGCACTGTACTACTCTGGGGAAGTGATCAGGATTTTTTTTTCACACTATCATTGCTTATACTTGTGAATTTTACAGTTATAAACAACCATTTCTGAATGAAAACTATTTATTCAGTGTTTACTATTGTGATTAGCTGTGATTGGCCACAGCTAATCACATGATACACATGGACTGTGATTGGCCCTGTCTGTACCATGTGATCACTGTGACCAATCACAGAGCTCATCACAATAGTACACATGAATGGCATGAAATAAAGCCATTTATTGTGTACAATAAAAAAAAAGTAATGTTGCGCTGTCATCAAATAAGTTCTTAAACAAACTCATATGAATGCATACAGGCAAACAATTAATAATAAAGTGCGTATAGTGCCTCAAGCCAGTAATTAATATAAATAAATAAAACATCCTATTAGTGCAATCCACATTCATAAAGTCTGTGCTATCATGCAGGAAAAATAAAGTGCAAATCTAGAAAAAATATTGAAAATTTATAAAAGTCCCAAATACAATACATTTTTGAAAGATAGTGTTTAACATTAGCACATTCTATTGTGCTAGTGCTGTAGTTGATCACCCAATCGTACTCTATTCCAAGATGAATAAATTAGCCTCTTATCAGAAAGTAAGACCTATTAGGGTCTGAACTTGCTTTAGTGGGCACACTCCTTACTGTAGCTCTTCAGCTCTTCATACAGCTCTTCTAATACAGATTAGCATCTGTCGCCCCCACGAGCATGCTAACGTCACTGCTACTTCCTCCGCCCAGTGTACGTTTTTTCATAAGAGGCGTCGTCACTGGGGCAACAGGCCCCAGATTATAGAGGAGGAGAGCTGAAGGAAAGTTGCTGTGGAATAACCTCTTTGCAGCATTTCCTGATGATGGCAGGATCCTCCCTTATGAACAGCATACCTCTGATTCTCTGATCCCTAAAATGAGAAGCGGGGGGACTGCCTCAGCACCACTTTTCATAGTGGTGAAGTTTGGCTGCAGGCAGCACCCACACAAAGCACCTGAACCATGTGACTGCTTGCTACATTTGATCTAGGGCTGACGTGCACACTTTCGGAAGTGAGCACTATAGGGTGTCCTGGCTGGACCACTGGCCTGAGCTTGCACAATGTGGAGCTTCTGACTTGCCTTGCAGTGCAGCAGGAGTTTTTGTTAATCTGCCTGTCCCCTAGCAATGTGGACCAGCTCACTTTCATTTAAATGAACTAGTCTTGGAATACTAATTGCTACAAAACCCCAGTGCTAATGCTATGGACTAAGATTTTACCTGCCACCATTACCAGCTCCTTCCACCTCCCCTGGCCTATTCCCATGCTCCGACACTGAAAAGGTGTGTTTCAGCTAGACTTCAGTTAACAAATTTCTAATGTTAGCTGTAGGGAAGCTTTCAGTATTCTAAAATATTTTTGGCTGTTGTCACTCAGATGACAAACACTAATGTTTACTTCAAGATAAAACCTGCCTCTTTTCTCCACCCTACAGTAGGTACGGAAAGTATTCAGACCCCCTTACATTTTTCACTCTTTGTTATATTGCAGCCATTTGCGAAAATCATTTAAGTTCATTTTTTTCCTCATTATTGTACACACAGCACCCCATATTGACAGAAAAACACAGAATTGTTGACATTTTTGCAGATTTATTAAAAAAGAAAAACTGAAATATCACATGATCCTAAGTATTCAGACCGTTTGCTCAGTATTTAGTAGAAGCACCCTTTTGATCTAATACAGCCATGAGTCTTTTTGGGAAAGATGCAACAAGTTTTTCACACCTGGATTTGGGGATCCTCTGCCATTCCTCCTTGCAGATCCTCTCCAGTTCTGTGAGGATGAATGGTAAACGTTGGTGGACAGCCATTTTTAGGTCTCTCCAGAGATGCTCAATTGGGTTTAAGTCGGGGCTCTGCCTGGGCCATTCAAGGACAGTCACGGAGTTGTTGTGAAGCCATTCCATCATTATTTTAGCTGTGTGCTTAGAGTCATTGTCTTGTTGGAAGGTAAACCTTCGGCCCAGTCTGAGGTCCTGAGCACTCTGGAGAAGGTTTTCATCCAGGATATCCCTGTACTTGGTCGCATTCATCTTTCCCTCCATTGCAAACAGTCGTCCTGTCCCTGCAGCTGAAAAACACCCCCACAGCATGATGCTGCCACCACCATGCTTCACTGTTGGGACTATATTAGACAGGCGAGGAGTAGTGCCTGGTTTTCTCCACACATACCGCTTAGAATTAAGGCCAAAAAGTTCTATCTTGGTCTCATCAGACCAGAGAATCTTATTTCTCACCATCTTGGATTCCTTCAGGTGTTTTTTTAGCAAACTCCATGCAGGCTTTCATGTGTCTTGCACTGAGGAGAGGCTTCCGTCGGGCCACTCTGCCATAAAGCCCCGACTGGTGGAGGGCTGCAGTGATGGTTGACTTTCTAATACTTTCTCGTATCTCCAGATTGCATGTCTGGAGCTCAGCCACAATGATCTTTGGGTTCTTCTTTACCTCTCTCACCAAGGCTCTTCTCCCCTGATAGCTCAGTTTGGCCGGACGGCCAGCTCTAGGAAGGGTTCTGGTCGTCCCAAACATCTTCCATTTAAGGATTATGGAGGCCACTGTGCTTTTAGGAACCTTAAGTGCAGCAGAATTTTTTTGTAACCTTGGCCAGATCTGTGCCTTGCCACAATTCTGTCTCTGAGCTCTTCAGGCAGTTCTTTTGACCTCATGATTCTCATTTTCTCTGACATGCACTATGATCTGAAAGGTCTTATATAGACAGGTGTGTGGCTTTCCTAATCAAGTCCAATCAGTATAATCAAACACAGCTGGACTCAAATGAAGATGTAGAACCATCTCAAGGATGATCAGAAGAAATGGACAGCACCTGAGTTAAATATATGAGTGTCACAGCAAAGGGTCTGAATACTTAGGACCATGTGATATTTCAGTTTTTCTTTTTTAATAAATCTGCAAAAATGTCAACAATTCTGTGTTTTTCTGTCAATATGGGGTGCTGTGTGTACATTAATGAGGAAAAAAAAATGAACTTAAAAGATTTTAGAGTGAAAAATTTAAGGGGGTCTGAATACTTTCCGTACCCACTGTATATTGCAGTCTAGCCAAATTGTTTACCAATTGGCTGTCCAGTCACTGAACAATATTTTTGGTTATCACCCTTTAGATAATAATAATTGAAAAAAATAAAACCTGTTGCATCGCTCCCTTGTATGTTGTATCCTAACCAAGCTACTTACACACTGTTCAGCCACTGTAAAAATATTTGTGGCAATTGTTTCTTAAATAATACACTCTATTGTTTTTTTGAAGATAAAACCTGCCTTGTCTCAACCTCTTATATTCTAACCAAACTGCTTGCATACTTTACAGTGACTGAACAGTATTTGTGGCTATTGTTTCTCAAAAATACTCTCTAATACTTATTTCAATACAAAACCTGCCTTATCTTTCATTCTTACATTTAAACCTAATCAAGCTTCTTAGATATTGTGTATTTACTGCCAATTTACGGTGGTTCTAATGTTTATTTTAAAATTAAACCTGCTTCACATTCTCTCTTATGCTGCAGCCATACAAAGCTGCTTACATACTGTTCCGCCTTTGTACAATATTTGCAAATCTTTCAAATAATATACTTTAATATTTACCGTATTTCAGAGAAAAATTGTGTGAAACTGAAAACATTACAGTTATTCTCTCAGTGCTATCATCCCCATACATACAGTATATATAAATAGAATAAATGTGTAAATAGATCTTTACGCCCTTTTTGATTATAGTTTGCCAATATATGCTAGACCTATAGTGGAGCTGTTTTACCTTCCAAAAGATGTTTTATTTCCATCCATCCAGTTATGAGATTTACATCAATCTACTATGAAACAGGGCAAGGGAGGAGACACAAGTATAAGGGGCAAAAAAAATAAAAAATACCAAAAACCTATGCGTGGAGGAATAATTGATAAGCTGCCTGCTAGTTGGTCTTTTTTGTTTGGGGCCAGCTGGATTTGCAGAAAGAGCAATGTGACAGCATTGGGGAAGCAGGTGTCCATTTTCTAAATATATTTGCATTTTGAACGAAGATATATATTGTTAAAAACAAAATGTTTATATACAATTTTGATAATGTTCATACATATCAATAAGTAGTAAAAAAATATTTTTTTGACATGTTCTTTAGAGTAACAAAATCCTCCTGATGAAGACCACGAATGTAGGGGTCGAAATGCATTGGGGTACTCATATGTAATGTACAAATATAACTCATTAACATCTTTGCAAATGTGCATTTTTATCATTGATGGATATTGTTTGTTGTTCTATATTCCAACCAGAGCTCATATTTAAAAATTTCTTGAAATAATCTGTATTTTGCACTTTTTGATAATAAAATATTGAAAATCATTTGCCATTTGATGGTTATTTTGGGGTGTGCAGCCTTTCGACTCTCATCTATGTGCTTTTCCATGTTACATATAATAACTTAATAAAAAAAAAAAAAAAAACTTACCTTTCTTTTATGCTCTATTCTGGACCCTTCAACAAGGAAAAAATCTTAAGTAGCAATCTTTGTTCATAAGGGGAATTTGTTTGCCATAATTAGCCCTGTCTGTACTATAGACAGGGTTATCTGCAAGCAGATTATGAATATCAATTGTAATTAGATTTGACCACTATCTGTTCTAACAAAGGCTAAAGGTGTAGGGGCTGGGCTTCTTGCATTGTATATTAATGGGGACACACCTGGGAGAGGTTCACTCTAACATTGTTAAGAAAAAAATGTAAGTCATGCTGTTCTAAAATTTGACTACAAAAGTGGAAATACTCTTTAAAAGTGAATATAAAACTACAGCAAACATACTCCAGTAAATGTAAATGTAGATTCTGAGCCAGCACTGTGTATGATTCTCAAAGCCTCGAGCTGGAGACAAGCCAACTGTGATTTCCAATATGTTTAATTTTACTTGCAACCTTTATATTTGGGGTTAATGACTCTCATTATTAATATAATAAATATTGTTTAAAGGTATCATGTTAATACCTCAAAATGGATTAGTGGAACCCTGTTGTGTAGTGTGTTTGGCAAGTAGACATCATCTTTGCATGACTTTTCCTTTTCTAGAGGCACATGCATTTCAGTGGTTCAGTTATAATGAGTTGTTTGTAATTGCATATTGTTAAATCTACCTAAAGCGTCTGGAATGAAACCCTATGTTGTATCGTTGGCTTGGCAATCTGGCACTGTCTTGCCTTGCGACTAGCTTTTCATGTAATAAATGTCTTTTTAGTGGCACAAACTGCTAGAAATAAGTTATTTTAAATCATTTTCTTATTTATAACTCCAGTAGTAACTAAGCTTTCCTTGTTTCATGGTAAGTAGCTTTCTGTTGCTTTTACATTTAATAAGGCTAAAAGTTTCTGGCCTGTTGCTAAGTGTACATAAAGCTTGCTTATGAAAACTTTTGTCTTGCACACACTTGCAGCATGATGTCCTATATGTTTTTTATAAAGCTTGACCGTATAGGGAATTACTGCTTTGCCAATGCAGGTTTGCTTAACTCCCTGCACATCCTTTTCTCCCCTTACCTTCTTTCACCTTCCTTACCACATGGCTCAGCATTAGTGATGAGCCGAACACCCCCGGGTTCGGTTCGCACCAGAACCCGCGAACGGACCGAAAGTTCGAACGAACATTAGAACCCTATTAAATACAATGTATGCGAACGTTCGAATTCTAAAGTGCTAATTATAACAACTATTATGCATGTTATTGTCCTAAAAAGGGTTTGGGAACCCGGGTTCTGCACCAGGGGACATGTATCAATGCAAAAAGAAGTTTTAAAAACGGTCGTTTTTCGGGAGCAGTCATTTTAATGATGCATAAAGTGAAAAAAAAAAAGTCAAATATTCCTTTAAATATCGTGCCTGGGGGGTGTCTAAAGTATGCCTGTGAAGTGCCACGTGTTTCCCGTGTTTAGAACTGTCCCTGCACAAAATGACACTTCTAAAGGAAAAAAAAGCCATTTAAAACTGCTTGCGGCTTTAATGTAATGTCTGGTCCCGGTAATATGGATGAAAATCTTTAAGAAAAATGGCATAGCTACCCCATGACCCCCCCCCTACCCCAGCCCATTACCAGCCCCTTTGGGTCTTGTATGGATATTAAGGGGAACCCCGCACATAAAATAAAAAAGGCCCTATATACTCTGAACAGCCGTATACAGGCGGTGCATACAAGACAGGGACTGTAGGTTTGTTCTTATGTAGAATGTGTTTGTAATTTTGAACAGGTACATTGTTGAAGTGTAGCTCCAGCCCAAAAATCTATTTTTAAACTTTTTGGGAAACATAGGTAAGGGTTATCACCCCTGTAACATTTGTTTTGCTGTCTGTGCCCCTGTTCAGAACATTTCACCTCACTTTCCGTCCCAATGACAACTGTTTTTGAAATGTGGTGTTTTTCTTGAAACAAGGATTGCTGATAAAGCATCAGTACAGATGAGACCCCTTTCTCCCATATTTATTCTTACAGGAGAGAATTTTCCTTTCTAGGGGTAGATTTCCTCTCACTTCCTGTTGTCTTCTTTCGTTTGCAAGTAGGAGTCGTTTGTAAGTTGGATGTTTGAAAGTAGGGACCTGCCGTATATACTCTGCAGAAATAGGCCCCTTAGTTGTTGGTGTTGGCACAACACTGTAAGCACTCAGTTACTCTTGGTTGGTGCTGGAACGCCCTGCTGTCAACTATTATATCAGGAATTTTAATTACATATAATTGTTGAACAGTGGTAGTAAAAATTGGGGCTTTGATGGTGGTGCTGGTGCCACAACACTGTAAGCCCTGACAGTTACTCTTGGTGGGTGCAGCAATGGGCCCTGCTGTGAATTATTAGATCAAGAATTGTAATTACATGCCCCTTTTGAACAGGGGCTGAAAAATTGGGCCTTTCCTGGTGGTGGTGGTGGTGGCGTTGCCACAAGACTGTAAGCCCTCAGAGTTACTCTTGGTGGGTGCAGCAATGGACCCTGCTGTGAATTATTAGATCAAGAATTGTAATTGCATGCCCCTGTTGAACAGGGGCTGAAAAATTGGGCCTTAGGCACTGGTGGCACAACACTACAACCCCTCACAGATACTGTACTTGGAGCACAGCAATGAGCCCTGTTGCAAAGTATTGCTTCAAAAATTGTAATGACACGCCCCTGTTAAACAGGGGCTGAAAAATTGGGCCTTAGGCACTGGTGCCACAACACTCCAACCCCTCACAGATACTGTACTTGGAGCACAGCAATGAGCCCTATGGCAAATTATTGCTAAAAAAATTGTAATTACACGCCCCTGTAAAACAGGGGCTGAAAAATTGGGCCTTAGCCACTGGTGGCGGCACCCATAAACAAAAATGATCTTCCAAGCTATCATCATCAATCGTATCATTGAGGACTCGGAGGAGGAGGATAGCCAGTCAACATAACAGCACAGGCACTCAGCATCAGCATCAGTCTTGAAGGGATGTGACATGTTAAAATCAATTAGTCTGTTATATCAGCATCAGGTGTGTGGTAGCTGGTGGTGATCCAAGACTGGTTCATCTTGATGAAAGTCAGTCGATCAACCGAGTCGGTGGACAGGCGCACCCTGTGATCCGTGACAAATCCTCCAGCAGCACTGAATGTGCGTTCCGAAAGAACGCTGGATGCAGGACAGGCCAGTAGCTCAATTGCATACTGTGCAAGCTCTGGCCAGTGATCCATCCTCAAGACCCAGTAAGCCAGAGGATTTTCGGTGGGGAAGGTGTCCAAGTCTGACCTTGCCCCTAGATATTCCTGCACCATGTTTATCAGACGCTGGCGATGGTTGCTGGAACCGATCATACTTTGGGGCTGCGGACTAAAGAATTGTCTGAACGCATCGGTCAGACGGCCACCTTCCCCACCGCTCCTTCTTTGACTGGCCGAAGCCTCAGCAACTCGTTGTCCAGGACCAGGAGTTTGTAACCTCCCAGTCTCTGGGAACGCGTTGCACAGACCTTTCTGCAAGGCTTCCCGGAGTTGTCTCATCCTCTGCTCCCTCTGCGACAGTAACATAAGGTCCGCAACCTTACCCTTGTACCGTGGATCAAGGAGAGTGGCCAGCCAGTAATGGTCCCTCTCCTTGATCCGAAGAATACGAGGATCCTTCCGCAGACTTTGCAGGATCAGGGAGGCCATGCAGCGTAGGTTTGCTGAGGCATTCGCTCCGGAGTCCTCTGGGTCACTAAGGACGACATGATCCGCAGCCACCTCCTCCCAGCCACGTACAAGTCCACTGGTTTCTTGGGACTGTAAATCATCCCTAAAAGACTGCTGCTGATGATGCTGAGTGCCAGCCTCCACCTCCATGCTGACACAATCCTCCTCCTCCTCCTCCTCCTCCTCCTCTTCCTGTGCGATGGGTGGGACAGAAGGAACACTGTCTGGGTAAAGGGGGCCTTGAGAGGCAAGGAAGTCCTCCTCTTCCTGCCTCTGTTCTGCCTCAAGTGCCCTGTCCATTATTCCACGCAGCGTGTGCTCCAACAGGTGGACAAGAGGTACAGTGTCACTGATGCATGCACTGTCACTGCTCACCATCCTCGTGGCCTCCTCAAATGGTGCCAGGACAGTGCATGCATCCCTGATCATGCCCCACTGGCGTGGAGAAAAAAAACCAAGCTCCCCTGACCCTGTCCTGGTGCCGTAGTCGCACAGGTACTCATTGATGGCCCTCTGCTGCGTGTGCAGCCGCTGCAGCATGGCCAACGTTGAGTTCCACCTGGTGGGCATGTCACATATAAGGCGGTTCTTGGGCAGGTTCAACTCCTTTTGCAGCTCAGCCAGGCGAGCACTGGCATTATAAGATCTGCGGAAATGCACACAGACTTTCCTGGCCTGCCTCAGGACATCCTGTAAGCCCGGGTACCTGCCCAAGAACCGCTGCACCACCAGGTTAAGGACGTGAGCCACACAGGGCACATGGGTCAGTTGTCCCTGTCGGAGGGCGGAGAGGAGGTTGGTGCCATTGTCGCAAACCACCATTCCTGGCTTAAGCTGGCGTGGCGTCAACCACCTCTCGGCCTGGCCCTGCAGAGCAGACAGGACCTCTGCCCCAGTGTGGCTTCTGTCCCCCAAACACACCAGCGCAAGCACGGCATGGCATCTTTTTGCCTGCGTACTTGCGTAGCCCCGTGAACGGCTACGGAGCACCGCTGGTTCATAGGACAAACCACAGGAAGAGGCCATGGAGGAAGAAGAAGAGGAGGGGGTGGAGGAGAGAGGTGTGTCACAACCAGTAGTAGCATTTTGGAGGCGTGGCGGTGGGACAACCTCCAACACTACTGCACCTTGTCCTGCATCCTTCCCAGCTGCCAAAAGAGTGACCCAATGGGCCATGAAAGAAAGGTAACGTCCCTGTCCATGCCTGCTGGACCATGAGTCAGCGGTAATATGCACCTTACCGCTGACCGCCCTGTCCAGCGAGGCCAAGACATTGCCTTCCACATGCCGGTAGAGAGCCGGAATAGCCTTCCGTGAGAAAAAGTGGCGTTTGGGAACCTGCCACTGAGGAACCGCACATTGCACAAACTCACGGAAGGGGGCCGAGTCTACCAACTGAAAAGGCAGCAGTTGAAGCGCTAGCAATTTAGCCAAGCTAGCATTCAACCGCTGGGCATGTGGATGGCTGGGAGTGAACTTCTTTCGACGGTCCAGCAGCTGGGGCAGGGAAATTTGCCTGCTAGAATCGGACGTCGGTGTACTGCTAGCAGAGTGGCCGCAAGTACTTGGCTGTGACACACCTAATTCTACACCTTCATTCCTCTCAGTGCATGTTTCAGAGAGGACTGAAGTTATAGTGGGGTTGGAGATCCCAGCTGATGCGGTGCAAGGAGAGGTCCTCTTTGTTCTTTGGTGTGGGTCTTTGAGGTAGGCTTGCCAACGAGCTGCATGGCAGGTCAACATATGTCTGGTCAGGCATGTGGTACCCAAGCGGCTGATGTTTTGGCCACGCGATATACGCTTGAGACATATGTTGCAAACAGCAGCTGTGCGATCTGATGCACTAGCCTCAAAAAAGGCCCACACCAAAGAACTTTTTGAATGACGGGCAGAGGCAGCGCCCTGCACAGGCGGAGCTCTGCGGTGTGATTCCGTCGGTGTACTGCCCTTACGCTGGCCACCAAAGGGCATCCTGCCTCGTTGGAGATGTGCCTCCTCCTCATCCTCCTCCTCCTCCTCTCTCCTATTAGGCACCCACGTGGAGTCAGTGACCTCATCATCACCTCCCTCCTCATCACTGGAGCCAATCTGGCAGTATGCTGCAGCTGCTGGAACATGACTGCCAGATTGGTGTCCTTCTTGAGCATCCCCTCTGTCTGCTCTCACGCTACTGCCTTCCTCTAGCTGGGTTTCATCATCAGACCCTTCGAAACGCTGGGCATCCTCCTGGAGCATGTACCCAACACTGTGCTGAAACAGTTCGGGGGACTCCTCAGGAGGAGGACATGGTGGGTCTAGGGAAGGAGTGACTGATGATGAGTCTGACATTGATACCAGGGAAGAGGACGCTTTGGCAGCTGCTTTTCCAGTACCCTGAGCCTGGGTGAGAGAGGATGAGGAGGAGGAGGAGGGCTTGGTCATCCACTCTACCAAGTCTTCGGCATGATGTGGCTCAACATGTCCAGCTGCCGAAAAGAAGGACAAGCGTGTCCCATGGCCATGTGCTGATGACAATGCACCGCGTCCACGACCAGCACTGTTGCCCCCAGACACAGAGCCTGCTTGCCCTCTTTTATTGCCTCCTGACTGTCTGCCTCTCCTTGTTTGCCTTCCAGACATTCTAATAGATGGCCTGCAGGGAGATGGGAAAAAAGCAATAAGGGCTACCTTCAGGTGTCCTTCTCTGTCCCTTGAAACAAGGACTTTGACAGTGAAAGAAACTGACACTCTCCCTACCTAGTTTTCTGTCCCTAGAAAAAATGTTTTTTTTAAGCACAATTTAGCACAAGGAGAATTCACTCACTGTCCTTCCAGGTCCCTGGAAACAAGGACTTTGACAGTGAAAGAAACTGACACTCTCCCTACCTACAGTTTTCTGTCCCTAGAAAAAATGTTTTTTTTAAGCACAATTTAGCACAAGGGGAATTCACTCACTGTCCTTCCAGGTCCCTGGAAACAAGGACTTTGACAGTGAAAGAAACTGACACTCTCCCTACCTACATTTTTCTGTCCCTAGAAAAAATGTTTTTTTTAAGCACAATTTAGCACAAGGAGAATTCACTCACTGTCCTTCCAGGTCCCTGGAAACAAGGACTTTGACAGTGAAAGAAACTGACACTCTCCCTACCTACAGTTTTCTGTCCCTAGAAAAAATGTTTTTTTTAAGCACAATTTAGCACAAGGAGAATTCACTCACTGTCCTTCCAGGTCCCTGGAAACAAGGACTTTCACAGTGAAAGAAACTGACACTCTCCCTACCTACAGTTTTCTGTCCCTAGAAAAAATGTTTTTTTTAAGCACAATTTAGCACAAGGAGAATTCACTCACTGTCCTTCCAGGTCCCTGGAAACAAGGACTTTGACAGTGAAAGAAACTGACACTCTCCCTACCTACAGTTTTCTGTCCCTAGAAAAAATGTTTTTTTTAAGCACAATTTAGCACAAGGAGAATTCACTCACTGTCCTTCCAGGTCCCTGGAAACAAGGACTTTCACAGTGAAAGAAACTGACACTCTCCCTACCTACAGTTTTCTGTCCCTAGAAAAAATGTTTTTTTTAAGCACAATTTAGCACAAGGAGAATTCACTCACTGTCCTTCCAGGTCCCTGGAAACAAGGACTTTGACAGTGAAAGAAACTGACACTCTCCCTACCTACAGTTTTCTGTCCCTAGAAAAAATGTTTTTTTTAAGCACAATTTAGCACAAGGAGAATTCACTCACTGTCCTTCCAGGTCCCTGGAAACAAGGACTTTGACAGTGAAAGAAACTGACACTCTCCCTACCTACAGTTTTCTGTCCCTAGAAAAAATGTTTTTTTTAAGCACAATTTAGCACAAGGAGAATTCACTCACTGTCCTTCCAGGTCCCTGGAAACAAGGACTTTGACAGTGAAAGAAACTGACACTCTCCCTACCTACAGTTTTCTGTCCCTAGAAAAAATGTTTTTTTTAAGCACAATTTAGCACAAGGAGAATTCACTCACTGTCCTTCCAGGTCCCTGGAAACAAGGACTTTGACAGTGAAAGAAACTGACACTCTCCCTACCTACAGTTTTCTGTCCCTAGAAAAAATGTTTATTTTAAGCACAATTTAGCACAAGGAGAATTCACTCACTGTCCTTCCAGGTCCCTGGAAACAAGGACTTTGACAGTGAAAGAAACTGACACTCTCCCTACCTACAGTTTTCTGTCCCTAGAAAAAATGTTTTTTTTAAGCACAATTTAGCACAAGGAGAATTCACTCACTGTCCTTCCAGGTCCCTGGAAACAAGGACTTTGACAGTGAAAGAAACTGACACTCTCCCTACCTACATTTTTCTGTCCCTAGAAAAAATGTTTTTTTTAAGCACAATTTAGCACAAGGAGAATTCACTCACTGTCCTTCCAGGTCCCTGGAAACAAGGACTTTGACAGTGAAAGAAACTGACACTCTCCCTACCTACAGTTTTCTGTCCCTAGAAAAAATGTTTTTTTTAAGCACAATTTAGCACAAGGAGAATTCACTCACTGTCCTTCCAGGTCCCTGGAAACAAGGACTTTCACAGTGAAAGAAACTGACACTCTCCCTACCTACAGTTTTCTGTCCCTAGAAAAAATGTTTTTTTTAAGCACAATTTAGCACAAGGAGAATTCACTCACTGTCCTTCCAGGTCCCTGGAAACAAGGACTTTCACAGTGAAAGAAACTGACACTCTCCCTACCTACAGTTTTCTGTCCCTAGAAAAAATGTTTTTTTTAAGCACAATTTAGCACAAGGAGAATTCACTCACTGTCCTTCCAGGTCCCTGGAAACAAGGACTTTCACAGTGAAAGAAACTGACACTCTCCCTACCTACAGTTTTCTGTCCCTAGAAAAAATGTTTTTTTTAAGCACAATTTAGCACAAGGAGAATTCACTCACTGTCCTTCCAGGTCCCTGGAAACAAGGACTTTGACAGTGAAAGAAACTGACACTCTCCCTACCTACAGTTTTCTGTCCCTAGAAAAAATGTTTTTTTTAAGCACAATATAGCACAAGCACAAAACACACTGACACTCTCCCTACCTATCCTTCTCTTTCCCTAAACTAAAGGAATCCAGGTTAAGCAAGAAAGAAATAAAAGTCACTGTCCCTGCCTATGCTGCTCTATCCCTGCTCCGGAACACACTACACTAGGCCGCCGTGCTGGCGGCCTTTTATAGTGTGGGGCGTGTACTAAACACCCTCAGCAATAATTGGCCACAGGCATCCTGCCTGTGGCCAATCATTGCTCTCCTCGCTGCCGGCGCTGTGATTGGCCAAGCATGCGGGGTCACAGTGCATGCTTGGCCAATCACAGCGCCTGGATGACACTGCGATGGCGTAGTGCATTGTGGGCCGTTCGCGTCACTCGAATTTGGCGCGAACGGCCCAAATCGTTCGATCTTCGTCGAACGATCGAACAGCCGATGTTCGAGTCGAACGTATGTTCGACTCGAACACGAAGCTCATCCCTACTCAGCATCATAGAAAAATATATGGTTAAATGAGGAGAATGTGGCTCACTGCCCCTCCTGCCTGCCATGGCGTCACAGTGCTTAGGCTTTGTGACTGGTCACTTAAATACCCAGAATGGTCACACAGCCAACACTCTACTAATAGCAAGTTTCAAGTTTTTACTTGTGGTTCATATAATGGTTCCTTGGCTCCCAGTAGCTGAATGGAAGGGAAGTTGTGGACAGTATATTTAAAGGGGGGGGGCTGCAAAATTAGATCAGTGAAGCTGTATTACTTAAGCCTATGTTATATGCCTTGCACTGTTTCTTCTGGTCTTAGTCTAAGTTCTGCTGTACAGGAGATTTGAGGAGGCTATCATCTGAAATTTATACTTAAACTGCTTGTGGTTAAATAAATGCACACAATTATTGGTTGCTGCACTCCTCCCTTGAGGAGTAATGTTTGTGTTTCCATTGTCTTCTAGTACTTTTGGATACCCTTGGTCCCCTGAGAGGGCAGCAAGACTCAAGACGTTGACAATAAGGATTACAATATACTTTCTTACCTTGAGCATAACACCTGAGAGCAGGAGAGTTACTTTTTTGGATTTTCCATCTATAGCTGTTCCTGGTTATGAGCAGTCGATCATTAGAATGGACTTATTGGAAAATTTTTGTTCCCTACTGTCAGAATACAATAACACAGTGGGGAGGATTCCTCCATCTCGCTTGTGTGGATGGGAGAAACTGTTCAGTTTTTTTGATCAGTCCACTGGCTGATTAAAAAAAAACGGATCCATGTATGGCCAGACTTAGATTAGTGATTTATTTATTTTCTACTGCAATTACTCAGCCTAGTCACTTCCCTGGCTCCAGCATGTGAATATACAATGAAGGCACAGCAGCACATTAATGAACTCATCTCTCTGCTCACTCTACTCCTATAAGTATGTCCCTTTTCAACACATGTGCATGCAGCAAAGTGTTATTGGCTTGCAGTGCTATCTCTCACTCTTCTCATTCACACACACATAACTCCATATTTTGGAATTGTTGTTTTATAACTGTCTGGAGTTTATCTTTAACAAACCTCCAGGATGCTTATATTTAAACATTGAGAATGTGAGGATATTAACAGTGAGGAAGTGAGGACACAGTTATCCCAAGTGAAAACTGGTGAGCTAATTTGAAGGAAAGCTAATGTAAATGATATAATACATTTTAATCAGTGTATAAAACTTATGAAAATTGAGTTGTGGATGGACCTCTGTACAGTCTTGCAGGTCACACAAAGCCAGCTATGAGCAATACATCTTCTACTGAAACAAAAATTGCCTGTGGGCAATACATCTCATTTGTTTTATAATCCTTATTATGATGCAGTACTCTTTGTCTATTCAAAGATTTGATAAATCTGTGAAAGCCTTTCAATAAAAATAAGAAATGCACTGCACTCTATAGACAATAAAAACAATAGATAAAAAAGGAGCAGTATAAACTATTTCTTTAAAAATAAATAAATAAGGCGCAATAAAAAGTAAAAATAATATTTGTAGTTGGTTGCTATTTAGTTCATACTTTCATTGAAGGGGAAATTAAAGAGTTATTATTGCAGAGATAACCTAAAATTCTATATAAAGTACTGTATATTGTTTTTGTTAATTGTGGAAAAGTTAAGCCCTATGTTAAGTGTGATTTTTTTGACTGTGGCCCTGCTGGGGACATTTATTCCTCCATGTGTTCTTGTGTCATTGAAATAAAAAGTGAAGAGAAGTTTTAGAGTTTTCACCAGAGCAACAGGTAAGGAGAGATATTCAAATAGGAACAAATGCTTTGGTGTCAACAATCTAAAATGAGAATTTATCTCAGTTTGGATAGATTTCCTCTCATTTCCTGTTGTGTCTCTATGACATAAAGTGAAAGGAACCGTTCCCAGCAAAAGTAACCCATTAGTGGTTAAAACTCTTACTTACCCTATTCCCCCCAACATTTTTATACATGCATTTTAAAGTGTAACTTCAGTCCGCCTCACAGGTGATTCCTCTACCTCCAGCACTGTCATTATGGCACATGAGCGTATGTGCTGATGGGCTCTGTCCGGCCCTTGGGTCCTGGCAGAAGCTATTGACACAACTGCTCATGCGTAGGTGATTGTTATGCCTATGCGCTAAGATGGGAAGGTGTCAGTCTTCCTTGGTAGCAATATTTGCATGTGCATAGGGAATCTCTCACGTATGCAGATGGTTGGAGAAACTGGCACATGTGCAAATGTGGGACCCGAAGCCCTGCGGCACATCTGTGCAGATACAGGGGGTAGGGAGAACCAAAAGTAATTCTTGCCTAGGTGAGAAATGTGGAAGTGCTACTTTGCTACTTAGAATAAATTACTTTGTTTAAAAAGAAAATGTCCATTTGTAAGAGAGGGAAGGGGGAGCAGGCAGGGCAGCATATGACCTTCAGGGGAAAAATGTCACTATATTAATTTGATATGCTTTCTATTCAACATTAATTGCAGTATAAAATGTTGAAACTTGTAGATCAGCCATTGGAGACAGAATAGATTAACAAATACCTTTATATTGCCTCTCTAATTAAATAAGACCTGTTTCTTTGTCCACTGAGGGCAAAGCAACAGGTTCTGTTCCTATCTCACCACCCACTAAAAATCATCTTTGTCATACTCTGCTTTGTTCAACACTTCAGCAGGAACCAGACGATTTTCGGTCCGTGTTTACTGCTGACTGTTTTAAAGACCAGCAGAAAAACCAGCATTCGATCAGTGTTTTCAGCCAATGGCTGCAGGCTGATCTGTGTTCTCTGTGGAAGTGGTCTGGAGTCCCCCCTGTTAGAATATTAGAATTCAATAAAACAGTGGGTGAGATCCCCAAATCAAGTTCCTATATAGATAAAGGAACAGGAGAGAGAAATCCATATCAACATTTGGTGTGACCACCCTTTCCCTTTAAAACAGCACCAGTTCTTCTAGGTACACTTGCACACAGTTTTGGAAGGAACTCAGCAGGTAGGTTGTTCAAAACCTCTTGGAGAATTAACCAAAGATCTTCTGTGGATATAGGCTGCCTCCTATCCTTCTGTCTCTTCATGTAATCCCAGAAAGACACAATGATGTTGAGATCAGGGCTCTGTTGGGGCCAAACCATCACTTTCAGAGCTCCTTGTTGTTCTTTACACTGAATATAGTTCTTAATGATATTGGCTGTATGTTTGGGGTCATTGTCCTGCTGGAAAATACATTTTCGGACAATCACATGCCACCCTAATGCTGTGGCATGATGGATATGTGTCTGCCTGTATTTCTCAGCATTGAGTACAACATTGATCCTGACCAAATCTCCAACTCCATTGGCAGAAATGCAGCCCCACACATACAAGGAACCTCCACCATGCTTTACTTTTGCCTGCAGACACTCATTACTGTACTTCTCTTTAGCCCTTTGGCAAATAAACCGCCTCCTGCTACTGACAATAATTTCAAATTTTGACTCATCAGTTCAGAGCACCTGCTGCCAGTTGAATTGCTTAGCCTTGCTTCTGGCTATGGCTTTGGTCTTAATTCTTCAATTAAGACTTCTTTTTGCTTCTTCAAAAGAGCTTCGACAGCACATCTTGAAACCCAAGTGTGCTTTGAAACCCTATGCCTGGGAGAGACTTTGCTGATGCAACATAACTACCTTGTGTCTGTTGCTGTGCTCAAGTCTTGCCATGGTGTATGACCTGTGACATGAAACTGTCTTCCACAACCTCACTTTAGTAGTAGAGTTTGTCTGATCCTCACCTAGCTTTAAGCCTCCTACACAGCTGTTTCTGTTTCAGTTAATGACTGTGTTTTAAAGTGGATATAAACCCGATTTATGAAATTTGAGCTGAGCACATATATCTGCAGTCCCAAAGAAGCAAGGGTCCGACTAATGGCGGAAACACTCATAAGAATTTGCACCTCATCCCATAATGTATGTATACAAAATAAGAGAAAATGGAAGGGGGACTCTAACGGTGTGTATCATACAGTAATAAGAAACTCGTACAAAATAATAAAATTTACAAAATTTTTAATATGGTTCAACGTTAGAACAATCGATAATTATCGTAGCAGTCACAATAATAGCACAATAGTACCTGGATGGTCAAGAATACTTAGGGTACATAGCTGGTTTAGTTTAATGTGCGTTTACATGTATGGATCCCGACATGTTTCGCTTGATCGCTTCATCAGGGGAGATACGGGTAGATTAAAGTAGTTGCACGGTACCAACTGGAAAACCCTCCAAGAAAGACCAGCGTCCAGCAGGGGGCACAGCAACGCCCAAGGTGGGAGCTCAAAAGGTAGCCAAGGAGAGCATACTAGCACCCGGTTAAAAACAAAAATAGATAGGGCATGGGGTGAAGGGTGCCCAAATAAGAATGAAGAAACGGGTATCACTGCGGATAGCACACGTATCAGGTGTTAGGACATAGAGGTCACCCTCCGTCACAGACTATCTATTTTTGTTTTTAACCGGGTGCTAGTATGCACTCTGTGGCTACCTTTTGAGCTCCCACCTTGTGCGTTGCTGTGCCCCCTGCTGGACGCTGGTCTTTCTTGGAGGGTTTTCCAGTTGGTACCATGTAACTACTTTAATCTACCTGTATGTCCCCTGATGAAGCGATCAAGCAAAAAATGACGGGATCCATACGTGTAAACGCACATTAAACTAAACCAGCTATGTACCCTCAGTATTCTTGACCATCCAGCTACTATTGTGCTATTATTGTGACTTCTACGATAATTATCGATTGTTCTTAACGTTGAACCATATTAAAAATTTTGTACATTTTAATCTTTTGTACGAGTTTCTCATTACTATATGATACGCACCGTTAAAGTCCCCCTTCCCTATATCTGTACTGTTTGTTATCTCTCTTCAAAGCCCTGTGTCCAGTAGCTGTCTCCTGCTGCATTCCTCTGTTATCAGCCTAACAAGGTTTCCATCACATATGATAAAAGCAGCCAGAGTTTTGTGTTGGGGAGGATGCTATAAATAGATTAGCAGAGCCCTGAACTATACAACGAACGGAGCTGAAAGTCTCTACCTATGAGGACAGTGGGTGTGTGCCTTTCCTCCAATCAACTGTCTTGGCTGTCTTGGCTGTATGCCTAGGCTTCTCTGCAGGCTTAACCAGGAAGAGAAAATCTGCTAAGACGAAGAGCACTTTCTGAAGAATATATAAAGATGAAGACAGAAGATATGCATGTAAATCTTATGTAGAGAGATTTGTTTCATCTGAGGCTGTTCACTTCACTTGGTATATGTGAGGGTTTACATCCACTTTAACCTACATATGAAATTGATGATCATTGGGATCAATTGGGATCTCTGACTTTGTGCAAGTGTACAAAGTGTACAAGTGTAAGAATTTTTGCTGGTTTGAAGCCAAAGGTTCACACCAAATATTAATTTATTTTAGATTTTCTTTGCTCATTTAGTATTTTGTAAATTGTTAAAAATAAACAATAAAAATATTTATTTTTGAAACGGGGAGAAAAATTGTGGTGCTTGGAGGAGGTGGGCTTCTTCTCTCCCTGCAAAATCTCCATCAGTGTGCGTTTAATTACCAATATGTATTATACAAGAGCTGACTGTTGCTTATAGCTCTCAGTTATATTCGAACATTAAAAATTCCAGCTGACCAGAAAACTATCCTTTCAAGCTGCACAAAACTGCAAAAATAAATGTTAGTGACATAAAATATTGAAATGTGCAAAACATCCAATTTCTGGTGCTGGTATGATCCAGCACCAGCAAGGGGAAACAAATAGAGTAGGGTTGTCCCGATACCACTTTTTTAAGACTGAGTACAAGCACCGATACTTTTTTCAAGTACTCGCCGATACCGATTACCGATACTTTTTTTTAATGCCATGTGACAACGGCACATGTGCCAGTATTTTTTTTTTTTACAATTTTTTGTTATGTTTTTTTACAGTGCTTTCTTCTTTTTTTTAGGGGGGGGGGGGGTGGATTGTGTCAGTGTGTTTTTTATTTAAATTTTTATTATTTTTTACAATTCATTTTTTTTTATTTATTGCAATTTTTTTTCTTTTTTTAGCGCTGTTGGAGGGCTTTGGTGAGATTTCAGGGGTCTTAATAGACCCCTGACATCTCCCCTTTGAGACAGAGAAAGGGACTAGGGACACAGATTCCCCAGTCCCTTTCTCTGCAGCCTCAGATTAAATGAATGGACAGGAGGCTCCTCTCCATTCATAAACTGAAGCATCGTAAACACAGGTTACGATGTTTAAGTTATATGAATGGACAGAGTCAGTGATCACTGACTCTGTTCATTCGGAAAAGGAAGGCGCTGGGTTTAGCGGCTCCTACCTCCGCTCTCCATCCTGACAGATCGAGGACAGAGGGAGTGGAGGAGGACATGGAGGGGGACACGGAGCGTGGAGGGGGAGAGCAGCAGGAGTGGGACACGGAGTGCGGACAGAAGCACGGAGGGGGACAACGAACCCGGAGGGGGAGAGCAGCATGGAGGGGGACACAGAATGCGGAGGGGGAGAGCAGCATCACGGAGGAGGACACGGGACACAGAGCATGGAGAAGGACAGCAGCAGCAACACGGAGGGGGATACAGGGACAGTCAGCGGTGATCGGTGCGGCTTTGGGGGGAGTTTAGAAGCACCGATCACTGCTGCTAAAGCAGCTGAAAAGGGGGGGTCCAGGGGGAGAAGCGGTCAGGCTTTATTGAAATGTATACAGGCAGATCAGTGCTTGAAACTCCCCCCGCCGCACCGATCATCCCTGACTGCCCAGGTATCGGGTGAAGCATCGGAGCATTTCCCCGAGTATAAGTACTCGGGAAAATGCTCAGTATCGGTACCAGGACAACCCTAAAATAGAGTCAAAAAATAATGTCCAAATAAAATTCTCCTATTAAGCTACCCTCAAAATAACTGGTAAGGGCTGCATGGAAAGTCTTGTAATAATTCACACATGAAGTTCAATCATCAAGGCAATGCTGATTAGATCTTCTTAATCATGCATCCGTGACATCACACGTATATACCATGGAACAGTGCGGTATAATAGTAAAATAATCCACCACCTCTGTTTAGACAAGCAGCTTACCAGAAGTACTGATCCCTGTGAGAGATCAGTCAACACCTGCGGCTGTTATCCCTGCCAAGGGCTCCTTAAGGATCAATCAGCAATCCTGGTTCCTCTATTATTTAGATATAGTGAACTCCCGGTGTCCCAACGGACAAAAAACAAGAAAGAGATTCCATAGCGTAATCCAATAAAAAATGTTTTAATCAAGATAAAAAAAAAAATTGCACTTACAATGTACAACAAGTCTACAAGCGGATGGTATCCTATTAAGCTGGCCAGCTCTCACTGCCCGTTGCCTATGGGACTCAGCGATAGTGAAGTGTTTGCAGTACGTCAGCACGCCGCTCCTCCCAAATGCCGGCCGGCTTAATAGGATACCATCCGTTTGTATACTTGTTGTACATTGTAAGTGCAATTTTTTTTTTCTTGATTAAAACGTTTTTTATTGGATTACGCTATGGAATCTCTTTCTTGTTTTTGGTCCGTTGGGACTCCGGGAGTTCACTATATCTAAATAATAGAGGAACCAGGATTGCTGATTGATCCTCAAGGAGCCCTTGGCAGGGATAACAGAATTTTATTTGGACATCATTTTTTGTCTGTATTTGTTTCCCCTTGCTGGTGCTGGATCATACTGTAAGGTATGAACCAATATGAACTAATAATCATGATTAAAATTCTTCTTAAATATATATGTTGAAATATATGTATTAGTACAGAATATGTTTTTCTGAAGTGTAAAGCAGGATGTGACTTTGTGGTCAAGCCTATCTTTCTTCTGCTTTAACTGACAGGCATATATATTTAGGTTGACATGTGACTTTGTGGTTAAGCTTACTCCGAGAAAAAGTTCTTATCTCTCTCTTCTGCTTTAACTGCCAGGTTGACCGCATTGACGTATGATGTTCTTATCTTCCTGTTTCAAATGTCAGACACATGTTTAGACTGACCGCAATGACGTATGTTAAATGACCACTTCTGCAAAAAACCTAAAGCCTGTTAGAATCTATTTTTGTTTAACTCATGATGTATTTGCTTATTGCTGATTGGTCCATACGAGGGAGACAACTTTCCTTGTTATGCATAAAAAGACATGTTGCCAATAAACCAATATATTCTTGTATATCCATTCTGTGTATTGGTGTCTTGAATATCGGACCGGTCAGAGAGTTACTTCCACAGATCCTGAGTCCAGCTCGAGCCAAGAGGTCCAACAGAACCAGTACCTTTCACATACCAGCACCAGAAATTGGATGTTTTGCACATTTCAATATTTTATGTCACTAACATTTATTTTTGCAGTTTTGCGCAGCTTGAATTTTTATTATTTGCATTTTTGTGTGTGTCTCACATATATAGTTGCAGCACAGGTATTTATATACCTAATTATGGTTGTTTAAGACAGCACAGTATACACGCCCCTAGAAAACTATCCTTGCCTACAAGCATTACAAAGTGTATATACAGTTATAATTGTTTAAAGACCATTGGCCCGTGTATTACTCTCATCTAGGCAAAATTACAAGCACTAGAACAAACAAATGCAACATTGGGGAAGTGGTTACTAACAGGTTTATTGATTTATTTAAAATGTAAACCTAATTTATTACCGTGGACATCTAGTTTACCTTTTCCCTATTTTTCTTTACTCCACTATTTCTAACCACCCTGCTTCCCATACATTATACGCTTAGAAAAAATATTGTGTGAGTAAAAACCCAAGCAAAGACTAATGGCCAAAATTGATCTACCACTGGTAATTGTAACAAGAAATCTTTCTTGTTGTTTTAAGTAGCTGCTCCACAGTAACTGCAGTTTCCCTTGGTTCTGTGTGTTTTCTGCATATTAGTCCTGCAAAAATCAATTCATGGCATTTTAATTTATAGTAACTTGGCCTTTCCATTCTACAGTCTATTCAGTGGAAAATTGAACCAAGTTATTCTTTTTACATATACAATGGAAGCAATAATAATGCAAACAAGTCAGTTTTCCACTGGTTGGTAAATCAATTGTTTTTATAAGATGAGCAAACTTCAAGAAACTGGCTATGCTGTTTGAACCTGCAGTCTTGTAGCGGAATCTTTACATCCCAAACCTAATACGCTTCAGGCATGACTTTATGTTAATCACAATTATTCACCTATGTTTCAGATCTTACCTGCACTCAGATTCTATTATTTTATGTAGACAGCTTTAGCAATGCCTTTTACACTGTGCTTTTTTCCTCGATTCACAAAGTTATATATGCATTGAGCTCAGCAAGTGGCATTTCTGTTTTTCCTTTTAATTCTCATAACCAAGAGAGAGCAAAAAAGTAGATATTTCATTGGTGTATTATATTATACAACTTCAAAATGAATGTGATTTTTTTGGTATTTTTTGCAAGACGTGTTAATCAGTTACCATATATACTCGAGTATAAGCTGGCCCGAATATAAGCAGAGGCAACTAATTTTACCACAAAAAAATGGGAAACGTATTGACTCGAGTATATGGACGGCGGATCACGTCTGCGAGGTGCGTCGCTACGCCCACGCAGGCGTGACGTAGTGACGCCCGGACCGGAAGCGATACCAGGGGTCGATTTCGACTCATCACTTCCGGGTGACTATGTACACTTAAGATGGTGCAGTCGGCAGTAGCGGATGTGCACCATCTTGCTGCATCTGCTGACCGCAGGATTTCAGACCAGGAACCTATACGTGGATTCGTCCTGTGGTATTGCACATGATACGAGGGAAACTCAAAGCAGGTATTGAGGCTACAACTGAATTAAATTAGTTGTACATTCTTTTTCTTTTTCTGGCTTGGCAGATATATAAATGGGGACCTCTATTTACTATATCTATGGGAAATACACTGTCTGCCTTTCGGCCATCCTAATTAACAACTAGCATATTTTGTTTAGCCTATTATCTCGGGTTAACAGCCTATATGCCAGTATATATAGTCTCTATCGCCTTTACCCCTCGCTAACTAAATACCTTTTATATCTCCTGGTGAAGACACACTGTGGTCATATTAATATGGCTATAGAAGGGACTCTGCTCCCATTTATGCCTCACCGGGTGATTTAAAGCTTTACCCTGCTGGCATTGATATCCTATCCTCTGTATATATATACATTTTTTATATAATTTTTTATATCATTATAGATATGTTTAGCACAGCAGGCATTATGGGGCATGTATCTCTATTAATTTAGCAGTAGACCCTACAGCTGGTTGGGATAAAACACATATATTTATATATGTATATTCCGATATTGTTTACTATATGGGTTTTTCCCTTTTCCTTTTTTCTATCTTGTTTTAGACCGTTACATATTGTTAACATTTGGTCAGCATATATGGTCAAACAAATCCCCATATTTCACCCCATTGGTTTTGGTATCCATCGGGTAAGCTACATCACGATTTGTGTTGGTCGTTGGTTCATTGATGCCTGTGTCCGTTATGGTGCATTTCTATGCGATCTACTTGGAATAAAATAGGTGAGCACAATCGTAATAATAAATATACAAAAAATCTTTTTGCAAGTTTGTTATCATGCATTAAAGATACACGATGTAACAAATATATATATGTATTGACAATGTATATTGGTTCGATACTAATTACAAATCTTTGTGTCTTATAGACTTGATGAGACAACAGAGAAGTGCTAAGCCCTGACGAAGCACAGTTGTGTGTGAAACATGTTGGCTAATTGCACAGTCTAAGCTCTTTGTTTCAAAGTTTTTTATCTTGTATTATCAGTGTAATTTTAAGATGTTGTGAATAAATTTATTTTTCTACATATCTATCGTCTCAAGTGTATTCACCTTTAACCAAACTAACATCTCCCCATAAAATCCCGTTTTGCGAGAGTTTTCTCTCTTTGTTTTTTCTTTCTAGTTTATATTGGGACTGGGAGATTGTACTGTTTTGGTTCTGGAAACTATCCAATCAATTTCTTATACAATTTCAATAACCAGGGTTTACAACCCCATCCCCTCTTTTGGATACTTTCCAGTTAAAGGTAAACTTTTATATTTATGGATTGATCTCAGTTGTATTTTTAGTACCCATGGTTATGTAAACTAATTAGCATTCTGTATAAATTGTTTTTGTTTCCAGTGGTATATGTCAATATACATTTAATTATTATCTACTGTGGTAGTTTTCTCCTCCCCTTTCCTCCCCCCTTCCCTTTATGTCGCAATTTTCAGGACCAGTATGGGAAAAGTTCTTAGATACCATTCAAGACTCATATACCCCTCAGGTCAAAACAGAGGTAGGACTAGATGTGTTATTTTTTAAATTTAAAAGACTCATGGAAAGGAAATCTAATCTAGGGTGGCATATTCGATTCTTTGATAGATATTTGCGTGAAAAGGTGAACCCCCAAGGGTTAAGGATACAAATATTTCCAACATTTGATTTAGTAGAAGATAGTCTCAAAGTAAAATGGGAACACAATCTTAATCAATGCACAGCAAATATGATGGTCATGTTGAGAGATAAACACAATCTGGATCTTGTAGATTTAGATAAAGAAATAGAGACATTACGAGCTACAGGCAATCAATATTCCTCCAGTGCCGAATTTAAAAAGAGAGAACAAGATCTTTTCCAGTATTTGGAAAAATATAACAAAAATGTGGTGCTAAGAAAAGACCAAAAATTTTATAAAGATAAATTGACATCCGGTAATATACCGATTGTTCATACTGAAATTAAAGATCATGAACTCAGTGATACAGCGATGGGGGGTACCCCACTCTCAATGTTCACTGATGATAGCATTCTTGCATCCCCTAGAGATCTAGGAGCAACCCCCAAAACCAATTATGGACACACCCATCAAGGTCGTGTCCCTTTAGGGCAAAACCTAATCCCGGCCACACCCATCCCTCACATGAGAATGGGAAAAATAGATCCTTTTGTGGTCAAGCAGATACCGACGGAACAGGACTTGATATAATCAACCTTTCCTCCTATGAACTGTCATTAACTGAAATCGAAGTATTGCGATTAGGGCTCAGTTTTTGTCGCTCTCATAAAATCGATAAATTTACCCTCGCAAAGGATCTTCATCTTTTCGCGAGGAATCTTACTTATAAATACATTTTTGACAATGATAGGGGGCGAGTGATGGGGAGAGAGGAAGATCAATACAAGGGATCTAAGGTCCAGGACTTTAGAGCCCTTAAAATCCTAATTCAACTTTTGGATGAAAATGAGGGGTCCGGTGAATCCACCGATCCCCTGGATGGGGAACCAGAGGAGGAAAATGAAACTACTCCAGAACCATGCAAATTTAAAGCCAAATCGCAAAAATTTCCAAATTTGCAGACATGCCCGGCAGTCTGGGCTTTTTTGAAACAAACAAAGAAACAAATTGAAAATTTCACCTTTCCTCAGTACTTTGATAATAATTTATCAAAAATACAACAAGAAGCCCTTGCAAATATTACAAGTAACGATCAAATAGTAGTAAAACCATCAGACAAGGGTGGAAATGTGGTCGTGATGGACAGGGCCCAGTATGTGGCAATGTGTAACAAAATCCTGAGTAACCAGGAATGGTACAAGGAGGTACCCTATGATAATCTTATAGAGGCAAGGAAACAATATCTCTGTCTCATTACTCAGGCATATTATGACAGCCTCATTGATAAGGACCTACGTGAATATTTGGAAATTAAGTGGCCGGTCACTCCAACTTTTTATTCAATACCCAAAATCCATAAAAATGTAAAAAATCCACCCGGGCGTCCTATAATATCAGGAATAGGTAGTCATACTGAGACAGTGAGTAAATATGTTGATACCCAGCTACGCCCCCATGTGATGGCTTTACCATCATATCTTAAAGATACTTTGGATCTATTAAGGGTTATTGAGGGAATTACGGTGCCACCTGGGGCTATTTTAGCAGCCATTGATATCGAGGCCCTATATTCCAGTATACCCCACAAGAAGGGGATTGAGATAATTTCGGAGTTCCTTAGGGAACAAGACCATAATAACTGGAAGTTATGTACATTTGTCACTGCCCTACTTGAACATATTTTGACCACCAATATGTTCATGTTCGATGGCTCTACCTACCTCCAGGTACAGGGCGTTGCGATGGGGACATGTTGTGCCCAATCGTACGCAAACCTGTACCTGGGGGGTTGGGAAAGAGCCTTGTTCTCAGACGACTACGCCTCGTTATACCTCCGCCATGTATTACTATGGCGGAGGTACATCGATGATGTTTTGGTCGTCTGGACCGGTACAGCCGACGAACTCTCAGAGTTTATGACCTTCTTGTCAGTCAATGAGTTCAATTTGAAATTTACTATTCAAAGCGATACCACGAGTATCCCTTTTTTGGACTTACGTTTGTTTCTCAATGAAAATGGCAATTTGCACAGTAGTCTCTATAGAAAAGAAACCTCAGGAAATACCATTGTGCACTTCTCTAGTGCTCATCCCCGCCCTTTGGTACGTAGTATCCCTTTTAGCCAATATCTTAGGCTACGCCGTAATTGTGCCAGAGACGAAGATTTTGAACTTGAGGCCAAAGCCCTCTATCTACGTCTTCTGGCTAGGGGCTACAGTAAAAAAGTGCTCAAAAAAGCATATGGAAGAGCTAGGTGCCATACACGTGAGACACTCATTTTCAAACCTAAAGCAAACAAACAAAATTCTACTACCAAGTTTATAACTACATTTAGTGCGCATCAGGATATCTTTCGCCAATTAATGTACAACAACTGGCATTTTCTTTCTGAGGATCCAATAATATCAAAATATGTAGCTGACAGACCAGAAATTGTGTATCGCAGATCCCGATCAATTAGAGACGGCCTTATCCACAGCCACTACACACCAGAAACGGTGGAAATTGGGGCCACAATCAGTAATGGTACATACAGGTGTGGCAACTGTGATCAATGCCCGTGGATCAAAGAAGGCACTGGATGCCACTTGCCACGAGGTGGTTATCACAGATCCACACAATATGCAGATTGTGGCACTATAGGAGTTGTATATTTGGCAACATGTCTATGTGGAGCCTTTTACATAGGCAAAACAAAATGCCCCTTTGCAAAAAGAGTGCAAGACCATCTCTATTATCTTGATGCGGGGCTGCTATACACCCCTATCTGTAAGCACATAGGTCTTAACTAGTGATGAGCCGAACACCCCCGGGTTCGGTTCGCACCAAAACCCGCGAACGGACCGAAAGTTCGCACGAACTTTAGAACCCTATTAAATACAATGGATGCGAACGTTCGAAATCTAAAGTGCTATTTATAACGACTAATATGCATGTTATTGTCCTAAAAAGGGTTTGGGAACCCGGGTTCTGCACCAGGGGACATGTATCAATCCAAAAAAAAGTTTTAAAAACTGCCGTTTTTCGGGAGCAGTCATTTTAATGATGCATAAAGTGAAAAAAATAAGTCAAATATTCCTTTAAATATCGTACCTGGGGGGTGTCTAAAGTATTCCTGTGAAGTGCCACGTGTTTCCCGTGTTTAGAACTGTCCCTGCACAAAATTACATTTCTAAAGGAAAAAAAAACATTTAAAACTGCTTGCGGCTTTAATGTAATGTCTGGTCCCGGTAATATGGATGTAAATCTTTAAGAAAAATGGCATAGCTACCCCATCACAGCCCCCCCTACCCCAGCCCATTACCAGCCCCTTTGGGTCTTGTATGGATATTAAGGGGAACCCCGCACACAAAATAAAAAAGGCCCTGAACAGCCGTATACAGGCGGCGCATACAAGACAGGGACTGTAGGTTTATTCTTATGTAGAATATGTTTGTAATTTTGAACAGGTACATTGTTTAAGTGTAGCTCCAGCCAAAAAATCTATTTTTAAGCTTTTTGGAAAACATAGGGAAGGGTTATCACCCCTGTAACATTTGTTTTGCTGTCTGTGCAGTGTGCACCTGTTCAGAACAGTTCACCTCACTTTCCGTCCTAATGACAAATGTGTTTTGAAAATTTGGGGTTTTTATTGAAACAAGAATTGGTGATGAAGCATCAGTGGAGAGGAGACACTTTTTTCCCATATTAACTTACAGGAGAGAATTTCCCTTCCTAGGGGTAGATTTCCTCTCACTTCCTGTTGTATCCTTCCGTTTGCAAGGAGGAGTCGTTTGTAAGTTGGATGTTTGAAAGTAGGGGCCTGCCGTATATACACAGCTGAAATTTGCCCCTTACATGTTGGTGTTGCCACAACACTGTGAGCCCTCACAGTTACTCTTGGTGGGCGCATGAATGGGCCCTGCTGTGAATTATTAGATCAAGAATTGTAATTGCATGCCCCTGTTGAACAGGGGCTGAAAAATTGGGCCTTTGGTGGTGGTGGTGGTGGTGGTGTTGACACAACACTGTAAGGCCTCACAGTTAGTCTTGGTGGGCGCAGGAATGGGCCCTGCTGTGAATTATTAGATCAAGAATTGTAATTACATGCCCCTGTTAAACAGGGGCAGAAAAATTGGGCCTTAGGCACTGGTGCCACAACACTGCAACCCCTCACAGATACTGTACTTGGAGCACAGCAATGAGCCCTGTTGCAAAGTATTGCATCAAAAATTGTAATTACACGCTCTTGTTAAACAGGGGCTGAAAAATTGGGCCTTAGCCACTGGTGCTGGTGCCACGACACTGCAACCTCTCCCAGATACTCTAGTTGGAGTGCAGGAATGAGCCCTGCTGCAAAGCATTGCATAAAAAATTGTAATAACACGCCCCTGTTAAACAGGGGCTGAAAAATTGGGCCTTAGCCACTGGTGGCGGCACCCAGAAACAAAAATGTTCTTCCAAGCTATCATCATCAATCGGATCATTAAGGAGGAGGAGGATAGTCAGTCAACATAACAGGACAGTCTCTCAGCATCAGCATCAGTCTTGAAGGGATGTGACATTTGAAAATAAATTAGTCTGTTATATCAGCTTCAGGTGGTTGGTAGCTGGTGGTGATCCAAGACTGGTTCATCTTTATGAAGGTCAGTCGATCAACAGAGTCGGTGGACAGGCGCACCCTGTGATCCATGACAAATCCTCCAGCAGCACTGAATGTGCGTTCTGAAAGAACGCTGGATGCAGGACAGGCCAGTAGCTCAATTGCATACTGTGCAAGCTCTGGCCAGTGATCCATCCTGAAGACCCAGTAAGCCAGAGGATTTTCGGTGGGGAAGGTGTCCAAGTCTGACCTTGCCCCTAGGTATTCCTGCACCATGTATATCAGACGCTGGCGATGGTTGCTGGAACCGATCATACGTTGGGGCTGCGGACTAAAGAATTGTCTGAACGCATCGGTCAGACGGCCACCTTCCCCACCGCTCCTTCTTTGACTGACCGAAGCCTCAGCAACTCGTTGTCCAGGACCAGGAGTTTGTAACCTCCCAGTCTCTGGGAACGCGTTGCACAGACCTTTCTGCAAGGCCTCCCGGAGTTATCTCATCCTCTGCTCCCTCTGCGACGGTAAGATAAGGTCTGCAACCTTACCCTTGTACCGTGGATCAAGGAGAGTGGCCAGCCAGTAATGGTCCCTCTCATTGATCCGAAGAATACGAGGATCCTTCCGCAGACTTTGCAGGATCAGGGAGGCCATGCAGCGTAGGTTAGCTGAGGCATTCGGTCCGGAGTCCTCTGGGTCACTAAGGACGACATGATCCGCAGCCACCTCCTCCCAACCACGTAAAAGTCCACTGGTTTCTTGGGACTGTAAATCATCCCTAAAAGACTGCTGCTGATGATGCTGAGTGCCAGGCTCCACCTCCATGCTGACACAATCCTCCTCCTCTTCTTCCTGTGCGATGGGTGGGACAGAAGGAACACTGTCTGGGTAAAGGGGGCCTTGAGAGGCAAGGAAGTCCTCCTCTTCCTGCCTCTGTTCTGCCTCAAGTGCCCTGTCCATTATTCCACGCAGCGTATGTTCCAACAGGTGGACAAGAGGTACAGTGTCACTGATGCATGCACTGTCACTGCTCACCATCCTCGTGGCCTCCTCAAATGGTGCCAGGACAGTGCATGCATCCCTGATCATGCCCCACTGGCGTGGTGAAAAAACCCGAGCTCCCCTGACCCTGTCCTGGTGCCGTAGTCGCACAGGTACTCATTGATGGCCCTCTGTTGCGTGTGCAGCCGCTGCAGCATGGCCAACGTTGAGTTCCACCTGGTGGGCATGTCACATATAAGGCGGTTCTTGGGCAGGTTCAACTCCTTTTGCAGCTCAGCCAGGCGAGCACTGGTATTATAAGATCTGCGGAAATGCACACAGACTTTCCTGGCCTGCCTCAGGACATCCTGTAAGCCCGGGTCCCTGCCCAAGAACCGCTGCACCACCAGGTTAAGGACGTGAGCCACACAGGGCACATGGGTCAGTTGTCCCTGTCGGAGAGCGGAGAGGAGGTTGGTGCCATTGTCGCAAACTACCATTCCTGGCTTAAGCTGGCGTGGCGTCAACCACCTCTCGGCCTGCCCCTGCAGAGCAGACAGAACCTCTGCCCCAGTGTGGCTCCTGTCCCCCAAACACACCAGCGCAAGCACGGCATGGCATCTTTTTGCCTGCGTACTTGCGTAGCCCCTTGAACGCCTACGGAGCACCGCTGGTTCCAAGGACAAAGCACAGGAAGAGGCCATGGAGGAAGAAGAAGAGGAGGGGGTGGAGGACAGAGGTGTGTCACAACCGGTAGTAGCATTTTGGAGGCGTGGCAGTGGAACAACCTCCAACACTACTGCACCTTGTCCTGCATCCTTCCCAGCTGCCAAAAGAGTGACTCAATGGGCCGTGAAAGAAAGGTAACGTCCCTGTCCATGCCTGCTGGACCATGAGTCAGTGGTAATATGCACCTTACCGCTGACCGCCATGTCCAGCGAGGCCAAGACATTGCCTTCCTCATGCCGGTAGAGAGCCGGAATCGCCTTCCGTGAGAAAAAGTGGCGTTTGGGAACCTGCCACTGAGGAACCGCACATTGCACAAACTCACGGAAGGGGGCCGAGTCTACCAACTGAAAAGGCAGCCGTTGAAGCGCTAGCAATTTAGCCAAGCTAGCATTCAACCGCTGGGCATGTGGATGGCTGGGAGTGAACTTCTTTCGACGGTCCAGCAGCTGGGGCAGGGAAATTTGCCTGCTAGAATCGGACGTCGGTGTACTGCTAGCAGAGTGCCCGCAAGTACTTGGCTGTGACACACCTAATTCTACACCTTCATTCCTCTCAGAGCAGGTTTCAGAGAGGACTGAAGGTATAGTGGGGTTGGATATCCCAGCTGATGCGGTGCAAGAAGAGGTCCGCTTTTTTCTTTGGTGTGGGTCTTTAAGGTAGGCTTGTCAACGAGCTGCATGGCAGGTCAACATATGTCTGGTCAAGCATGTGGTGCCCAAGCGGGTGATGTTTTGGCCACGCGATATACGCTTGAGACATATGTTGCAAACAGCAGCTGTGCGATCTGATGCACTCGACTCAAAAAAGGCCCACACCAAAGAACTTTTTGAATAACGGGCAGAGGCAGCGCCCTGCACAGGCAGAGCTCTGCGGTGTGATTCCGTCGGTGTGTTACCCTTACGCTGGCCCCCCGGGGGCATCCTGCCTCGTTTGAGATGTGCCTCCTCCTCATCCTCCTCCTCCTCCTCTCTCCTATTAGGCACCCACGTGGAGTCAGTGACCTCATCATCCCCTCCCTCCTCATCACTGGAGCCAATCTGGCAGTATGCTGCAGCTGCTGGAACATGACTGCCAGATTGGTGTCCTTCTTGAGCATCCCCTCTCTCTGCTCTCACGCTACTGCCTTCCTCTAGCTGGGTATCATCATCAGACCCTTTGAAACGCTGGGCATCCTCCTGGAGCATGTACCCAACACTGTGCTCAAACAGTTCGGGGGACTCCTCAGGAGGACATGGTTGGTCTAGGGAAGGAGTGACTGATGATGACATTGATACCAGGGAAGAGGACGCTTTGGCAGCTGCTTTGCCAGTACCCTGAGCCTGGGTGAGAGAGGATGAGGAGGATGAGGAGGGCTTGGTCATCCACTCTACCAAGTCTTCGGCATGATGCGGCTCAACACGTCCAGCTGCCGAAAAGAAGGACAAGCGTGTCCCATGGCCACGTGCTGATGGCGATGCACCGCGTCCACGACCAGCACTGTTGTCTCTAGACACAGAGCTTGCTTGCCCTCTTTTATTGGCTCCTGACTGTCTGCCTCTCCTTGTTGGCCTTCCAGACATTCTAATGGCCTGCAGGGAAATGGGAAAACCAGCAATAAGGCCTAGCTTCAGGAGTATATTTTGCAGGAATCACACTACGCCCGCTGTAAGTGCCGCAAATGTCTGTTGGTGTAACACACCAGGAAAAAGCAGCAATACAGGCTAACTTCAGGTGTAATATGGTGAGGAGGCACACTCCACCCGCTGTAAGTGCCGCAAAATCCTGTTGGTGTAACACACCAGGAAAAAGCAGCAATACAGGCTAAGTTCAGGTGTAATATGGTCAGGAGGCACACTCTGCCCGCTGTAAGTGCCGCAAAATCCTGTTGGTGTAACACACCAGGAAAAAGCAGCAATACATGCTAAGTTCAGGTGTAATATGATCAGGAGGCACACTCCGCCCGCTGTAAGTGCCGCAAAATCCTGTTGGTGTAACACACCAGGAAAAAGCAGCAATACAGGCTAAGTTCAGGTGTAATATGATCAGGAGGCACACTCCGCCCGCTGTAAGTGCCGCAAAATCCTGTTGGTGTAACACACCAGGAAAAAGCAGCAATACAGGCTAAGTTCAGGTGTAATATGATCAGGAGGCACACTCCGCCCGCTGTAAGTGCCACAAAATCCTGTTGGTGTAACACACCAGGAAAAAGCAGCAATACAGGCTAACTTCAGGTGTAATATGATCAGGAGGCACACTCCGCCCGCTGTAAGTGGCACAAAATCCTGTTGGTGTAACACACCAGGAAAAAGCAGCAATACGGGCTAACTTAAGGTGTATAATGTGCAGGAGGCTTAGCAACAATGACACTGACACTGTCCCCTGCCTATCCTTCTCTCTCCCTGCACACAAGGTTTATCAAAGTATATGACACTGACACTCTCCCTGCCTATCCTTCTCTCTCCCTGCACACAAGGTTTAGCAAAGAATATGACACTGACACTGTCCCCTGCCTATCCTTCTCTCTCCCTGCACACAAGGTTTATCAAAGTATATGACACTGACACTCTCCCTGCCTATCCTTCTCTCTCCCTACACACAAGGTTTAGCAAAGAATATGACACTGACACTCTCCCTGCCTATCCTTCTCTGTCCCTACACACAAGGTTTAGCAAAGAATGGATTTGAAACTGTCCCTGCCTATCCTTCACTTTCCCTGCTCCGGAACACACTACATGAGGCCGCCGCGCTGGCGGCCTTTTATAGTGTGGGGCGTGTACTAAACCCCCTCAGCTATAATTGGCCACAGGCATCCTGCCTGTGGCCAATCATTGCTCTCCTCGCTGCCGGCGCTGTGATTGGCCAAGCATGCAGGGTCACAGTGCATGCTTGGCCAATCACAGCGCCGGGATTACACTGCGATGGCTCAGTGTATTGTGGGCCGTTCGCGTCACTCGAATTTGGCGCGAACGGCCCAAATCGTTCGTTGTTCGCCGAACGCTGCGAACAGCCGATGTTCGAGTCGAACCTATGTTCGACTCGAACACCGAGCTCATCCCTAGTCTTAACCATAGCTATGACCCTTCTTTCGTCTCATTTTTTGTTTTGGAAGTTATTTCTGAACTCCCAAGAGGAGGGGACTTTGATAGGAGGATCCTCCAGCAGGAGGCTAAGTGGATTTTTAACCAAAGGGCCACCTACTTTCCTGGCCTTAATACGGCTATATCTTTCAAACCATTTCTCTAAAATCTATGGTTATATTGTATATACATTCAGTATATGTAATCAATGAAATTTATTCATTTTGATATGATATATGTAAATAATTACCTAGTGAACAACTTAAATGCAATTATGTGTATGGGCCTAAACATGCAATCTAGTGTCTAACTTGATTGTTTAACTTGATTGTCAATGTAGTTTTTCTTACCATTATGTCTTCCCGCAATTTATTAAATGCTAATGTACCACGTTATCAATCTACCATGGATATGTTTAACACATATATACAGAGACGCAATATGCGTCAATAATAGACTAGTTTTTCTTATGAACTAACTAATAATATTTGTAGCAGCCTCTGCAATTTAGAATCTGCTGATATATATATATATATATATATATATATATATATATATTGTGACAGCAGGAAGGTAAAGTCACCTGGTTGCATCCAGGGGGGTAGATATATTTCGCCCAGATTCAGGCTTTACGCCGACTTATACAACTAGGTGGAGAGTTGTATAAGGCTAGTGGGCTCATGGATGACTCATACCTCTAGGGAGAGTGTGGGGCGTCGTACAGACAGGGAGTTGATGAGACCGTCAGCTCATTTAGGCCTCTATAAGAACTCCCAGCTTCATTAGATGTTAGCTCATGCCTGGAACCAGACCTGTGTGGACTGTCTAGGGAGAGTGAACCCCTGTGCGGTGAGACAAAGCCTGTGTGGCTATTTGCTTGGACATTTAAAACCAGGGACTTAGGGACTAGGACAGCACTAGGCTGATCCCAGTTGTTAGTTAGGAAACCTGTATGTTTAGTCAGAGGTCAACTTGACCAGGATTTATTTTGGTTATGTTTAATTTGCTTTGCTGTGTTTTGTCACTGTAAATAGAAAATAAACCGCACCTTTTTTTGATTTTGAAAACCACAACCTCCGTTTGCTGGGCCTGTTTTGTGTGGGGAGCCCATCCCGGGGGTCACACACACCCGCTGCCGAGCTAACCCCCTCACAGTTGGTGGAGAACCAGTGGCAGTTTTTTTTAAGCCAGCATGGAGGAGATACTGAAGCAGCTGGCTCTAGCAAATGCCAATCAACAGCAAACAAATGCAGGTTTGCAAAGGAGCCTTGCAGCCCAGCAGCAGACAAACGCAACTTTGCAACAGAGTCTGGAGGCTCAGCAACGAGCCCAGCAGCAATCTGAGGCCCGCTTCATAGACCTGTTGCAGAAGCAAGAGCAGAGACTACAACAACAGATGGAAGCAGTAATGCAGCAACGTCCGCAGACCAGTGAGGAAAGCCGTCCCACTAATACCGCGTCCTTTGGGGTGAGTCGTTTATTGACAAAAATGACTGGAGAGGATGATCCAGAGGTATTTTTGACCACATTTGAAAGGACCGCTGAAAGAGAAAAGTGGCCTGAGGAGCAGTGGGCTGGACTGGTGGCTCCTCTGTTAACTGGTGAATCGCAGAAAGCTTACTATGACCTAGAGCCTAACCAAGCAAAAGACTATGTGATGCTAAAAGCTGAAATATTGGCAAGGCTGGGTGTCACCCAGGCTTTCCGGGCTCAGCGTGTGCATAACTGGACTTTCCAGCTTGGAAAACCCCCCAGGTCTCAAATGTATGATCTCATTCACCTGAGCAGAAAGTGGCTACAGCCAGAGACTTTGTCCGCACCAAAGATTGTGGAACGTGTTGTAATGGATCGGTTTTTGAGAGCTCTTCCTACTGCCATCCAAAAGTGGGTAAGCCATGGAGACCCAGAGACGGCCGATGGTCTTGTGGATCGTGTGGAGAAATACTTGGCTACAGAGAACCTGACGGCCTCTTCCAGAGACACTCGGACTTTCCACCCTAAGACCAGACCATCCCCAGGGGCGGATAAGAGGATTCCAAGGGGTGAGGGTGGAGAGAGTGAGAGGGTGGGAGCTCTACCCCAAGTTTGGCGAGAACAGCCTGGGAAATCAGCGGCTCAAGAGGCGGCAAGAAGGATCGTTTGCTACCGCTGCCGGCAAGCGGGACATATTGCAGCCAATTGCCCGGTTGTGGAGGAACCCATGCAGTGTGACTTTCTGACGGGCAGACGTCAGTCGCTGTGTGCGACAGTCGCATGCACTGCCATTCGAGGAACTGAGAAACATTTATGCAAAATGTGTGTTAATGGTAGAAATGTTGTGGTATTGCTGGATTCAGGTAGCCTTGTGACCCTGATAAAGGCTGAGTTAGTTAAAACAGAGGTCTCTGGGAATAGCAAGGTAGCTGTTATTTGTGTGCATGGGGACACCCGAGAGTATCCAGTGACTACAGTGTGTTTCGAGACCCCCAAAGGTACCCTCTCTCATCCAGTGGGCTTAGTATCTCAGTTACCGCATGACGCCATTGTGGGAAGGGATTTTCCGAAGTTCTGGGAACTGTGGGATGATCCTGAGCCCCTCACTGGTGCCCCTATGTACCAGGAATGTGATAGCCAGAACTCCCCTGAGAGTGGTGAGGACTCTCCGGAATTTCCCTTATCAGTATTGGCAGGGGAGACTCAAGAAACTGGAGAGGAGCCAACCTCCTCAGACGAAAACCTACCGTCTGTGGAGTTTTCTGATCTTGAGGTTCACAGGGAAAACTTTGCCACAGAACAGTTGAAAGACCCCGCCCTAATAAAGGCACGGGAAAACGTAGTGAAAATAGATGGCAAGTTAGTGAACCCAGATAATACCTGCACTTACCCATACTTCAGCGTAGAGAAGGACCTACTGTATCGGGTGGCAAAAAGGGCAGAAGAAACCGTTGAGCAGCTTGTGGTGCCCAAACCTTACAGGAAGTTGGTGTTGGAGTTGGCCCATGGGCACATTCTTGGAGGTCATCTGGGGACAGAGAAAACCCGAGAGAGGGTATTACAGAGATTCTATTGGCCGGGGGTGATGAAGGACGTAGAAAATTATTGTTCCTCCTGCCCTGTGTGTCAGAGGTTGGCCCCGATGCCACATTTCCGTAGCCCGCTGGTCCCTCTACCCATCATTGAGGTCCCGTTTGAGAGGATCGCCATGGATTTGGTAGGTCCTATAATCAAGTCCGCTAGGGGGCACCAGTACATATTAGTTATAATGGACTATGCCACCCGTTATCCAGAAGCGATCCCTCTCCGAAATACCTCGGCCAAAACCATAGCCAAAGAGCTATCTCTTGTTTTTAGCCGGGTGGGTATTTGTAAAGAACTGCTTACGGACCAAGGTACACCCTTTATGTCCCGGGTTATGAAAGAGCTGTGTAAATTGTTCAAAGTGACGCAATTGCGTACGTCTGTGTATCACCCCCAAACCGATGGGCTGGTTGAAAGATTCAACAAAACCCTAAAACAAATGTTGAAGAAAGTGGTGGATAGAGATGGAAAGGATTGGGACTGTTTACTTCCTTATTTGATGTTTGCTATTAGGGAGGTGCCCCAATCCTCTACGGGATTCTCCCCCTTTGAGTTACTGTATGGGAGACACCCAAGAGGGCTGTTGGATATTGCCAAGGAAACTTGGGAAAGTGAGAGTTCTCCCCACAGGAGTGTGATTGAGCATGTCGCCCTGATGCAAGATCGAATTGCACAGGTAATGCCCATCGTGAAGGAACATTTGGCCCAAGCGCAGTTGGCACAGCAGAGAGTGTACAACCGTGGAGCCAAGACCTGTACCTTTTCCCCGGGGGATAGGATATTGGTACTTGTCCCTACGGTTGAAAGTAAATTCCTTGCCAAATGGCAAGGCCCCTACAAGATAATGGAAAAAGTGAGCGAAGTGAATTACAAGGTCAGACAACCAGGAAGGCGAAAGCCCGAACAGATCTATCACGTTAATCTGTTGAAAGCCTGGAGGGATAGAGAGTCCCTAGTCGCAGACACTTGGTCACCAGCTCAAACTGGTTGCGTGATTCCTGAGGTTGGAATAGCAGCCACCTTGTCACAACCCCAACAACAGGAGGTTAAGGAGTTTGTGCTTCGCAACAAGGAGGTATTCTCTGAGCTGCCGGGACAAACATCTGGGGTAGAGCATGACATCATTACCCCGCCCGGTGAAAGGGTGAAGTTAAAACCCTATCGGATCCCAGAGGCTCGACGGGAGGCAATACGGGAGGAAGTACAGAAAATGCTGAACTTAGGGGTGATAGAGGAGTCCCAAAGTGATTGGTCTAGTCCCATCGTGTTGGTGCCTAAACCGGATGGGAGCTGGCGATTTTGTAACGATTTTCGTCAGTTGAACAAAGTTACAAAATTTGACACCTACCCCATGCCACGTATAGATGAGTTGATCGACCGGCTGGGAACAGCCCGATACATGACGACTCTTGACCTCACAAAAGGGTATTGGCAAATCCCCCTGGCCAAGTCCGCCAAAGAGAAAACCGCATTTGTAACCCCAGACGGGGCGTTCCAATATAAAAGAATGCCGTTCGGGTTACAGAATGCGCCGGCCACATTCCAGCGGAAAATGGACCAGATGCTGAGGCCCCATCGGAAGTATGCTGCGGCTTACCTGGATGACGTAATTGTCCATAGCACAGATTGGGCCTCACATCTGCCAAAAGTGCAAGCAGTCCTGGACTCTGTTCGGGAAGCGGGGTTTACGGCTAACCCCAAGAAGTGTACCATTGGGCAGGAGGAGGCCAAATATCTTGGGTACACCATTGGGAGGGGAGTAATAAAACCCCAACTCAACAAAGTCGAGGCCATCCAGAGTTGGCCACGTCCCAACAGCAAGAAGCAGGTACGAGCCTTTCTGGGAATCGCTGGGTATTATCGGCGATTCATTCCGCACTTTGCTTCTAAGGCTGTGCCCCTAACCAACCTGACGAAGGGGAAAGGGTCGGTCATGATTAAATGGACCCCCGAGGCTGAGGCAGCATTCCAATTCTTGAAACAAGCCTTATGTAGCCAGCCAGTGTTGTACTCACCCGACTTCTCTAAAGACTTTGTCGTACAAAGTGATGCGTCAGATGTGGGGTTAGGAGCAGTATTGTCCCAGGTCTGGAACGGGGAAGAGCACCCAGTCATTTACCTCAGCAGGAAGTTGAAGTCCCATGAGGTAAATTACGCCACCGTTGAAAAGGAGTGTTTAGCGGTGAAGTGGGCTCTAGATTCCCTTCGGTACTACCTGCTAGGTAGGCACTTTGACATGGTTACGGATCACGCTCCGTTAAAGTGGATGGCTCAAAACAAGGAAACAAATAGAAGAGTGAATAGGTGGTTCCTGGCCCTCCAGGAATTCAACTTCACAGTAAAGCATCACCCTGGCGTTCAAATGGGGAATGTGGATGCTTTGTCTCGAGTACATGAATGCCTGATTGCTGGTGTTCCAACCCCGAGGTTAAAACAAGAGGGGGGGGGTATGTGACAGCAGGAAGGTAAAGTCACCTGGTTGCATCCAGGGGGGTAGATATATTTCGCCCAGATTCAGGCTTTACGCCGACTTATACAACTAGGTGGAGAGTTGTATAAGGCTAGTGGGCTCATGGATGACTCATACCTCTAGGGAGAGTGTGGGGCGTCGTACAGACAGGGAGTTGATGAGACCAGCTGAAGCTTGTCAGCTCATTTAGGCCTCTATAAGAACTCCCAGCTTCATTAGATGTTAGCTCATGCCTGGAACCAGACCTGTGTGGACTGTCTAGGGAGAGTGAACCCCTGTGCGGTGAGACAAAGCCTGTGTGGCTATTTGCTTGGACATTTAAAACCAGGGACTTAGGGACTAGGACAGCACTAGGCTGATCCCAGTTGTTAGTTAGGAAACCTGTATGTTTAGTCAGAGGTCAACTTGACCAGGATTTATTTTGGTTATGTTTAATTTGCTTTGCTGTGTTTTGTCACTGTAAATAGAAAATAAACCGCACCTTTTTTTGATTTTGAAAACCACAACCTCCGTTTGCTGGGCCTGTTTTGTGTGGGGAGCCCATCCCGGGGGTCACACACACCCGCTGCCGAGCTAACCCCCTCACAATATATATATATATATATCTTTCTTTTTGGTAATTAATCTTTATTTTTTATTTTCTATGCCCATCTTTGGCTGTTAATATTTTTTGAGATCCAGATACTTATCTATATACTTTTTGTTTTTGCTTTGTTTCAGGTGGATTGCGTGGTTGCGCACCCTGTGGACACTATGCGTTAGTGCCCGCTGCCTTCCCATTTCCTCTTGTGGCTTTGATTTATATGGGGATTTCCGTGTGTCCTATGTTGTGGATTAGGGGAAACCTCTTTTCCCCTTCTCCCATCCTCCGTCCGCTTTCATGGACGGCGGATCACGTCTGCGAGGTGCGTCGCTACGCCCACGCAGGCGTGACGTAGTGACGCCCGGACCGGAAGCGATACCAGGGGTCGATTTCGACTCATCACTTCCGGGTGACTATGTACACTTAAGATGGTGCAGTCGGCAGTAGCGGACGTGCACCATCTTGCTGCATCTGCTGACCGCAGGATTTCAGACCAGGAACATATACGTGGATTCGTCCTGTGGTATTGCACATGATACGAGGGAAACGCGAAGCAGGTATTGAGGCTACAACTGAATTAAATTAGTTGTACTTTCTTTTTCTTTTTCTGGCTTGGCCGATATATAAATGGGGACCTCTATTTACTATATCTATGGGGAATACACTGTCTGCCTTTCGGCCATCCTAATTAACAACTAGCATATTTTGTTTAGCCTATTATCTCGGGTTAACAGCCTATATGCCAGTATATATAGTCTCTATCGCCTTTACCCCTCGCTAACTAAATACCTTTTATATCTCCTGGTGAAGACACACTGTGGTCATATTAATATGGCTATAGAAGGGACTCTGCTCCCATTTATGCCTCACCGGGTGATTTAAAGCTTTACCCTGCTGGCATTGATATCCTATCCTCTGTATATATATACATTTTTTATATCATTTTAGATATGTTTAGCACAGCAGGCGTTATGGGGCATGTATCTCTATTAATTTAGCAGTAGACCCTACAGCTGGTTGGGATAAAACACATATATTTATATATGTATATTCCGATATTGTTTACTATATGGGTTTTTCCCTTTTCCTTTTTTCTATCTTGTTTTAGACCGTTACATATTGTTAACATTTGGTCAGCGTATATGGTCAAACAAATCCCCATTTTTCACCCCGTTGGTTTTGGTATCCATCGGGTAAGCTACATCACGATTTGTGTTGGTCGTTGGTTCATTGATGCCTGTGTCCGTTATGGTGTGTTTCTATGCGATCTACTTGGAATAAAATAGGTGAGCACAATCGTAATAATAAATATACAAAAAATCTTTTTGCAAGTTTGTTATCATGCAATAAAGATACACAATGTAACAAATATATATAAGTATTGACAATGTATATTGGTTCGATACTAGTTACAAATCTTTGTGTCTTATAGACTTGATGAGACAACAGAGAAGTGCTAAGCCCTGACGAAGCACAGTTGTGTGCGAAACATGTTGGCTAATTGCACAGTCTAAGCTCTTTGTTTCAAAGTTTTTTATCTTGTATTATCAGTGTAATTTTAAGATGTTGTGAATAAATTTATTTTTCTACATATCTATCGTCTCAAGTGTATTCACCTTTAACCAAACTAACATCTCCCAATAAAATCCAGTTTTGCGAGAGTTTTCTCTCTTTGGTTTTTCTTTCTAGTTTATATTGGGACTGGGAGATTGTACTGTTTTGGTTCTGGAAACTATCCAATCAATTTCTTATACAAGCCTAGGGTGTCCATCTGCATGCCTCACTGTGTCCATGCCTCACTGTGCCTCACTGTGTCCATGCCTCACTGTGCCTTACTGTGCCCATGCCTCACTGTGTCCATGCCTCACTGTGCCCATGCCCCACTGTGCCCATGCCTCACTGTGCCCATGCCTCACTGTGTCCATGCCTCACTGTGTCCATGCCTCACTGTGCCCAATCTCCCTACCTGATCTCCGGCGCTGTGTGACTAGACTGACGTTTAACATGGGAGTCTATGGAAGGGGTGCCCGGGTTTGAAAATTTGGTGCTCCCCGGCCATAGGTCCCCTGGACAACAATCTTTGCGCACGTGTATATGAAAAGTGGGGCTACATGTGTGCAACGTTTGTGGTCCAGCAGACCTAGGGCCGGCCAGTACCGGGTCCCCAAAATCACCAGAGAAATGACCATTTAACATGGGAGTCTATGGAAGGGGTGCCCAGGTTTGAAAAATTGGTGCTCCCAGGCCGTAGGTTCTCCGGACAACAATCTTTGCACACATGTAGATGAAAAGGGGGGCTACATGTGTGCCATGTTTGGGGTCCAGGAAACCTAGGGCCGGCCGGTACCGTGTCCCCATATTCACCTGAGAAATTACCGTTTATCATGGGAGTCTATGGAAGGGGTGCCCAGATTTGAAAAATCTGTGCTCCACGGCTGTAGGTCCCCCGGACAACAAACTTTGCATACTGATAGAGGACGCGTGGGGCTACATTTGTGCCAAGTTTGGGTTTCAGGGGACCTACGACTGGCCAGAATCAGGCGCACAAACCTGAAGATGGACACAGACTCGAGTATAAGCCGAGGGGGGCATTTTCAGCACAAAAAAATGTGCTGAAAAACTCGGCTTATACTCGAGAATATATGGTACATTTTTTTCTAGATCACTGGACCCTGACCATAAGTACAGACTGGGTAAATTTTATTTTAATATTTTCCAGTAAACCAATCAAAGGTCTTTGCCCTATTGACATGGTTTGTCCTGTGAGAAAGCCTCCATGTAGAGTATGTCACAACTGGAATATTGTATTTACAGTTATTTCTTTATCACACACAAAATGAAAATACCTAGGTATGGCCTTTTGAAGAATTGACCCACTTATGCAGCCTGCAACTTATGGCGCTTGCTAATTTGGCACCAACCCATTGTGTTTTTCAAAATTTGGTGGGCCAAAAATATAAACATCATAGGCAACTTTCATCAAAAACACAATTTATGTGCTGAAGGTGCCCTTGGCTATTCACCATCTTTTCTGTAACAGTGGAAGCTAGAAGTATAAGGACCATTTTGAAATTGTATACTGTAAACTGCAAAAAAAATCTAATTGTCCTCTCTGCCACAAAGACAAAAGTAGGCAGCAGAAATTCCCAGGATGTCTTCCCATGTCCATCCACCTATACAATCACTGGCACATTTGCTTTCTTAAATTCAGCAACAGCATGTGATCCAATGAAAATGAGCTATTCTCTGTAATATGCCATACCCTGCATTGTTTTCAAATATACTGCACTGTGAATTTTCTGTTTTTATTGGGACTGCAATTAAATTAAAGACAGAACCTTCTACTTAGCAACTTTTAAAATATTTCAGAAAGTGCAATTGGATGGCCTAAATCTCCAGGACTCCAGATAGCTAAAAACAGGAACAAATAACAATCTATTATAAAGATTGCTAACATTCTTGTTATGTGTGTAGTTAATGAAGAAATTCATATTTTTTTTTCTCAACAAACCTGGAATTTCATGTTTAAGCAAACCTGTGTTTTATCCATAGCATAGCAAAGCTTTAATAAGGTTTGTGTTAATGCCTACTTACCAGCAGAATCGCATTCTCCGATCAACTAACCAAAACCTCCTCCACATCCCCAAGTCCCGCTAAAAATCGAAGGCAGAACAAAGATTTGCAGTTCAAGGACCACGGCTATGGAACGCTCTACCCACAAACATCCACATGGAAGAAAACCATCGGGCCTTTAGGAAAAAAATTAAGACCCACCTCTTCTGAAGGATCAGGACGACGCTGGATGGAAATAAGCACCTTGAGGCGATTGAGTTTGCATTTGTACCACTATACAAGTTATTCACTCACTCACTAACTCAGAACATGCCCACATTTCATTCACTTATCCGCCATTCTGTTCAACTGCCAGGAGAGAGGAAATACCGTATTTTCCGCTCTATAAGACGCACCTGACCATAAGACGCACCTAGGTTTTAGAGGAGGAAAACAAGAAAAAAAAATATTCTTAACCAAATGGTGTACTAAAATATTTACCAGTGCCTATGAAATGCAGCCTGACCATTGCCAAAGAAATGCAGCCCGACCTGTGCCATTATTGCAGCCCGACCAGTGCCATTATTGCTGCCTTACCTGTGCCATCGCTTGGGCTGCTTTGTCTTCTCAGCAAGTGTCAGGACATGTCGGGAGATCGCCCGGCGCTCGTGAGGGCTTGGGATGTCTTTCCCCTGCTCTCTTCTGGTAGTAACTTCTGGTACTAACGTGGCGACGGCAGCGGGAGCAATGATGTATTTAGGTTTTGTGCTGCCCTAGGCCTGACTAAACTCTTGCACCCCCTAATTTAAATATGAGCCATCCCTTCCTGTCAAGGCCACACCCCCTCCTGTTTAATACCCGCCCTGCCCGTGCAGCCCTATCAGTGCAGACTACAACAGAGTCTAATGGGACCTGGGTGGGGGTCTCTCTCTAACAGTGTCCGCTAGAAAGTCTGTTAGAGAGAGACCCCCCTCTAGGACCTATTAGAGACTTCAAAAGAAGTCTAATGGGACCTGGGGGGGTATCTCTAACAATGGCCCTTTCAGTGTCTATTAGAGTCCCATCCAGGCCCCATTAGAGACTGAAAGAGAGTATAATGGTACCTGGAGGGGGGCCTCTTCCTAACAGAGTGTACAGTGAATACATTCATTCACTCTGGTCCTTACGGGACCCCCTCCTTGTACCACAACTCTCACCCCTGCCCCAACCTCTCACAAAGTAGAAATAAAATTGGCACTGTGTAGCGCTCCTCTTACCTTAACTATGGGTACTGTAGCTGTGGCTGGCTGGCTCCGGCGTCCTCTGTGGCTGGCTCCTGTGACTGGTTGGGTCACCATGGCTGGCTGGCTCCCTGCTGTGGTTGGGTCACCGTGGCTGGCTGGCTCCCTGCTGTGGATGGGTCACCCTGGGTGGCTAGCTGGCACCCTGGCCCTGCTGTGGGTATGTCACTGTAGGTGGCTGGCCTGGCTCCCTGCTGCGGGTCAGTGGGTGGCTGGCATGGTGCACCCTGCTGTGGGTGGCTGGCTGGCCTGGCTCCATGCTGTGAGTCAGGTGGGTGGCACGGTGTACCCTGCTGCGGGAGGCTGGCCTGGCTCCCTACTGTGAGTCAGTGAGTGGGTGGCTGGCACAATGCACCCTGCTGTGGCTGACAGAGGTGGGCTGGCTGACAGAGGGGGAGGGGGTGCTGACTGACAGAGGGGGAGGGGGTGCTGACAGGGAGGGGGCGCTGATAGAGAGGGGGAGGCGCTGACAGAGAGGGGTGGGTTTATAGAAAGGGGGGCTGATAGAGAGGGGGAGGGGCTGCTTACAGAGAGGTGATCTGACTGACAGGGGGAGGCTGATAGAGAGAGGTGGGCTGACTGACGGGGGGAGGCTGATAGAGAAAGGTGGGCTGACTGACGGGGGGATGCTGATAGAGAGAGGTGGGCTGACTGACGGGGGGATGCTGATAGAGAGAGGTGGGCTGACTGATGGGGGGAGGCTGATAGAGAGAGGTGGGCTGACTGATGGGGGGAGGCTGATAGAGAGAGGTGGGCTGACTGATGGGGGGAGGCTGATAGAGAGAGGTGGGCTGACTGACAGAGGGGGAGGGGGGCTGGCTGACAGAGGGGGGCTGGCTGACAGAGGTGGGCTGACTGACTGACAGAGGGGGGCTGGCTGACTGACAGAGGGGGGCTGGCTGACTGACAGAGGTGGGCTGGCTGACTGACAGAGGTGGGCTGACTGACTGACAGAGGTGGGCTGACTGACTGACAGAGGTGGGCTGACTGACTGACAGAGGTGGGCTGACTGACTGACAGAGGTGGGCTGACTGACTGACAGAGGTGGGCTGACTGACTGACAGAGGTGGGCTGACTGACAGACAGAGGTGGGCTGACTGACAGACAGAGGTGGGCTGACTGACAGACAGAGGTGGGCTGACTGACAGACAGAGGTGGGCTGACTGACTGACAGAGGTGGGCTGACTGACTGACAGAGGTGGGCTGACTGACTGACAGAGGTGGGCTGACTGACAGACAGAGGTGGGCTGACTGACAGACAGAGGTGGGCTGACTGACAGACAGAGGTGGGCTGATAGACAGAGTGGGAGAGGGTCTGAGAGCGATCAGAGGGAGACCTCAGGAGACACACAGCGTGCCAGGCAGAGAGGCGGGACTCACACATGCAGTTGTTCCGGTCGCCATATCTGATGAAACACCACGGTCACTCACAGACCAGTCCCGCCTCCACATCCACCGCCGGGGCCAATCGCAGACGCCCATGTCGGCCGTCCGCACATGACCCCATTCGGCCAATCACAGGGCGCTAGTCGCCCATCGCTAAGCTGGGCTTGCAGCGTTCAGTGTGTGAAACACAGCACAGGTCAGTCCGCCCCTGCAAGCGCCGCTGCATTTGTGCGGGAGGCGGCCGCGGGAAGACGGGTGGGGGGCTTGGCTTTTTCCCCTAGTCCAAAACACAGTACTGAGCGGGGGGCATTGCCGGCAGTGGCAGGGGGCGTTGACAGCGGCGGCGGGGGGGGGGCGGTGCCTGATGCACATTCGCTCCATAAGACGCAGAGACATTTTCCCCCATATTTTTTGGGGGAAAAAGTGCGTCTTATGGTCCGAAAAATACGGTAAGCCTTGTGTAAACCCTGAGCTGCTTCAGTCAGAGTTCACATAGGGAAAACACCATCTCCATCTCCCTGCACTATCATTCTTAACCACTTTCGGACCGGCTCACGCCGATATATGTCGGCACTTTGAAGAGGGATATCGTTGTTATGGCAGCAGCTATCTACCATAACCCCGGTATCCTCTTCTTCAGTGAGCGGTCCGGTTTCAGATAAAAGTGGTCTCTGCAGTGGATTCGCAGCAAGATCACTTTTATCGGTGGTGGGAGAGGGGCCTCCTACCCCCGCTCTCCGGTGCCCTCCGCCGCTTACCAGAGCCGTTGGTAGCGACAGAGGCGATCGGGTCCTCTCCCTGGCTTGGTATGGAGACAAGTAAGGGGAAGATGGCCCCCACCTGTCTCCATACCATTGCAGGGCGGAAGTGACATTTTGACATGGCTCTTAAAGAGGCCTTTTTTAAAAAAATTACATTTATTTTTATTTTTTATTGCATTTTAGTGTAAATATGAGATCTGAGGTCTTTTTGACTCCAGATCTCATATTTAAGAGGTCCTGTCATGCTTTTTTTCTATTACAAGGGATGTTTACAATTCTTGTAATAGGGATAAAAGGGACAAATATATTTTTTTTAAAGAAAAGTGTAAAAATAAAAAATAAAAGGTAAAATAAATAATAATAAAAACTTTTTAAACGCGACCCGCCGAGCTCCTGTGCAGAAGCACACATGAGCAGCATCTGCATATGAAAACGGTGTTCAAACCACACATGTGAGGTATCGCCGCGATCAGTAGAGTGAGAGCAATAATTCTAGCACTAGATCTCCTCTGTAACTTAAAACATGCAAACTGTAGAATTTTTAAACGTCGCCTATGGAGATTTTTAAGGGTAAAAATTTGTCACCATTCCACGAGCGGGTGCAATCTTGAAGTGTGACATGTTGGGTATCAATTTACTCGGCATAACATTATCTTTCACAATATAAAAAAAAAAAATGGGGCTAAGTTTACTGCTGTCTTATTTTTAATTCAAAGAAGTGCATTTTTTCCCAAAAAATTGCGCTTGTAAGACCGCTGCGCAAATACGGTGTGACAGAAAGTATTGCAACGCCCGCAATTTTATTCTCTAGGGTGATAGAAAAAATATATAATGTTTGGGGGTTCTATATAATTTTCTAGCAAAAAAAAAAATGTTTTTAACTTGTAAACACCATGAATTACAGTTGAGGTTAAGCACCATATTGACACCAGAAGGATCAATTTCTGATGTATTCTTTATAAATAAACAAATGCAGCACTTCCGCCGGCAAGAGACATACTGGACGGAAGCCGGAAATGGCTTTGTTCCAGTCTCCTGTATGTAAACACGGAAGTGACGTCACAACGTCACTTCTGGTTTACTCGGCTGCCAATGGCGCCGGTTTTAAAAAAAACTGCAGTATTCAAAATCTACGTCCAAAGGAGGGATTTGGGGTCTTTTACACCCCCGATCCCTCCATAAAGAGTACTTTTCACCACCTATTACTGTCACAAGGGATGTTTACATTCCTTGTGACAGCAATAAAAGTGATCAATTTTTTTTTTTTAAAAACACAATGTAAATTTTTTTTTTAAAGCGCCCCTGTCCCCGCGAACTCACGCAGCAAAGAGAACGCACACGTAAGTCGCGCCCGCATATGAAAACTGTTTTAAAATCACACATGTGAGGTATTGCCGCGATCGTCAAAACGAGAGCAATAATTCTAGCACTAGACCTCCTCTGTAACCCTAACCTGGCAACCGTACATTTTTTTAAAGCTTCGTCTATGGAGATTTTTAGGTACTGTAGTTTGTCACCATTCCACGAGTGTGCGCAATTTCAAAGCTTGACATGTTTGGTATCTATTTACTTGACATAACATAATCTTTCACATTATACAACAAAATTGGGATAACTTTACTGTTTTTTTTTTTTTTTTTTTATTAATTCATGAAAGTGTTTTTTTCCCCAAAAAATTGTGTTTGAAATACTTGCACAAATATCGTGTGACATAAAATATTGCAACAATCGGCATTTTATTCTCTAGATTCTTTGCTAAAAACAATATATATATATATATATATATATATATATATATATATAATGTTTGGGGGTTCTAAGTAATTTTCTATCAAGATATACGGATTTTAACTTGTAAACAACAAATGTCAGAAATAGGCTTAGTCAGGATAGAGTTAAGAGAATTCAGATTCTGATACACACCTAGCATGCCAGAATACTAATGTTCCAAGTTGAAATTGGCTACTGTGGCCCATGCCAGCTCTTACTTCTAAAAATAACAAACAACAATTGTGCTGAAATTACCAGATGTATTCAGTGTCAGAATAGAGAGATGCACAGTATAGAAATATAGAAGGTAACAGATTACATGAATACAACTACATATTTATAAGAACCCATATAATAGGCAATTTAATGCTCTGCCCTGGAAAACATACATAACTCGGTTAAAAACAAACAATGAAAATGACTCATTCATACTATCTCATGTCTAGCCTCTGTTGCCTTTTACAGAGAAAAAAACTTTATTTTTATAGGTTATAGCACACTATCTTCTGTATTCTTTCGTCTCATGCCAAGTTCATTAATATATGTATGAAATCTTGAAAAGAGAATTGCATCTTAAAATGTATGAATAATGTAAACTCAAGGGGGAAGATGCTAAGAAACATTTTGTTTACATATAAATAATAAATCCAAGTTCTATTTTAGGGGGAAAAAGTGACACGACAAAGATAAAACACAGTTTAGACATGTAGGGCTACTAATTAATTATTATTGTTTTTTTTTTAGATCATGCACTTAAATGTGGACACGAGTGTCATCCTGTTTGTTCTATTAAAAAACTAGATTGTAGAAGGTTATATTTGGAAAAATAACTAATAGCAAGGTGCATACATGCATCACACATACAAACCCACATTTTTCTCCACAACTCCGCCTCACATTTAAAACTATAGAAAAAGGAAAAAAATTACATATATGATACAGTCCATCACAATCATTGACGCATTACAGTTCCCGCATAACATAGATTTATTGCCTGTTCATCCTGCTTTTCCCACTTTCTGTAACAGGGTGACAATGCTGCTCATCCTGCAGTGTTGTCACCCTGTGAATAGGATAGTCTTACATAGACATGTAGTTATAAATGAACTTTAAAGGGTAACTTTACTTTTGTGGAAAAGAAAATATAAAAAGAAATAAAATATATATTTATACCTGTATACCATATACACTTGCTGTACAAGCAATGTTATAATTAAATTTTATAAAAAAGTACCTTTCCTTTTCAATCCCACTGCCATTTTATGTAAAATTCAATATAATATGGCAACCTGTAGGCAAGCCATTCTGTACACTGCTGTACAGAACTCCCACCAGAAATGTAATTTCCTGCTAATGTGGTTGGCTTACTGATTTTCCCACTAAGCTTACTAAGACACAAGTCAGATTTAAGGAACCCCCGTAACGAAAATGTACGTTTTGTTGAACTACTTCCCAAGCGTTAATAATGCAGGGGATGCAGACACTACAGCTTTCCTCATTAAACGACAAAAAATGCATCAGCTGATTTATAATGAACCAGTCACTCCCATTTAGAATGAGTATGTGATCCGTCTGGTGAAACAAAGAGTTATTTCTTCACAGAAAAAAGGTCAGAATCCAATACAAAGTTTGTTAAAATTCCTGCAATGTACACTGATCACCCATAGGGAATTATTTTGTTCTCAACAGTGGAATTACTCTTTACCACTTCAGCCTCGCAAGGATTTACCCCTTTAATGACCAGGCCATTTTTTTGTGATACAGCACTGCGTTATTTTAGCTGACAATTGCACAGTCGTGCGACGCTGTACGCAAACAAAATGTATGTAATTTTTGTTCCCCTACAAATGGAGCTTTCTTTTGGTGGTATTTGATCACCTCTGCGGTTTTTATTTTTTTCGCTATGAACAAAAAAAGACAGTAAATTTTGAAAAAAAAACAATATTTTTTTATTTCTGCTATAAAAAAATACCCAATAATAATAAAAAAAATAATAAAAAAAAAATGTCTTTATCTATTTAGGCCAATTTGTATTTTGCTACATATTTCTGGTAAAAAAAATAAAAGCATATATTGAATGGTTTGCGTAAAAGTTATAGCGTCTACAAAATAAGGGATAGATTTATGGAATTTTTATTATTATAATTTTTTTTTAATAGTAATCGAGGGGATCTGTGATTTTTAGCGGGACTGCGACATTGCGGTGGACAGATTGGACATCTAACTGACATTTTTTACACTTTTTTGGGAACCAATGACATTATTACAGTGATCAGTGCTAAAAATATGCACTGACATTGTACTAATGGCACTGGCAAGGAAGGAGTTAACATCAGGGACGATCAAGGGGTTAAATATGTTCCCTGGGTGAGGGATGGGCTGCCTGGGACAACACAAAGATCCGTCTTCCTGCGTAGCAGAAAGACAGCATCTCTGTGTCATCTTATGACAGAACAAAGATCTGCCTTGTTTACTTTGGCAGATCCCCGTTCTGTCTCTACGGGGAACGATCGCAGGCGGCCAGGTGGACATCAAGTCTGCCAGACCTGCTGATTGGTTCCCCGCTGGCCAATCGGCACGTGCGCACGCCCACAGAAAGCCGTGTACGAGCCCGGTGTACACTTACGCCGATTCCCGCAGCCAAGCCAACCTGCTGCAGTATAACTGCAGCAACTGGTCGGCAAGCAGTTAAAGCAGAACTTCATCCAAAACAGTTCTGCTTTTACAACTCCCCCCCCCCCATCACTTTTTTTTGGAGGGGAGTGCTTTTTAAAAAATTTTTTTTGCAAAAGTGACAAAAAAAGGCAGAACATTTTGAAAAAACAAGGTTTTCTTCATTTCCATTATAAAATGTTGCACATGAATAATCTTTCTTCTCCTTAAATTAGGCCAAACTGTATACTGCTACATTTCTTTGATGAAAATAACCCAAATCAGTGTATATTATTTTGTCGGTGGGAAAGTTATAGAGTCCACTAACTGTGGTATATATATCTTAAAATTGATCAATCCCGATGTACTGATGGCCTCATTTCATGCCAGGAAAGTTCAAATAACCCCTTGAAAGGGATCCAAGTGGTGAACAGCCGGCTTAGAGATAGTCCAGTAAAAGAAAATGGTGCTTTATTCAGCAAAAGACAAAACAAACAGAAGAAATGAGAGGCTTGTCTTGAAGCACAGTTGCACAAACGGGTACAGTGGAATTACTCTTTAAAGCAGAACTTCATCCAAAACAGTTCTACTTTTCCAACTCCTCCCCCCCATCATTTTTGGACACTTTTTTTGGTTGGTAGAGAAGGTACCTGTTTTTGAAGTTCAGCCCCTCAACTCTTTGCCCACAGCCTCCTGGGACACATCACAGGTCCCAGAAAGCTGCGGGACCATTTGCAAAGTGTAGCATAGCTTGAGCATGCACAGTGGGAATCTTGCCAATAGTTCCACTTTAATGTTCTAAAGAAGAATGTGTAATCACAATATACAAATACTTTTAGATGTTACTTAACTATTTAGACATTACTATAGTATATGCAGTGTCGTTTCCCTTTTGTTTTAGTAATATCTTCTTTGATGTATGCAGTTTATAGTTAATTCCTATTGGTGCGTAAACCAAAATGTGTATGTCAAATTGATATACATTAAACGACAGTGGTCATCAATTAAACTCTGCCCTGAAAATAGGAAATATCATAGAAGTTGTATTATCAGAGTTGAACCTGAAGAACCACTTTGTAAGAACCTTTGTAATAAAATATTATATTAAAGCGGAGTTCCACCCTAAAAATTTACTTTCTATTAACAGCTTGCCTTTAATGTAAAAATATAAAATAAAAAATAAATCAATTTTTTACTCACTTCTATCTGGCTGTTACTAGGCATATTTCGTAATCTGCCTAGTTCCTGGTCCTAGGTGGTTCAACTTCCTGTCCTAAGACCCCATTGCTTCCTGGGAAATGATGACACTCATTTCCGAGGAGTCTCTGGGCATTACTGGGCCTAAAAATCGCTCAGCATGCACCTCTATATGAAAACCAGGAAGAAAAAAGGAACTGGGCTTCACATGCCCACACATATGATGGATACGGCCACAACATGAGCTGGAGGATATAAGGCAAGTGTTTGCAATGATTTCTGGAATGAATGGGGAGCTATTAATATGTTTTAGGGACTATAAATGTGATTAACTTTAGCTTGCAAAAAAGAAAATATGCCCGGAACCCCGCTTTAATAAAGAACAATATGTAAATGCGATTAATTTAGCCATCTGATTTTATTTCTGCTGTTGATCCCTGGTATTTAACATCCTGCTGTGTTGTAAGAAACCAAAGGAGTTCAAAAAAGGTAAACAAAACAAAACTATCATTTCATATTAATTAATTAAAACAATTTAAATTAGCTGAAGTATCACAATGTTTTTATGAGTTTTTTCAGCTTGATCTTTTTTGATAATATATTTTGTGCCACTGTTTTTTAGTTGTCATGTCTGTAAAGATGACATAGGTAATTGATGCCTAAATTCCCAGGCCAAGTTTGGCAGTGTCAGTATGCATTGGTAAAATGAAGGTGGCAGTAAACCCAAAAGCAAACATTTATTATATTGCAGCTAATCAAGTCTTAAGCCCCATACACACGGTAGGACTTTTTGGCAACAAACTTCAAAATGAGCACGTTTTCAAAAAAATCCTACCGTGTGTACGCTCCATCGGATAAACTTTTTCGGTTTTCAGTCCTATCGTGTGTACAGAAATCCATCAGACTTTTGTCCGAAGTACAAACATGCATGCCCAGAACCAATGTTAAAATCAACCAACAATAGCAGAAGTTGACCAAAGGGTGGCGGTAAAGAGCAGAAAAGAGCAGAAAAACCATGTGATGTTGGGAAAGTTTTGGGAAAGTTTGCAGAAAAGTCCTGCCGTGTGCATGCTATGGGTGTGCCCGGCCAACACCCTTCAAACAAAAATCCACGGAAAAGTTTGTTTGAAGTCCTGTGTATGAGGCTTAAGATGTGATGATTGCATTAGTATTCTTTTTTGGACTTTTTTTCTTTTATATTCATCTGGCAATCCTACAGGTGAGTCTGTTGTTTTTTCAAATGTAAAATGCAAATGTAGCAGCTAGAGGGTTGAGATAAACCATTTACCACAGACCATAGGTGTGCACAGCCTTTTGCATTAGGGTGTGCACCCCTAAGCAAACACACATCCTATGTGTAAATATATATACTGTATATATACAATATACATATTGTAAAATGTATTAGGTAGGTCAGTAGAGCATAAGTTGGTGCCAATGTGATAGTGGATGGTGTCAGTTAGTAGAGCAGTGGACGGTGTCAGTGGGGCAGTGGATGGTGCCAGTAGTTTTTTTATTTTTATTATTTTATTTTTGTTATTATCTTTAACAATTTTTCTTTTTTTTGCAATATTATTTTTTTAATATTTGTTTACAGTTTTTTTTTTTTTGGAGCTTTTGTAAAATATAAGGGGTATAAACAGACCCCTGATGTCTCACTTTTGAGACAGAAAAAGGGACTGAGGACAGAGATCTCCCAGTCTCTTTCTTGCAGCCTCAGCTGCACTGGACAGTGAATGAATGGGAAGTGATCTATGCTGAGCGGCATTCACAAACTGAAGCATAGTAAACACAGTTAAATGAAAATGTGAAATATTTTTTTTCAATTAATGTATTATTGCTTTTAACCACTTCAAAATCGGGCAGTTTTACTGCCTTCCTGCCAAGGCCACGTTTCAGCTTTCAGCACTATCACACTTTGAATGACTATTGTGTGGTCATGCAACCCATATGACATTTTTATAGTTTTTTTCACACAAATAGAGCTTTGTTTTGATGGTATTTAATCGCCACTTTTTAAAATGATAAAATGTTGCAAATACTGTAAATAGTCTTTCTTCCCCTTAAATTAGGCCAAAATGTATACTGCTCCTTTTTTTGATTAAAAAAAATCAAAATCAGTTTATATTAATCTGTGGGAAAGTATTGGATAGTACAGTATATCTTAAAATCAATCGATTATGATGAACCCATGGCCTCATTTCTTGAGGAGCGAAAACTCCAGGACAGTACAAATAACCCCTTTTTACAATTTAGACCGTCCAAGGTATTTAGTAAGAGGCACAGCAAGTTTTTTGAAGTTGTAATTTTTTTGTCGCAAATTTTTGGAAAATAAAGAAATAAAATATTTTTACTCTTTTTTTACATCCTTTTATCAGTGCAGTGCAGCATCATCATATAACTGATGTGGCGGTGATCAGGGACACTGGCTGGTGACAGTATGTAAAAAAATAAAATAATAATAATATATATATTTTTTTATATATATATTTTTTATTACATTTTTCTTTCTTTTTTTTTTACATACAGTGACCAGAGCAATACAATGTTATCATAGTAGGAGGTGGGGAGGTAATCAGGATTTTTTTTTTTACACACCATTTTTTTCAGAATGAAAACTACTAATTTAGCTTTTACTATTGTGATTACCTGTGATTGGCCACAGTTAATCACATGGTACAGATGGGCTGTGATTGGCCCTGTGTGTACCATGTGATGAGTGTGACCATTTACAGAGCTCATCACAATAAAGCCTTTCATTGTGTACAATTGTCATGTGATCTGCTGTGATTGGCCACAGTGGGACAGTGGTCTGTCCTTGGCTGTGTCTGGTGGACACGGCGGGTGACAGATCGTGCTTAAATGTGGTCCATGGGGTGCGTGTGATGCATGATCCTGGGAGAACATCACATGACATCCTCCAAGAACAACAGTGCTCCCACCTGGCCATCATTGTACAATAGGCCAGTGGGAAGGTGTTCATAGTGCACTATATCTGACACTTGAACTATTAATCATCTCCCACCTGACCTATTATAATAATACGGCAAGGTGAGAGTGCCAAAATCCATGGAGGATGTTATATAATGTCCTCCCATGTGTGTGCTTCCTGCGCCCCTAAGGGGCGCACAGCAGCACAATCTGCCACCCACTGTATCCACCGTGGTACATAGGAAGACAGATTGTTGTACAGGGCGTGACCTGGTACCGTGTTGTTGCTGTGACTAATCACAGCGACCACATGTTAGTTGTACACAATGGCTTTCATTTATAGCCATTAATTCCAAACCTATACCATGTAATATCTGTGGCCAATCACAGCTATCACAATAATACACAATGCCACATCAATGGATGTGATTCATAAAAACGATTGCCTCTAACAGTAATCAAATCATAGTGAAAAGAAATCCTGATAACCTCACCAGAACAGTGTCATTATGGTGACACTGTACTGCTCTGGACACATTATGTAAAAAAATGTTAAAAAAATAAAACATTTAATGAAAATATATATATATTTTTTATTCACAATCTGTCACCTGTTAGTGTCCCTGATTACCGCAACTCCAGTCATTTGATGACGCTGTACTACCCTGGTGACAGTAGGTAAAATAAACCGTGAAAAAAAAAATTATTACATTTTTTATTAAAACAAACACGGCGAGTCCCCCTTCTCAAGAAGGCACATTTACAGTCATGCCAATGAACATCTAAATGATTCAGAGAAGGATTGGGAGAAAGTGCTGTGGTCAAATTAGACCAAAATTGAGCTCTTTGGAATTAACTTGACTGGCCATGTTTGGAGGAAGTAAAATGCTGACTATGACCATAAGAACACCATCCCTACAGTCAAGCATGAAGGTGGAAACATGATGCTTTGGGACTGTTTCCCTGCTAAAGGTACTTTGCAGCATTGAGGGGCAATCTTGGATGAGAACCTTCTTCCCTCAGCCAGAACAATGAAGATGGGTCATGGAGGGGTCTTCCAACATGACAAAGACAAAAAACATGTATTCAAAACTGCATGTGATCACTATGTTAGAGCTGACATTGTGATCACATGTTTAGAAATCACTGTGATTGGTTCCCAATTTCCAGTGGGGATTCCAGCTGCCATTGACAGAGATTGAGAGCCAGCAGTTATACTAGTGTTAGCTTTTGATTCTCAAAGGTGGAAGGTATTTTAACAAATCCTCCACACGAGGCATCATGGCTGGAAATGTTAATATACAGATTAACGTGCAAGAAGAGGTTAAAAGATAATTATACTTTTAGTAAAGTAATCCTTATTAAGGTCAAATACCTTCCCTCAGCATCCTTCCCAAATTCTAATTCTGGAATAAGTATTAGTGACCCTTTAAAATTAAAGCAAAGTCCCCCTGCTTACAGGCATGTCGGCAAGGCTGTCATACAATTCTGTAATATGCAGAGTGGGGTGCACACCCTGTCACTGCCACAGAGATCAGGATAAACAAAAAAAATTGAATGGCTGCACTCCCAAAAACAGTACGAAAATACTTTATTCAGCAAAATGTTAAAACCATTGCAAGATAGGCATACAGGCAGGGGAGGAAAGGAATACTGTAGGTTGACACGTTTCACATGATAAACGTGCTTTGTCAAAACCACATTTTTGACAAATGGTTTTAATTATTTTGCTGAATAAAATCATTTTGTACTGTTTTTGGGAGTGCAGCCACCCAAAATTTTCGTTGACCCTTTACAATTAATTGTGATAATATTTTTGTCTGGGGGGCTGCAAGAGCATGGAATATAATATGGCACATTGACCTCTTAATTTGTCCCACTACCAGTGTTCATAGGTTGACACACTACAACTGCCTCTGCTATCTTCTCCTGTTCTTTTTCTGGACTGCTCTACTTTTCATTGACCATTACCTGCCTGTTTTGGCTATGGGACAGGAAGTGAAGTAAAGTCTCCCCAATGGGATGCAGATGGCAAAACAAAAGACTGACACGAGTATATAACCATCCCTAAAGCCGTGTACACACGACCGGTTTTACAGATGAAAACAGTCCGATGGACTGTTTTCATCGGACGAACCGATCGTGTATGGGCCCCATCAGTCTTTTTTCCATCAGTGTGAAAATATAGAACATGTTTTAAATTTTTCCGATGGGAAAAAAACCGATAGCAAAATCCGAACGTCTGTGTGGAAATCCATCGGATAAAAAACCCACGCATGCTCAGAATCAAGTCAACGCATGATCAGAAGCATTGAACTTAATTTTTCTCGGCTCGTCTGAGTGTTTTACGTCACAGCATTTGGGACGATCGGTTTTTTGACTGATGGTGTGTAGGCAAGACTGATGGAAGTCAGCTTCATCAAATTTCCGATGGAAAAATCCATCAGATTAGAATCCATAGGAAATCCGATCGTGTGTACATGGCTTTAATCTATTACATGACACTCACAGGACACTCGCAGGAAACGGATTCCGGCACACAGTACATCGGGCGGAGTACACAGCGGGAGGACAATCCTGAGTGTGGCTCGGGGTTACCACTTTTGGGTATCCGTTTATGAAGCAGTAAGATATATATACAAATGGTAGGGGTACAATGTACCCCGTTACCAATTCACATGGGGGGATCTGGGGGTCCCCTTTGTTAAAGGGGGCTTCCAGATTCCGATAAGCCCCCCGCCCACAGACCCCCACAACCACCGTCAAGGGTTGTGGGGATGAGGCCCTTGTCCCCATCAACATGGGGACATCCTCCCCATGTTGAGGGCATGTGGCCTGGTACGGTTCAGGAGGGGGGGCACTTTCTTGTCCCCCCTCTTTTCCTGCGGCCTGCCAGGTTAGTTGCTCGGATAAGGGTCTGGTATGGATTTTTGGGGGGAACCTCACGCCATTTTTTTTACAATTTTGGTGTGGGGTTCCCCTTAAAATCCATACCAGACCTGAGGGGTCTGGTGTGGATTTTTGGGGGGAACCCCACACCATTTTTTTTTAAATGGCACAGGGTTCCCTTTAATATCCATACCAGACCTGAAGGGCCTGATATGGAATTTGGAGGGGACCCCTACGCTTTTTTTTTTTGGTTCAGGGTTCCCCTTAATATTCATAACAGAACCAAAGGGCCTGGTAATGGACTAACTGGGGAACCCATGCTGTTTTTTTCAATGACTTTTATCTGTATTGCCGGGACCCGACAATTTATTATAGCCGCGATCAGTTTTAAATTACTTTTTTTCCTTCAGAAATGAAATTTTCTGCAGGGACTCTTCTAAACACGGGAAACATGCGCTAATTTACAGGCATACTATAGACACCTCCCAGGTACGAAATTTAAAGGAATATTTCACTTTTATTGTTTCACTTTAAGCATTATTAAAATCACTGCTCCTGAAAAAACATCAGTTTTTAAAACTTTTTGTTGCATTAATACATGTCTCCTGGGGCAGGACCCAGGTCCCCAAACACTTTTTATGACAATTATTTGCATATTAACCTTTAAAATTAGCACTTTTGATTTCTCCCATAGACTTTTAAAGGGTGTTCCGCAGCTTTTCGAATTTGCCACGAACACCCCAAATTGTTCGCTATTCAGAGAACGGGCGAACAGGCAATGTTCGAGTCAAACTTATGTTCGACTCGAACAGATAGCCCATCCCTAGTCACCAGTATGGTATTTGTAAATTAAAATTATATCCCCTCTCAAGCGTCTCTTCTCCAGAGAGAATAAGTTCAGTGCTCGCAAACTTTCTTCATAACTAAAGTCTGTGGAATCTCCTGTGGTGCCAACAACCTCCCCATCGCCCCTGGGAAACGTGAATGGCTGTTGCTGCTGACATAATGCACTCTGTGTGCATGCTTACCATCTATTTTGGCTGCGCTGTTTGGAGCGCATGATGTCAGCAGCAGCAGCCATCCACATTTCCTGGGGGCAGCGGGGAGGTGATTGGGCACCAGGGGAGATCAATGCTAATGGCTTCAGCTGGAAGCAATCAAGCAGACTTGCATCACCATATACACTGAGCAAAATTATAAAAGCATCACTTTTGTGTTTGCCCCTATCCATGAAGAGAACACCTCTCCAAAGTGCCAGACGCCAAAGTGCAAAGTGAACAGCCTATTTGCCTTTAGAAATTTATCCCCAGTAGTCACTTAGGTGAGGCTGAAAAAAGAAGAAAGGGTGTGATGTGGAGAGGGCTGTGATGTGAAAGGGGGCTGTGATGTGAAGGGTATATTCTTATGTGAAAGGGAGGGAGGGGGGTCCGATGTTAAGGGGAATCCTTGTGTAAATGAGGGACTCTGATTTTAAAGGCGGAGGTTCCAATGTTGAAACGAAATCCTGATGTTAAAGGTAGGACTCTAGGGCTTTGATGTGAAGAGAGGCTTATGATGTGAAGAGGAGCTCCTGATGTGAAGGAGGGCACTGATGTGAAGGGGGGCTCCTCTGAAGCACCAAGAAGATGGTGACATACTAATTCAGTGCAAATATCAGTGTACTTCAGCGCCTTAATTTCAGTATTTGCCATAGGTGCTATCTTTCATAAATACTCCTCTGGTGTCTCCAGAGCTGTCAGAGCTGCAGAATGAATGAAAGTTTTTTTTTTATTCCGTGGCTCTCCAGAGCTATCAGGGTTGTTGAATCAAAGTACTTTTATTCATTCATACTTTGAGCAAGGAGCCTAAGCGTTATGAGCATGAGCTGCGACAGCTGCCAGAGGAGCTGGAAAATATTTGGATCTGATACTTCAGGAAGTGTTTAATTACTATTTATTTTGCAGAGCTTAAAAATAAAGGAAAAACAACCAATTAAAAAAACTGCACATTTGTATCTGTTATGTGTGTTTTATTAAAAGCTCTGGAGACAGGGTCTTTTTGTTACTTTGCCACAAAAGAATGTTTCACAGACTCATATAATCCTCAATGCAATCATTTTAAAAAAATTGAAATCTTTCATTGCAAATACTTTCTGCACACAGACTATAGACAAAGTATACCATTTTGCCTGAGTCTACCTCAAAAAATAGCAATACAATAATCAGGAATAGAGATGTACAGAACTATTCGCCGGCGAACAGTTCCCGGCGAACATAGCTTGTTCGCGTTCGCCGCGGCCGGCGAACATATGCGATGTTCGGTCCGCCCCCTATTCATTATCATTGAGCAAACTTTGACCCTGAACCTCACAGTCAGCAGACACATTCCAGCCAATCAGCAGCATACCCTCCCTCCCAGACCCTCCCACCTCCTGGACAGCATCCATTTTAGATTCATTCTCAAGCTGCAGTCTTAGCGAGAGGAGGGACAGTTTAGCTGCTGCTTATTTTATAGGGAAAGCTAGGCTAGGCAAGTGTATTCAGTGTTCACTCCACTCCTGAAAGACTCATCTGATCTCTGCTGTAAGCACAGCGTCCTGACAGCACCCCAAAAAGTCCTTTTTAGGGCTGGTAAAACACCAGTCTGCTTTTTTTTTTTTTCCTGGACAGCATCTATTTTAGATTCAGTCTGTACTTAAGCTGCAGTGTTAGCCAGAGGAGGGACAGTTTAGCTGCTGCTGATTTTATAGGGAAAGCTAGGCTAGGCCAGTGTATTCAGTGTTCACTCCACTCCTGAAAGACTCATCTGATCTCTGCTGTAAGCACAGCGTCCTGACAGCACCCCAAAAAGCCCTTTTTAGGGCTGGTAAAACACCAGTCTGCTTTTTTGTTTTTTCCTGGACAGCATCTATTTTAGATTCAGTCTGTACTTAGGCTGCAGTGTTAGCCAGAGGAGGGACAGTTTAGCTGCTGCTGATTTTATAGGGAAAGCTAGGCTAGGCCAGTGTATTCAGTGTTCACTCCACTCCTGAAAGACTCATCTGATCTCTGCTGTAAGCACAGCGTCCTGACAGCACCCCAAAAAGCCCTTTTTAGGGCTGGTAAAACACCAGTCTGCTTTTTTGTTTTTTCCTGGACAGCATCTATTTTAGATTCAGTCTGTACTTAAGCTGCAGTGTTAGCCAGAGGAGGGACAGTTTAGCTGCTGCTGATTTTATAGGGAAAGCTAGGCTAGGCCAGTGTATTCAGTGTTCACTCCACTCCTGAAAGACTCATCTGATCTCTGCTGTAAGCACAGCGTCCTGACAGCACCCCAAAAAGCCCTTTTTAGGGCTGGTAAAACACCAGTCTGCTTTTTTGTTTTTTCCTGGACAGCATCTATTTTAGATTCAGTCTGTACTTAAGCTGCAGTGTTAGCCAGAGGAGGGACAGTTTAGCTGCTGCTGATTTTATAGGGAAAGCTAGGCTAGGCCAGTGTATTCAGTGTTCACTCCACTCCTGAAAGACTCATCTGATCTCTGCTGTAAGCACAGCATCCTGACAGCACCCCAAAAAGCCATTTTTAGGGCTGGTAAAACACCAGTCTGCTTTTTTGTTTTTTCCTGGACAGCATCTATTTTAGATTCAGTCTGTACTTAAGCTGCAGTGTTAGCCAGAGGAGGGACAGTTTAGCTGCTGCTGATTTTATAGGGAAAGCTAGGCTAGGCCAGTGTATTCAGTGTTCACTCCACTCCTGAAAGACTCATCTGATCTCTGCTGTAAGCACAGCGTCCTGACAGCACCCCAAAAAGCCCTTTTTAGGGCTGGTAAAACACCAGTCTGCTTGTTTTTTTTCCCCGGCACAGTAGCTTACATAAAAAAAAACACAACAGTTTTGACTGCAGTAGATGAGCAGTCAGTTGCCTGCCAGCGTCTGTGTCAGACCTACAGTGTCTACTGTGCCAACTTCTGCCAGTGCACAGTGCCACTCATATCTGGTGTCACAGTAGCTTGCACGCATAGTACAACTAAACTAATCTAAAAAAAAATGACAGGCAGAGGCAGGCCACCCCGCAGGGGCTGTCGTGGTCGTGGTGCTGTGATTCCCTTTGGCCCTAGAATAATGCCCAGTGTTCAGGGGCCACGTACCCTGAACTCGAAAAGTTCTGAGGACATAGTTGACTGGCTAACACAGGACAGCCAATCTTCTACAGCTTCCGCTCGGAACCTTGACGCACCATCCTTCTCCAGCTCAGCTTTGGGCACCTCTCAAGTTACCACTCGCCCGCCTGCCGCCACCACCAACACTAGCACCACAGTTGCTTCACTTGATCTGTCAGAGGAGTTATTTACACATGAGTTGGAAGAAATGAGTGATGCGCAAACATTATTGTCAGAGGATGTAGATAAAAGGGATATGTCTCAGTCAGGCAGCATTACACACATGGATGTACGGTGTGATGATGATGATGTTGTACCCGCTGCTGCTTCCTTTGCTGAGTTGTCAGATACAAGTGAAGCGGTTGATGATGACGATGTGGATGTCATGTGGGTGCCCGCTCGAAGAGAAGAAGAACAGGGGGAAAGTTCAGATGGGGAGACAGAGAGGAGGAGGAGCCGAGTTGGAAGGAGGGGTAGGTCGTCGCAAGGAGCTAGTGGCACAGTCAGACAGCATGTATCGGCACCCGGGGTCAGCCAGACAGCACGCCAATCAACGCATGCTGTTGCCACCACCAGAATGCCGCCATTGCAAAGCTCAGCAGTGTGGCATTTTTTTTGTGTGTCTGCCTCTGATAACAGCGATGCCATTTGCAACCTGTGCCAAAAGAAACTGAGTCGTGTGAAATCCAACACCCACCTAGGTACAACTGCTTTGCGAAGGCACATGATCTCACATCACAAACGCCTATGGGATCAACACATGATGACGAGTACAAGCAGCACACAAGCTCAAAGCCACCATCCTCCTCCTGGTCCAGCATCTTCAGCCACGTCAACCACTGCTGTCCTCCTTGCCCCCTCTCAACCATCTGACACTACGTCTCTCGCCTTGAGCAGTTCCTGCTCATCTGCCCACAGTCAGGTGTCTGTCAAGGACATGTTTGAGCGTAAGAAGCCAATGTCACAGAGTCACCCCCTTGCCCGGCGTCTGACAGCTGGCTTGTCGGAACTCTTAGCCCGCCAGCTTTTACCATACAAGCTGGTGGAGTCTGAGGCCTTCAAAAAATTTGTAGCTATTGGGACACCGCAGTGGAAGGTACCCGGCCGAAATTTCTTTTCACAAAAGGCAATCCCCAACCTGTACTCTATTGTGCAAAAGGAAGTCATGGCATGTCTGGCACACAGTGTTGGGGCAAGGGTCCATCTGACCACTGATACCTGGTCTGCAAAGCACGGTCAGGGCAGGTATATCACCTACACTGCTCATTGGGTAAACCTGCTGACGGCTGCCAAGCATGTAATGCGTGGCTCTGCAGAGGAGTTGGTGGTGACACCACCACGACTTGCAGGCAGGCCTGCTGTCACCTCCTCTACTCCTCCTACTCCATCCTCTTCGATAACCTCCTCGGCTGAGTCCTCTTCTGCTGCTGCGTCTTGCTCCACATCAACAGCACCCCCCCAGCTCCCCAGGGGCTATTCCACATCCCGGATACGACAGTGTCACGCTGTCTTGGGGTTGACTTGTCTGAAAGCAGAGAGTCACACCGGACCAGCACTCCTGTCCGCCCTGAACGCACAGGTGGATCAGTGGCTGACTCCGCACCAACTGGAGATCGGCAAAGTGGTGTGTGACAACGGAAGCAATTTGTTGGCGGCATTGAATTTGGGCAAGTTGACACATGTGCCGTGCATGGCACATGTGTTAAATCTGATTGTACAACGCTTTGTGCATAATTACCCAGACTTACAGGATGTCCTCAAGCAGGCCAGGAAGGTGTGTGGCCATTTCAGGCGTTCCTACACAGCCATGGCGCACTTTTCAGATATCCAGCGGCGAAACAACATGCCAGTGAGGCGCTTGATTTGCGACAGCCCGACACGTTGGAATTCAACACTCCTAATGTTCGACCGCCTGCTCCAACAAGAAAAAGCCGTCAACGAGTATTTGTATGACCGGGGTGCTAGGACAGCCTCTGCGCAGCTGGGAATTTTTTTGCCACGTTACTGGACGCTCATGCGCAATGCCTGGAGGCTCATGCGTCCTTTTGAGGAGGTGACAAACCTAGTCAGTCGCACTGAAGGCACCATCAGCGACATCATCCCATTTGTTTTCTTCCTGGAGCGTGCCCTGCGAAGAGTGCTGGATCAGGCCGTAGATGAGCGTGAAGAGGAAGAGGAAGAGTTGTGGTCACCATCACCACCACCAGAAACAGCCTTATCAGCATCGCTTGCTGGACCTGCAGCAACGCTGGAAGAGGAGTCTGAGGAAGAGGAGTCAGAGGAGGAATGTGGCTTTGAGGAGGAGGAGGAAGACCAACCACAGCAGGCATCCCAGGGTGCTCGTTGTCACCTATCTGGTACCCGTGGTGTTGTACGTGGCTGGGGGGAAGAACAGACCTTCAGTGAGATCAGTGAGGACGAGGAACAGGACATGAGTAGCTCGGCATCCAACCTTGTGCAAATGGGGTCTTTCATGCTGTCGTGCCTGTTGAGGGACCCTCGTATAAAAAGGCTGAAGGAGAACGACCTGTATTGGGTGGCCACGCTACTAGACCCCCGGTATAAGCAGAAAGTGCCAGAAATGTTACCGAATTACAGGAAGTCGGAAAGGATGCAGCAGTTCCAAAATAAATTAAAAAGTATGCTTTACACAGCGTATAAGGGTGATGTCACAGCACAACGGGAATCTAACAGGGGAAGAGGTGAAAGTAATCCTCCTCCTACCACGACCATGCCGGCAAGGACAGGACGCTTTACAGACGTATTGTTGATGGAGGACATGCGGAGCTTTTTAAGTCCTACGCATCGCCACAGCCCTTCGGGGTCCACCCTCAGAGAACGACTCGACCGACAGGTAGCAGACTACCTCGCCTTAACTGCAGATATCGACACTCTGAGGAGCGATGAACCCCTTGACTACTGGGTGTGCAGGCTTGACCTGTGGCCTGAGCTATCCCAATTTGCGATAGAACTTCTGGCCTGCCCCGCTTCAAGTGTCCTTTCAGAAAGGACCTTCAGTGCAGCAGGAGGTATTGTCACTGAGAAGAGAAGTCGCCTAGGTCAAAAAAGTCTAGATTACCTCACCTTTATTAAGATGAATGAGGCATGGATCCCGAAGGGACTGACAGTGGGCGATACATTTGACTAAAAAAGGCCTGATGAGATGAGCTGCCTTGGGCTAAAAATGGTCCACAAGCCGCAATGTTTTAGGGCACTTTCTGCCTGAAAAACATAATTTTTTCTGGCCGCTGCTACAGCAGCGGCTGCAACAATACCTAATTTTACAGGCATGTGTACATGCCTAATTTTTCTGGCCTCTGGTGCTGCACTGTGGCTGCAAAAAAAAACAAACAAAAAAACACATACCTGTGTCAATTCCCCTTCGTGATCGTTACCTTGTTGTGGTGAAGGGGCTTGCGTATCACAATGAAGCGACCACCTCTATGAGTGTGTTGGCAATGGCGTTGTTGGCACACCCCAGATGGTAAGGTCGTTGCTTCATTGTGAACAGACCAAAAGCGATCGGCTTGATAATTTTGCATAGAAAAAACATAAATTTTCTTTGTGATCATCTAAGGTGATCATTAAAGCCTTGCGGTTGTGCAAATGGACTGTTTGCAGTTGTTTACGGTGCGTTAAACGGGGAGTTTGGTCTGTCACTGTGAAGCGGGCGTAACCCTTACACTACCTGATCGATACAACATCATACCTGATGTTTTAAAGCACGTTATTCCAAACACATTAGGAATGTTAGGTGATTTATGCCCTTTATGGATTAAAACCCGACTCTGCGTCAACTACGTAATTTTCCATGGGAGTTTTGCCATGGATCCCCCTCCGGCATGCCACAGTCCAGGTGTTAGTCCCCTTGAAACAACTTTTCCATCACTATTGTGGCCAGAAAGAGTCCCTGTGGCTTTTAAAATTCGCCTGCCTATTGAAGTCTATGGCGGTTCGCCGGGTTCGCCCGTTCGCGAACATTTGCGGCAGTTCGCGTTCGCCGTTCGCGAACGGAAAATTTTATGTTCGCGACATCACTAATCAGGAACTACTTAGCAACAAGCAAGGAAGAACACAAAAAACACTTTGGTAAGGAATATATAATTCTGATTGGCATATACTGTAGAGTGCGGAGATCAGGAGTGTTTAAAGTACAGAATGCAGTGGTCAGGAGTATGTATTTGTAACATACAGTTCAGCATATAGAGTGCAGTGACCAGAATATGTAGCATTCAACACTAAGGCCCCTTTCACACGGGACAGATCAGTCATGATCCGCCCCGTGAACCTCCACTTGCTCAGCGGGGATCGCTCCGTTGATCCCCGCTGAGCCGGCGGATGACTGGGCGGTCCCCGCACACTGTGCAGGGACCGCCCTGTCAGAGCGCCGCTCTCCCCTATGGGGGATCGGATGACAACAGACCGTAGAGTCCATTGTCATCCGATCTGATCTGCAGACGGATGGAAAAATAGGGTTTTCCTCCGTCACACTTTGGCGGATCGGAGCGGGTCGGATGTCACCGGACATGTCACCGCTGACATCCGTGGCTCCATAGGGGTACATGGAGCATCCGTTCAGGTCTGCCTAAAAAACGAAAAGGCGGACCTGAACAGACCGTCCGTGTGAAAGAGCCCTAAGGTGTGTGTCCTGTACAGCAGTGGTCATCAACCCTGTCCTCAGGGCCCACTAACAGGCCAAGTTTGCAAGATAACTGAAATACATCACAGGTGATATCATTTGCTGCTCAGTGATTGCAGTATTCTAGTCTGCATCTCCCCAAGGTAATATATAAAACCTGTACACAAAAAAGAGAACAAAAATGGGAATCCTACCTATTAAAGTAGTAGTACTCACCGAAAGTTTTGGGGGTGTGGCCAAAAATGCATATATCAAGAAAACAAAAAAACAAACAAAAAGACCTTTACACACCTAAATGAGTTAAACTACAAAATTTAATAGCCTATAATAGAGGCAAAGTTTATGAAAAACCACATCCACATTAACGAACAATGTCCTATAAATACAACCAGAATACAGTATACATATATATACAGAATATAGTAAAAAACGGTACGATCGCTGTAAGACTCCTAGATGTGGAGATAGCACAGCGATCACACAGCTGGCAGACCTACTCCCTCCCCTAGTTGAAAGAACCCCCCCCTATAAACCTAATATACCTCATGGGCCACCCACGGACAAAACCTCCCACAATGATTCCTAATGCAGGACAGTGTATACCTAAAACTGGTTAATATCGCTATCCTACAGCTGTGTGATCGCTGTGCTATCTCCACATCTAGCAGTCTTACAGCGATCGTACAGTTTTTTACTTTGTGTATTCTGGTTGTATTTATAGGACATTGTTGGTTAATGTGGATGTGCTTTTTCATATAATTTTGTCTCTATTATAGGCTATTAAATTTTGTAGTTTAACTCATTTAGGTGTGTGGAGGTCTTTTTGTTTGTTTGTTTTTTTTTCTTGATATATATACAACCTGGCCTGTTAGTGGGCCCTGAGGACAGGGTTGATGACCACTGCCGTACAACACAGAGTACAGATTATGGTGGTCAGGAGAATATGGGGAAAAGGGGATAGGAGTTTCAAGGCCCCCCCTTTTCCTCATGGGATAACGGCGGCATGGAGGTTTCAAGTATCCCCCACAGGTCAGGGGCTCAGGGTTTTGGGGGAGCCTTGTAACTGCCTGTGAAGGGGAGCCTTGAAAAATGGAATGTTCCAGAACCCTCGGAGACCCCTATATAAATGGGGTCCGGACAGGGTCCGTGGCCAGTCTCTAGTGGATGGTATAGCTGTAGGAGCTTAGGCAAAAGAGCTTCCCTTTGAGCCCTCAGCTTCTTACCTCCAAAGGCAGCATGAAGACGTTGCTTTGGCAGCTCCTCGAGCGGGGTGAAGCAGAAGGCGGAGAAGGCTGGATCCGAAGATGCCTCTTCTTACCTCCGGAGGAAGAGGCTTTAGAAGACGGTGACGTAAGTCCCCCCATGGAAAGGCCGGAGGCCAAGGAAGGCAAAGTGGATGCCGGCGACATGGCTGAGGTGCCACGGGAAGAAGAGGTGGAGACGCCGAAGGAGCCATGGAGGTCGTGGGGCGGATCCAGAGAAGGAGGGGCCAGAAGAGGCCATAAAGTCCACCGACTCCCTCTGACCGCTCGCAAGAAGAGAGCTGGCGTCCTTAGCCAAAAGAGGGCGGAGCCTCCTCCGAACAGGCTACGCCTGGCAGCGCGGATTGGCCGCCCGGCGGCGCGGATTGGCTGCCCGTCGTCACGACAGCCTGCAACGCCAGGGCAGCGTTTTGAAGTGCCCAGGACAGCTGTGAGTTCTAACCCGGGCTTGGTCAGAGGAGGGATATCTCAAGCTGCAGTTCCAGCTGATGTTGAGCAAGGTCCTATGGTGACTACTGTGCAAGCTGCTAGTAGTGCTGGTGAGTGTGAACAAATTAATGTTTTAGCATCTTTGTCCTCTACGCTCCTACAGTTAGCTTCTAGCTTATCTAATATTGTACCTCATAAACCAGTTTTGGAGGGATCTGATGCGGCGGCTTCTGTATGGGCAGGTAGTTTAGGAAAGGTTGGGTCAGAGCAGGTTAATTCACTAATGGAACCATCCTTTTCTTGTCAGGCACCTCTTCAGAGCAATTCTATATTGCATAAAATGCCTGAGATATTGAGAGTACTGAGGATAAGGAGTATATGTAAAAATTGGTGCCTTCGTCCCATTAGACGTTGTATGGAGGGAGGGATGAGGCTGGTTGTGGACTATGTTGGCACCTTATGCTAACTGATGACCAGTTAAGAGTAAATAGTAAAATAATTTTTATTACAAAATAAGAACAAATATTTTTACATTTCATAGAAAGAATGATAATTTCGTGACATTTCAATGTATCGTACCATTACAATCAATGGAAAAGAATACAACTGTACATACATAATATATTGTGCTCTACATGTTTCACGTCATGATTCAAGAAAGAATCCGCTTCGTCAGGAGCTATATCTAAATATGTATAGGTTTTCAATGGACATATGAGGAAATTGTGTTGTCACGTCACTATGAATTAAAAAGAAAACATAATAAATATTGTGGATGTAAAAAATACACATTTCAGAATACAAAGCAACCAGGCTACTCCCAAACCATAAATGCTAGGCTCTGTCAAAACAGTCTTACCATGGGTGCTGAACCGGATGGGACCAGAGAGCGGATCAAATATCCGGGTGTGTCAAATGGGGTTGGTAACCCCACCAGTGACACAGAGATCAGGAGGTATGGGTAATCTGCAATTGTTGAAAAAACTATATTAAAATAAAATCTCTAGAAGCCAAGCCATAAAGGGCGGCTAGATAAGGGTATTAAGTAAGGAATACATTCTGAATGCAGATATCACCAACCTCCTGGGAGGACACATCCAAAGGGCATCTCACAAGTAATCGGCATGGCAGTAGAAATATATAAAGAGGAAAAATTGGGTCAATGATGGACCCGTCATGATGTAGGAGGGTCTCTAAAAGGTATAAAGTAGTAAATGGTAAGGGTATAGATATGTAGTATAAATATCCATCGTATATTGATGGTACAGTAAATATACGCATGCACATGTGGGTTGCATGCGCATGCGTGTGAATGATCATACATAAAAGGGGCCATGTGTATACCTTAAATTTACCTCAACATGTAGATACCAGGATGAATGTTTTGGAAGGTCTCTGTGGTATGTAGTGGTAACCTATGTGCAAAATCATATAACGAGTGCTTGATTAGAGACACACTACTTGGTTGGTTAATTAAGAGTAACTAGTAAGTGAGAATCAGTGGTAAGACAAGGAAAAGACAAAAAAGGCAAAAGAAGGGGGACGGGGAGGGAAAGGGGAACAAGTGGAGGGGAAAAGGTAAATGTGCAAAGGCAAAAATATATATGTGATAAAAAATGTGAATATAATGTGATATATTGAGGGAGAGGTTTTTTAATTACCATATTCAGGTGCTCGATTGCAATTTGCAACCAGGGTGATTCATAAGGCAGAGAATCCTACAGTCAGTATAAGTCAGACTTCCCGAATAAAGAGAAGATCTGCAATAATAATGGTGTCATCAAGAGTGTGTTTACACAGCTTTGTTGGAAATAGCAACAGAGGAGAGTTGGGATTACTCACTTGTCATGCCAGGGAGATGAATATGGATGTGTCCTCCAGACAGCACACAGCTGACTGTTGGCTGTTGTGCCTATTTTTATATGCAGGGAAGTCCCGCCCGCCGACGCTGGTGATTCGTCTGGCGTGATCAATCAAGTCACGTGGTGCGCCTGCGTCGGAGGACGCATGCGCTGTGTCCTAAACGGCGGATTCGTGAGTACGCTCCGCCGTATGGACATAGTAACCTGAAGTGGATAAAATGCAGGGACATTTCCCACGTGACATGGAAGTGGAATTGGAAGGTTCCACTGCATATAGCCGGACGTGATCCGCAAAGAAGCCCTCAGTGGTGTAGAGCCCAGGTTGATGCAAGGACCACCATCTTGGATAAGGGATATCCTTCCAAGAGGGAAGCTGCAGAGAACAGAGCCCAGATCATTTCCAGTATCCAGACAGTGAATCTGCAATCCACCTATGTCAGTCACTGCACTGGATCTGGAAGTGAGGTTTAGGAGAAAAGTTGCCTGGTTGAGGTAATAATAATAGTATGATGATATGAATAGTATTAAAATATATAGAATGTTTTTTGTTTTTGATGAAAAACAAATATATGACATAATTTAATTAAACATATATTGTATTAAAAGTCAGCGCTGATAACAAATAATCAATAGATGTAAAAGAAAAAAAGTTATATCCTACCAGGTAGGTTTAGAAAATTTAGAGCACTTGTTGGGGTCGCCTCTTGGTGTGTTATCCACCTAAATCGAATATATTGAGAGTGCTGAGGATGAGGAGTATATGTAAAAATTGGTGCCTTCGTCCCATTAGACGTTGTATGGAGGGAGGGATGAGGCTGGTTGTGGACTATGTTGGCACCTTATGCTAACTGATGACCAGTTAAGAGTAAATAGTAAAAGATTTTTTATTACAAAATAAGAACAAATATTTTTACATTTCATAGAAACAATGATAATTTCGTGACATTTCAATGTATCGTACCATTACAATCAATGGAAAAGAATACAACTGTACATACATAATATATTGTGCTCTACATGTTTCACGTTTTTGCCTTTGCACATTTACCTTTTCCCCTCCACTTGTTCCCCTTTCCCTCCCCGTCCCCCGTCTTTTGCCTTTTTTGTCTTCCGGGTATCACCGCTCCAGCCAATCACAGCGCCGCTCCGTGATTGGCTGGAGCGGCGAAGACGTGACTCCGCGCATGCGTGCGGGAGCCGACAAATTCGGCTAAGCCCAAGCGTTGCTGGGACTTAGCCGAATTTGTGAATGGGATTAACCCCATGAATGCGCCGTTATCTACGGCGCGCATGCGCCGTAGACAGCGGCGACTGTGATTTTAGTAAATATCTCCTAAACCGTGTAGGTTTAGGAGATATTTCTTGCACCTACAGGTAAGCCTTAATCTAGACTTACCTGTAGGTGCAAGCTGCAAAAGTGGGTTTACAACCACTTTAAGGGCTTCCACCCCGGTGATTCTGGAAAACATGGAACCGTGGCTACTTCTGTACCCAGACCGGGCGACGGCTCAATTATTCATTGAGGGTTTTAGGTAGGGCTTTAAATTACCAAAATTTAGTGGTTCTGGTTGTACTTTCGTAAAAAAAATTTAATCAGTTGATGAATTGTTAGGGACACAATTAATAAGGAGCTATAAGGAACTTCAGGGAGGTAGGATATCTGGTCCTTTTAATGCCCCTCCATTTAATGATTTCCGTTTGCCCCCTTTAGGGATTGTTCCAAAGAAAGATCCTGGAAGTTATAGTTATTATTCATCATTTATCATACCCTCTTAATGATCAGATTGGGGATGATTTATGTTCAGTCTCTTACACGTCTTTTGAGGAATCCATTAGTAAATTGCAGAAGCTTGGGTATGCAGCTTTAATTGCAAAAGCTGATATAAAATCAGCTTTCCGGCTTCTTCTAATCCACCCAGACAGCTTTAGCTCATTGGGATTTCAGTTTAAAGGTCAGTATTTTTTCGACAGGTGTTTACCGATGGGATGCTCTCTTTCTTGTTTTTATTTTGAGAGTTTCTCATCGTTTATTGAATGGGTGGTAGCTAAAGTAGCGCGCATTGACAATGTTTTACATTATCTTGACGATTTTTTGTTTTTAGGTCCAGCTGAGTCGGGTCAGTGTTCATCATTGTTAAATACATTTTTTGAAATATGCCGTAATTTTGGCGTCCCCTTAGCACACGATAAGACGGTTTTCCCTACCACATGCCTGGAATTTTTAGGTATCACTATTGATACCATAGCGATGGAATTCCCGCTGCCTCCAGAAAAGATTTAAAAAGTATGTATATTATTTCTAGGATTCTTCAAGCTAAAAAAGTTTACTTAAAAAATATGCAGAATTTGTTAGGCCTCCTTGCATTTGCCAGTAGGGTACTTCCTATGGGGCGTATTTTTTCAAGAAGGCTTTACATGGCCATTTCAGGTTTTAAAACCCTTACTCACATATCAGGGTGTCACATGACATTAAAGAAGACTTGTTAGTCTGGCAAATTTTTTTATTAGACTTTAATGGGAGATCTGTTTGTCAGGAAGATTCTATTTTAGATCAAGATTTTCAGTTATTTACGGATTCTGCAGAGTCTTTGGGTTTCGCTGCTATTTGGCAGACCCATTGGTGTGCAGAACCATGGCCGTTAGATTGGAAGTTGAAAGGTTTGTTAAAAAACATTGTTTTATTAGAATTGTTTCCAATTATTGTTGCCATAGAGATCTGGGGGACCCATTTTCAAAATAAGAGGCTTTTATGTAGTACAGACAATAAGGGCGTCTTATATGCCATTAACTGCCTCTCTTCAAAGTCTAAACCAGTTATAGTCCTGTTTAGGGATGAGCCAAACATCCCCCGGTTCGGTTCGCACCAGAACCTGCGAACGGACCGAAAATTTGCGCAAACTTTAGAACCCTATTAAAGTCTATGGGACTCGAACGTTCGAAATCAAAAGTGCTAATTATGAAGGCTAATATGTAAGTTATTGTCCTAAAAAGGGTTTGGGGACCCGGGTCCTGCCCCAGGGTACATGTATCAATGCAAAAAAAAGTTTTAAAACTGCTGTTTTTTCGGGAGCAGTGATTTTAATGATGCATGAAGAGAAAAAAAAAGTGAAATATTCCTTTAAATATCGTACCTGGGGGGTGTCTATAGTATGCCTGTGAAGTGGCACGTGTTTCCCGTGTTTAGAACTGTCCCTGCACAAAATGACATTTCTAAAGGAAAAAAAGTCATTTAAAACTGCTTGTGGCTTTAATGTAATGTCTGGTTCCGCCAATATGGATGAAAATCATTGAGAAAAATGGCATGGTTACCCTCTCCCCAGCCCATTACCAGCCCATTTGGGTCTTGTATGGATATTAAGGGGAATCCCGCACCCAAATTAAAAAAAGGAAAGGCGTGGGGCCCCCAGGCCCTATATACTCTGAACAGCAGTATACAGGCGGTGCAAACAAGACAGGGACTGTAGGTTTGTTGTTACGTAGAATCTGCTTGTCATTTTGAACTGGTACATTGTTTAAGTGTAGCTCCAGCCAAAAAATCCATTTTAAGCTTTTTGGAAAACCTAGGGAAGGGTTATCACCCCTGTAACATTTGTTTTGCTGTCTGTGCAGTGTGCACCTGTTCAGAACATTTCAGCTCACTTTCCGTCCCAATGACAAATGTTTTTTAGAAAATTTGGGGTTTTTATTGAAACAAGGATTAGTGATAAAGCAGCAGTGGAGAGGAGACACCTTTTTCCCATATTAACTCTTATGCCGCGTACACACGATCATTATTCACGGCGGTTAAAAAACCGCCGTGAATAATCACATTAAAAACGAGGGAACGGCTTGTTCCCCACACACGGTCGTTTTTCACGTCATTTTTTCTCTTGTCGAGAAAAACAACCGTCTGTGGGCTCCGCGGCAGTGTTTCCCTATGGGAAATATGCCGCGGAAAAAATGTCGTAAAAAACTACGAGAAAAATTAGAACATGTTCTAATTTTTCTCGTCGTTTTTAATGCCGTTTTTCTCGTCGAGAAAAACAACAAAATGCCCACAGATGATCGTTTTTCTCGTCAAATGGAAAAAATGTCGTTTTTCTCGACGAGAAAAACGGTCGTGTGTACACGGCATAACAGGAGAGAATTTCCCTTCCTAGGGGTAGATTTCCTCTCACTTCCTGTTGTGTCCTTCCGTTTGCAAGTAGGAGTCGTTTGTCAGTTGGATGTTTGAAAGTAGGGGCCTGCCGTATATACTCTGCAGAAATTTGGCCCTTAGGTGTTGGTGTTGCCACAACACTGTAAGCCCTCACAGTTACTCTTGGTGGGCGCAGGAATGTGCCCAGCTGTTAAATATTAGATCAAGAATTGTAATTACATGCCCCTGTTGAACAGTGGTAGGAAAAATTGGGCCTATGGTGGTGGTGCTGGTGCTGGTGCCACAACACTGTTAGTCCTCACAGTTACTCTTGGTGTGCGCAGGAATAGGTCCAGCTGTGAAATATTAGATCAAGAATTGTAATTACATGCCCCTGTTGAACAGGGGCAAAAAAATTGGGCCTTTGGTGGTGGTGGTGGTGTTGCCACAACACTGTAAGCCCTCACAGTTACTCTTGGTGGGCACAGGAATGGGCCCTGCTGTGAATTATTAGATCAAGAATTGTAATTACATGCCCCTGTTGAACAGGGGCAGAAAAATTGTGCCTTAGGCCCTGGTGCCACAACACTGCAACCCCTCACAGATACTCTAGTTGGAGTGCAGGAATGAGCCCTGCTGCAAAGTATTGCATCAAAAATTGTAATAACACGCCCCTGTTAAACAGGGGCTGAAAAATTGGGCCTTAGGCACTGGTGCTGGTGCCACCACACTGCAACCCCTCACAGATACTGTAGTTGGAGCACAGCAATGAGCCCTGCTGCAAAGTATTGCATTAAAAATTGTAATTACACGCCCCTGTTAAACAGAGGCTGAAAAATTGGGCCTTAGGCACTGGTGGCGGTGCCCAGGAACAAAAATGTTCTTACATGCTATCAGCATGACCATTGAGGAGGAAGAGGATAGTCACTCAGTATAACAGGATAGTCACTCTGCATCAGCATAGGCAGTCTTGAAGGGATCTGACATTTCAAAGAAAATTATTATGTTACATCAGCATCAGGTGCTTGGTAGCTGGTGGTGATCCAAGACTGATTAATTTTTATGAAGGTCAGTCGATCAACCGAGTCGGTTGACAGGCGCACCGGTCGTGTGTACGAGGCCTTATGCCCTGTACACACGATCGGATTTTATCATCGGAATTCAGATGAAGCTGACTTCCATCAGTCTTGCCTACACACCATCAGTCAAAATTCCGACCGTCCCAAACCCTGTGATGTAAAACACTCAGACGAGCCGAGAAAATTAAGTTCAATGCTTCTGAGCATGCGTTGACTTGATTCTGAGCATGCGTGGGTTTTTTCTCCGATGGAGTTCCACACAGACGATCGGAATTTGCTATCGTTTTTTTTTATCATCGGATAAATTTAAAACATGTTCTATTTTTTTATACCGATGGAAAAAAGACCGATGGGGCCCACACACGATCAGTTTGTCCGATGAAAAAAGTCCATCGGTCTTTTTTTCATCAGAAAAAACGATCGTGTGTACGCGGTATTAGAGTCTATAACAAAATCTTCACATCTTCAATATGTCCCTTGCTTGAACAGACTAAAAGTGTCAGAGTTTTACAATTTTCAATCTGAAATCAACCTTCTTAAAGCTGAACTCTAGGCAGATATAAAAGCACAAATTATTGCAGCTCTGTAATTATTAACACATAAATACTGTATATTTATTTGTATATGCACACAGTGTAAGTACAGGTGGTCCCCGAGTTACAAACATCCGATTTACAAACTACTCCTACTCGCAAATTGATGGAGACAACGGGAAGTGAGAGGAAATCTACCAGGAAGCGAAATTCACTCCTGTTATGCCGCGTACACACGATCGGAATTTCCGACAACAAATGTTCGATGTGAGCTTTTGGTCGGATATTCCGACCGTGTGTAGGCTCCATCGGACATTTGCTGTCGGAATTTCTGACAACAAATGTTTGAGAGCTGGTTCTAAATTTTTCCGACAACAAAGGTTCTTGTCGGAAATTCCGATCATGTGTATCCCATTCCGACGCACAAAAATCCTACGCATGCTCGGAATCAATTTGACGCATGTTCGGAATCATTGTACTTAATTTTTCTCGGCTCGTCGTAGTGTTGTACGTCTTCGCGTTTTTGACTATCGGAATTTCCAAGCAACATTTGTGCGACCGTGTGTATGCAAGGCAAGTTTGAGCCAACATCCATCGTGTGTACGCGGCATAAGAGTTGGAAAATTATGTCTTCACTGGAGCTTTATCACTGAATCTTGTTTCCACAACAACCCAAAATTTTCAAAATTCAATTGTCATAGGGAAATAAAGTGAGATAAAATCTTCTGAACAGGGGCACAGACAGCAGAACAAATGTTACAGGGGTGTTAACCCTTCTCCATGCTATCCAAAAAATGTAAAAACATTTTTTTGGCTGCAGCTACACTTACAAAATTTACCTGTTTCGACTTACAAACAAATTCAACTTAAGAATAAACCTACAGACCCTACCTTGTTTGTAACCCAGGGATTGCCTGTACATGAATTTGACTTGGCATCAGCAGTGGCGACTCTAGGAACAATATATAGGGGGGGCCACATAAGATACCACAGTCAAAACAGTATGGACACTAATCGTTTTCACCACTAAATTATACCACTGGATAAAGCGAAATAAATACAGTATATATAAATAAGATTACAGAATACGAGAGTAATACGGTATGCAATGATACCTTTTTATTATACTAACCTAACACTTATGTAGCGGTACCTTCACTTAAGAAGGCCGCAGATTTAGTTTGGGCCCTCAAGACAGCTCCGCCAACACCCGGCAATATACTCGACCCCCTACTGGCACAGCTAGTTCTGACAGCAATATGTATGTCTTATACTGTATGAGTAATTAAACATCAAGACAATAATAGTATAAAATGGGTATAAGATTTACTTAAGCTTTTGATGAAAATCAGGGGTTAACATTTATCACAGTTCACAAAATATATATATAATGCAGAGCCCTGCAACACTAACACACTATGAATATGGAGTTAACAGCAACAAGTGCGCCACGTGGGCGACCGTTAGCTAGGCGTCCTGTGGCGCAGTAACCAAACAAATTAGAAGAACTGACCAGGCCTGGTTCTGATATCTACAACTCAGTCTATAGGGGATGATGTTCTTTTCTTCACCGGCAGGTCTTTAACGGTGGTGCACATTAACAGAGTATAATTTGTAATCCAATGGGAAAAGTAAAGATGGGGTAAACACTTTGCTATGCGAACTGAGTTCAGCTCTGATAAGGTTCTTCAGTGAAAGTATCAGGATTCAGGAACAACTTGTGGGCCACGGCAGTCTATAGGCCTATTAGCAGTAACAGTATATGGTTTGGGCATACGCCCTCTCACCCGCCCGGACTGCGGTCCCAGTCCAGGAACTTCCACCAACCGTGTCACACACACACACAGTGTCTCCAGCGATCGGGCCCCCGATCCAACGAATGCTGTAGTTAAGCGAAGTCAGATGCCACCCCGGCTCGCAGAGGGGTGGAAGGCTCTTTGGTGCTACGCAAGACCTCAGGCTTAAGACCTTGCACTCCGACACATCCGCACAGGAGGATCAGTCTCTGAAGTCTTGTGTCCCAAAGAGGCCGAGCCCAGCCTCGCCTCCTCCTTTTATAACCCCTCTGTCATGGATATGCAGTAGTGTTTGTCTGTCAGCTTACCTTCCTTCCCATGTGTTCATCTTAGAGGCCAGAACCCTTTCACCTGGCTTCCTTTATAATCTCCTCCCAGCCTGACTCCACCCCAGGCCCTATCACAGAACACTATATTAACCTGTGCACTGCAAGCCTGCTTTGCTGATCAACGTGTTTGTTAGGCATTGTGTGTTTGGGTTCCTGCCTGCCGTGTGCTACGTCTGTCTCTCTGTTTCGTTATTGGCTTGTCCCCGACTATCCCTGTCTGCTCGTGACCCTTGACCTTCGGCTTGTCTTTCGTTATCCTTGTCTGCTTGTGGCCCTTGACCTTCAGCTTGTTATTCGTTACTCTTATATCTTGTGCTGCTGCTTCCCCTCTTGTCCCCTTATCCTACGGGGCGTGAGCTAGGAGACTCTAGGGGCCGCGACCTGGACCCAGCCTGCAGCATAACATCCTCACCACTAGAGGCTCTGGAGAAGACCTGCTGGGTCTTAGACTCCGCGCCCTGGGGAATCTTGGCTCTAGCTTCCTATAGGATCCCGGTTGTGCTCCTCTGGTCCCGCTTTCCACAACCCCCCAGTTTCCTATCCGCAGCAGTCAGCCATAGGGTTCACTACCTTGCGGTGCACTCCTGTCCCCCTACGGTGTGCATCTGTCACCTGGCCATAGGTGACCTGACAGTTTGATCAGCCATGAACCCGGCTGACATGCCGCTCCCCGCGGATGATCCTTTGCAGGGCATAGTCCGCAGACTTGAGACCCAGGAATCTAATCAGACCCAGGTCATGCGATTCCTCCAGGATTTGGCGTCCCGTTTTGAACAGGTTCAGGCCTCATTAGGACCCCTGGTTCAACAACCTCAACCGCTACCAGTGGCTGCACCTATTCCGGTCGCAGTCGCAGCCACACATTCACTACAACTGCCAGCTCCATCCCGTTTCTCTGGGGACTCCAAGGCCTGCAGGGGGTTCCTTAGCCAATGCACGATTCATTTCGAGCTTCAGCCTCAAAACTTTCTGTCTGATAGGGCAAAGGTAGCCTATATAATTTCCCTCCTCTCCGGTGAAGCTTTAGCCTGGGCAGCCCCTCTGTGGGAACTGAATGATCCAGTGGTTTCTAGCCTGTCTGGCTTCTTGAAACTTTTTAGGAATATCTTTGAAGAACCGGCTCGTGTCTCTTCAGTGGCCAGCGCTCTTCTACGTCTCCGCCAAGAGTCTGCTTCAGTGGGACAGTATGCCCTTCATTTCCGCATACTGTCCGCTGAGTTGAGCTGGAACAATGAGGCCTTAGTCACAACCTTTTTGCATGGCCTCTCTGATAGAGTGAAGGATGAATTAGCAGGAAGAACCATCCCCACTGATCTGGGCGGAGTTATCTCCTTGTGTAACCAGATCGATATTCGCTTTCAGGAGAGGACCCTAGAAAAGCAACGCCAGCACTCCTTGGTTCTTAGTCAGCCTGAGCTCCCCTCTCTTCGACCCGTAGAGCATCTCCTACCAGCTGAGGAACCCATGCAGCTGGGTCGGACCAGGCTATCCCCCGAGGAACGTGCTAGGCGCAGAACTCTTGGTCTGTGTCTTTACTGTGGGGGCAAAGGCCATTTTCGTGACACTTGCTCTCTTTGTCCAGAAAAACGTTCGGGTCCACTTCATCTGGAAAGTGGAGTATTGGACCCAGAAATATCACCTTCCCCTTCTCGTCTTCTGCTTTCTGTGTTCCTTCATGTTGGTGCTTCTTCTCATTCGGTCTCAGCATATCTGGATTCCGGAGCCGCTGGTAATTTCATGGACTGGGAAATCGCATCGTCCATGAGACTTACTCTTTTGCCCCTCACCACGCCATGGGTGGTCTTGGCGATAGATGGTACTGTTCTCCCAGGGGGACCTATCCGCTTCCAGACCCTCCCTGTTAAGATGTCGGTAGGGACACTCCACCAGGAGTGGATATCCTTCCTTATCTTACCCAAGGCCTCAACGCCTATAATTTTGGGTCTCCCATGGTTACAACTCCATTCTCCTCATGTGGACTGGACTACTGGACAGATCCTGGCTTGGGGTTCCTCCTGTTCCTCGTCCTGCCTACCCAAGGTTGCCCCCTGTGAACCTGAGCCGGTCATTCATTCCAGGTTGCATAACCATTTACATTTCTCTGTCCCTAATCACCCTTGGACGCACAACCAGGCTAGCTTGTCTACAAGTCCTGCAGTCGCTACGTCTTGCGATGCGATTCAGGTAGTCGCTACACCTGACTCTGCTATTCACTCGCCCTCTGTACTAGTTATGCCAGTCCAGCCCATGCCCAGTGAGCCACCTACTTTTTCTTGTTCAGGACATTCTGCTTGTCTTTCAGCTATTCAGCTTGACTCCTGTGACATGTCACCCTCTAACCAACCTGACTTCAGGGTTCCACTGACATCTGCCCAGTCTGATGGTCCTGTGCTAGATGACCAGTTCATCTTTAAGGGTCTAGGGGACCCTCCTCAGATTTCTGTTGATCCTCTCATGCCCTTACTTATTCCTAGAGAGCCTTTGGTCCTCAATAGATCTTCTTGTCATCTCCCTACCTTGGTTCTGGTCTCTGAGGATAATCTATAGTACGAGGTTAGACAAGTTCTGGATTCTCGGCTCTGCAGAGGTATTCTTCAGTACCTTGTGCATTGGAGAGGTTTTGGTCCTGAGGAGGCGTCTTGGATCGCTGCATCTGATGTTGTTGTACCTCATCTGTTGAAGAGGTTTCATCTGAGATTTCCCTTTAAGCCTGGGCCCAGGCGGGGGAGGGCCCATAAGAGGGAGGGTACTGTCATGGATATGCAGTAGTGTTTGTCTGTAAGCTTGCCTTCCTTCCCATGTGTTCATCTTAGAGGCCAGAACCCTTTCACCTGGCTTCCTTTATAATCTCCTCCCAGCCTGACTCCACCCCAGGCCCTATCACAGAACACTATATTAACCTGTGCACTGCAAGCCTGCTTTGCTGATCAACGTGTTTGTTAGGCATTGCGTGTTTGGGTTCCTGCCTGCCGTGTGCTACGTCTGTCTCTCTGTTTCGTTATTGGCTTGTCCCCGACTATCCCTGTCTGCTCGTGACCCTTGACCTTCGGCTTGTCTTTCGTTATCCTTGTCTGCTTGTGGCCCTTGACCTTCAGCTTGTTATTCGTTACTCTTATATCTTGTGCTGCTGCTTCCCCTCTTGTCCCCTTATTATACGGGGCGTGAGCTAGGAGACTCTAGGGGCCGCGACCAGGACCCAGCCTGCAGCATAACATCCTCACCACTAGAGGCTCTGGAGAAGACCTGCTGGGTCTTAGACTCCGCGCCCTGGGGAATCTTGGCTCTAGCTTCCTATAGGATCCCGGTTGTGCTCCTCTGGTCCCGCTTTCCACAACCACCCAGTTTCCTATCCGCAGCAGTCAGCCATAGGGTTCACTACCTTGCGGTGCACTCCTGTCCCCCTATGGTGTGCATCTGTCACCTGGCCGTAGGTGACCTGACACCCTCCCATGAGTCTCTGCGGTGGAAACATTGCCGAACGGGGTTCTGGGTAATGTAGTCTCTCTGCGTTAAAGGGAAACACCCCGCTACACACTGCCCCCACTTAAACTCTTTGGTCCCCAAAGATAAACCTTAACAAAGACTATGTACAACTCTAGTTAATTCTGCAAACGATGTTGGCATAGGGAATTCCCACCAAAACTGAGGGGTAGAATTCCCTTGCCCACAGGTCACATTATCATGGGTGGCCTGCCTAGCTGTGCCAGAGAGTGAGTTGGGGTTGCCCTCCACTAAATGGACAGTGGAGGGATCCGGATTTTCAGCATTCCTCCTAGCGGTAACTACAGAGTCCTCTGAGCTATTCCCCATTTGTGGGTATGTCAGCTTCCTAGGAGGCCGGATGACTCTTCGAGCCCTTTGCTCTCTTGGGATTTCTGGCTCTAGTGCCACAGGCTCCTCTTTCTCTGAGCAACTATCATGGGCATCTTCCCAGTAATCTGCTGAAGGACTAGATGGGATGAACTCTGTGGCTTCTCGGTTCAGTGTTCCATCTGGAGTGTCTTCAGTGGTTGGAAGATCTATAGTAGAAGTTCCCGGAGTTGGGGAAGGCCACAGCCAATCAAGTTCTCTTTCTTCACTTTCACTAAGTTGAGAGGCCTCTCCATCTTCGGTTCGGGAGGTCTGCGACCGAGTGTTCGGCCTAGGAGTATCCAGGATAGAGACCGGTTCAGGGGAGTCTCTCACGGGAGGTATCCTGACTGCCTCAGCAAGTGGGAGCAGGTGGTTTCAGTGGTCCTACCTTTCCTTCTGGCTTCAACTTGTAGACAGGTAGGCCCGGCAGCTTCCTGCAGATGACATAGGGTTCAGATCTCCATCTGTCTGCAAGTTTGTGTTTCGAGCTCCCCTTTGGTCTGAGGCCGCTTGAGCTTGTTCATAGGCTACTTTCAGGCTGTGTCTGAGCCTGTCCACATATCCTTTGTGAGATGTGGCTGAGGAATGGTCCAGAGAGGTGCCAAAGGCCAAGTCCACAGGTAGTCTCGCCTCTCTCCCAAACATGAGTCGATATGGGGAGTAGCCTGTCGCATCACTAATGGTGCAGTTGTAAGCATGTACTAGGGCTGCTATGTGTTTGCTCCAATGTTGCTTTTTCTCACTTTCCAGAGTCCCCAACATGTTAAGCAAGGTTCGGTTAAACCTTTCCGGCTGAGCATCTCCCTGTGGGTGGTAAGGTGTAGTTCGAGTCTTCTTGATTCCCAACGAATCCAGGAGTTTCCGGATCAGTTTACTCTCAAAGTCCCTTCCTTGATCTGAATGAAGTCGCTGGGGCAGCCCATAATGGACAAAGTACTTCTCCATAAGTACCTTGGCTACGGTGGAGGCCTTCTGATCTTTGGTTGGGAAAGCTTGGGCATACCGGGTGAAATGGTCGGTTATCACCAGAACATTTCCTAGTCCACTCAGGTCGGGTTCGAGGCAGAGAAAATCAATGCATACCAGATCCATTGGGCCTTGACTTTGTAGATGGCCCATTGGGGCAGTTTGATGGGGTAAAGTCTTCCTCTGGATACATTGTGCACATGAGTGACAGTACTCTTCTACCTCTGCCCTCATGCAGGGCCAATAGAACCGACTTCTGACAAGTTGAAAGGTCCTTTCAGCCCCTAGGTGGCCATGATTGTCATGCAGGGCAACCGGAACAGTCTCTCAATGCTTCTCTGGAAGGAACAGTTGCCACTTATCTTCTGAGTCATCAGAGGGGCCCCTTCGGTAAACCACTCCCTGGTGTACCTGCAACCTGTCCCATTCTTTCCTCAATAGGCGAGCTTCCTTTGAGGGATGACGCAGAAGTCTGTTTGGATCCTGATTCTCCAGGGCCTCCAGGACCAATCTCCCCATGGGGTCTTCCAATTGGTCACACCTCAACTCCTTCTTGGACAGTCTCGGCAGGTTGTCTTCTCCCAGTTGAGTCACTCCACAGTAGTGTTTGGGGACTCCCACCATGGTAACTCCTATTTCCTCTGCTCTGGAGCCTCCTCTGGCTTGGAATTCAGCTCCTTGACAAAGGGCCCGCACCCCGTCCGGTGCCACTTGGGTCCAATCTTCTACGTCACTGGTGGGGGCATGAGACCTCCTGGACAGAGCGTCTGCGTCTCGATTCCCAGCCCCTGGCCTGTACTTTAGGCTGAAGTTGAACCCAGACAGTGCGGCCAGCCACCTGTGTCCAGTGGCATCCAGTTTGGCCGTGGTGAAAAGGTAGGTAAGGGGGTTGTTGTCAGTCTTCACAGTGAACTCTGCCCCATACAGGTAGTCTTTGAGCTTGTCTACTACCGCCCACTTGAGGGCCAGGAACTCCAGCTTGTGGGTGGGATAGTTCTTCTCAGAGGGGGTCAGGCTCCTACTCACGTAGGCAACAGGCCGCAGTTGTCCTTCGTGTTCTTGATAAAGTACTCCTCCCAGACCGTCATGACTAGCATCTACGTGTAGTTCATAGGGTTTGGTTGGGTCTGCGTAGGCCAAGACTGGAGCAGTGGTCAGACTCTTATTCAATGCCTGGAAGGCCTCTTCACACTTCTGATTCCACTGATCTCTGATGGACTCTCCCGGCTTCCTGGGCCCTGAGTCATCCTCTTCTCCCTCAGTCTTGAGTAGTTCATTCAATGGTCTAGCAATTCGGGCAAATCCCTCCACAAACCTCCTGTAATAGGAGCAGAACCCCAAGAAGGATCTGAGTTCTGTTACTGTGGTGGGTCGTGGCCAGGAGGTAACTGCCTCCAATTTCTCGGGGTCTGTGGCCACCCCTTCTTCAGACACTATGTGCCCCAGGTAGTTCACAGAAGACTGGTAGAACCGACACTTCTCAGGCGAAAGTTTGAGTCCCTCCTCACTGAGTCTCCTCAAGACTTTTTCCAGCCTCTCCTCGTGCTCCTCCAGGGTTCTTCCAAAGACAATGACATCGTCCAGGTATACAAGGACTTCAATAAGGTTCATGTCTCCTACAGTCTTTTCCATGAGACGTTGGAAGGTAGCTGGGACTCCAGACAGACCTTGGGGCATCCGGTCGAATTCAAAGAACCCCACTGGGGTTATGAAAGCTGTCTTCTCCTTGTCTTCTGGGTGCATAGGGATCTGATAGTACCCGCTCTTGAGATCCATAACGCTGAACCACTTGGCTCCAGACAAGCTCTGTAGGGAACCCTCTATCCTTGGAGTGGTATACTGGTCGGGTATGGTTCTCCTGTTGAGAGTCCTGTAGTCGATACAGAGCCTCAATGACCGATTCTTCTTCCTGACCACCACTATCGGGGAGGCATAGGGGCTTCTAGATTCCCGTATCACACCAGTCCTCTTGAGTTCTGAAAGTTGTTCCCTTAGATCCTCCAGATCTGCTAGTGGGACCTGCCTGACCCTCTCTCTGAAGGGCTTATCTTCCTGGAGGCGGATCCGATGGGTGGCACTCCTTGCACACCCCACATCGAACTCATCTTTAGAGAAGATCTTCTCCCATCTGTTCAACTGGGCCTTGGCTCTCTCTTTCCAAGCCCTGGGCAGATTCGGGTTTTCCATGGATATCTTCTCCCAAGCATCTCCTCCTTCGCCCATCTCTGACAGGTTGACAGGGGCAGCAGGGCTCACCTGGCCCAGCAGCATCCTGGCTGGGATTTCCATGGGGCCATCTGTGTTGTTCTTAACACTCACTGGGACTCTACAATGGGCCTTCTTTAGGGCCTTCAGCGGAATCACTTCTGGTATCACTTCCAGACCGTGGGACCCTTCCCTTGGGTCAGATTCCAACATGACAAAGGGTCCGGGCTGCTCCCAAGTAAGCTTCACAGTGGCTCTGAGACAGGTCACTTCACCGGGCTGCAACACTATCCCTCCTCTTCCAAGTCTCCACACCTTCCCTATCCCCTCTCCTGGGGTCTTCTGCTCTAAGACCAGCCGTTGGTAAGCCGTCTTCAGCATGGGGTGGATCTTGGTGGCCGCTTCCCCTTCTTCTTTCACTATAGGGGTCAGAAGTCTTCGGACCAGATCCGTGTTCGTCCCTATTATAAGGGAACTTGTGTTGGCTCCCCGCGGCCGAGGGCACACAACCGCCAGGGTGTCAAACACTTTGGCTTTTCCAGCCACAGATGGGTCAAAGATCATACTGACAGGCAGATAGCCATCGTAGGGGAAGTTCTGGGTTCCAATCCCACATATCTCTAGTCCCTCTATCTTCCGGATGGGTTGGTGACTCAAGTGCTTATCATAGAAATCTCTGTATAGCAGGGTCACTTGCGCCCCAGTATCCAAGATTGCTCTGGTGTAAACTCCCTCCACTTGAATGGATACTATATGAGATGGGCCTACCAGCTTCTCCGGATATCGCCCGGCAGGGGTCGCCTTCTTCCGACTTTTTCTCTTTGAACCTTCTCTCGTCCAATCCCCTTTGGACTTCAGTCTTTCTTGAGTCTGGTATGCATTGACTTCCCTCCTTTTACTGGGTGTAGGGACCCGCTGAGGGATACTATTATTTTTCTTAGGTGTGCACCCCCTCTGGGGAGTGCTGTGCCTCTTCTGAGGGGTCTTGCCCCCTTTCTCTGGGGTGTATCTCTGTTGAGGAATGTTGTGTTTCCCCCGAGGCGTTTTACCTCCTGTTATTTTCTGCTTTGCTTTCAGCTTGGAGCTCACTGAAGGTGATGGGCACCCGGTTGACTCCTTCACCGGGGCCCTCTGAAGTTTCCCGCCGGCTTGCGGTTGTCTATTTTCTTCTTCTTGGGACTGGAGCATGTAGCCGCGATATGTCCAATTCCTCCACAGTTAAAGCAGACTATATCTCCCCATTCTTGTAAAGATGCGGGTGCTGAGGCAGTTGGGAATAATTCCTTCCTTGGTACTTCTCTCTTGGGACCCTCTCTCTCTTTTTCCATCAGAGAGGTCAACATCTCTAACACCTTGGGCATTTGAGCTTTTAGGGTGTCTATCTCCGAATCTCTTTCAGGGGTCATCACTGGATTGACTAGCACCTGTGCGGGTACAACATTTGTCTTAATCATCCGCTGGTCCTGTTGCAGCGCCTCCTCATCTCTGATGATTTTTATCAAGTCAGCATAAGTCAGCAATGTTCCTCCTCCTAAGGTTTTCAGGTGCAGCCAGACTGGATCCGAGCGTAGCGCTCCCTTTAAGACTTGCTTCATTCTTGCTGCATCTGTATCTTGGGGCTTCATCCCCTTCTTCAACACAATCTTGCACAGCAACCTGTTCAGTCTTCTAACATACTCTGAAAGTTTCTCCTCTGGTTGTTGGAAAGTATGTTCAAATTTGTAGACCATCTCTGTCACCTTTTCCAATTGACCAAACTCTTCTTGCAGCATGGCTAGACAGTCTTGAGCCGTGCAATCTGCATTCCCAAACCGAAAACTTTTCACTGCTTCTGCTGCTGCGCCTTTAAGGCTTTCCATCACTTGTTGCCTCTTCTGTGCTTCAGGCACCTCCCATGCCTCTACTGCCTGCAATGCCTGCTCCACCCAGGTGTCAAAATCTTCTTCCCCTGCGGGGACAGGGAGCTTCCCTGTCTTTAGTCTCCGGTAGCTAGTCTCTATATGCACCGTGCTTGCCTTCTGACACTTGGTTAGCAGATCCCCTATCGCACCTATCAGTTCTGGTGATATAGCAGTGACAGGTGCAGGCGCCACCGGAGGCGTCGCCCTGTCTCCTTTTTCCGGTGGGGTACGGGCCGCTGCCTGCGGTGATCCCATTGGTGATGGTTCCTTTTTTTCAGTTACTGCGTGCGCCAACCTATAGGTTCTGTTGTCTGGCGTCCGCACACACTTGCGCTTACAGGCCTCTGGCATCCCGTCCCAGTACTCCACTAATGCATACTGATATGAGATGTCTGGGTCTGACTTTATCTCCGTCACCCACGGTGTGTGATCTGGGGACACTGACTTCATTAACTCCTCTACCGTCTCAGTCGACCATTCCTCCCCTGGGAGGCTGATGACTATCGACTGGTTTGGCTCTGCGTTAGAGGCTTTGCACCATGCTTATACTGTTTGTGGGTCCATGCCGGCACTTCTGGCGTTCACCTGCTGCATCAGGATCCCGAACGAGCTCCCACGTGTAGCGATACCTTCACTTAAGAAGGCCGCAGATTTAGTTTGGGCCCTGAAGACAGCTCCGCCAACCCCCAGCAATATACTCGACCCCCTACTGGCACAGCTAGTTCTGACAGCAATATGTATGTCTTATACTGTATGAGTAATTAAACATCAAGACAATAATAGTATAAAATGGGTATAAGATTTACTTAAGCTTTTGATGAAAATCAGGGGTTAACATTTATCACAGTTCACAAAATATATATATAATGCAGAGCCCTGCAACACTAACACACTATGAATATGGAGTTAACAGCAACAAGTGCGCCACGTGGGCGACCGTTAGCTAGGCGTCCTGTGGCGCAGTAACCAAACAAATTAGAAGAACTGACCAGGCCTGGTTCTGATATCTACAACTCAGTCTATAGGGGATGATGTTCTTTTCTTCACCAGCAGGTCTTTAACGGTGGTGCACATTAACAGAGTATAATTTGTAATCCAATGGGAAAAGTAAGGATGGGGTAAACACTTTGCTATGCGAACTGAGTTCAGCTCTGATAAGGTTCTTCAGTGAAAGTATCAGGAACAACTTGTGGGCCACGGCAGTCTATAGGCCTATTAGCAGTAACAGTATATGGTTTGGGCATACGCCCTCTCACCCGCCCGGACTGCGGTCCCAGTCCGGGAACTTCCACTAACCGTGTCACACACACACACAGTGTCTCCAGCGATCGGGCCCCCGATCCAACGAATGCTGTAGTTAAGCGAAGTCAGATGCCACCCCGGCTCGCAGAGGGGTGGAAGGCTTTTTGGTGCTGCGCAAGACCTCAGGCTTCAGGCCTTGCACTCCGACACATCCGCACAGGAGGATCAGTCTCTGAAGTCTCGTGTCCCAAAGAGGCCGAGCCCAGCCTCGCCTCCTCCTTTTATAACCCCTCCCATGAGTCTCTGCGGTGGAAACATTGCCGAACGGGGTTCTGGGTAATGTAGTCTCTCTGCGTTAAAGGGAAACACCCCGCTACACTTAAAAGACAAGCTTTCAAGAGTTTTCCTTTCTTCCTGAGGTTATGCTTCAGATCTAAGAAAGAGATGAAAACCCTCAAAAACTTTTCTCTATAGTTTAACCGCTTAAAGACCCTTAAGCGCAAAATCACTTAACTGTACATGATTTTTTTCTTCCGGTCTGGGGCACACGCGCCATTGGCAGCCCACTCTCGCTGTGATTGGACACGGGGGGGGGAGCCGCGTATCATTCCCAAAGGCAGACAGAACGGCGATCTGCCTATGTAAACAATGAAAATCGCCATTCTATGACAGGAGAAGACATAGATCTTGTGCTTCTGCTAAGCAGGAACAGATCTCTGTCTTCTTACAGTGCAAGCACCCCCCCCACAGTTGGAAAGCACTCACAGAGAACACATTTAACCCTTTGATTTCTAATGATGTTAACCCCTTCCCTGCCAGTGTCATTAGTACAGTTACAGTGAAAATTATTTAGCACTGACCACTGGTCCTCCAAAAAAGTGTCAAAAGTGTCACTTAGTGCCTGATTTGTCCGCCACAATGTTGCAGTCCCGCTATAAGTTGCTGATTGCTGGCATTATTAGTAAAACAACAATAAAAAATCCATAAAAATATCCCATAGTTTGTAGACACTATAACTTTAGTGCAAACCAATCAATATACACTTATTGGGATTTTTTTTTTACCAAAAATATGTAGCAGAATACATGTTTGCCTAAATTGTCTGTCTTTTCTTTTTTGTTTATAGCACGTAATTGTAGCCATATTAGTGCAATTGTGACAGAGAAAATTGAGTACTGTCCGTGATACTTTTTTTATTTGCACTAACATACAATTTTTCAGGACAAGCTCTCGGGGTGTGTCCCCTTCTTCAAGGTCCAAGCAGTACTGATTCACAATTCACAAAGACCTCAATGTTTTAGTTCTTAAAGGGAATTTCAGAACTATCCAGGAAAGGAAAACATTTGAACTAAGAATGATAATTCTTTTTGACACAAAAACTAATGGGCTAAATTTAGATATTGGTTTCCTTACCCATTATTAGGGATGAGCCGAACACCCCCGGGTTCGGTTCGCACCAGAACCTTCGAACGGACCGAAAGTTCGCGCGAATTTTCGAACCCTATTCGTTATAATGGACGCGAACGTTCGAAATCAAAATTGCTAATTACAACGGCCAATATGCATGTTAATGTCATAAAACAGGTTTGGGGACCCGGGTCCTGCCCCAGGGGACATATATCAATGCAAAAATAAATTTTAAAAACTAAAGTTTTTTCGGGAGCAGTCATTTTAATGATGCATAAAGTGAAAAAAAAAAAAGTGAAATTTTCCTTTAAATATGGTACCTGGGGGGTGTCTAAAGTATGCCTGTGAAGTGGCATGTGTTTCCCGTGTTTAGAACTGTCCTTGCACAAAATGACATTTGTAAAGGAAAAAAAGAAGCCATTTAAAACCACTTGCGGCTTTAATGTCATGTCTTGTCCTGGCCGCCATATGGCTGAAAATCCTTGAGAAAAATGGCATGGCTACCCCATCACCCCCCCCCCCCACCCCAGCCCCTTTGGGTCTTGTATGGATACTAAGGGGGACCCCGCACCCAAAATAAAACCCTATACCTACAACCCTATATACTCTGAACAGCAGTATATAGGTGGTGCAAACAAGACATGGACTGTAGGTTTGTTCTTAAGTAGAATCTGAACAGGTACATTATGAAGTGTAGCTACATCCCAAAAAAATCAATTTTTAAGCTTTTTGGAGAACATAGGGAGGGGTTATCACCCCTGTAACATTTGCTGTCTTTGCACATCTGTTCAGAACATGTCACCTCACTTTCCGTCCCAATGACAAATGTTTTTGGAAAAGTGGGGTTTTAATTGAAACAAGGATTGGTGATAAAGCATCAGTAGAGAGGAGATACCTTTTTCCCAAATTAAATCTAACAGGATAGAATTTTCCTTCCTAGGGGTAGATTTCCTCTCACTTCCTGTTTTCTCTTGCCGTTTGCAAGTAGGAGTCGTTTGTAAGTTGGATGTTTGAAAGTAGGGGCCTGCCGTATATACTCTGCAGAAATTTGCCCTATTAGATGTTGGTGTAGCCACAAGACTGGTGGGCACAGGAATGGGCCCTGCTGTGAGTTAATAGATCAAGATTTGTACTTGCATGCACCTGTTGAACCGGGCAGAAAAATTGGGCCTTTGGTGGTGGTGGTGGTGGTGGTGGACGGTGTTGCCACAAGACTGTAAGCCCTCACAGTTACTCTTGGTGGGTGCAGGAATGGGCCCTGCTGTGAGTTATTAGATCAAGATTTGTAATTGCATGCACCTGTTGAACAGGGCAGAAAAATTGGGCCTTTGGTGGTGGTGGTGGTGGTGGACGGTGTTGCCACAAGACTGTAGGCCCTCATAGTTACTCTTGGTGGGCGCAGGAATGGGCCCTGCTGTGAACTATTAGATCAAGATTTGTAATTACACGCCCCTGTTAAACAGGGGCTGAAAAATTGTGCCTTAGGCATTGGTGCTGGTGCCACAACACTGCAACCCCTCACAGATACTGTACTTGGAGCACAGCAGTCACACCTGTTGCGAAGCATCTTTTTAAAAAATTGTAATTACACGCCCCTGTTATACAGGGGCTGAAAAATTGTGCCTTAGGCACTGGTGCTGGTGCCACAACACTGCAACCCCTCACAGATACTGTACTCTGAGCACAGCAATGAGACCTGTTGCAAAGCATTGCCTAAAAATTGTAATTACACGCCCCAACAGGGGCTGAAAAATTGTGCCTTAGGCACTGGTGCTGGTGCCACAACACTGCAACCCCTCACAGATACTGTACTCTGAGCACAGCAGTCACACCTGTTGCGAAGCATCTTTTTAAAAAATTGTAATTACACGCCCCTGTTATACAGGGGCTGAAAAATTGTGCCTTAGGCACTGGTGTGGTGGCATGGATCATTGAGGAGGAGGAAGAGGATAGTCAGTGAACATAACAGGACAGTCACTCAGCATCAGCATAGGCAGTCTTGAAGGGATGTGACATTATAAATTATTCCGTTATATCCGCTTCAGGTGTCTGGTAGCTGGTGGTGATCCAAGACTGATTCATTTTTATGAAGGTCAGTCGATCAACCGAGTCGGTGGACAGGCGCACCCTATGATCGGTGACAAATCCTCCAGCAGCACTGAATGTGCGTTCGGAAAGAACGCTGGATGCAGGACAGGCCAGTAGCTCAATTGCATACTGTGCAAGCTCTGGCCAGTGATCCATCCTCAGGACCCAGTAAGCCAGAGGATTTTCGGTGGGAAAGGTGTCCAAGTCTGACCTTGCCCCTAGGTATTCCTGCACCATGTATATCAGACGCTGGCGATGGTTGCTGGAACCGATCATACCTTGGGGCTGCGGACTAAAAAATTGTCTGAACGCATCGGTCAGACGTCCACCTTCCCCACCGCTCCTTCTGCTACTGACTGAAGCCTCAGCAACTCGTCGTCCAGGACCAGGAGTTTGTAACCTCCCAGTTTCTGGGAACGCGTTGCACAGACCTTTCTGCAAGGCCTCCCTGAGATGTCTCATCCTCTGCTCCCTCTGCGACGGCAAGATAAGGTCCGCAACCTTACCCTTGTACCGTGGATCAAGGAGAGTGGCCAGCCAGTAATGGTCACTCTCCTTGATCCGAAGAACACGAGGATCCTTCCGCAGGCTTTGCAGGATCAGGGAGGCCATGCAGCGTAGGTTAGCTGAGGCATTCGGTCCGGAGTCTTCTGGGTCACTGAGGATGACATGATCGCCAGCCACCTCCTCCCAGCCACGTACAAGTCCACTGGTTTGTTGGGACTGTACATCATCCCTAAAAGACTGCTGCTGCTGATGCTGAGTGCCAGGCTCCACCTCCATGCTCACACAATCCTCCTCCTCCTCCTCCTCCTCCTCTTCCTGTGTGATGGGTGGGACAGAAGGAACATTGTCTGGATAAAGGGGGCCTTGAGAGACAAGGAAGTCCTCCTCTTCCTGCCTCTGTTCTGCCTCAAGTGCCCTGTCCATTATCCCACGCAGCGTATGCTCCAACAGGTGGACAAGAGGTACAGTGTCACTGATGCATGCACTGTCACTGCTCACCATCCTCGTGGCCTCCTCAAATGGTGAGAGGACAGTGCATGCATCCCTGATCATGCTCCACTGGCGTGGGGAAAAAAAGCCAAGCTCCCCTGACCCTGTCCTGGTGCCGTAGTCGCAAAGGTACTCATTGATGGCCCTCTGCTGCGTGTGCAGTCGCTGCAGCATGGCCAACGTTGAGTTCCACCTGGTGGGCATGTCACATATTAGGCGGTTCTTGGGCAGGTTCAGCTCCTTTTGCAGCTCAGTCAGCCGAGCACTGGCATTATAAGATCGGCGGAAATGCAGACAGACTTTCCTGGCCTGCCTCAGGACATCCTGTAAGCCTGGGAACCTGCCCAAGAACCGCTGCACCACCAGGTTGAGGACGTGAGCCATACAGGGCACATGGGTGAGCTGCCCCTGTCGCAGGGCGGAGAGGAGGTTGGTGCCATTATCAGAAACGACCATTCCTGGCTTAAGCTGGCGTGGCGTCAACCACCTCTCGGCCTGCCCCTGCAGAGCTGCCAGAACCTCTGGCCCAGTGTGGCTCCTGTCCCCCAAACACACCAGCGCAAGCACGGCATGGCATCTTTTTGCCTGCGTACTCGCGTAGCCCCTTGTACGCCTACGGAGCACCGCTGGTTCCGAGGACAGAGCACTCGAAGAGGACATGGAGGAAGAAGAAGAGGAGGGGGTGGAGGAGAGAGGTGTGTCACAACCAGTAGTAGCATTTTGGAGGCGTGGTGGCGGAACAACCTCCAACACTACTGCACCTTGTCCTGCATCCCTCCCAGCTGCCAATAGAGTGACCCAATGGGCCGTGAAAGAAAGATAACGTCCCTGTCCATGCCTGCTGGACCATGAGTCAGCGGTAATATGCACCTTACCGCTGACCGCCCTGTCCAGCGAGGCATGGACATTGCCTTCCACATGCCAGTAGAGAGACGGAATCGCCTTCCGTGAGAAAAAGTGGCGTTTGGGAACCTGCCACTGAGGAACCGCACATTGAACAAACTCACGGAAGGGGGCCGAGTCTATCAACTGAAAAGGCAGCAGTTGAAGTGCTAGCAATTTAGCCAAGCTAGCATTCAACCGCTGGGCATGTGGATGGCTGGGAGTATACTTCTTTCGACGGTCCAGCAGCTGGGGCAGGGAAATTTGCCTGCTACAATCGGACGTCGGTGTACTGCAAGTACTTGGTTGTGACACACCTAATTCTACACCTTCAGTCCTCTCAGAGCAGCTTTCAGAGAGGACTGAAGATATAGTGGGGATGGAGATCCCAGCTGATGAGGAGCAAGGAGAGGTCCGCTTTGTTCTTTGGTGTGGGTCTTTTATGTGTGCTTGCCAACGAGCTGCATGGCAGGTCGACATATGTCTGCTCATGCTTGTGGTGCCCAAGCGGCTGATGTTTTGGCCACGCGAGATACGCTTGAGACAAATATTGCAAATAGCAGTGGTGCGATCTGATGCACTCGTCTCAAAAAAGGCCCACACCAAAGAACTTTTGTGATAACGTGCAGAGGCAGCGCCCTGCACAGGCGGAGCTCTGCGGTGTGGTACAGTTGCTGTGCTGGCCTCTAGCTGGCCTCCAGGGGGCATCCTGCCTCGTTGGACATGTGACGCTGCATCCTCCTCCTCCTCCTCCTCTCTCCCTTCAGGCACCCACGTGGAGTCAGTGACCTCATCATCCCCTCCCTCTTCACCACTAGAGCAAACCTGGCAGTAAACTGCAGCTGGTGGAACACTACTGCCAGATTGCTGTCCTTCAGCATCCCCTCTCTCTGCGCGCACACTACTGACTTCCTCAAGCTGGGTATCATCATCCGAGCCTTCGAATCGTTGGGCATCCTCCTGGAGCATGTACCCAACACTGTGCTCAAACAGTTCGGGGGACTCCTCAGGAGGACATGGTGGGTCTAGGGAAGGGGTGGCTGATGATGCCATTGAGTACGCGTTGGCAGCTGCTCTGCCAGTACCCTGAGCCTGGGTGAGAGAGGATGAGGAGGATGAGGAGGGCTTGGTCATCCATTCTACCAAGCCTTCGGCATGATGCGGCTCCACATGTCCAGCTGCCGAAAACAAAGACAAGCGTGTCCCATGGCCACGTGCTGATGACGATGCACGACCACGTCCACGGCCAGCACTGTTGTCTCTAGAAACAGAGCCTGCCTGCCCTGTGTTCTTGCCTCGGCACGCTCTGCCTCTCCTTGGCGGTCTTCCAGCCATTGTAGTCGGTAGTGTATATAGTATAAAAAATAGAACTCCTATGTGTGCTCACAACACACTGTAGGTCCTATGGGTGCTGACACTAACACACTATAGGTACTATGTGTGCTGCTGACAAGAAAATATAGGAGCTCTGTTTGCTGCCACTAACACACTAGAAGTCCTATGGGTGCTGCTGAGAAGAAAATATAGGAGCTCTGTTTGCTGCCACTAACACACTAGAAGTCCTATGGGTGCTGCTGAGAAGAAAATATAGGAGCTCTGTGTGATGCCACTAACACACTAGAAGTCCTATGGGTGCTGCTGAGAAGAAAATATAGGAGCTCTGTGTGATGCCACTAACACACTAGAAGTCCTATGGGTGCTGCTGAGAAGAAAATATAGGAGCTCTGTTTGCTGCCACTAACACACTAGAAGTCCTATGGGTGCTGCTGAGAAGAAAATATAGGAGCTCTGTTTGCTGCCACTAACACACTAGAAGTCCTATGGGTGCTGCTGAGAAGAAAATATAGGAGCTCTGTGTGATGCCACTAACACACTAGAAGTCCTATGGGTGCTGCTGAGAAGAAAATATAGGAGCTCTGTTTGCTGCCACTAACACACTAGAAGTCCTATGGGTGCTGCTGAGAAGAAAATATAGGAGCTCTGTTTGCTGCCACTAACACACTAGAAGTCCTATGGGTGCTGCTGAGAAGAAAATATAGGAGCTCTGTGTGATGCCACTAACACACTAGAAGTCCTATGGGTGCTGCTGAGAAGAAAATATAGGAGCTCTGTTTGCTGCCACTAACACACTAGAAGTCCTATGGGTGCTGCTGAGAAGAAAATATAGGAGCTCTGTTTGCTGCCACTAACACACTAGAAGTCCTATGGGTGCTGCTGAGAAGAAAATATAGGAGCTCTGTTTGCTGCCACTAACACACTAGAAGTCCTATGGGTGCTGCTGAGAAGAAAATATAGGAGCTCTGTGTGATGCCACTAACACACTAGAAGTCCTATGGGTGCTGCTGAGAAGAAAATATAGGAGCTCTGTTTGCTGCCACTAACACACTAGAAGTCCTATGGGTGCTGCTGAGAAGAAAATATAGGAGCTCTGTGTGATGCCACTAACACACTAGAAGTCCTTTGGGTGCTGCTGAGAAGAAAATATAGGAGCTCTGTTTGCTGCCACTAACACACTAGAAGTCCTATGGGTGCTGCTGAGAAGAAAATATAGGAGCTCTGTTTGCTGCCACTAACACACTAGAAGTCCTATGGGTGCTGCTGAGAAGAAAATATAGGAGCTCTGTTTGCTGCCACTAACACACTAGAAGTCCTATGGGTGCTGCTGAGAAGAAAATATAGGAGCTCTGTTTGCTGCCACCAACACACTAGAAGTCCTATGGGTGCTGCTGAGAAGAAAATATAGGAGCTCTGTGTGATGCCACTAACACACTAGAAGTCCTATGGGTGCTGCTGAGAAGAAAATATAGGAGCTCTGTTTGCTGCCACTAACACACTAGAAGTCCTATGGGTGCTGCTGAGAAGAAAATATAGGAGCTCTGTTTGCTGCCACTAACACACTAGAAGTCCTATGGGTGCTGCTGAGAAGAAAATATAGGAGCTCTGTGTGATGCCACTAACACACTAGAAGTCCTATGGGTGCTGCTGAGAAGAAAATATAGGAGCTCTGTTTGCTGCCACTAACACACTAGAAGTCCTATGGGTGCTGCTGAGAAGAAAATATAGGAGCTCTGTTTGCTGCCACTAACACACTAGAAGTCCTATGGGTGCTGCTGAGAAGAAAATATAGGAGCTCTGTTTGCTGCCACTAACACACTAGAAGTCCTATGGGTGCTGCTGAGAAGAAAATATAGGAGCTCTGTGTGATGCCACTAACACACTAGAAGTCCTATGGGTGCTGCTGAGAAGAAAATATAGGAGCTCTGTTTGCTGCCACTAACACACTAGAAGTCCTATGGGTGCTGCTGAGAAGAAAATATAGGAGCTCTGTTTGCTGCCACTAACACACTAGAAGTCCTATGGGTGCTGCTGAGAAGAAAATATAGGAGCTCTGTGTGATGCCACTAACACACTAGAAGTCCTATGGGTGCTGCTGAGAAGAAAATATAGGAGCTCTGTTTGCTGCCACTAACACACTAGAAGTCCTATGGGTGCTGCTGAGAAGAAAATATAGGAGCTCTGTTTGCTGCCACTAACACACTAGAAGTCCTATGGGTGCTGCTGAGAAGAAAATATAGGAGCTCTGTGTGATGCCACTAACACACTAGAAGTCCTATGGGTGCTGCTGAGAAGAAAATATAGGAGCTCTGTTTGCTGCCACTAACACACTAGAAGTCCTATGGGTGCTGCTGAGAAGAAAATATAGGAGCTCTGTTTGCTGCCACTAACACACTAGAAGTCCTATGGGTGCTGCTGAGAAGAAAATATAGGAGCTCTGTTTGCTGCCACTAACACACTAGAAGTCCTATGGGTGCTGCTGAGAAGAAAATATAGGAGCTCTGTGTGATGCCACTAACACACTAGAAGTCCTATGGGTGCTGCTGAGAAGAAAATATAGGAGCTCTGTTTGCTGCCACTAACACACTAGAAGTCCTATGGGTGCTGCTGAGAAGAAAATATAGGAGCTCTGTGTGATGCCACTAACACACTAGAAGTCCTTTGGGTGCTGCTGAGAAGAAAATATAGGAGCTCTGTTTGCTGCCACTAACACACTAGAAGTCCTATGGGTGCTGCTGAGAAGAAAATATAGGAGCTCTGTTTGCTGCCACTAACACACTAGAAGTCCTATGGGTGCTGCTGAGAAGAAAATATAGGAGCTCTGTTTGCTGCCACTAACACACTAGAAGTCCTATGGGTGCTGCTGAGAAGAAAATATAGGAGCTCTGTGTGATGCCACTAACACACTAGAAGTCCTATGGGTGCTGCTGAGAAGAAAATATAGGAGCTCTGTTTGCTGCCACTAACACACTAGAAGTCCTATGGGTGCTGCTGAGAAGAAAATATAGGAGCTCTGTTTGCTGCCACTAACACACTAGAAGTCCTATGGGTGCTGCTGAGAAGAAAATATAGGAGCTCTGTGTGATGCCACTAACACACTAGAAGTCCTATGGGTGCTGCTGAGAAGAAAATATAGGAGCTCTGTTTGCTGCCACTAACACACTAGAAGTCCTATGGGTGCTGCTGAGAAGAAAATATAGGAGCTCTGTTTGCTGCCACTAACACACTAGAAGTCCTATGGGTGCTGCTGAGAAGAAAATATAGGAGCTCTGTGTGATGCCACTAACACACTAGAAGTCCTATGGGTGCTGCTGAGAAGAAAATATAGGAGCTCTGTTTGCTGCCACTAACACACTAGAAGTCCTATGGGTGCTGCTGAGAAGAAAATATAGGAGCTCTGTTTGCTGCCACTAACACACTAGAAGTCCTATGGGTGCTGCTGAGAAGAAAATATAGGAGCTCTGTTTGCTGCCACTAACACACTAGAAGTCCTATGGGTGCTGCTGAGAAGAAAATATAGGAGCTCTGTGTGATGCCACTAACACACTAGAAGTCCTATGGGTGCTGCTGAGAAGAAAATATAGGAGCTCTGTTTGCTGCCACTAACACACTAGAAGTCCTATGGGTGCTGCTGAGAAGAAAATATAGGAGCTCTGTGTGATGCCACTAACACACTAGAAGTCCTATGGGTGCTGCTGAGAAGAAAATATAGGAGCTCTGTTTGCTGCCACTAACACACTAGAAGTCCTTTGGGTGCTGCTGAGAAGAAAATATAGGAGCTCTGTTTGCTGCCACTAACACACTAGAAGTCCTATGGGTGCTGCTGAGAAGAAAATATAGGAGCTCTGTTTGCTGCCACTAACACACTAGAAGTCCTATGGGTGCTGCTGAGAAGAAAATATAGGAGCTCTGTGTGATGCCACTAACACACTAGAAGTCCTATGGGTGCTTCTGAGAAGAAAATATAGGAGCTCTGTTTGCTGCCACTAACACACTAGAAGTCCTATGGGTGCTGCTGAGAAGAAAATATAGGAGCTCTGTTTGCTGCCACTAACACACTAGAAGTCCTATGGGTGCTGCTGAGAAGAAAATATAGGAGCTCTGTTTGCTGCCACTAACACACTAGAAGTCCTATGGGTGCTGCTGAGAAGAAAATATAGGAGCTCTGTTTGCTGCCACTAACACACTAGAAGTCCTATGGGTGCTGCTGAGAAGAAAATATAGGAGCTCTGTTTGCTGCCACTAACACACTAGAAGTCCTATGGGTGCTGCTGAGAAGAAAATATAGGAGCTCTGTGTGATGCCACTAACACACTAGAAGTCCTATGGGTGCTGCTGAGAAGAAAATATAGGAGCTCTGTTTGCTGCCACTAACACACTAGAAGTCCTATGGGTGCTGCTGAGAAGAAAATATAGGAGCTCTGTGTGATGCCACTAACACACTAGAAGTCCTATGGGTGCTGCTGAGAAGAAAATATAGGAGCTCTGTTTGCTGCCACTAACACACTAGAAGTCCTATGGGTGCTGCTGAGAAGAAAATATAGGAGCTCTGTGTGATGCCACTAACACACTAGAAGTCCTTTGGGTGCTGCTGAGAAGAAAATATAGGAGCTCTGTTTGCTGCCACTAACGCACTAGAAGTCCTATGGGTGCTGCTGAGAAGAAAATATAGGAGCTCTGTTTGCTGCCACTAACACACTAGAAGTCCTATGGGTGCTGCTGAGAAGAAAATATAGGAGCTCTGTTTGCTGCCACTAACACACTAGAAGTCCTATGGGTGCTGCTGAGAAGAAAATATAGGAGCTCTGTTTGCTGCCACCAACACACTAGAAGTCCTATGGGTGCTGCTGAGAAGAAAATATAGGAGCTCTGTGTGATGCCACTAACACACTAGAAGTCCTATGGGTGCTGCTGAGAAGAAAATATAGGAGCTCTGTTTGCTGCCACTAACACACTAGAAGTCCTATGGGTGCTGCTGAGAAGAAAATATAGGAGCTCTGTTTGCTGCCACTAACACACTAGAAGTCCTATGGGTGCTGCTGAGAAGAAAATATAGGAGCTCTGTTTGCTGCCACTAACACACTAGAAGTCCTATGGGTGCTGCTGAGAAGAAAATATAGGAGCTCTGTGTGATGCCACTAACACACTAGAAGTCCTATGGGTGCTGCTGAGAAGAAAATATAGGAGCTCTGTTTGCTGCCACTAACACACTAGAAGTCCTATGGGTGCTGCTGAGAAGAAAATATAGGAGCTCTGTTTGCTGCCACTAACACACTAGAAGTCCTATGGGTGCTGCTGAGAAGAAAATATAGGAGCTCTGTGTGATGCCACTAACACACTAGAAGTCCTATGGGTGCTGCTGAGAAGAAAATATAGGAGCTCTGTTTGCTGCCACTAACACACTAGAAGTCCTATGGGTGCTGCTGAGAAGAAAATATAGGAGCTCTGTTTGCTGCCACTAACACACTAGAAGTCCTATGGGTGCTGCTGAGAAGAAAATATAGGAGCTCTGTGTGATGCCACTAACACACTAGAAGTCCTATGGGTGCTGCTGAGAAGAAAATATAGGAGCTCTGTTTGCTGCCACTAACACACTAGAAGTCCTATGGGTGCTGCTGAGAAGAAAATATAGGAGCTCTGTTTGCTGCCACTAACACACTAGAAGTCCTATGGGTGCTGCTGAGAAGAAAATATAGGAGCTCTGTTTGCTGCCACTAACACACTAGAAGTCCTATGGGTGCTGCTGAGAAGAAAATATAGGAGCTCTGTGTGATGCCACTAACACACTAGAAGTCCTATGGGTGCTGCTGAGAAGAAAATATAGGAGCTCTGTTTGCTGCCACTAACACACTAGAAGTCCTATGGGTGCTGCTGAGAAGAAAATATAGGAGCTCTGTGTGATGCCACTAACACACTAGAAGTCCTTTGGGTGCTGCTGAGAAGAAAATATAGGAGCTCTGTTTGCTGCCACTAACACACTAGAAGTCCTATGGCTGCTGCTGAGAAGAAAATATAGGAGCTCTGTTTGCTGCCACTAACACACTAGAAGTCCTATGGGTGCTGCTGAGAAGAAAATATAGGAGCTCTGTTTGCTGCCACTAACACACTAGAAGTCCTATGGGTGCTGCTGAGAAGAAAATATAGGAGCTCTGTGTGATGCCACTAACACACTAGAAGTCCTATGGGTGCTGCTGAGAAGAAAATATAGGAGCTCTGTTTGCTGCCACTAACACACTAGAAGTCCTATGGGTGCTGCTGAGAAGAAAATATAGGAGCTCTGTTTGCTGCCACTAACACACTAGAAGTCCTATGGGTGCTGCTGAGAAGAAAATATAGGAGCTCTGTGTGATGCCACTAACACACTAGAAGTCCTATGGGTGCTGCTGAGAAGAAAATATAGGAGCTCTGTTTGCTGCCACTAACACACTAGAAGTCCTATGGGTGCTGCTGAGAAGAAAATATAGGAGCTCTGTTTGCTGCCACTAACACACTAGAAGTCCTATGGGTGCTGCTGAGAAGAAAATATAGGAGCTCTGTGTGATGCCACTAACACACTAGAAGTCCTATGGGTGCTGCTGAGAAGAAAATATAGGAGCTCTGTTTGCTGCCACTAACACACTAGAAGTCCTATGGGTGCTGCTGAGAAGAAAATATAGGAGCTCTGTTTGCTGCCACTAACACACTAGAAGTCCTATGGGTGCTGCTGAGAAGAAAATATAGGAGCTCTGTTTGCTGCCACTAACACACTAGAAGTCCTATGGGTGCTGCTGAGAAGAAAATATAGGAGCTCTGTGTGATGCCACTAACACACTAGAAGTCCTATGGGTGCTGCTGAGAAGAAAATATAGGAGCTCTGTTTGCTGCCACTAACACACTAGAAGTCCTATGGGTGCTGCTGAGAAGAAAATATAGGAGCTCTGTGTGATGCCACTAACACACTAGAAGTCCTTTGGGTGCTGCTGAGAAGAAAATATAGGAGCTCTGTTTGCTGCCACTAACACACTAGAAGTCCTATGGGTGCTGCTGAGAAGAAAATATAGGAGCTCTGTTTGCTGCCACTAACACACTAGAAGTCCTATGGGTGCTGCTGAGAAGAAAATATAGGAGCTCTGTGTGATGCCACTAACACACTAGAAGTCCTATGGGTGCTGCTGAGAAGAAAATATAGGAGCTCTGTTTGCTGCCACTAACACACTAGAAGTCCTATGGGTGCTGCTGAGAAGAAAATATAGGAGCTCTGTTTGCTGCCACTAACACACTAGAAGTCCTATGGGTGCTGCTGAGAAGAAAATATAGGAGCTCTGTTTGCTGCCACTAACACACTAGAAGTCCTATGGGTGCTGCTGAGAAGAAAATATAGGAGCTCTGTTTGCTGCCACTAACACACTAGAAGTCCTACGGGTGCTGCTGAGAAGAAAATATAGGAGCTCTGTTTGCTGCCACTAACACACTAGAAGTCCTATGGGTGCTGCTGAGAAGAAAATATAGGAGCTCTGTGTGATGCCACTAACACACTAGAAGTCCTATGGGTGCTGCTGAGAAGAAAATATAGGAGCTCTGTTTGCTGCCACTAACACACTAGAAGTCCTATGGGTGCTGCTGAGAAGAAAATATAGGAGCTCTGTTTGCTGCCACTAACACACTAGAAGTCCTATGGGTGCTGCTGAGAAGAAAATATAGGAGCTCTGTTTGCTGCCACTAACACACTAGAAGTCCTATGGGTGCTGCTGAGAAGAAAATATAGGAGCTCTGTGTGATGCCACTAACACACTAGAAGTCCTATGGGTGCTGCTGAGAAGAAAATATAGGAGCTCTGTTTGCTGCCACTAACACACTAGAAGTCCTATGGGTGCTGCTGAGAAGAAAATATAGGAGCTCTGTGTGATGCCACTAACACACTAGAAGTCCTTTGGGTGCTGCTGAGAAGAAAATATAGGAGCTCTGTTTGCTGCCACTAACACACTAGAAGTCCTATGGGTGCTGCTGAGAAGAAAATATAGGAGCTCTGTTTGCTGCCACTAACACACTAGAAGTCCTATGGGTGCTGCTGAGAAGAAAATATAGGAGCTCTGTTTGCTGCCACTAACACACTAGAAGTCCTATGGGTGCTGCTGAGAAGAAAATATAGGAGCTCTGTTTGCTGCCACCAACACACTAGAAGTCCTATGGGTGCTGCTGAGAAGAAAATATAGGAGCTCTGTGTGATGCCACTAACACACTAGAAGTCCTATGGGTGCTGCTGAGAAGAAAATATAGGAGCTCTGTTTGCTGCCACTAACACACTAGAAGTCCTACGGGTGCTGCTGAGAAGAAAATATAGGAGCTCTGTTTGCTGCCACTAACACACTAGAAGTCCTATGGGTGCTGCTGAGAAGAAAATATAGGAGCTCTGTGTGATGCCACTAACACACTAGAAGTCCTATGGGTGCTGCTGAGAAGAAAATATAGGAGCTCTGTTTGCTGCCACTAACACACTAGAAGTCCTATGGGTGCTGCTGAGAAGAAAATATAGGAGCTCTGTTTGCTGCCACTAACACACTAGAAGTCCTATGGGTGCTGCTGAGAAGAAAATATAGGAGCTCTGTTTGCTGCCACTAACACACTAGAAGTCCTATGGGTGCTGCTGAGAAGAAAATATAGGAGCTCTGTGTGATGCCACTAACACACTAGAAGTCCTATGGGTGCTGCTGAGAAGAAAATATAGGAGCTCTATTTGCTGCCACTAACACACTAGAAGTCCTATGGGTGCTGCTGAGAAGAAAATATAGGAGCTCTGTTTGCTGCCACTAACACACTAGAAGTCCTATGGGTGCTGCTGAGAAGAAAATATAGGAGCTCTGTGTGATGCCACTAACACACTAGAAGTCCTATGGGTGCTGCTGAGAAGAAAATATAGGAGCTCTGTTTGCTGCCACTAACACACTAGAAGTCCTATGGGTGCTGCTGAGAAGAAAATATAGGAGCTCTGTTTGCTGCCACTAACACACTAGAAGTCCTATGGGTGCTGCTGAGAAGAAAATATAGGAGCTCTGTTTGCTGCCACTAACACACTAGAAGTCCTATGGGTGCTGCTGAGAAGAAAATATAGGAGCTCTGTGTGATGCCACTAACACACTAGAAGTCCTATGGGTGCTGCTGAGAAGAAAATATAGGAGCTCTGTTTGCTGCCACTAACACACTAGAAGTCCTATGGGTGCTGCTGAGAAGAAAATATAGGAGCTCTGTGTGATGCCACTAACACACTAGAAGTCCTTTGGGTGCTGCTGAGAAGAAAATATAGGAGCTCTGTTTGCTGCCACTAACACACTAGAAGTCCTATGGGTGCTGCTGAGAAGAAAATATAGGAGCTCTGTGTGATGCCACTAACACACTAGAAGTCCTATGTGTGCTGCTGAGATGAAAATATAGGAGCTCTGTTTGCTGCCACTAACACACTAGAAGTCCTATGGGTGCTGCTGAGAAGAAAATATAGGAGCTCTGTGTGATGCCACTAACACACTAGAAGTCCTATGGGTGGTGCTGAGAAGAAAATATAGGAGCTCTGTTTGCTGCCACTAACACACTAGAAGTCCTATGGGTGCTGCTGAGAAGAAAATATAGGAGCTCTGTTTGCTGCCACTAACACACTAGAAGTCCTATGGGTGCTGCTGAGAAGAAAATATAGGAGCTCTGTTTGCTGCCACTAACACACTAGAAGTCCTATGGGTGCTGCTGAGAAGAAAATATAGGAGCTCTGTGTGATGCCACTAACACACTAGAAGTCCTATGGGTGGTGCTGAGAAGAAAATATAGGAGCTCTGTTTGCTGCCACTAACACACTAGAAGTCCTATGGGTGCTGCTGAGAAGAAAATATAGGAGCTCTGTTTGCTGCCACTAACACACTAGAAGTCCTATGGGTGCTGTTGGGGTGCAATGCTGTGCTAACAGCACTGCGGTTGGTACTACTGCAATACTGTACTAACAGTAAGCACGCACCAGACTAATCCCCAGCAGCAGCTAATAACACACTAACTGTGCAATCAGCAGCAATGAACGATCAATGACTTAGGTAGCAATGGTTTAGCAAAGAAATAGCCAATGGTTTAGCAAAGAAGAGCAAATCTTTCAGTATCAAGCAAAGACAGAATCAGCAGACTAATCTCTCCTAAAGCCGGAACTCATGTGACCGGGGCCGATGGCGTGGCGGCCTTTTAAATGGTGGGGCGTGTACTAAAGCCCCTGAGCTGTAATTGGCTACAGGCGTCCTGCCTGTAGCCAATTATTGCTCTCCGAGTTTCGGGCGCTGTGATTGGCCAAGCATGCGGGGTCACAGTGCATGCTTGGCCAATCATCAGCCAGCAATGCACTGCGCCGGCCGCGCCGGCCGCAATGCATTGCGGGGGCCGCTCGCATCACACGAATGTGATGCGAACGGCCCAAATAGTTCTGGGCTCGACGAGCGAGCGAACGCCCGATGCTCGATTCGAACATGGGTTCGAATCGAGCACCGGGCCCATCCCTACCCATTATACTAAGGTTTTATGACCCCATCTGTGACTAGCATCTCCCCCCTCAAGTCTATAGCTCTCCCTCTGTCTTATCTCACTAACTCTGTCTTATCTCACTAACTCTGCTTCTATCTTTATTACCATTGATTTGTATGTGTTTTCTTTTTTCCTTTCCCTCTGAGATTTTTTTCTTGTTTTGTTTTAATATTCTGCTAAAAAAATTGTGAATCAGTACTGCTTGGACCTTGAAGAAGGGGACACACCCCGAGAGCTTGTCCTGAAAAATTGTATGTTAGTGCAAATAAAAAAAGTATCACGGACAGTACTCAATTTTCTTTGTTTATAGCACAAATACCACCAAAAGAAAGCTCTATTTGTGGGGAAAAAAGGACATAGATTTTATTTGGGTACAGCGTTGCACGACAGTGCAATTGTCAGTTAAAGAAACGCAGTGCCGGAACGCAAAAAATGGCCTGGTCATGAAGTGGGTAAACCTTCCGGAGCTGAAGTGGTTAAAGCAATTTCAGCATACACCAGGTCTGTGTAAACAATCCCCTATGTTAAATATGTCACTAATGAAGAATGAACAGAGAGAGGAGAGAAAGAGGGGAGAGAGGGTGGAAATAGAGAGATGGGGGAGAGAGGGAGGAAAGAGAGAGAGGGGGGAGAGAGGGAGGAAAGAGAAAGATGTGAGAGAGTGGGGGCGAGGGAGGAGAGAGAAAAATGGAGGGAGAGAAAAGGAGATGGGTGAGAGAGGAGGGAAGGGAAAGAGGGGAGAGGGAGGGAGAGAGAGAGGACAGAAAGAGATGACAGTGATAGGGCAAGGAGAACTGCAGGGGCCTCCCATGAGTGTGGAGTCCTGGGCTGTGCTCCAGAGTGACTGTGAATTAAGATGGCCAGCTACCACCTCTTCATTACACCGCCAACCTCCCTACAACTGCCTTTCTCCATAACTACTCCTCACTTTTTCACAGCTCTTTCTCACCTCTCCTTTTCACAAAAGCTTCAGAGCAGTGCAGCCAACACAGCACAGTCTCCACCTATCAGAAGTGTAGCACAGAGCCAAGGAAGAGTTTCAGAGCTCTCGGCTCTGCGCTACATGTTTGACAGGTGGGGCAGGGACTGAATCACCTCCCGAAGCGCCACAGGAATTCAGGCAGTTGCGGTGTCGGGACCTAGGCACCCACATCCTAATTTAGCAGGGGGACACATGGCAGGGGGCAAGGAATAACCGAGGGGGCAGTTGGCACTAGGCATCAGCCTCCTGCAGTCCATGTACAGCAGGGGGGGAAATGTGAGAGGAAGAAGCAGCAGAAAGAAGGAGATAGTAAGAAAAAGGAGAGTGACAAAGAATTGAACCCATAAGGGGGATACGTCCCTTTTCACTCTACAGACACAGACTGGGGCAGGTTCAGCATGACCTGTGTTTAGAGGAAGTAGGTTAAAGGATGGCATGTATGGCAGAAATAAATGTACAGGGGCAGAATTCTCTTGATCGAAAGTGAATATTGCAGTAAAAGCTGGTATTGCCATTTTATCCATTATCTGGCTTTTTTTAATCTTGTCATTTTTAGTAGGAATTCTGCTTGAACTAAATCTTTACCAGGAGTAATCCACAAGTCTCCCGGGGGGACTCAGAAAGTTCCGCAATGCTTCCCCAGGGCAGGTAACATCAATTTAAGGATATGTTTTTCTCTTTAAAGGGTTAATTCTCCTGTACCAAAAACGGTGACGATTAGGAGTGTCTATAGATAAAAACAAACTGTGCAACTTTATTTATTACAGGTACTTATATAGTGCTGTCAATATACACAGCACTTTACGTATTTATTGTAAATTCACATCAGTCCCTGCCCTCAAGGAGCTTACAATCTAAGGTCCCTAACTCACATTCACACATATACATACTACGGACAATTTAGACAGGAGCCAATTAACCTACCAGCATGTCTTTGGAGTGTGGGAGGAAACCCACACAGGCACAGGGTGAGCATGCAAACTCCATGCAGGTAGTGTTGTGGTTGAACTAAAATCCCTAGTGCTGCCTGGCGGAAGTGCTAACCACTTGACCACTGTGCTGCCCAGCTTTGACCAAAGTTGAACAATGCCCTTGCTATAGGTGTAGGCCAGAAGCCTGACCTGAAAACTCCCAGGAATCTGTTAGGATGTTGGTAAGAGAGGCCTAGCTATTAAACTCAAATGCTGAGCTCAGAGCTACTGCATCAGGGGAGAGAAAGAGCATGTGAGGAGGTTTGAATCAGAGAAAGAGCTCACTCCTGTGACAGTGAAGGTGAACAGCAATAGCTGGGCCTAGCTTAGCAATGTCCTAGCGCCGTCCTGGGAGTTTTCAGATCAGATTTCATGAGCTATGTACAGTAAATGGACTACACCTATAGCAGTATTCATCTTTAGTCAAAGCTGCACATTTTTTCCCCACAAAAAAAACCTTATTTGCATAGGCAGAAGGTGTATATTGCTGTTTTCACCAGAAAATAACTGAAACTTCCAAATGTCACTTTTTCAACAGCCAAAATCTCCTGCTCACAGGCATTCTGTGCTCCTTATCAGAGCAAAGCTGACCAGCCAAAATAGGGAGCCCTGCCATGTACTCCTCAAGGGAGTGAAGTTTTTTTCCTTTAACCTCTTAAGGGCCAGGTGCCGCAGTTATACTGAGGCAGGTTGGCTTCCCTGGGCGAATCGTCGTAACTGTATGTCGGCCGATTTAAGAGCTCTAGGGGGCACGCGCTCCCACGGCGCGATGCCTGACCCGATGCACGCCGGCCACCCGTGATCACTCCTGACAGAGACACAACGGAGATCTGTCAATGTAAATAGACAGATCTCCGTTCTGTCAGGGAAGGAAAGACAGGTTGCTGATTAGGAAAAGCAAATGGCCTCCTCCTCCAGGCAGTCCCACCCCCCCCCCCCACAGTTATAAACACTCCCTAGGTAACACATTTAACCCCTTGATCGCCCCCTAGTGTTAACCCCTTCCCTGCCCGTGACATTTATACAGTAACCAGTGGCTATTTTTAGCTCTAATCACTGTATAAATATCAATGGTCCCAAAAAAGTATCAAAAGTGTCCAATCTGTCTGCCGCAATGTCGCAGTCCCGCTAAAAATCGCTGATCACCGCCATTACTAGTTAAAACATTTTTTATAATAAAAATGCCATAAATATATCCACTATTTTGTAGACACAATAACTTTTTCGCAAATCAATCAATATACACTTATTGCAATTTTTTTTACCAAAAATACACTATTGACCTAAACTGATGAAAAAATTTGTTTTAAAAAAAATTGGGGATATGTATTATAGCAAAAACTCAATTTTTTATTATTTTTTTCAAAATTGTCACACTTTGTTTGTTTATAGCGGAAACAATAAAAACGGCAGAGGTGATCAAATACCACCAAAAGAAAGCTTCTATTTGTGGGAAAAAAAGGACATAAAATTTGTTTGGGTACAGCGTCGCATGACCGCGCAATTGTCAGTTAAAGCGATACAGGGCAAATCCTTCCAGTCCTTAATGCCGCGTACACACGACCATTTTTCTCGTCGGGAAAAATTTCATTTTTTCTCTTTGATGAGAAAAACGACCGTGTGTGGGCTTTTCATAATTTTTCCCGACAAGAAAAATGTCAAGAATCACAACGAGAAAAATTAGAACATGCTCTCATTTTTCTCGTCGTGATTCACGGCATTTTTTTCCGTGGAAGTTTTCCCATAGGGAAACACTGCCAGGGAGCCTACACACGGTCATTTTTCCCGACCAAGAGAAAAAATGTCAGGAAAACCGACCGTGTGTAGGGGACCAAGCCGTTCCTCGTTTTTCCCATAGATTTTCTCGACTGTGTTTTCACCGTCGAGAAAATCGATCGTGTGTACACGGCATAAGTGGTTAAGGAACCCATAATGTTCTGACAATGTGTTTATGTGCAAAATGGTATGATATCCATATTGTATGTGTTTTTTGACACTTTTGGTGGTCAAATGGATTCTAACATCCAAATACATGTATAAATCTGTCTTATCCCTAATGTACTGTATGTGACTTTGAGTTTAAAGAATAACTTTCATTTTACATAATGCCCCACTCTCAGTGTAATATTTTCCTCTACTCCCTGAACATGTGTAAAAAGAAGAAGAGATCCCAGGCAATGTCTTCCACATTTTACATTGCCTTTGCTTATGATAGCCCTGCAGCATATACAGCAACCTGAGCCTCATTGCACATGTGTGGGTGACTGGCTTTAGAGCCTTACCTATCTTTTGGCTTAGGCACAGCAAGTCATTTATATAATTTATCTCCATTGCCAGTGCATGCCAGTGCATTTAAAGAGATTGCAAAGGTTTATTTAAAAAATAAATAAAATAACAAACATGTCTATACTTACCTCCTCTGTGCAAGGGGAGCGGCCCTGATCCTCCTTTTCTGGGGTCCCCTGGCGGCGCTCCTGGCTCTTCCTCTTAATCGAGTGCCCCTACGGAGAGCCCCTTTCCATGGGGCACTCGTGCGGGCGCGCTCCCGAGTCCTGCTGCTGCGTCCATTGACACAGACAGCAGGACTCGGCCCCGCAGCCCGGCTCCCACGTAGCTGGATTTGATTGTCAGCAGCGGGAGTCAATCTATCCAATGAGGACCCGAGACAGCGACTGGAGCTGCTGGGCTCATGCTCATCGCTGGAACGTTCGGCTTCAGGTAAGAAAAAGAGGGGCTCTGAGGGGCCGCTGCAGCACAGAAGGTTTTTCACCTTAATGCATAGAATGCATTAAGGTGAAAAACCTTGAGACTTTACATCTCCTTTAAGGCAGTCACCATAATAGAAATGTAATAGTACAGGGAAAATCAGAGAGGTGTGTAGATTTTTTTGTTTACTGAATTTCTCAATGTTTTGTTTTTAAATGAGGAGCATTCAGGGCTCGAGTCCTGCAGGAATGCATGGGAATGGCATCGATGTACCTTTTCCACAGCAGGAATGCCGTTCCTGTTAAGGGGCCGAGCATCCCAAGGGCCGGCCTGCACCCCCTACAGCAGCAAATGAATTTAAACTGTTAGCACTGCAGGCAGCCACCGGCTCATGCAGCACCTGCAATAGAGAATGAGAGAATCATACAAGCCGCCGCTGCCTGAAGGTGATCAGGTCAGCACTCACTCCGCTTTCTTCTTTACTGAGGTGGAGCCTGCTAGGTTAGTTAGTAATCTCATTGGGCAGGGGGTGTGGTCAGCTTGTGAGTGGTGGAAGTGGACCCAGCCCTCTCAGGTGCATGCAGATACGAGAGAGCAGTGTTGATGGTCACAGAGTTAGTGTGTGTGCAGCAGATTGGACTCACTTTATTATAACTCCTCACATGGGACACCTGAAGACTGACAAGCTGGCATGATGTAGTTGCATTATGAAAATAGATGAGGATGACTCTGGGTGGGGATGAGAGTTACATTGTGGAGAGCCTCTTCACTATGTAACTCTCATCCCCACCCAGAGTCATCCTCATCCATTTTCACAATGCAACTCCATCATCCTCATCCACACCCAGCTTCATCCATCCCTCTCCAGGATTCTGGGCAGGGGTGGGGATACATTGTGGAGAGGGGTGCAGATAATTCTGGGTGGGGATTGGGATACATTGTGGAGAGGGATGCATATAATTCTGGGTGGGGATGGGGATACATTGTGGAGAGGGATGCATATAATTCTGGGTGGGGATGGGGATACATTATGGAGGTACATGGGGATACAAATGTTGCACTTTATTTGTTAAAAAATGTGTATGTAATATATATATATATATATACACACACACACACTTTTTATTTTTGAGGTGGGGGGGGGGGTATTGGGTGAGTTCCCACACTTTTTTTCCCAGGACTTGACCCCTGGGAACATTGATTGCTGGATATCTAAAAACATTACCATAGGATACACAGCTAATATATTGTTTTAAATGTGAATAAATGTTTGCTTTTGTTATTTTCTGTGTTCTTCCTGGTGTTGCTTGGTGCTAATATGGCTTTACAGAATCTCCAGAAATATGTCTAAATAAGCTAATAATTTTCAGCACTACCAATAAAATGTAATAAATAATTTCATGGCAACCAATAATGTTCCTTTTATTAAACCTTTTTTCTTTTTGGTGTTTTTAGTTGTTAGTGACTTGGAACCAATGCAATATTATGAGATCTTAATCTACTAAACTCCCAACAGTAAAATCAGTCTGTATATGCAGTAAAGCGTGCTTGTTATACTCACTGTGGAACCTAAGGGGTTAATTCTCTGCATTTTATAAAAAGGCTGTTTGATCCTGTCTTTTCTGATACTCCCCTTCTTCCACTGTCCCCAATCCATCTGCTGATAGTACAGAGCCTTGGGGGCACTCTGCACATGTTCAGTTTGGTGTGTATTGCTATCGACTTTGTTTTTTTGTTTTTTCTTGGGAGGGTTATGTGATCAGCACAGGGCCAATCAGCACTGTCCAGACAGAGGGTCAGGGTCATGCAGCCTCATAGGACAGTCAGAGAAGAATGAAAACTCCTCCTACATGCTTTAACCAGACACTGATATAAGTCACAAGACTGCTTTATACTGCTGATGAGAAAAGGTATTTAGCAGTTTATATTTACTAAAATAATTGCATTTCCATGTTGTCTGTACTGTGGGAGACCAGATATATTGAATACAGGCCCCTGGGTTCAGTAACACTTTAACTTCTTAGTTATCTTGAAGCCTCTTTCCTCAATGGAATGTTTTTGTCCTGGTGGGCATGAGACCAATGTCACTTTTCCACCTTATTGAAAAGGTGCTGGATAGCAATTTCTTAATTTAAAAAAAGTACAAAAATCGTGATTTAGTCTCAGTCATGAATTAATTTCCTTCACACCAATAAATATGGGTTACCTGCCTTAACTGGTCATTTCCAATAGAATTCCCCTTTTCCAATCTATCTCCAACACTATTGAGAAATTAATTCACACATGGGATAGTTATTCATGTGTTGTTTCTCACATGACACACCATAATTACTTTTTAAGTTCTATCACTAATGCATAAAGCTCCCAACAAATTAAGATTGTATCACTGCAATCTCTTTAATCACCTGCTGGCCATCACCATTACTCTAGCGCTGTCATTCCTCCTATTAATTATCTTGTGTATGACTTGATGGATTACATAACATATTGCTGGACCTTCTTAATAGCAACTAATTTGAATAATCTTATAGAACTCAAGACATCAACGGAACCACTGGTTGGGTTTGCTTTATTTTTAGCTTTTTAAATTCAAATTTGCATAAGAGAAAGGTGATACAACTCATCCATCTATACGCACATATTAAGGTGGTGCATGGACCTACTAAAGTATGAAATTATATGTTGCACAAGGGGGGATACTGATACAAAGAGATGCACCTGGATGTTCTTGCTGGCTAGTTTACTGATCAGAATTCAACTCCAAATTGGTCGATATGCAAGCTGGAGTGTATAGATTTTCCGAAGCATGGCTTTGGATTTGTTCCTTTTCTGTTTTTTTTTTCTGGTGGGTCACCTGCTTTACTCGTATCTCAGACTGCTATTGTAATATTAGTGTAGATTTGGAGCCTTTAAATGGGAGATCTATTGTTTTTTTAGCATCTGTTTAAGAGTAATGTCCTGTGGGAAATTTGACATGCTTTACATTTCTATTTAGAAAAGGGCAGTCGACCAAAACACCAGTGTTACCTTACTCTAAAAAATGTATACAATTATGTTAAAAGTCTACTACTTTGAAGTGGGCGTCTCCAGCAGACCCACATATTACCACTATTATCCTGACTGGTTTGTGACTACCAGGTGAACCGGACTTCAGACTCCGGGTGTTGGAGTGGAACAGAGGAGCAGGGCGCAGGTCGTCTGGGCTTCCTAGCTCACAGCTGAAGCAACTTTCCCGCGTGACTCTGTCTAACGGGAGAACTAGCAAAAGGACCCACTGCATGGTGGATGCCTTTTGCCGCTAGCGTGCCTGAACACATGGAAGTCGTCTGAGACCTAAAAGTTGGATCACCCAGGATCAGCTGGGAGCAGAGTGTGGAGACCAGACTGAAGTGAGCAGTGGTGGTGAGTGCCCCTTGGACCTGGGAATAACGGTTTGTGAGTACACCAGTGGGTGTCTTTAATGCCAGATCCTATAACACCAAACTGTTTACAATAGTACAGTATATAACAGTTAGGGATGAGCTTCGAGTTCGAGTCGAACTCATGTTCGACTCGAACATTGCCTGTTCGCCGAACAGCGAACAATTTGGGGTGTTCGCGGCAAATTCTAAAAGTCTATGGGAGAAATCTAAAGTGCTAATTTTAAAGGCTTATATGCAAGTTATTGTCATAAAAAGTGTTTGGGGACCCGGGTCCTGCCCCAGGGGACATGTATCAATGCAAAAAAAAGTTTTAAAAACTGCAGTTTTTTCGGGAGCAGGGATTTTAATAATGCTTAAAGTGAAACAATAAAAGTGAAATATTCCTTTAAATTTCGTACCTAGTGGGGGTGTATAGTATGCATGTAAAGTGGCGCTTGTTTCCCGTGCTTAGAACTGTCCCTGCACAAAATGTAATTTCTGAAGGAAAAAAAGGTATTTAATACTCACTCGCGGCTATAATGCATTGTCGTCTCCCGGCAATACAGAGAAAAGTCATTGATTAAAAAAAATAAAACGCGTGGGGGTTCCCCCAAATTCAATTACCAGGTCATTCAGGTCTGGTATGGATATTAAGGGGAACCCTGCCGCAAATAAAAAAAAAATTAGTGTGGTTCCCCCCAAATATCCATACCAGGCCTTTTGGGTCTGATATAGATTTTAAGGGGAACTCCACCCCAAATAAAAAAAAAATGACGTGGAGTTCCCCCAAAAATCCAGACCAGACCCTTTATCCGAGCACGCAACCTGGCAGGCCGCAGGAAAAGAGGGGGGGACGTGAGAGCGCCCCCCCTCCGGAACCGTACCAGGCCACATGCCCTCAACATTGGGAGGATGCTTTGGGGGTCTGTGACCACTCAAAGCACTATGTCCCCATGTTGATGGGGACAAGGGCCTCATCCCCACAACCCTTGCCCGGTAGTTGTGGGGGTCTGCAGGCGGGGGGTTTATCGGAATCTGGAAGACCCCTTTAACAAAGGGAACCCCCAGATCCCCGCCCCCCATATGTGAATTGGTAATGGGGTACATTGTACCCCTACCATTTCACAAAGAAAGTGTAAAAATGTAAAAAAAAAAACACAGACACCGTTGGGAAAATCCTTTATTAAAAAAAAAAAAACATTCCAGCGATGAAATCCAGTGTCCCGCGGCGATCCGATGTCCAGCGCTGTACACACGAAACGTCATTGGCTGAGCCTGAGTGGACCTGATGGGGAACTTCCTCTGCAGTGTAATAAATGAATAGACCCGCCCCTTCTAAAGTCCCCATCAGGTCCGCTCAGCCAATGACGTAGGATTAAGGCTGAGGACCTGATGCGGAACGTGAGAAGGGGCGGGTCTATTCATTTATTATATTGCGGAGGAAGTTCCCCATCAGGTCCGCTCATCCAATGACGTAGGCGGGGTCTGACATACGAGGGGGCGGACCTGCTGGGGAACTTCCTCCACAGTGTAATACATGAATAGACCCGCCCCTTCTCACATTCCGCATCAGGTCCTCAGACTTACACCTACGTCATTTGCTGAGCGGACCTGATGGGGAACTTTAGAAGGGGCGGGTGTATTCAGGGTCAGGTGCGAACCGAACAGGGGGGTGTTCGGCTCATCCCTAATAACAGTACAACAGTATAAGCATTGAACAATACAGCAATATATCTGCAATATATCTGCAGGGTGTGGAGACTATAGCAACACCTATAGTGGCGTCTATAGCAACAACTGTTAAAATACTATATAAGCGGCTTAATAGTAATTTATCCTGTTATTTTAGTAAAGAACAGTGCCCAGGGTAATGACTCGCCAAAAAAAGAGCAAAGAGCAAGAACATGAGAAGGCGCTATATGGTGTGGAGACCCCCCCAACAGGGGGGTGCCGACAGTATGTTGCATATAAAAATCCAAGGTGCCTCTGAAAAAGGAACAAGGGAAGATGTGGTGAAGCATCCTGAGAGATGCTATTATCTGTGTTTCTGAACTCACAATCCATCTTGGTCCAGAAACACAGATAATAGCATCTCTCAGGATGCCCAGGAAAGCTCCATGGGTGACTTCAGTATATCACAGGTGTATCGGGTTCCCCCGAGTTTCCTGGGTTCTGGATGGGAGATGTGAATTGAATATATCCTTAGCCTCAAACCCAGACCAAAAGGAAAGTACGGAGATACATAGTCAGGGCACAGGAGGAGATCAGCATACAGGAAGTGTAAATACGCCGAATATACTGTAGCTGCTGCTTCTGTATTATTATTGGAACCTACACTAAGTGATGTCTTTTTCGATGTGCAAGCATTTAACAATTCTTTATTGTCCTTAACAAGCCAGATGGTGGAAGTAAAAGACATTATGCTTATGGGGCAGGAAAATCAAAAAATCTGTGAACGTATTTCAGTAATGGACTAGAGTCAGTATGGTGGAAGATTCCCTGCCTTCTATAAAAAGGGACCTCCAGCTATCAAGAACACAAATAAAGGATCAAATGCAGAGAATGGAAAGTTTTTAAAACAGGCAAAGGCGTAATAAAGTCCAAATTTTAGGCCTCCTTGAGCATGAGGAAGGACAATCCCCTATTGCTTTTTTTGAAAAATGGCTAATGGATATACTGGGGATGGAGGGTTTTTCAAGGCTTTTTCTAATTGAACGAGCCCATTGCATACCGAGAGGTATGCCTAGGCCAATTATCCTAAACCTATTAAACTGTAGAGATAGAGATCTTATATTATCCAAGGCTCACCAACGGGGTAACGTTGAGTATAATGTCAATCAGTGTCCCTTTTTCTAGATTTTGCGATCGAAGTACAGAAACTGCAAATTCAATTTGTTGAGGTTAAACATAGACTATGGGCACTAAAAATTACATACTCAATCCTATATCCAACTAAATTCCGTATTACAGATGGAGACACGGTTCAATTTTTTTATAAGCCACATGCTGCTAACTAGGCATGAGCCGAACACCCCCCTGTTCGGTTCGCACCAGAACCTGCGAACAGACCTAAAGTTCACGCGAACTTTAGAACCCTATTAAATACAATGGACTAGAGCGTTTGAAATCAAAAGTGCTTATTATCAAGGCTAATATGCAAGTTATTGTCCTAAAAAGGGTTTGGGGACCCGGGTCCTGCCCCAGGGGACATGTATCAATGCAAAAAAAAGTTTTAAAACTGCAGTTTTTTCGGGAGCAGTGATTTTAATAATGCTTAAAGTGAAACAATAAAAGTGAAATATTCCTTTAAATTTTGTACCCGCCCCCTCGTACCTCAGACCCCGCCTACGTCATTGGCTGAGCGGACCTGATGGGAAACTTCCTCCACAGAGTAATAAATGAATAGACCCGCCTCTTCTCATGTTCCCCATCAGGTCCGCTCAGCCTTACACCTACATCATTGGCAGAGCGGACCTGATGGGGAACGTGAGAAGGGGCGGGGTCTATTCATTTATTGTTACATGTAAAGAAAACGTTTACTCAATAAAGTAGGCCAATGAAGGCTATGCACAAAAAATATTAGTAAGTGAATCAAATCAATAATATGACCAGTGTGTAACCCACGTGAATGAGCACTGTGTGGTGATGTCAAAAGACAAAAGGAAAAACAAATGTATAAAACACCCTAAATTAAAAAAGAAAAACATTTTCTAAGAAGAAATGATATATATTGACTGGAGTATATACAAAGATGGAGGGATAGTCTATGCGTGTGAGCACAGACCGACCATGTACTGTATCATATATAACAACAGTACAGGAATATATTGGTCCCAAGGGAGCTTATGTAGCACAGTCTATTTCAAATGTCCACATATACTGTAACAATGGGATGGTAAGATGCTGTCGTATGGAGCACTTCACAAATATATCCATAGGTATAATGTCATCTTAGGTACTGAATTCCTGGAATTTAATGCAGACTGTCTTTTCAATATCCATCCAAGTGCTAATGCAACCAGTAAAGGGAAAGAAAGGTGCCTCAAAAAAAACAATTCTACGGTTCCTAGAGCATCATCACTCTAAAATAATAAAGATAATTAAATACTCTTACCGCAGAATCTTGACCCAAGTCACCATACGGTGGTGGGTCTAACGAGCTTATGTCCACTGCAGGGACTCAGATCATGGCAATCTGCAGGCGTCCTTATTCATCCACTGTCAGGGGTTCAAACCAGGTCGGGATGTCCAAAACGATTACCAGGGCTCCGGATAGAACCAGTCAGATATCCAAGGAAAAACATAGATAAGGAAAAAAAAGAGAGATCCTCCGCATAGTGTAAAATCCAGGTGACTGGAATTTATTTGTAAAAAACTATAATTAAAATTAAAAAGGTTCAGACAGCCGAACCAATTCAAATTAAAAATCCAAATATGAATAGCAATAAATCAAACAGGCGTGGACTGGGTAGCTGTGGCTAGCATGTAAACCAGACGCGTTTCGTCTACTAAAGACATCAACTGGGGTACATGCTAGCACGCCACCTCCACGCTTATATAGAAGGAGAAATAATCAAAAGAAAGTGTGTTCCGCTGTGAATCCCACTTCCGGGATCACCGTATCACGTGTCCGGCGTGATGACGTATTGCCGTCATTCCGTGCCCCTAAACCAATAAATGACATGATGTATGGCTCAAGGAGTGTGGTCCTATCAAAGCCCCGGAACCTAACCTGTGACCGCTCAGGCGCAAGGTATGCCGGATAAAGTAGTCTAAGAACATACTGCCAAGAGCCAATCGGATTTACCATATGGCTCTATGCTTAACAACTGCGTGTTAATAACATTCGGTGAAGCCGGAAATAAGGCGCAAAGTAAACTGGGTATTGTAGTAACAAACCCGAGTCCAATGTAAGCCAATTAGAACGTTACTTACCTCACATCCACGCACTGGAACAGACGCGGAGCGAGCTGGGAAACGTAGTCCCGGGCCTGAAGAGTAACGTGACCCAGCATGTTGACGTAATGTCACGCACTCCACGCTAGTCTGTTGTGGCTGTAATGGAGGTGGAACAGAGCATCCTGGGACATGTAGTTCCACGGTATGCCATAAGGCTATGAAACCAGGAACAACGCTTACCCAGTGAGGTGGTGAAAAACCATCCGCTCATGTATCTGTTGAAAATAATAATGCCGTATCTAAAGTAACATAAATTATAGTTATAAAAATGTGTGGAATGTTGAACATGATGGGTGATAACCCGGACTAGGCAGAGAACGGTATATCAATCAAACATGGGAAGTATGCCTGAGTGATATTAATCAGAGAGAAAAATATACATCACCTAAGCATGGTAAGACAACCAAAATAATAATGACATATCAATATGGGGATGAAAATGTGGAAATGGAAATAAGGAAAAAATATAAACTATATGATGTATATGCAAACACTCCCATAAAAACTGAGATTATATGAGAACCCTATAAGGTACAAGTATATATGTGTGTGCTCCACCCACTCATGATTGGGTGGAATGTCCCTTGAGATGTATAAAGGACCCCGTGAAGGTAAATTTATGCTTTGTTAATGAAGGCATTGATGTCCCAATCTATGTTAAGGCCATACGGCCTAAAACACCTGAGCTGGTAAATCCAGTAGGTCTCTAATCTAGAGACCACCCTTAAGCATGATTCACCCCTCCAATTAGGAACAACTTTGTCTATGATCTGAAACTTTGTTCCTATGGGGTTTTTGTTATGAAACTCAAAGTAGTGTCTAGGTACACTGTGGTTAGTTTTACCCTTCCTGATGCTGGTACCCTGATGGAAAACGTGCGGATAGTGCGCCCCACGTACTGCTTGCCACAAGGGCATGTCAGCAAGTATACAATGTACTTGCTGGCACAGGTGGTAAACTGTTTCATCTTATAATTGGTTCCAGTGGATGTTGAGCAAAAGGTGCCAGTCTTTCGTTTTCCACAAGTGTTAACTTGACACACTTTGCATTTTCTGCATGGATAGTAGGCTTTTATATGGGGAAAAAATACTGGGATGGTGGGAGGGTCCATAATATTTGGAGCAATTTGACTTTTCAGGGAAGATGCTCCTCTATATGTCACACCCGCTTTATCAGGAAGGGTGAGGCCCAACACTTGATCATTCTTTAGAATTTTCCAATGTTTTTGGAAAATATCCTTGATCTGTTTGTGTTGGGTGGAGAATGTAGTAAAAAATGACCATTTGTATTTTGAATCCTGTATGGGTTTATGTTGTTCAGCCAATAAAGGTTCACGGTTCCCCGCTGCAATCTGGTGGATCTCTTCATCTATTGAAGATGGTCTATAACCTTTTTCAACAAATCTGGTCTTAAGAATCATGGCTTGATGGTAGTGGTCCGTGAGATTGGTACAATTGCGCCTAATCCATAACAATTGGCTGCGTGGTACTGATTTGAGCCAAGTAGAGTGGTGACAACTGTCAAAACTGATGAAGGCCAATGAGAGGCCGACACGCGTTTAGAAGGGAGGAGTCAAATCTGTGATGTCAGGCAAACCACCGTATGGTATATGGGACATGGTTGGTGCTCTGTTACCTATGAGGAAAGTGGAGGAGAGTTCCGTGAATCTGTATCAAGCCAGTGGTGGAGGATATAGGCCGTGATCAAGTTACAGTGAATGTGAGCTTTATCCTTGCATCTGGTAAGGAGTCATTGCCATCAGGGTGTTTAACACGTTGATTCACTATTCACGGTGGTGGTGCTTTTCCTTCTTATACCTGTCAAATGGTATTATTCTATGTGTTTTTTTTTTTTGTGTTATTGAGCCATCAAGAGGTCCCTAACCAGTGGAGGAGTGTCTGCGATATCTTTGGATTTCCTTTGTACAAAGGCCGCGGCTGGGTCATAGCCGACCGTGTTTATTTGCTTTACATCTGGTAAGCAGCCACTTTATTAGTGTTGATGCCGAGCAGGAGTTGTTATTATACAGGACTGTTTGAACACACTGTAGCCCATTGATTCTATCTGGTGGACATTTCTTTGGATTTGGATACCCTAGATTGGGACATTTCTAAATTTTTTGGCGCAGTTTTTTCTTTACCAACCACCAGGCAAGGGTTGTGGGGATGAGGCCCTTGTCCCCATCAACATGGGGACATGGTGCTTTGAGGGGTCACAGACCCCCAAAGCATCCTCCCCATGTTGAGGGCATGTGGCCTGGTAAGGTTCAGGAGGGGGGGCGCTCTCTTGTCCCCCCCTCTTTTCCTGCGGCCTGCCAGGTTGCGTGCTCGGATAAAGGGTCTGGTTTGGATTTTTGGGGGGAACTCCACGCCATTTTTTTTAAATTTGGCGTGGAGTTCCCCTTAAAATCCATACCAGACCTGAATGGTCTGTATGGATATTGGGGGGAACCCTACGTATTTTTTTTAAATTTGACGCAGGGTTCCCCTTAATATCCATAGCAGACCTGAAGGGCCTGGTAATTGAATTTGGGGGGACCCCCACGCATTTTAATTTTTTTTTTATCAATGACTTTTCTCTGTATTGCCGGGGGAGCCGATAATTCATTATAGCCGCGGGTGCTTTTAAATGACTTTTTTTCCTTCAGAAATGACACTTTGTGCAGGGACAGTTCTAAGCAAGGGAAACAAGCGCTGCTTTACAGGCATACTATACAATGACGTAGGTTTAAGGCTGAGCGGACCTGATGGGGAACGTGAGAAGAGGCGGGTCTATTCATTTATTACTCTGTGGAGGAAGTTTCCCATCAGGTCCGCTCAGCCAATGACGTAGGCGGGGTCTGAGGTACGAGGGGGCGGGTACGAAATTTAAAGGAATATTTCACTTTTATTGTTTCACTTTAAGCATTATTAAAATCACTGCTCCCAAAAAAACGGCCGTTTTTAAAACTTTTTTTTTCATTGATACATATCCCCTGGGGCAGGACCCGGGTCCCCAAACACTTTTTTTTTATAATTGTAATTTTTATTTTTGGACAAATAAAAAGAAACAACAAAACATATCCAAAAAGTACATCACAGAACTTACATCAGTTAGACAGTGTTACATTTGTAAAGGTTTTGGAAGCTTGAAGGACATAAGTAATTTACAGTTTTTAAACTTTACTCATAAATTTATGTATAAACATCAGTGGCAATTATTTATATATATAGGGAAACCAGCTCACAATGAAAGGGATCAACAAAGAGGGAAATACAGTGGATACCCAGAGCTCAGCTCTCATGATCACCATAACGCAAACTATCCCAGGGCTCGCAGATTTTATCAAACTGAGGAACCTTATTGTGAGCTAAGGCAGTGAGATATTCCATCCTCCTAATCTCTGCAACTAGTTGTAGACATTGCATGTGAGGTGAGGGGGGGGTGGACAGCCAGCACAATGGTATAGCTCTTTTGGCTGCAAGGATTTGGAGTATGTATGAGGTCAAACGTTTGGCAGATTTTGGGATACCGGGGAAAGGGAGACCCAGTAAATAGTGAATAGGATCTAGAGGTAGAGATAAGCCTATTACGTTCTGAAGTACCAGCATAACTTCTGACCAAAACGGCTGAATTATTGAACAAGACCAAAAAATCAGAAAATGGGAGCCTATCTCTGCACCACATCTCCAACAATTAGGTGATAGGGCTGGACTAATTTGGTGGATGCGTTCTGGGGTTTTATACCAGAACATCAAAATCTTAACTGCTGTTTCCTTCTGAGCTACACACTTAGAGGATTTAAAGGTTGAAGACCATATATTAGCCCATAATTGCAGATGAATAGGGCGTTCCAATAGAAGGTTCTATTTGCGAATGTATAGATGTGTGTCGGCTAGAACCTCTGTGGAGTTATGTAGAATTTGGTATATAGAAGAAATCAGATGCAACTGGTGGGGACCTTCTGCACACAGATGTTCAAAAAGAGTAGGCCTATCGAGGGTGAGGGTCGGAGACAATGAGTGAAAAAAATGTCTGACCTGGAGATAAAAATAAAATAGATTTTTAGGGATAGAAAATTTTTCCTGCGGAGTTGCAAAGGCATGTAATTTGCGAGTAACAGGTTACGTAACTGAAAGATAGGAGTCTGCATCCAGGGCAATAAACGTCCATAGGCCAGGCTATCAGGTAAAGTCGGTTTAACAATATATTAGTTAGGGGAGGACAGGGTGAGGAGAGCGGATATTTCAACATGCATTTTCTCCATATGGTCATGGTAAATAGCATCGATGGCAGGCACATGTTCCTTAATACAGGATCTTTATGTAAGGAACTGGACCAAACTAAAGAGCAGGGATGAACCGGATATATGACTCTTCTCTCAATTTCCGACCACCGATTGTGGGCCCTCTGACATGACCAGGAAACCACCGCCCTCAAGTGAGAAGCAAGATAGTACCTAATAATGTCAGGAGCTCCCAAACCTCCCTGCGTTTGTAGGGAGAAAACCACTGAGCTGGCTATCCGGTGTGACTTGTTGTTCCATATAAATTTCAAAAAACCCCTATGGAGAGCTTTGAGCTGACCAAGGGGAATAGCAACTGGGAGTGTATAAAAAAGGTCCAAGAGCCTAGGTAGCACAGACATTTTTAACACATTAATTCTACCCAACATAGCGTTTGGGTATGTGTCCCACTGGCAGAGACAACGATATATATCTTGGAACAAAGGGGGGAAATTTGCAGAAAATAAAGTCGAGTATGAGGATGTGATCTTGACACCCAGATAGGTCAGAGCCTGAGAACACCATTTATAAGGAAATGTTCTTTGGAGAAGTGATAACAGGTCTGGTGGGACATGTAAGGGAAGTGCCTCTGTTTTGGCTATGTTTATTTTATAACCCGATATGGATCCGAATGTCAGTAAAAGTGTATGCAGAGAGGGCAGCGACATAATGGGGTTTGTTACCGTTAGAAGGATGTCATCCGCAAAAAGGGATAATTTATATTCCCGCTGTCTCATCAATATCCCCTTAATATCCGGATGACATCTAATAGCTCCTGCTAGGGGCTCTAAACAGAGAATAAAAAGAAGGGGGGACAGAGGGCATCCCTGTCTAGTGCCATTGGACATGGAAAAAGAGGGGGATAGAAACAAAACCATCTGCACTTGATCAGAGGTACCTGTGTACAAGGCTTGTACGGCTTTAAAGAAAGGGCCTTCAAAATCAAATCTCTTCAGCGTAGAAAACATTCAGGGACAACTTAGGCAATCAAACGCCTTTTGGGCGTCTAAGCTTAAAACAAGTGTTGGGCGAGGAAATTTGTTAATTACATCAATTAAGTCTATGGTGCGTCTTGTGTTATTGCCCGCATGACGGGAAGGTACAAAACCCACCTGATCTCTATTGATTAATTTGGGTATAAATTGGGATAGTCTGGACAAGAGGATTTTTGTAAATATCTTATAGTCAGAATTCAATAGGGCTATGGGCCTATAATTGTCAGGTAAAGATGGATCCTTTCCTGGTTTTGGGATTACTCATATATAGGAATGAGTGAACTGAGAATGTGGGATCTCTCCCTGTAACAGTGAAGTAAATCGTTTTAGCATATGTGGCATCAGAATGGGCAAAAAAGTTTTGTAATAAAGGTATGTAAGACCATCAGGACCTTGAGACTTATGTACCGGAAGATCTTTAACTATTTTTGTAAGCTCCTCAGGGGTAATAGGGGCATTGAGTTTTTCAAGGTCTGAGGATGACAATTTTGGTAAGGGTAGGTTATGTAGAAATTGATCAAACTTGTCTTGCGTAAAGTGGAAGTTATTTCCTGGGGTGAGACAATTATAGAGCTCTCTATAAAAATTTCCAAAAATGTTTTTCAAAGCTTGAGGACAGTGGGTGGGAGTGCCGTCTTGTTGCCTTAGTAGCTCAGGAAAGGAGTGAAAAGGACGTGGACGTAACTTATTAACTAACATTCTGTGAGGCTTAGTTGAGAATTCATAAAACTTTTGTTTTGCCCATATAAGGGATTTCGCTACCTTATTATATGCTAATGATTTTATTTGATTGCGTAGAGCTATAACCTTATGGAGAGCTTCAACCGTCGGGGACCCCACAAGATCCCGCTCCGCAGACTTCAAATCAGTTAATAAAGAAACCCGACGACTCTCACCATCTCTCTTAAGGCGAGAGCCCTCAGTAATGCAATAGCCGCGGAAACAGGCCTTGTGAGCCTCCCAAAGGGTCGAGATTTTTTGCACTGACCCCACATTTAACTCAAAAAATTCATTCAGATCTTTAGTCAATCTGTCTTTGGTAGGGAGAAAACTGAGAAGGTGTTCATTAAGTCACCAATGGCAAGTCCTAGGTGATGAGTTGTGTAGCAAAAGCTCTAAAGAGATGGGGGCATGGTCAGACCATGTGATAGGGGAGATATCAGCCTCAACTGTATAGGGGATCAATGGTGACAATATAAAAAAATGGTCCAGCCTGGAGTACATTTTATGGGCCATGGAGTAAAAGGAGTTGTCAGGGTCACCTGTGGCCAGGTGACAGATGCACACCGTAGGGGGACAGGAGTGCACCGCGAGGTAGTGAACCCTATGGCTGGCTTCTGCGGATAGGAAACTGGGTGGTTGTGGAAAGCGGGACCAGAGGAGCACAACCGGGATCCCAACGGAAGCGAGAGCCAAGATTCCCCAGGGCGCGGAGTCTAAGACCCAGCTGGTCTTCTCCAGGGCCTCTAGTGGTGAGGATGTTACGCTGCAGGCTGGGACCAGGTCGCGGCCCCTGGAGTTTCCTAGCTCACGCCCCGTAGGATAAGGGGAAAAGAGGGGAAGCAGCAGCACACGATAGAGAGAACCGAATAACAAGCTGAAGGCCAGGGGCCACAAGCAGACAAGGATAACGAAGAACGAGCCAAAGGTCAAGGGTCACGAGCAGACAGGGATAGTCGGGGACAAGCCAATAACGTAACAGAGAGACAGACGTAGCACACAGCAGGCAGGAACCCAAACACACAATGCCTAACAAACACGTTGATCAGCAAAGCAGGCTTGCAGTGCACAGGTTAATATAGTGTTCAGTGATAGGGCCTGGGGTGGAGTCAGGCTGGGAGGAGATTATAAAGGAAGCCAGGTGAAGGAGGTCTGGTCTCTAGATGAACACATGAGGAGGAAGGTAAGATGGCAGACAGACATTAATGCATATCCATGACAGTACCCTCCCTCTTACGAGGCCTCCCCCTTCCCCGCCTGGGCCCAGGTTTAGAGGGAAACTTCAGATGAAACTCCTTTAACAGACGAGGTGCAAAGACCTCAGATGCAGTGATCCAAGACCTCTCCTCAGGACCAAACCCTTTCCAATGAACGAGGTACTGAAGAACGCCTTTACAGAGTCGGGAGTCCAGAATTTGACTGATCTCGTACTCCTGATTATCCTCAGAGACAGGCGCCACGGTTGGGAGAGGACGAGAGAATTTATTGAGGACTAAGGGCTTTAGAAGAGCAACATGAAAGGAGTTAGTGATTTTAAGGCTCTTAGGAATCTGGAGTTTGAAACAAACCGGATTCAGTTTAGCAGTTACCGTGTATGGACCGATGAATCGTGGAGCAAACTTCAGAGAAGGAACTCGGAGCTTGATGTTCCTGGTAGAGAGCCAGACTTTGTCCCCTGGCTGAAGAGAAGGCGGTTTACGCCTGCGGCGGTCGGCAAAGCCTTTGAATTTTTCAGCAGCTGCCCGGAGGGAATCATGAACGTGACCCCAAACGGAATTGAGAGACTCCTGAACCGAAGCCAAAGCTGGAATGTCTGGAGAACAGATCATGGGAAGAGGAAGTTGAGGGTGTTTTCCATAAACTGTGAAAAAGGGTGTCTTCTGCGAACTGGTATTCACATGATTGTTATGGGAGAATTCTGCCCACGGGAGTAGAGAGGACCAATCGTCATGGTGAGAAGACACAAAGGTGCGAAGAAAGACCTCAAACTCCTGATTAACCCTCTCAGTCTGTCCATTGGATTGGGGATGGTAAGAAGAAGAAAAATCCAAGACAATATTGAGGGATTTGCAAAAGGCTCTCCAAAAACGAGACGTGAATTGGACTCCCCTGTCAGAAACAATATGAGAAGGGACCCCATGTAGGCGGAGAATTTCCCGAATGAAAATGGGAACCAAGGCAGGGGCAGAAGGAAGACCAGGAAGAGGAACAAAATGAGCCATCTTGGAGAATCGATCGATTACCACCCAAATGACTGTATTATTCTCAGACAGTGGGAGATCGGTGATAAAATCCATGGCAATATGGGCCCAGGGTTCCTTAGGAATGGGCAAGGGCATGAGGAGACCAGCAGGAGCTTGTGTGGAGGATTTGGACTGAGCACAGACATGACAAGCTTTAACGTAGTCTTTGACGTCTGAGCGGAGATTAGGCCACCAGTAGTGACGACTGATGAGTAGGAAGGATCGGAGGAATCCAGAATGCCCTGCCACCTTGGAATCATGTCCCCAACGAAGGATCTTAGCTCTTAGCTCAGTGGGGACAAAGGTCTTACCAGGCGGAATTTTAGACTTCAGGGTGGTAGAGTGGGCAACAATGCATGAGGTGGGAATGATCGGCTCAGGTTCAGGGGCGGACTCCTCGTCCAAAGTGTCAAATGACCTAGAGAGCGCATCAGCACGGCCGTTGCAGGAACCAGGTTTGTAGGTAATCGTGAAATTAAAACGGGCAAAGAAGAGACTCCACCTGGCCTGTCTAGGATTCAGACGTTTAGCATTCTGTAGATACTGTAAATTCTTGTGATCTGTAAAGATCGTTATGGAGTGAGGGGAACCCTCCAAGAGATGACGCCACTCCTCTAACGCCAATTTAATTGCGAGAAGTTCCCGATCACCGATGGCATAATTCCTCTCTGCCTGAGAATTTTTTTTGGAGAAGAACGCACATGGTTGGCGTCTCTTCTCAAAGATTTGAAGAAGCACAGCTCCCACCCCCATTGAAGAAGCGTCCACTTCAATAAAAAATGCATTCCCAGGATTTGGTCTGCTCAAGAGGGGGCCAGAAACAAAGGCCTGTTTCAGGTTGTGAAATGCAGAGACAGCTTCGGGAGGCCAGTCTCTGGCATTCACACCCTTTTTGGTCAAAGCGATAATAGGCGCGGCAATGGAAGAGTAATTCCTTATGAACTGCCTATAATAATTAGTGAAGCCAAGAAAGCGCTGTGTGGCCTTGAGGCTAGCAGGAAGAGGCCAGTTGGTGATAGCGAAGACCTTCCCAGGGTCCATACGAAGCCCCGAACATGAGACGAAGCACCCCAAAAACAGGACCTCAGAACATTCAAAGGAACATTTCTCCAGCTTGGCATAGAGATTGTTCTCTCTAAGACGTTGAAGTACAGTGCGGACATGGTTTCTGTGGACGAGCAGATTCTCAGAAAAGATCAGAATGTCATCCAGATAGATGACAACAAACTGGTACAGCAGATCTCTGAAGATTTCATTGACAAAGTTTTGAAAGACGGCTGGAGCATTACACAGACCAAAATGCATCACCAGATATTCGTAATGCCCGTCTGTAGTGTTGAATGCAGTCTTCCATTCGTCACCCTCCCGTATTCGAATGAGATTGTACGCGCCTCTGAGATCCAACTTGGTGAAAATGGAGGCACCCTTCAACCTATCGAATAGCTCAGATATTAAGGGTAAGGGGTATCGATTTTTAATAGTAACCGCATTTAAACCCCGATAATCGATGCAGGGTCTTAAGGTACCATCCTTTTTGGCAACAAAAAATAACCCTGCCCCTGCAGGCGATGAGGATTTCCGGATGAAACCTCTCTCCAGATTCTCTGCTACATACTCCGACATGGCCTGGGTCTCTGGGATGGACAGAGGGTAGGTACGACCCCTGGGTAGAGTTGCTCCGGGGACAAGATCAATAGCACAGTCAAAGGACCTGTGGGGAGGAAGCACCTCAGCTGATTTTTTACAGAACACATCCCGGTAATCGCTGTATGCGGCGGGAAGATCAGAAGAAACAGAAGTGGCAGCAACCGGAAGACTCTCCTTGGGGGTCACCTTGAGAAGACACGACGAGAAACATGAGGAACCCCAGGCCAGGATCTGCCCAGAGACCCAGTCCACATGTGGAGAGTGGAGCTGTAGCCAAGGGAGGCCCAATACAACTGGGGTAGAGGCCTTGGGTAGAATAAGAAAGGATATCCACTCCTGGTGGAGAATCCCTACCGACATCCTAATGGGTAGCGTCTGGAAGCGAATAGGGCCCCCTGGGAGAACAGTGCCATCAATTGCCGAGACTACCAATGGGGTAGTGAGAGGTGAAAGGGTAAGCTTCATAGAAGAAGCAGTTCTCCAATCCATAAAATTGCCGGCAGCCCCGGAATCCAGGTATGCAAGGGTTGACTGAGGAGAAGTGCCTACATGAAGGAACACCGGCAAGAGCAGGCGAGAAGGTGATGTTTCTGGGTCCAATACTCCACCTTCCAAATGTATTAGACCCGAGCGTTTCTCGGACGAAGCGAGCAGGAGTCACGAAAATGACCCTTGCCCCCACAATAGAGGCACAAGCCCAGAGTTCTGCGCCTAGCACGTTCTTCGGGGGTTAGTCTGGTCCGGCCCAGCTGCATAGGTTCTTCAGCAGGTAGAGGATGCTCCACGGAATGAAGGGAGGGGAGCTCAGACTGGCTAGGACCCAGAGAGTGCTGGCGTCTTTTTTCTAAGGACCTCTCTTGAAAACGAATGTCGATCTGGTTGCATAATGAAATTACATCGTCCAGACCGACGGGAATGGCTCTTCCCGCTAATTCGTCTTTCACTCGGTCAGAGAGGCCATGTAAAAAGGTAGCGACCAGGGCCTCATTATTCCAGCTCAATTCAGCTGTGTGGATACGGAACTGAAGAGCATATTGCCCCACTGAACTAGATTCTTGGCGAAGACGTAAGACAGCACTAGCCGCTGAAGAAGCCCGAGCCGGCTCTTCGAAGATATTACGAAAGAGCTTCAAGAATTCGGACAGACTGGAAACCACCGGATCGTTCCTCTCCCACAGGGGGGCAGTCCAGGCCAAAGCTTCACCGGAGAGGAGGGAAATGATATAGGCTACCTTAGCCCGGTCAGACAGGAAGCTTTGAGGCTGAAGCTCAAAATGAATAGTGCATTGGCTGAGAAACCCCCTGCAGGCCTTGGAGTCCCCAGAGAAACGGAACGGAGCTGGCAATCTTAGTGAGTGTGAGGCTGCGACTGGTGCGATAGGTACAGCCGCTGGTTGTACTTGGGGTTGCGGATTCGGGGTTCCCAAGGAGACCTGAAGCTGCTCGAATCGAGAAGCCAGATCCTGGAGGAATCGCATCACCTGGGTCTGATTTGATTCCTGGGTCTCAAGTCTGCGAACTATGCCCTGCAATGGATCATCCGCGGGAAGCGGGATGTCAGCCGGGTTCATGGCTGATCAAACTGTCAGGGTCACCTGTGGCCAGGTGACAGATGCACACCGTAGGGGGACAGGAGTGCACCGCAAAGTAGTGAACCCTATGGCTGGCTTCTGCGGATAGGAAACTGGGTGGTTGTGGAAAGCGGGACCAGAGGAGCACAACCGGGATCCCAACGGAAGCGAGAGCCAAGATTCCCCAGGGCGTGGAGTCTAAGACCCAGCTGGTCTTCTCCAGGGCCTCTAGTGGTGAGGATGTTACGCTGCAGGCTGGGACCAGGTCGCGGCCCCTGGAGTTTCCTAGCTCACGCCCCGTAGGATAAGGGGAAAAGAGGGGAAGCAGCAGCACACGATAGAGAGAACCGAATAACAAGCTGAAGGTCAGGGGCCACAAGCAGACAAGGATAACGAAGAACGAGCCGAAGGTCAAGGGTCACGAGCAGACAGGGATACTCGGGGACAAGCCAATAACGTAACAGAGAGACAGACGTAGCACACGGCAGGCAGGAACCCAAACACACAATGCCTAACAAACACGTTGATCAGCAAAGCAGGCTTGCAGTGCACAGGTTAATATAGTGTTCAGTGATAGGGCCTGGGGTGGAGTCAGGCTGGGAGGAGATTATAAAGGAAGCCAGGTGAAGGAGGTCTGGTCTCTAGATGAACACATGAGGAGGAAGGTAAGATGGCAGACAGACATTAATGCATATCCATGACAGGAGTATTGTCTTTGTGTTGAGTGTTTGATTCTCCATGCATCTAACAATCTTTGGGATCGAATTAATTTCCTAAAAGATGTGGCTTGAGACATCACTCATTGGGATGGAGTATCCCCAAAGAGTGTGAGTCTATCCTGCCTGTAAAACATGATCAGGTTAAAATCACCCCCTATTATCTTAAATTGTTGAGAATAACGTTGTAAACGACAGAAAAAGTTTTCTAAAAAAGCAAAGGATTTTTTTTATAAGGATAGGCACTCCAGCTTTGCCATTAGGGGCAGAGGCCATATAAGAGTTGGGGAAATATTTAGATGCAAATTTCATCGAACCCCCAGCGCGGAAGTGAGTCTCCTGTATCAGCACAATATCAGCACCAGATCTTCTAAAATCCTTAAGGGCAAGCCAGCACTTTTGGATAGAATTCAGACCCTTAACATTGTAAGATACTATTCTCAAAGCCATAATACGTTAACTTTCCATGTGCTTATAAAATCTTGAAAACTCATCACCCGTATAACCTGTAAAGGTAAAATTGCCCTATAGTAGAACATATATATCTCTGTCCTTTAGTCTCTGAAACATTGTGAAGAGTAGTAAAAAAAACATTTTTGGTGAGACCCAGGAGGGGCCTACAAAAACAAAAAAAAAGACAAAACAAAGTCATTATACCTGAGAGACAAATACTTCTCAGGAGTCCCATACCAAGATCTGGGACCAATTGGGGCAACATAGCGAGTCTCATCACCTGGAGATGAGTGTGAATCAAAGCTTGACAAAAAAAAAACATAGCTTAAGGATGACCTCATCTTTCCACATGCATATTTTAAAACCCAAAGTCAGCATAGTGAATAGGAAGGATCAAGGCAACTAGCAAAAGACTATAGGAATTTAGATTTAATACATAAAACTCAAGCCTTTTAATACTGTCAAAACATTAAAAAAAAATGTTAAACTTTCAAAAACTTTCAAAAACTTTACCCCATGGGTATGCGTGGTTGGTTCTCCAGTTATCTGGGAACAGATCCGCCTGGTGTTCACGTTGATGACCGCTAGAAAAGAACAAAGACAAAAAAAACAAAACAACAAAAAACAAACAAAAAACAAACAAAACAAACAAAAAAACAAACAAACAAAAAACAAACAAAAAGAAAAGCAAAAAAGAGTGAAAAAAATAAACATAAAATTAGAATAAGAAAGCAAAATGGCACATAGTCTTCAGTCACCAGGGTATAGGCTATCCAGCCAAAAGATAAAGGCCAACTATGTTTGTTTTCCAGCTATTCAAGGGGGACGTCTGGAAGAGCGTTGAGGAGTGGAGAAAGATTTTATCTGCTTGTTCCGAACCGGGGTCCACACTCGATTAGGCGTAGTTGGGACAGTATGACCTGGCTGTGTAGTAGAGGGTAGTAGAAAATCATCAGGCATGGGCGAAGGCCCCAGGCTCTTTATAAAAGCTTCACCTTCATGAACATCCCGGAGGCAATGTTGGGATCCATCCCGAGGGACAATCAGACGAAAAGGAAACCCCTAAAAGTATGGTACACATAGATTCTGTAGGTGGGAGGTAGGTTTTTGCGCTTAGCCAGAGTGATTGGGGAAAGGTCATTATATATCTGGATTTTCGCCCCTTTGTACTCAGTAGATGATTTGTTACGCGTGGCAAGCGTTAAGGCTTCTTTGCTGTCATAATAATGAAAGCGTACTATGACATCCCTACGTCTGGCTCCAGATGGCGGTTTAGGACCCAGGGACCGATGAGCACGGTCCAGCCTCCAATCTATATGTGCAATTCTGGGGGCTAGAGTATTGAAGAGGCCCAGCAATTATTGGCGTAATGTATTGTCTCCAACCGATTACGGTATACCTCGGAATCGTAAATTCTGCCTTCTTTCCCTATTTTCCTGATCTTCCTGTTGCAGTTGGAATTGTGATATAGTGTTTTTTAATGAGGATGTTTCCTCCTCCAGTTCTTGAACATAGTTAATCAGCTCATCAAATTTAGTCTCTATAGCATCAGTCCTCTCCCCTATTTGAGCGATTTCACCCCTCAATTCCTGGGAAAGCTTGCTCACTTCAGCTGCAACGTTGCGTGTCATTTGTTGGAGGAGTGCCTGTAGTTTTTCATCCATAAGCTCAGGGGTTAATATACTTTGTGTGGCTTGGGGGACATTGCAGGAGGTACCTGAGTGTCCTGGACCTGAGAAACATCGTCACCCCGGTCTTCTATCCCCAGCATGGGGTCCATGTCAGCAAGCGGGCCCGCGAGTGTAGGCAAGGCCGGGGATTGCGGCCTAGTGAGGAATTTGTCCATTGCGGTCCGGAAGCACAGGTCTAATTACAATACCTATAATTGAATAGTTAGTAATAGTTAAGTTATTAGTTAATTATTATTTCAGATTTCCGAATTTACTAATTTACGATTGTACGAATGTACAAATTTACGAATGTACGAATATTCGGAAATTCGTAAATTCAAATTTACGAATTTCCGGATAGTTGTACATTCGTAAATTCGTGCATTGGTAAATTCGTATATTCGTAAATTCGTACATTCGTAAATTTGAATTTACGAATATTCGTTAAAATTCGTTAAATGAGTTTTCGTTAATTCGGATATTTCCGAATTAACGAATTTGTCGAAATTCGTTAAAAAACGAATTCGGAACGAAACGAATTGCACATGTCTACCTGGTAGACGTGTGGAGACTTAGACATCCACCAATAAGAGAATACTCATGTTGCTTAAGTACTTATCAGGGCCGGTACTAGGGGAAGGCGGGAGGGGCAGCTGCCCTGGGTGGAATGATTTAGTGTGGGAAGAGGCGCAATTTGCCGGGTACAACCATGCCCAGCACAGAGTATGCTGCCGAATGCAGAGAGTGGCTTTGTTCCTGATTGATTGTAGATGCATATGTTAAACCTTTCCTGCTCATCTGTTTGCCTAGACAGCGGCTTCTCCCTCCCCTCTCCAGTCCTTTCTCTCACTTCTATTTTCTTTTTCACAGTGTCCCAATGTCCGTGGGACATCACCAGCCCCGCCTCCTAGCCTTCTGTTTATTTTTCTCGCTCCATGCTCTGGACCAGGGGTTTTGAAACTGGCAGCCCTCCAGCTGTTGCAAATCTACATTGCAGGAGGTACCTGAGTGTCCTGGACCTGAGAAACGTCGTCACCCCGGTCTTCTATCCCCAGCATGGGGTCCATGTCAGCAAGCGGGCCCGCGAGTGTAGGCAAGGCCGGGGATTGCGGCCTAGTGAGGAATTTGTCCATTGCGGTCCGGAAGCACAGGTCTAAAAGCGGTTTGTAACAGTGTTTTTGTTAGCCGATTTTACCCATGGGGTGCTCTGTACCCACAGGATGTGATCGTGCTTACCCCCGTGGCAATTGTAGTGAAATTGAAGAAGACCGGGGGTCCGGAGAGCTGGCGGGATCCAGAGCTCAGCCTCTACACGTCCTCCATGTCCGAGAGCCACGCATGCGCCCTCCCCAAACACTTTTTATGACAATAACCTACATATAAGCCTTTAAAATTAGCACTTTAGATTTCTCCCATAGACTTTTACAGGCTGTTCGGCGAACTTGCGAACAGGCAATGTTCGAGTCGAACATATGTTCGACTCGAACTCATAGCTCATACCTACTGCTAACATATGACTGGATTAAAGACGTTAAAAGACTTTAAGATTAATAAATAAGAAATGTGATCCTTTTTTTTTCTCTTCTCTTTTTTTTTCTTTTCTCTCTTCTGTCTTGGGAAAAAGGATAGGTTCCCCTATTAAGACTCTGGAGGTGGTACATATGGGTTCCCCTCTCTTCCCTTCTCTCTTTAGATTCCATAGGGTACTGATGTAACTCCTGTATTTGCCACTAGAATGTCCCCTTGTATGTGTCCCATGTGGACATGGGTGATTAGGGTTAGAGCCTCCAATAGTGGGGAGAGTCTCCAACAAGTTTGGATGTTCCCAGGTACGGGTTGGATTGCGAGGGGGCGTGGTGGGGTTTTATCTGGGGGGGGGAGGGGGCGTTTTTTTCTCTATTATCCCTGAATAGGCACATTTTATGGAGATCTTTTTTTCTTGACATGGAATTATATTCTATGGAATGCAATGGGCATCAAGACAACCAACTTTTTGATGGGCTTGTATGTATCTGTCGGGGTTATTTGATACTGGGTATTGATGACAAGTAAAATTAAGATGATGTCTTGGAATGTAAGGGGATTGGGAGACAGGGGTAAAAGACAAGCAGTTTTGGAAACAATAGAATTTTACAAACCAGCAATAGTATTTTTGAAGGAGACTCATTTGGAGTGAGAAGATACTATACTGTTTGGCACATCTAGATAATTGTGTCAATTTCACTCTACCTACTCTACATATGCACAAGGGGTGAGCGTTGTAATCTCTCGCTCTCTTCGATTCTCATGCAAACAGAGTATTAATGACCTCGAAGGTCATTATATAATGCTTTTATGTACATTAAATTATGGAAAAAAAATTCTGGTGAACGTCTATGTTCCCCCTCCTTATAATAATCAAGTATTAAGGATAGTGTTCAAAAAATGCCACAATGGTCGGATTTCCCAATCTTATTGATGGGAGATTTTAATAATGTATTAAATGAGGAGAAAGATAGACTTAATACCTCAAAAACTAAAAGGAAAGGGAATAAAACTAGATTTGCTAGCCAAATACAGGAGATGGGCCTGGTAGTAGACATGTGCACTGCCAAAAAATTCTTTAGTTTTCGTTTTCGTTTCATTCGTTTTTGTTTTTTTTCGTTTTTCGGGTCATTCGTTATGATCGCAATTCGTAAATTCGTAAATTTGTACATTCGTAAATTTATACATTCGTAAATTTGTACATTCGTAAATTTGTACATTCGTAAATTTATACATTCGTAAATTTATACATTCGTAATTTCGGAAATTTGGAAATTCGATATTTTCGAAAACCCGAAAATTTGAAAATCTGAAAAAATAACTATTAAATTATAGGTATTGTAATTTCCTTTCAAATTTGGCTGTTAGCGAACGTAACGAATACAAATTTATCTGAAGTTACGCATAACCTGAAATAACAAATGCCGCATCTAAACAAATGGAACGGAACAAATTAATAATAATAATAATAAAACGTTTTTATTATTATTATTGTTATTTATTATTATTATTAATTCATTACGTTCCATTAGTTTAGATACAGCATTCATTATGTCGGAAAACAATTCGTAACTTCGTTAAGTTCACTAACAGCCAAATTTGAAAGGAAATTACAATACCTATAATTGAATAGTTAGTAATAGTTAAGTTATTAGTTAATTATTATTTCAGATTTCCGAATTTACTAATTTACGATTGTACGAATGTACAAATTTACGAATGTACGAATATTCGGAAATTCGTAAATTCAAATTTACGAATTTCCGGATAGTTGTACATTCGTAAATTCGTGCATTGGTAAATTCGTATATTCGTAAATTCGTACATTCGTAAATTTGAATTTACGAATATTCGTTAAAATTCGTTAAATGAGTTTTCGTTAATTCGGATATTTCCGAATTAACGAATTTGTCGAAATTCGTTAAAAAACGAATTCGGAACGAAACGAATTGCACATGTCTACCTGGTAGACGTGTGGAGACTTAGACATCCACCAATAAGAGAATACTCATGTTGCTTAAGTACTTATCAGGGCCGGTACTAGGGGAAGGTGGGAGGGGCAGCTGCCCTGGGTGGAATGATTTAGTGTGGGAAGAGGCGCAATTTGCCGGTTACAACCATGCCCAGCACAGAGTATGCTGCCGAATGCAGAGAGTGGCTTTGTTCCTGATTGATTGTAGATGCATATGTTAAACCTTTCCTGCTCATCTGTTTGCCTAGACAGCGGCTTCTCCCTCCCCTCTCCAGTCCTTTCTCTCACTTCTATTTTCTTTTTCACAGTGTCCCAATGTCCGTGGGACATCACCAGCCCCGCCTCCTAGCCTTCTGTTTATTTTTCTCGCTCCATGCTCTGGACCAGGGGTTTTGAAACTGGCGGCCCTCCAGCTGTTGCAAATCTACAAGTACCATGAGATATTGCAAGGCTGACAGTTACAAGCATGACTCCCATTGGCAGAGGCATGATGGGACTTGTAGTTTCGCAACAGCTGGAGGGCGGCCAGTTTGAGACCCCTGCTCTATACAATCTCAGAGCCCATTCCTTCACTGTATAGTGACCCCTTCTCCTGTGCATTTCCCTTAGACCCACCTCTAGCTGCACGGCCAAACTGAGAGGTGTTCTCTCCTCTGTCTCTGTGCTGGCTGCTGAGTCTGGCCCTAACTATTCAGCTGACAGGTAACAATTTCAGGCTTGCTATTACTGATATAGCTGTGGAGACATTTGTTATTTCAGATTCTATTTTTAGTAAGAGGTGCAAACATGTGTCTTTCTCTTTCGTCCATGGACGGACACAGCTTCCTTATAATCTTGACTTGTGGGTTATGTTCCATCTATTAGGAGAGGACTAGGCAGACATGTAAATGGTTAAACATGTAATCTTTAGCAAAGCTGAACAGCCCCGCCCAGGGGGCGGTCCCTCTGGTCATAACCTCTGTCACTGCAGTGAGCAGCTCAGTTTTATTTTGCCTAGCAGAGGAGAAGGACCTGGCTCCCTGGGGCCCATTGGTCCTGTGGATTTTTTCAATTTTTTTTCTACTTTTTGATCCTGAGATCTACTATCAACTGCCGACTTGGTGACAGGCTGTATCCCAGATCCTTGTAGTTCCCCCAGTTTCGGGCATCGAGCGTGTGCCGACCTTTAGCTACGCGCTGGGTCGTCCACGAATGCCCCATTGCTCCAGGGGTGGCCGGTGAGCTATATGCTCCGGGGCACACATATGACCGGGCTATATGTCCGTGTCACAGTGTGCTGGGCCGACAGCCATGCCGTAACCGCGCAGACATTGGGTCTGTCAGGAATGCCTTCAGCTAGTCCACGCAGGACGGGTAAGTAGAAGTACCCCTGCCCCGGCAGGGTGGCATGGCTGGGCATTCCCGGGGAGGTCTATTAGGGGGTTCCCACCCTCCCTTTCCTCTCTCCCTGTCCTTTCCCTCCTTCCCATGCTCTGCGGGGCTAGGCCTGCTGTACTGACCGGGGGTCCTCTGGGGGGGCTCAGTGTCCTGACTGGGGGCTGTGCGGGGTGCCCAGGGTCCGCTCTCCATAGGGGGTGTTGTTTGGTGCCATGGATGGGGCCTCCATGGCTGAGGCCCAGCGTGTTTTCTTTTTGCCTCAGCAGCATTTGGCGGTCATTTTGGCAGCGCCAGTTTCTTGTAGTCCACGTGCTTTTATACAGGGGCGGCTGGTGGCCATTTTCTTGTAGTCCCAGCTCTGTTTTTGCCTCTAGCGGTGAAAACGTCTCTTCTGGATGGCGCGAACAGCGCAGAACACCTCAGGCACAGGAGTACACCACAGCCATGCCTGTTAGGAGGCATATGGGGAGAGCAGACGGCGGCACTGGCAGCACCTGGATCAGAGCAGTGAGTCCCCTGAGCAGGGTTGCCAACTTTCAGTAAATTTACGAACAGTTTGTAAAATCTGTACTTTTTGCATCTGTCCTTGAATGTCCATTACGGACATGTAGGCTGCATGTCTGTAACTGACATTCATGGACAGATGCAACAATTATGGATTTTACAAACTCTTCGTAAATTTACTGAAAGTTGGCAACCCTGCCCCTGAGCAGCTAGGGGGGTGGATTTTTTTTGCTGCCTTGCCTTGGTCCCTATGGGTGTCGGGCAAGTGTGGGTTTGCATGGCGTCAGAAGCTGGCGTTTTCTTTTCCTGACATCCCTGTGGTGACAACCGGTGCCCTGTACCTGGGCTACTTATGGATGCCTTACTGGTGGTCCTGGAGTCCCTTATTACCAGGGTAGAAGCGATGTGCGTACCTAAGGGGGGTAAAAACTCCCCCCCCAACCATCTTCGGGAAAAACTGTTCTGATTCAGACTCGGGCCTTGCTGTGGCAGATGTCCCCGCTCTGACTTGTCAGAAGATGCAAACCAGGACCCTTCGGACAGTGCGGAACTGCGTCCTTCCTTGCTTCCATGTCCGGGTCAGCGCAAACATGCGCTTGTTGGAGCACTTATCACCGCATGCGGGATCCCCAATAAAATGGAAGTTACGGCGAGGGCATCTATTAAGGTGTTGGTCCCTTCTGGGTCCCACTAGCCGGCCCGCATTGCTATGAGGTTTCCGGTGGTAGGGGACCCTGTCTTTAAGTACCCTGCAGACAGGAGGACTGAGGCGGTGGCCCGGTCCTTGTTCAGCCCATAGTGTAACGGTTACCAAGTCGGATTGGCAATGCTGAGGGTCAAAGGTTACAATCCCCATGGGGCTGCTGCCTAAACAGCTGCCAGCGTGCACAGCCATTGACAAGTGGGTAATGGCATAACCGAAGAATAGAGGGCTATTTGCATGGTATTGGGTCAGCATTGCGGCCACTGTTGGCCACGACCCTGGTGTCACTAGCGCTTCCTTAAATGGGCAAAGATTGCTGCACCATGGTTCAATAGCAACAGGCTTCCCCGGTCTGCATGATGGCGGACCGGTTGGTGCATGGCCTCAAGTATGTCTGCAATGCGGCCTTAGATACAGCTCCCTGGCTGTCCGGAACTTTCAGTATCTGCAGTGGGGCTACGCCGCATGATTTGACTGACATGCTGGTCTGCGGACCAGACATCCAAGAAGACTCTGGCGGATTTGCTCTTCCAGGGTTGGGGGCTTTTTGGGGCCTCACTGGATGACATTATTAAAAATGTCATTGGGGTGGGAGCACGGCTTTCCCACAATCCAGAAAGGGTAAGGAGCCACGCCGTAGGCCAGGAGCCCCCCTTTTTTTCCGCTCACAAGCGGTATTTTCTTTCCGCCGGGCCCGCAGGTGAGCGTTCCCAGGCCGATAAGGGGCCAGCTGAGGGGCAAAAGTGTCCCTGGGTTCGCAAGCCAGACAGCCTGCAAACAAATCTGCGACTGCATGACAGGCTGCCCCTGCCCGACTTTCGGGTGGGGGGTCGCCTTTGCGAGTTTGCAGCTTGGTGGACTTACCTGCTTTCCAACCAGTGGGTTTGCAAAATGGTTTTATCAGGGTACTATTGTCTAAGGTGAACACTTTTCGTTTTTGCAGCTTTTTGCACATTGTCACTCCATTCACTTTTTATCTACTCTTTAGTAGCGCGAAAGACTCACATTGTTTGTTTACTTCTGTTCCCACTCCTCGTTTTCTGACACTGCTTGGGGGTGTCCCACAAGTCAAGATTATAAGGAAGCTGTGTCTGTCCATGGACGAAAGAGAAAATAGGATTTTTTACTAACCGTAAAATCCTTTTCTCTGAATTCCATGGACAGACACAGCACCCACCACTCATTTTTAAGTTTGTACTGCTTTTGACGAACTGAGCTGCTCACTGCAGTGAAAGGGGATATGACCAGAGGGGCCGCCCCCTGGGCGGGGCTGTTCAGCTTTGCTAAAGATTACATGTTTAACCATTTACATGTCTGCCTAGTCCTCTCCTAATAGACGGAACATAACCCACAAGTCAAGATTATAAGGAAGCTGTGTCCGTCCATGGACTTCAGAGAAAAGGATTTTACGATGAGTACAAAAATCCTATTTTTATCAGCACTTGGGTACATAGGTGTTGTGTGCATCCCCATGCCAGCACTTCATTCATATCTACTGGAACATGAGGCTGCATGGACACAGCCTCTGTATCCTAATATGACACGCAGGTGCGGGTTCCAATAGACAAGAATAGGACGCTGGCACAGAGATTCACACAATGCCTGTACATCCCTGTGCTCATAAAAGAGAGCCCTGCACAGGACACACATATCTGCGCTGCATGTGAATGGGCCCCTAAAAACTCATGTACATGGAGACTTAGTCAGCTCCCCAGGTATAAGAAAACAGGGATTTTATGCAGGAGCTAATAAAGCTGGCCATAGATGGATGGAAATGCAATTGGTCCAACAAGGACCAGATAAGTTTCAATCTATCTATGTCCATTCCTGCTAAAGAGACAATTTATCTTTCAATATTTTTATTCAAAGATATATTAATAACAAAGCCTATACAAAAGGCTCACATAAGTAGTCAACATTTGAAAACAGCATAATACAAGATGAGCATATACATGGGGGAGGAACCGAGTCATCGGAAAGGATAAAAGGGGAACCAGGTAGGGAGGATCATCAGACTGAGATCAATGTTATGTATTACCATTATAGTAACAAAAAGTTATTTTAAAATATGAACCCAGAACCTTTTTGTAATATAGATTTTCAATCAAGGATAATAGGGAACATTACAGAACCTAAGTTACTAGAGACGGGAGAGAACCAATGGTTATTGAGGAATGGCCCACCCTCCAAATGCTCATCTGTCAAAGGGGGAGTTGGTGGCGTGAAATCCCATAGTGCCAGGGGAGGGCTGGCAGCCTTAGGCCTGGGGGGCAAGTCCAGTCAAGTGGCCCATTGAACCATCAATGCAGCCTGATCAGTGCCCATTAACGTAGCCTCACCAGTGCAGACAGTACCCATCAGTGAAGTCTCATCAGTGCCCATCAATGCAGCCTGATTAGTGCCCACCAGTGCAGACAGTGCCCATCAGTGCAGCCTGATGAGTGCCCATGGGATGTGGGGGGTCAGCTGGGGGTGTCAGGGTCTGTCTTACCTTGGTAGGTCCTTGCACCATGCACGACCTCTTCGAGGGGGTTATGACAACTTCCAAGCTGCCTCTCTGCTTGTCTCTTGTTCAAAGACTCAGGGAGTGTAGTGGAGAGAGGTAAGCTCAGCTGCCTGCTCATCTCACTCAAAGTAGTAAGATGAGAAGGCAGTGCTGCTCTCTCAGACATGTCTTATCTCTCTTTTAAGAGGATAAATGATATTATCTGAAGAGAAAAATGAAAATGGAAAATGTTGGCCCATGTAGCTCAATAAAACTAAACACCCTCTGTGTGTGGGTGCTACTGGAGGTCCAGAATTATTTTCCAATTGCCCATCAGTGCAACCTGATCAGTGCCCATCAATGCAGCCTGATCAGTGCCCAGACTTATAGAGGAGAAGAAGTGCCCTATCCTAAAAATTCTTTTATTTAACCACCACTGGAAAGCTCTAATATCAAGGCCTGGTAGAAAAAGAGGATTAAGAAAGAGGTGGGTTAAGGGGCGGAGTTCAGATGTGAGTGCAGGGTTAGCAAGAAGTAAATCACACAGGGCCATAGAGTGAGATAGGGTGGGTGCTAAAATCGGTGGTCTATATTTCGTGGGGCACCAGATAAGATAATCTATGGTGTGTCTGGGAATGGATTGCCTCTCCATATTGACCCAATCAGGTCTATTACCCCTTGTGTAGATTATGGAAAATTGGGCCAGTTAAGCCACCTGATAACTTTGGATTGGAATTTATTAAGTTGGGATTTTAGAATCGGGATAGGTAATGATCTGAAGAGGTACAATAAATGCGGCAGTAGGGTCATTTTGACAGAGGCCACTCTGCCTAACCAGGATGGATCACATTTTGACCACGTGTCCAAGTTGGAGCATAGTTTTTTATATATTGCGGAGTAGTTAGCGTTGTATAGTTGTCCAACGTTAGCTGTCAGGTTGACCCCCAAATAGGGGAGAGAAGAAGAGCTCCAGTGGAAGGGGAAATGTTTCTTAAGTCTCTCAATAAGAAGGGTCAGGGTCGTAAACCAGAAACCTTCCCAAATTTATGTAATAAAGACAGGAAATTTGGTGTAGAAATGATTGGCGATGTGATGAAAAGTAATAAGTCTTCCGCAAATAAAGCGCACTTGTGAGTCTCCGGACCACATTGGACCCCAAGAATGTCTGGGTAGTTCCTGATGCCAATTGTGTCTCAATAGCTATTGCGAATATTAAAGGTGACAAGGGACAACCCTGTCTAGTGCCTTTTGATATAGCAAACCGCTCTGAGTATTGGCCTTGAAGTCTCACAAGTTCCCTCTGGGTTAGAATATAGGGCCCTGAGGATTCCTAGAAAATTAGTCCCAAAACCCTTCCTGGAAAAAACCTCAAATAAAAATGGCCACTGCACTGTATTAAATGCCTTCTTTAAATCAATAGACAAGAGGTAGCCCTCTTGAGGGGACCCACCGTCCCATCCTGAACCTAATAGTGAGATAACATCAATAGCTCTTCGTATTTTATCTGGCCCTTATCTCCCCAGGATAAATACCACCTGATCTTTATGTACATATTGTTCTATAAATGAGGACAGTCTATTTGCTAAAATTTTTGTTAGAATTTTGAGATCGTTATTGATCAAAGAGATTGGTCTATAATTGCTAACCTCAGAAGTGTCTTTTCCTGGTTTAGGAATGACCGATATGTATTCTGAATTAGTGTCACTATCAATGTGTGAGCCCTTCTGGAGAGTGTTAAAAAGTCTCGTCAAATATGGAGAGTGTTGTAGCAAATGTCTTGTAGTAGCAGACGGAGAACCCGTCAGGTCCTGGGGCTGATCCATTTTTAAGGTTTTTGATGACTTCTAACACTTCTAAATCTGTGATAGGTTCTTCAAGGTCAGAGTGGTGTGCGGAAGCCAGTTTGGGTAGGGGGATCCCATCAAGAAAGTCATTCAACTCTTTTAAAGAGGCCTGAGTGTCAGCCTTGTATAGCGTTGAATATAACTTATGGAATGCGGCCATTATATTACCTGGATGTTGGGTGAGGGAACCCGTAGGGGAACACATTTTAGGGAAGGAAAAAGATTGTGGTTTAGGGGTCAACCTGTTGGCCAGTCTGGGGCCTATTTTGTCTTTCAGCAGTTAGTGCCAGGCATTAGCCCAACGTAGGTCCTTTTCAACTTGAGTGGTGAGCGCAATATTGAGGGATAGTCGTGCTGCTTCTAATTGTGCAATAGATCCTTCTCATCCGCAGGAAATCCTTCTCAACCCAATCCGAAAAATGCAAACCTTCCATCCCACAAGAGAGGTCGCTACACATCACCTCCTCAGGAACGAGATGATTCAATGGATTAAAGGATGCTCTTATAACTGAGCATTTGACTCATTCTTCACCCTGTTACTAGTCTTTATTAAATACTCTTAGTGCAACACCTTGCACCTATTAGTTCACTAATATACAAAGCTACATTCTGTTTCCTTTTTGTTCTCCAGAATTGCACGGTCGATGTTTGCTTTTAATATTCTTTGTTTCAGCTAATCCTCCATGACTGCATACTCTTATTACAGTCATAGTTCTAAGTTCTCTTTATAGCCCTTTACATGCATAAGTGCATATTATCTTAGCTATTTTTGACCTACATAATGGGCATGGGTAAAAGGTCTCTTGGCATTCATAAGAAATACTATGGCCATAGGTCTTATTTGTTTAAATTTTTAAGATTCAGCTGACCCTTAGACTACCATTAGGAAGTTTTAATGTAGCATTAATACTATAATATTAGGAATTCCTCACTGTCAGGGTCACCTGTGGCCAGGTGACAGATGCACACCGTAGGGGGACAGGAGTGCACCGCGAGGTAGTGAACCCTATGGCTGGCTTCTGCGGATAGGAAACTGGGTGGTTGTGGAAAGCGGGACCAGAGGAGCACAACCGGGATCCAAACGGAAGCTAGAGCCAAGATTCCCCAGGGCGCGGAGTCTAAGACCCAGCTGGTCTTCTCCAGGGCCTCTAGTGGTGAGGATGTTAGCTGCAGGCTGGGACCAGGTCGCGGCCCCTGGAGTTTCCTAGCTCACGCCCCGTAGGATAAGGGGAAAAGAGGGGAAGCAGCAGCACACGATAAGAGAGAACCGAATAACAAGCTGAAGGTCAGGGGCCACAAGCAGACAAGGATAACGAAGAACGAGCCGAAGGTCAAGGGTCACGAGCAGACAGGGATAGTCGGGGACAAGCCAATAACGTAACAGAGAGACAGACGTAGCACACGGCAGGCAGGAACCCAAACACACAATGCCTAACAAACACGTTGATCAGCAAAGCAGGCTTGCAGTGCACAGGTTAATATAGTGTTCAGTGATAGGGCCTGGGGTGGAGTCAGGCTGGGAGGAGATTATAAAGGAAGCCAGGTGAAGGAGGTCTGGTCTCTAGATGAACACATGAGGAGGAAGGTAAGATGGCAGACAAACACTACTGCATATCCATGACAGTACCCTCCCTCTTATGGGCCCTCCCCCGCCTGGACCCAGGCTTAAAGGGAAATCTCTGATGAAACCTTCTCAACAGATGAGGTGCAGCGACATCAGATGCAGCGATCCAAGACGCCTCCTCAGGACCAAAACCTCTCCAATGCACAAGGTACTGAAGAATGCCTCTGCAGAGCCGAGCATCCAGAACTTGTCTAACCTCGTACTTAAAATTATCCTCAGAGACCGAAAACGAGGTAGGGAGATGACAAGAAGATCTATTGAGGACCAAAGGCTCTTTAGGAATAAGCAAGGGCATGAGAGGATCAACAGGAATCTTAGGAGGGTCCCCTAGACCCTTAAAGGGGAACTGGTCATCTTGCACAGGACCATCAGACTGGGCAGATGTCAGTGGAACCCTGAAGTCAGGTTGGTTAGAAGGTGACATGTCGCCGGAGTCAAGCTGAATAGCTGAAGGACAAGCAGAATGTCCCGAACAAGAAAAAGTGAGAGGCTCACTGGGCATGGGCTGGACTGGCATAACTAGTACAGAGGCAGAGTGAATAGCTGAGTCAGGTGTAGCGACTACCTGAATCGCATCGCAAGACGTAGCGACTGCAGGACTTGTAGACAAGCTAGCCTGGCTGTGCGTCCAAGGGTGGTTAGGGACAGAGAAATGTAAATGGTTATGCAACCTGGAATGAATGACCGGCTCAGATTCACAGGGGGCAACCTTGGGTAGGCAGGACGAGGAACAGGAGGGACCCCAAGCCAGGATCTGTCCAGTAGTCCAGTCCACATGAGGAGAATGGAGCTGTAACCATGGGAGACCCAAAATTATAGGCGTTGAGGCCTTGGGTAAGATAAGGAAGGATATCCACTCCTGGTGGAGTGTCCCTACCGACATCTTAACAGGGAGGGTCTGGAAGCGGATAGGTCCCCCTGGGAGAACAGTACCATCAATCGCCAAGACCACCAATGGCGTGGTGAGGGGCAAAAGAGTAAGTCTCATGGACGATGCGATTTCCCAGTCCATGAAATTACCAGCGACTCCGGAATCCAGATATGCTGAGACCGAATGAGAAGAAGCACCAACATGAAGGAACACAGAAAGCAGAAGACGAGAAGGGGAAGGTGATATTTCTGGGTCCAATACTCCACTTTCCAGATGAAGTGGACCCGAACGTTTTTCTGGACAAAGAGAGCAAGTGTCACGAAAATGACCTTTGCCCCCACAGTAAAGACACAGACCAAGAGTTCTGCGCCTAGCACGTTCCTCGGGGGATAGCCTGGTCCGACCCAGCTGCATGGGTTCCTCAGCTGGTAGGAGATGCTCTACGGGTCGAAGAGAGGGGAGCTCAGGCTGACTAAGAACCAAGGAGTGCTGGCGTTGCTTTTCTAAGGTCCTCTCCTGAAAGCGAATATCGATCTGGTTACACAAGGAGATAACGCCGGCCAGATCAGTGGGGATGGTTCTTCCAGCTAATTCATCCTTCACTCTATCAGACAGGCCATGCAAAAAGGTTGCGACTAAGGCCTCATTGTTCCAGCTCAACTCAGCCGACAGTATGTGGAAATGAAGGGCATACTGTCCCACAGAAGCAGACTCTTGGCGGAGACGTAAAAGGGCGCTGGCCGCTGAAGAGACACGAGCCGGTTCTTCGAAGATATTCCGAAAAAGTTTCAAGAAGCCAGACAGGCTAGAAACCACTGGATCATTCAGTTCCCACAGAGGGGCTGCCCAGGCTAAAGCTTCACCAGAGAGGAGGGAAATGATATAGGCTACCTTAGCCCGATCAGACAGGAAGTTTTGGGGCTGGAGCTCAAAATGAATCGTGCATTGGCTAAGGAACCCCCTGCAAGCCTTGGAGTCCCCAGAGAAACGGGACGGAGCTGGCAGTTGTAGCGAGTGTGTGGCTGCGACTGGTGCAATAGGTGCAGCCGCTGATTGTATTTGAGGTTGCGGATTCAGGGTTCCCAAGGAGGCCTGAAGCTGCTCGAAGCGAGAAGCCAGATCCTGGAGGAATCGCATCACCTGAGTCTGATTCGATTCCTGGATTTCAAGTCTGCAAACTATGCCCTGCAATGGATCATCCGTGGGTAGCGGGATGTCAGCCGGGTTCATGGCTGATCAAACTGTCAGGGTCACCTGTGGCCAGGTGACAGATGCACACCGTAGGGGGACAGGAGTGCACCGCGAGGTAGTGAACCCTATGGCTGGCTTCTGCGGATAGGAAACTGGGTGGTTGTGGAAAGCGGGACCAGAGGAGCACAACCGGGATCCAAACGGAAGCTAGAGCCAAGATTCCCCAGGGCGCGGAGTCTAAGACCCAGCTGGTCTTCTCCAGGGCCTCTAGTGGTGAGGATGTTAGCTGCAGGCTGGGACCAGGTCGCGGCCCCTGGAGTTTCCTAGCTCACGCCCCGTAGGATAAGGGGAAAAGAGGGGAAGCAGCAGCACACGATAAGAGAGAACCGAATAACAAGCTGAAGGTCAGGGGCCACAAGCAGACAAGGATAACGAAGAACGAGCCGAAGGTCAAGGGTCACGAGCAGACAGGGATAGTCGGGGACAAGCCAATAACGTAACAGAGAGACAGACGTAGCACACGGCAGGCAGGAACCCAAACACACAATGCCTAACAAACACGTTGATCAGCAAAGCAGGCTTGCAGTGCACAGGTTAATATAGTGTTCAGTGATAGGGCCTGGGGTGGAGTCAGGCTGGGAGGAGATTATAAAGGAAGCCAGGTGAAGGAGGTCTGGTCTCTAGATGAACACATGAGGAGGAAGGTAAGATGGCAGACAAACACTACTGCATATCCATGACACTCACCTTTTACCTTTCCCTGGTAGAACCTTTGTTAACTTTGGGGTTTCTCAATCCTGTTCCACCCCCCAATTCCTTTTATCACTCCCTTAGCTTAGATTACTCTCCTACCAGGGAACCTTGGGGCAATCAGATGCCATTCTCTTATTTCTTATTACCCCTGCCGTCCCTTCTTTAATATAGTTAACTTCAACATTAATAGTTTCTATTATAAGTTGTGTGTTTTACAGTTATGTACATCACTAAGATGTTTTCATCGGAAGGCTCTCCTCCCATGAGCAGGAGATCTATGCGCCCTATTGTGCCTCCCTCATTCGGCCACATATAACATGTGGAATTCTGACGGAAGCTCCCTTTCCCCTGAGGGTGATCTTTGTCCCCACTCGCGGGAATCACTTGAATGTGTCTTTATGTTGATTTACATATTATTTTCTCTAACCATTTCTGTTTTATTCCTTTTCCTCACCTTAGTATTCATCTCTATTCTTCTCTTCTCCTCTTCCTTCAAGTCCACCTTGATCGAACCAACTGACCTTAACAACTCATTAATGGGTATGTCTCTTTTGTCTACTCAGCTACCATGGCACCATTAAACATTCTGTCCCTGAACGTCCAGGGACTCAATATCCCCCAGAAACGTACCAAGGCCTTCCGTGCATTTCATGCCAGAAAGGTGCATATAGTTTGTCTACAGTCTACAAGAGACGCATTTTACAAACAATTCTACACCCAAATTTATGCCCCACTTTTATTCGCAAACCTTTACAGCCTCGGCTACCTCTAGGCAACAAGGCACTCTCATAGCCTTTCATCACTCTACCCCATTTACCCTCCAATCTCAAATTAAAGACCCAGAAGGACGCTACTTAATTCTCACAGGCTATATTATGGACACTGCAATTACTGTAGTTTCATACTACACACCCAATAAGCAACCAAACCCGTTCATGTCACACTTACTAGAAGTCGTGAATGACCATAAAACAGGAACAGTCATACTGTGTGGAGACTCCAATCAGGTCCTCCTCCCATTTCTAGATAAATCCCCTTATACTCCACACCACAATACATTCAAAATGTATTTTTCCCAACTCCTAAATAAAATCTAGCAGATTCATGGAGAGAATGTAATCCTACAAAACGTAGATATACATACTACTCCCAGCCTCATAAAATATCTTCACAAATTTACCACATACTTCTAAGTATCGGTATGATCCCTGAAATTATTACAACAGACATAATTCCCATCCCATGGTCTGACCACAATGCAGTTATCACTTCTAATAAATCCGCATTACCCAAAAGCCATGACCCCACTTGGAACCTTCCAGACGTTCTGCTCAAGCACCTATCTTACCATCAAACCATTAAAAAAGCCATAAAAGATTATATATAACTCAATACCAGCCCAGAAATAAACACACTAACACACTGGGAAGCTTATAACCCAGTAATACGTAATACAATTAAAAATCTGCTATATTCAAACACGAACGGGAAACCCTTGCTAGCAAATTCGAATCTGAGTTTAATGCTGCCTTTATATCCCATCAAGACAATCCATCACCACTAACAAGATCCCATTTAGACAAAACTCGTGTTGCTTATGATTTATTTCTGACAAAAGTAATTGAAAAATCTTATAAAGGATCAAGACATAATTATTTTATGAAATCCAATAAGTTGGGAACCTACCTAGCACGTACACTTAAGGCTTTGAACAGACCCTTTAAACCAATCCACTTGAAAATGGCGAAAGACGTCTACACGAGCAACCCTACCAAAATAGTTCAGAGATTTCATTCTCACTTAACCTCACTATATACATCATCCAACAACTTTGATCCAAAAGCAGCTGATGCATTCTTTCCCGATATTAATTTACCAGAACTTTCCCTTAACCAAAAGAATATATTAGAAGAAAACATTACACCAGAAGATGTCTTCAATGCCATCAAAGACCTAAAGTTAAACAAAAGACCGGGCCCGGATGGCTATTCCGTTTTATATTACAGAACCTACACAGAAACGTTATCACCAATTTTAGCTGAAGCTTTCAACGTACTGTTAGAAGGAAAATCCTTTAGACAAGAAACATTAACGGCCATTGTCTGCATGATCCCCAAACATCTTACTGACGACACCTTATGCACAAATTACCGCCCAATCTCACTTTTAAACCTAGATATCAAAATTCTAGCAAAAATTTTTGCCAAAAGACTAAACAATATAATTTAAGAAAGCTCATCCACAAAGATCAGGTAGGTTTCATGCCAACACGCCAAGTGGGCGACAATGTCCGCCGGGCAGTATTACTAGCTCAAATAGCTAAAGCTTGTCGTATACCCTCCTGTTTCCTATCCCTTGATATAAGAAAGGCTTTCGATTCCGTATCATGACCTTACCTACGCTAAACATAAAAAAATTGGGTTTTGGCCCCCACTTCTTAACATGGATCGAAGCACTTTATAACAAACCAATGGCATACATCAAATATGCCGGTTACAAATCGAATCCTTTCAACATAGAAAGAGGAACTCGCCAGGGATGTCCACTTTCCCCCCCTCTTATTTGGCCTCTTAGTGGAACCATTAGCCCAACGAATCCGCTCAGACCCGACAATCACTGGTATTGAAACTGCTGGATACCAACATAAACTATGTCTATTCGCAAATGACATATTACTATTTCTGTCTTCCCCACAAGTTTCTGGACCTAACCTCCTGCCCATTCTCAACAAATTTGCTATGATCTCAGGTCCCTTAATAAATCCTAAAAAATCCAGAGCCCTTGATATATCCCTCTCCAAAGTAGAATCAGACTCGGCTAAACATGCACTCCCATTTATATGGGCTGAGAGGTCAATTCTCTACTTAGGAATTCACCTAACAGCCTCATATTCAGACCTTTTTGCAGCAAACTATCCCTCAATTCTAAAACAAATTACAAAACTTTTACAGCAATGGGCACATCTCCCGATTTCATGGATAGGTAAAATTAATGCAATCAGAATGACAATTCTCCAAAAAATACTTTACTTATTTAGAGTGTTGCCAATCCCAATCCCCTCCTATTACCTTAGATTACTTCATAAAAGGACAATAACCTTTCTGTGGGGCTCCACGAAACCCTGTATATCGTTACATACACTGCATTTACCGAAACTCAGAGGAGGTCTTGGCTTTCCGAACTTTGCAAATTATTACAAAGCTGCACACATTGCCAGCCTCTCTAAGTATCATGCTACACATGAAATACCTCTATGGGTAATAATAGAAGCCACAGAATGTGACACACTCTCCATCTCCAATTTGTTATGGCTCCTCCCCAAGGAGCGCAAAACCTTGCGCAATCCCATCATGAAATATTTTTTATCTCTATGGGGCAAACTTAAATTTAAACACCAATTACAATCTCCCCACAACCCTCTACTATCTACTATCATTCCTCAAAAACCCTGATTTCTACCCAGAATGGGTCTCCCCCAAAATCATTTAAGGTCTGGAACACACTGAACATTATACAGCTTAGTAACCTAATTTCTTCTACATCCTTCCTCACATTTCCTACCCTTTGCGACACCTATAATTTACCAAATTCCGAACTTTTTAGATATCTCCAAATGAAAAAAAATTACGCACCACTGCTAAGTACTACTACCTCTCTGTCCCAAATTACAAACATTGAATCAGCTTGCCTGAAAGATCTTCAGTTAAGAGGTATGATATCTTCTATATACTCCCAAATTTCAATCTACCCAGGTCTCGATAAACCACCCTATGCCTGTAAATGGGAGGAGGACCTGGAAAGAACATTTGATATGGCTGATTGGTCTAAAATCTGGTCTGCAACAAAATCCTCCTCACCAAACATCCTAGCGGTAGAAACCAACTACAAAGTTTTAACTCGTTGGTACCTTGTTCCCTCCAGGTTGGCCAAATTTACACCAAATCAAACAGCTCAATGCTTTCGAGGCTGACCTGACTTGGGCACCCACTTGCACATATTGTGGTCCTACCCATTAGTACAAACATATTGGGAAAAGATATTTGAATGTTTAATCTAAATGTGCAACCAGATCCAGCCACAGCCTTGCTCAATCTAAAACCGGATTTTATTACATATAATCAATTTAAACTCCTTACTCAACTTCTCACGGTGGCTAAGCAAACAATAGCAAAGGCATGGAGGACCCCTAACCTAGAGATACCTGAGACCGAAAGCAGACTAAATGTCTTCATGTCTGATGCCAAAATGTTAGCAATGGAAAGAGACCAAATTCCTGTTTTTGAAAAAAAATGGAATCCTTGGATTAATTACCACCTACCACCATTCTGCGATAACTCAATTCTTATGCCATGGTAGCTGATAGCCCTACTCAGATAAAAGTGACTTACAAACCCAAGCTTTCAGAGTTTGGGTGTTACCCTTCTCTTTATTGTGAAATTATAATGTTCTTTTTACGCCCTCAGGCAGTAAGCCATGTTACCCGAGCCATTTTAGTGGACTCCTGCTTTCCATCTCTATTTTTTCTACTACTCTATCCTATCCTTTTCTTGTTTTTCTCTTTTTTTGTGTGTTCTTTTCTTTTCAGAGTTTTTTATTTATTTTTGTTCTGTTTTGTTTTACTCCTTTCATTCTTTTCTAAACAGTAATAAAGTACTTTTTTACTTAATTCTTTTTCAAAAGTTCAGGTCCAAGGAAAATAACCTATACGGTAGCATAATTCTCACCACAGTCATCAATCTGTTGTTTTATTAACTAATTTACTTTTCTTTTTCTGTAGAGATTAAATAATCTACCTATCTGCAGCTACATAGTGGACCAAAGAGTTTTACCACATCTGTCAAATTTGTATTACTCATTATACTATTTATTACACTTGTTATGTAATTGATTTACTTGTTCAATCAATAAAATACTTTGACAAGGGAAAAAGTCAACTTTTGAGGAAGAACCTGGGAGGTGGAAAAATCCGCCAAGGCCCTCCCTGACAACAGACAACCTTATGAACTGTATACAAGAACTGTCATGGACGAACACACGGGAGGAGATGTACAAACACGCACATCCATATATGTATATATATATATATATATATACACATATATGCATACATGCGTACTCATACACATATGTACACCTTTACTGTACATACACACACACACACACACACACATATATATGCCCCTGTAAAGAAATCTAAACAAAACAGCATCTACAATAATGCAGAGAGAAAAGGGCCAAAAAAGTGTTCATCAGCACTGAGGGAATACTTGAGTAAGTATCAAACCAGTCAGTGAATAACCTGGAAAAATTGAAAATTTAAGAACCAGTCTAATCAAGTATGGTATCAAGGAGGCAGAGCGTCTTTGGATCGCTTGGTGTGCTGCCTTTGCCATAAAGGAGCAATAGGGCTTGTTGGAGGAGGTCGCTTGGAAGGAAGGAAGAAGAGGGTTCGGACATTGCTGAGGGGTCCTGGGAGAAGAGGCCCAAATGTAGGAGAAGACGCTCACCGTCCTGAATGGTAGAGAAGCCATGTGTCTTGCTCCGGAAAGTAAAGCTTAGCTTGAAGGGAAATGCCCACCAATATTTCATAGACTTCTGGGATAAGACAAGCAGTAATGGTTTGAGGGAGTGCCTCCTCTGGATAGTGTAAGGGGATAGGTCGGCGAACACCTGAACTGGGTGAGCCAGGATAGTGAGCTGGTCCGCCTACCTCGATCTCCTCATGACTTCCTCCTTCACACTGTAAAAGTGTGGTTTCACAATGATGTCCCGGGGAGGACCATCAGCATGGGGTGGTTGTAGTGCTCTATGGGCTCTTTATCCAGCTCTAGGCGATGCTCCGATATACCAGGGATAAGGTCCTTGATAAGAGCGCAAACTGCCTCGGAAGTGTCCTTGATAGATTCTGGAAGATCTTTGACTCTAAAGTTGTAGCGCCTGGTCCTATTTTCAAGGTCGTCAATTTTCTCATGAGCCGATTCTAATTGATCTTGTAGATCCTGTATTCGAGAAGTATTTTGGTAAGCTCTGGAAATTGTATGCTCTGCTTTTTGCTCAATGGCCTCTATTCTAGCACCCGGATTGTGGAGGTCAGCTTGAATAATGGAGGTAATTTGTGTTGCTGTTTGAGCAAAAGCATCTTAGAGAAAGTGGCCATGAGTGTAGTGAGGTCATAGACCGGCATGCAAACGAGGGCTTCTGTCTATGTCACCCATAGGGGTTAATAACTAGAGTTGAGCGGACACCTGGATGGTCGGGTTCGACGGGTTCGGCCGAACTTCGGAAAAAGTTTGGGTTCGGGACCGAACTTTAACCCGAACCCGAACCCTATTGAAGTCAATGGGGACACGGACTTCTAAGGACTAAAAAGGCTCTAAAAAAGTAATGGAAAGGGCTAGAGGGCTGCAAATGGCAGCAAAATGTCTCTGCAAACAAATGTGGATAGGGAAATAACTTAAAATAACATAAAAAAAATAAAAAAATTAAAAAATATGCTGGAGGCCCCCTTTTCAGCAGAAGAGGTACGGGAAGTCATTAAGAACCTCAGAAACTCAACGGCACGATGCCACACATATGGTGGGAATGCCCCAGAATACGCCCTTTCTGGAATAAATTATTCAATTTAATGGATAAGCTAGTGGGAAAATAAAATACTTTGAAATAAAAATGTAGCGGGGTGCTAAATTTAAGGGAAGTGTTTGAGTGGTAAATAGGCTCAAACACCCTAATTCTGTAGGATTCATGGACCATTTTGTCCTCGGGGGACAGTATTGGTGTGCAGTTCCCTGCGGCCTACAGGTGGCGCTGCCATGGTAGGCTAGGGTTGAACCGCCGATACAGTGCTGTGCCTTTTGTGTCCCCTCTTGGCAGTAGTACAGCGGGGCGGGGAACCTGCTGTGCATGCCGGGAGAGCATATAAAAGGGGCAGACCTTTGGCCTGGGGGCTGATGTCCAGTGAGGTCCACGCCCAGGTGCCTTCGGCCTGGGTGCATGTGTTCCTGTTCCATCTCGGGTACCTTTAGCCCGGGGTGAGGTACTATCCTGGAGTTCCTGCTGCCCTGGGTATGGAGGCCTAGGTGCGGGAGTAAAGCCTGGAGTCCAGAGCCTTTGTCTGGAGTCCGCTAAGGGTCGAGGAGTCTTAGGGTGCCGCCTCGTGTAGGGGACCATGTTCCAGAGAAGGGAGGATCATTCTGATGGACCGATGCGGGAGTCACGGTGAAGGAAGGGTCTGTTGACTCCCTGGAGAGATGTCTTCCCCTTGATATGGGCTAGGTTCGTAGAAGGAGAAGCTCAAGGTCATCTTGACTGTATCAGAGGCCTTATTCACCCGGCCCGTGGCAGGGGCCTTATACACCCTGGTCTGTGGCAGAGACCAAAGTTCTCCAGGTCCGTGGCAGGGGCCTTGTACACCCAGTCTGTGGCAGAGACCAACCTCAAGGTCTGTGGCAGAGACCGTGCACCTAAAACTGTTTGAGAAACCTAAGCAGTGAAGTGAATGTGCTACGTTTGTGCCTGGACCTCCTCCACACCTTAAGCTGTCCTGTTTCTTTGCTCTAACCTTTTCTATCCGAGTAGAGTTTATTTTGCCATGAGAGAATAAGATTTGTAATTTCAGCTGGTGTGGACATTGACTTTACTGGGAATTAAAGGACTTGCCTCTACCTACAGTAGAGGTGAGAATCATCCTCTGGAGGAGTTTTGACTCCGGCTGTGGACACGGCCCGTCAAGTACGCCGCTCAACCTCTTTATATAGGAGGGTACGGGCTGGTAGTGCGGTGTGCCTTTCTCCCTCCTGCGAGGAGCCAACAACATAAAGGCAGGTAAGGGGGAAAGGATCTGTGCGCTACAAAAAAATAAAATAAAAATTATAATCTTGACCTAGGAGGATGAGGTCCATATGGAGTAGGAGGTTGAGGTGGAGGAGGACGAGGTAGCCAACACTGGTTCAAAAATACAACAATGGCTGGGTAAGGCCGTGTCATGGATATGCATTAATGTCTGTCTGCCATCTTACCTTTCCTCCTCATGTGTTCATCTTAGAGACCAGACCTCCTTCACCTGGCTTCCTTTATAATCTCCTCCCAGCCAGACTCCACCCCAGGGCCTATCACAGAACACTATATTAACCTGTGCACTGCAAGCCTACTTTGCTGATCAACGTGTTTGTTAGACATTGTGTGTTTAGGTTCCTGCCTGCCGCGTGCTACGTCTGTCTCTCTGTTATACATTTGGCTTGTCCCCGACTATCCCTGTCTGCTCATGACCCTTGACCTTTGGCTTGTCCTTCATTTTCCTTGTCTTCTTGTGGCCCTTGACCTTCAGCTTGTTATTCGTTACTCTTATATCTTGTGCTGCTGCTTCCCCTCTTTTCCCCTTATCCTACGGGGCGTGAGCTAGGAGACTCTAGGGGCCGCGACTTGGACCCAGCCTGCAGCATAACATCCTCACCACTAGAGGCTCTGGAGAAGACCTGCTGGGTCTTAGACTCCGCGCCCTGGGGAATCTTGGCTCTAGCTTCCTATAGGATCCCGGTTGTGCTCCTCTGGTCCCGCTTTCCACAACCACCCAGTTTCCTATCCGCAGCAGTCAGCCATAGGGTTCACTACCTTGCGGTGCACTCCTGTCCCTCTACGGTGTGCATCTGTCACCTGGCCATAGGTGACCTGACAGGCTGGTGATGTGTCGAATTCTGTCCCCCGTCAAATAGTGTCCACCCTGTACTGCGCTTACTCAGTATGTAGGACAAGGGGATTTCGAAAATCTCCCAAGACGAACGGCGCCTGCGTGGTGAGTTCAGGTGAAGGCCACACCATCCATGGTTCAAGCCGAGCCAAGTGAGGCCGTGCCCGAAGCGTGGCGATCAAACTGAGCCCGTGAGGGGCCCTGTTACTATGTGCTACCGTATGTTCACTTGGATGGTGGGGCTTGAACCTGCACTCACTGCGCAGGCGCCGTTCATCTTCGGAGATTTTGTGAATCTCCTTGTCCTCTGTACTGCGCAAGCGCTGCGCCTTCGCAGTATGGGCCGGACACAATCCGATGGCCGGACAGTTTTTGTCACAACACCGGTATACATGTCTATTCTGCAGAAGGTACGGACAAGTCCTGTGGGATCCATGCCTGGTTCATTTTAATGAACGTGAGCTTGTCCACATTGGCTCTGGACAGGCGGCTGCGCTTGTCTGTGATAACGCCCCCTGCCGTGCTAAATACACGTTCAGATAATACACTGGCTGTAGGGCAGGCCAGCACCTCCAAGGCATAAAGGGCAAGCTCAGGCCATGTGCCCAATTTGGAGACCCAGAAGTTAAAGGGGGCAGACCCGTCATCCAGTACGTGTAAGCCTGTGGACACATACTGCTCAACCATGTTGGTGAAATGCTGCCTCCTGCTAAGACGTTCCATCTCAGCTGGTGGTGCTGGTTGTTGTGGCGTGCTGACAAAGCTTTTCCACATTTCAGCCATGCTAACCCTGCCTTCTGAGGTGCTGCCGGTGCCCCGGCTGCGTTGGCGACCTCTTCCTCCTCCTCTGCCTTCGCCTTGTGCTTCCACCGTACGCCCGCTGTCAGGTGGGAATGCCACCAGCAGCGCGTCTACCAGCGTGCGCTGGTACTCGCGCATCTTACGATCCCGCTCCAGTGAGGGAATTAAGTACGTAACCGCTGAATCGCACAGCTACAGAACTGCAGAAAATGCTATTAAATTTTTTATTTTTTTTTAGTATAGCACAGTAGAAGAAAACTATATAGAAATTGTTTATTTCACACACCTCCACATATGTATAACACACTGCAAAATATTTTTTGTGGCCCTAAATGGCATTTTTTGGAAGACCACAACACACCCACAGTACGTAACCGCTGAATCGCACAGCTACAGAACTGCAGAAAATGCTATAAAAAAAAAAATTAGTTTTTTTAGTATAGCACAGTAGAAGAAAACTATATAGAAATTGTTTATTTCACACACCTCCACATATGTATAACACACTGCAAAATATTTTTTGTGGCCCTAAATGGCGTTTTTTGGAAGACCACAACACACCCACAGTACGTAACCGCTGAATCGCACAGCTACAGAACTGCAGAAAATGCTATTCAAAAAAAATTTTGTTTTTTTAGTATAGCACAGTAGAAGACAAATATATAGAAATGGTTTATTTCACACGCCTCCACATATGTATAACACACTGCAAAATATTTTTTGTGGCCCTAAATGGGTCTTTTTGCAAGCGTACATTAAAGTGCAAATTATTATTTATTTTTTTTGCCCTAAACGGGTCTTTTTTTGCACGAGCAAAATAAAATGCAATTTTTTTATATTTTTTTTGCCCTTAATGGGTCTTTTGGAAAAGAGCACAATAAAGTGCCTTTTTCTTTCTCGTACATCACGGGACACAGAGCGACATAGTCATTACTAATGGGTTATATAGATACCGTCAGGTGCTGGCACTGGCAACTTCCAAAACCGGAAGTACCCTCCCCTATATAAGCCCCTCCCATCCGGGAGCACCTCAGTTTTTTGCCAGTGTCTAAGGTGTTGGCCAAGAAGAAACATGTGTTTTTCACTGAGCTTGCGTACAGGTTCTTTTGGGCCTCAGTAAGCTATTCCGGATCCGACCAAAAAAGCTTCATAGCTAAACGGTCGGTACCCGGGCCTTGCAGAGAAGAGCAAGGTTTTGCCTGTAATGCTTCTCTTAGGAGAGCTGGACCCTGGGATCCAGAGCTCTGGTCATACCCACGACCAAGATGTTTTCTGTGCAGGGTGCTATACAGGTCCAGGGGAGTGGAATCCTTGGGAACCCGGTCCCTGAAGGTTTGATTACAATGCCTGCCGTGATAGGTGAAGTTTGGGCTTTTGTGGACCAAACAAAGTCCTGCGGCGGGGAACAGGTAAGTGGGGGCCCCCAGGAACTTGGTTCTATTGGGGGACCCCCAAGCCTAATTTGTCTTTCTGTCTGTTACCTAATGGTATTCCCGCAAAATTCTGTGCATGCCTGTAACTACTAAAAAAATGTAATAATTTTTAATGGTGGTCAAGAAAAAAAAAAAATTTTTTTTATATATATATATATTTAATATATTAGACTGCGGTACCTGTGTTTGTCCACTAGAGGCCGCTGTGGAATGTTTTCTTGTCATGTGGACTAGCTTCTTCTCAGCAGAGCAAAGTCCAGGCAGATGGTGAGTTCTCTTATAGGAAACTGCTTCCTCTGCCATGTTGCAGTGCTCGTCCATCCCCCGGCCTGCGGCAAAGAGGGGCCCTGGCTCCTGTCCCTTGTTACCCTATTTGAAATTAGCGCCGAAGGCGCACGTGCCCGCGCGCGTGCACGCACCTCTATATATAGAGGTGAGCCGGGAAAGGGGGCGGAGCCTGGGGGATGACGCTCTGTGCGCGCCGCAGCGCTTCTGCGCATGTGCGGGCGTCCCAGCAGTTTAAAAAAACCACAATATTGTAGTGAGCTGGCTATGAAGTACAGAGACAGAGCTGGCAACATTTAAAGGCATACAGCAAGCGGTTGATACAGGCATCCCCTAGAAAGGCACATTAGTAGACACCAACTGTGATATAGCAGCAATTGTGCTAGACTATTCTCAGTAAAAGTGGTGTATTACGGCTGGAATACCTCAGCTTTAGGCTTAGGAATATGCCGTCCAGAAGCTCCGGAACTGAATCTTCCAGGAAGCGAAGGGGGTCTCATCGGGCTCGGAGGATCTTGGGCATACTCCTGCTGCACCAGTCTCCCCTGAAGTTCAGAGGTAAGTGACCGTAGAGACCCCGCAGGGGTACTTGGTACTGTGGCTGTCCTCAGTCACCTGCTCCTGTGTATGTAACAGAGGAGGTTTTTTCCTCAGCTCTGGGAGGATTAGAGAGAGATTGTCAACATTTATCGCTGCCTCCCTGTCAGGGAAAGCACGCCCGATCTCCGTCTCCTCCTTCAGAATGCCTGTTAGCAGAGCAACAGTCCCATACAGGGATCGACCTGCCTGAAGGGGATCAGGATAAGGTTGATTCTGTTATAGAGGAATCAACAGTGGGGGAACCTTTTCTCAGCATCTCAAGCTGAAAGATTATGGGTTCAGTCTCTGACTAACATGGTCCGATCAGCATTTAAAAATGCACCTTGCGGAACCATCAACCACTACTGTATCCTCGTTGGGGTCGCTAGAAGCCCCCAGACTGTTTGTTCTTTTCCACTTCACCCTTTACTGAAAGGGCTCATTTACCAGGATTGGGAACGTCCTGAGAAAATATTTATTCCCCCAAGAGATTTCCGGTGGTCTATCCCATGGAGGATAAGTTCATCAAAAAAAAAAAAAAAAAAAAATGGAAGGTCCCTACAATGGACGCAGCCATCTCTTGTATGTATAAATCACTGACATGTCCAGTGGATAATGTCCAAATGTTCAAGAACCCAATAGATAAAAGATTGGAGTCCTTATGAAAATCTGCTTGGTGATACAACCAGCAGTAGCAGCTATTGGGGTCTGCTAAGCAGTGAAGGATCAGTTGAAACAGGTCTTGAGGGACTTGACAGATCAGCAGGCTTTGCCCTAGCTGATCTACCTAGAGCCTTAGGCTTTGCGGTTGACGCCATAGAGGATTCAGTCCATCAGGCCTCCCGCCTTACGCTGTCTATAGTACATATGCGTAGGCTCCTATGGCTCAAAAACTGGTCTGCTGAAGCTCCCTGTAAAGAATGGCTGGTTAGCGTCCCATTTCATGGTGAACGCTTATTCAGGGAAAACCTGGACAAATATATCCAGAAAATTTCCAGCGGTAAAAATACGCTCTTGCCGGTTAAAAGCAGAGTTAGAGGTCCCTCTTTAAGAGGCCTGCTTCTCCAGTCCCTGGGGCATCGGCTGTGTAACAGTTCCGACGGCCTCCTCGGTCAAATCCCGGGGGTAAAAAACAGGGACAGTAGCAGGGTAATGAGAAACCCTGGGTCAGGGGAGGTACAAAACCTCCCCCAAAGTTAAATTCATGAAGCCCCCACTCAGTCGGGTGGGGGGAGGACTCCAGTTGTTCGCAAGAGACCTGGCGGGACACGATCAAGACAGATAGGTGCTCTCCGCAGTAGGTTTGGGATACAGTTTGGAGTTAAAAGACTCTCCTCCTTCCCATTTTTGAGGTCAAACGTGCCAAGGGATCCCCGGAAGAGAGAGTCCCTCCTGTTGGCACTAGAACAACTATTGCTCCAAGGAGTAATTATGGAGGTTCCCCTGGAAGAATGAGGGTTCGGGTTTTACTCAAACCTCTTTACAGTCCCGAAGCAAACGCGGACGGGAGGCCCATATTAATTCTAAAAGGGCTATACAAATTCCTGTATATCAGGACTTTCCGATGGAGTCGATCCGATCGGTGGCCACTGCCCTACAAGGGGAGGATTGGTTAGCCACAATCGACATCAAAGATGCTTATTTGCACATTCCCATCTTTCCAGTCCACCAAAAATTTCTACGCTTTGCAGTAGAAGGGCGCCATTTTCAGTTCAGAGCCTTACCCTTCGGTTTGGCCACAGCACCACGAGTGTTTACAAAAATTCTGGCCCTTTATTGGCCAATCTAAGAACACAAGGTGTAATGATAATGGCATATCTGGATGACTTGTTGCTGATAGACCACTCAGTGAAAAAACTAGACGTGGTCGTTCACAAGACGATCAAGTATCTGGAATCTCACGGTTGGATTATCAACCAAGACAAGTCAGCCCTAAAAACCAGTCAAAAGTCTGGAATACTTGGGGCTAAGGTTGGATTCAGGCCAGAGAAAAATATTCTTGCCTCGAGGAAAGGTGTTGTCTTTGAAAGATTTGATCCACTTAGTGGGTACAAAAAAGACAGCCGTCCATACGCCTGTATATGAGGCTGCTGGGAAAAATGGTGGCATCATTCGAAGCAGTACCCTACGGTCAATTCCATTCAAGGAATTTGCAAGGGGCCATACTGTCAGCCTGGAACAAAAAAGTTCAGGCCCTAGACTTACAATGTCCTTGTCCCCTTCCGTTCGCAAGAGCCTCCGTTGGTGGTTGGTTCCCCAGAATCTGGAAAAAAGGAAATCCTTCAGTCCGATTTCTTGGAAGGTGGTCACTACAGATGCCAGCCTTATAGGCTGGGGAGCAGTACTGGAGCAATAGTCTCTCCAGGGCAGATGGTCGGATGCAGAAAAGGCCCTGCCCATCAATCTCTTAGAGATACGAGCAGCCCGGTATGCCCTAGTAGCATGGACATCCAAACTCCAAGGGTCCCCTGTCAGAATGCAATCAGACAATGCCACAGCAGTGGCATATATCAATCATCAGGGGGGCACCAGGAGTCGTGCAGCCCAGAGGGAAGTAAATTACATCCTGAAATGGGCAGAAAAATATGTCCCAGCCATATCTGCGGTATTCATTCCAGGAGTGGAGAATTGGAAGGCGGACTTTCTAAGTCGCCAGCAATTAGGCCCAGAGGAAGGGTCCCTTCACCCCGAGGTTTTCTGGATAATATGTCAGCGGTGGGGAACATCGGATGTAGATCTTCTAGCATCCAGATTCAACGCAAAGGGGGACAGGTTTGTCTCTCGGACAAGGGATCCCCTAGCTTGCGGCTCGGATGCCCTAGTGTTCCCTTGGGATCAGTTCAAGCTGATATATGCATTCACACCGCCACAATGGTTACCTCGATTACTCCGCAGAATCAGGGTAGAAAAGAAACCGGTGATTCCGGTGGCTCCAGCGTGGCCCCGAAGAGCGTGGTACGCGGAGATTGTAAAATTTCAGTGGGGAGTCCTTGGACTCTCCCACGTCGTCCGGCTTTCGCAAGGACCGATATACCACCCTTCCTTACCAGCCCTAGGTTTGACGGCCTGGCTATTGAAGCCCACATTCTAAAAAAGAGAGGGCTCTCTAATGCTGTGGTATCTACCATGATCAATGCCAGGAAGCCGGTATCCAGGCAGATCTACTATAGAATCTGGAAGGCGTACATCGCGTGGTGTGAGGCCAAGAAATGGCATCCACATAAGTACGTAATAGGTAGGATTCTGGACTTCCTACAGTGGGCTGTAGATAGGAAGCTTGCCTTGAGTACTATCAAGGGTCAGATTTCGGCCTTGTCAATATTTTTTCAAAGGCCCTTGGCTTCGCATTCACTAGTCAAAGCCTTTATACAAGGAGTGATGCGTATTAGTCCTCCGGTTAATATTCCCATATGTCCATGGGATCTAAACTTGGTTCTGTCGGTTCTACAGAAACAACCATTTGAACCATTACAGCATATTTCCTTGGTGCTTCTCACCAGGAAATTGATTTTTCTAGTAGCCATTTGTTCGGCTAAAAGAGTATCGGAATTAGCAGCTATGTCCTGTAAGGAGCCATATCTGTTTATCCATAAGGACAGAGTAGTGTTACGTCCTCATCCAGCCTTTCTTCCTAAGGTGGTATCGAGGTTTCATTTGAACCAAGATGTGGTTCTTCCTTCTTTTTTCCCCAAACCTACTTCGGTAGAGGAAAAGTTATTGCATTCTTTGGATGTAGTAAGAGCAGTTAAAGCTTATCTAAAAGCCACTGCTCAGATTCGCAGAACGGATACTTTGTTTATTCTGCCGGAAGGCCCCAGAAAGGGTCAGGCAGCGTCAAAATCTACTTTAGCCAAGTGGATTCGACAGGTCATTATGCAAGCTTATGGCTTGAGAAGGAGACCGCCTCCGTTCAAAGTTAGAGCGCACTCCACGAGAGCAGTTGGAACTTCATGGGCAGTGCATCACCAGGCCTCCCTGGCTCAAATCTGTAAGGCCGCAACGTGGTCTTCAGTTCACACGTTTACTAGATTCTACCAGGTGGACGTTAGAAGTCAGGAGGATGTCGCCTTTGGGCGCAGTGTGTTGCAGGCCGCAAAAGATCCTCATGTCTGATAGCGCTCAGCTTATATATGGTGTATCCCCCCCCTCATTGGGCATTGCTTTAGGACATCCCATTAGTAATGACTATGTCGCTCTGTGTCCCGTGATGTACGAGAAAGAAAATAGGATTTTTATAACAGCTTACCTGTAAAATCCTTTTCTTAGGAGTACATCACGGGACACAGAGCTCCCGCCCCTCTTTGGGGACACTTATTGCTTTGCTACAAAACTGAGGTGCTCCCGGATGGGAGGGGCTTATATAGGGGAGGGTACTTCCGGTTTTGGAAGTTGCCAGTGCCAGCACCTGACGGTATCTATATAACCCATTAGTAATGACTATGTCGCTCTGTGTCCCGTGATGTACTCCTAAGAAAAGGATTTTACAGGTAAGCTGTTATAAAAATCCTATTTTTTTTTGTTGCCCTAAATGGATCTTTTTCCAAGAGCAGAATACACCCACTGTATGGAAACGGTGTATCTCTCAATGTAATATATGCAGTGCTGGTGCACTGAGCTTGCAGATAAAAGGTAGATTTTCTCTGACACTGGGCTCATGGCAGTGTAAAAAGACTGCACTGCAACACAAACAGGTAAACCTATGCAGATCGCTGAGTTATATCTCTGAATCTGGACTCCTATTCCTATATAATATATCTCTCTCCCTGAAAGCACCAACAGGAACCTGGCCCTACACTACACTGTCTCTCTATCTTTTCCCTCAGATTCCAGAATCAGGACTAACTCATGTATTTTTCAATCTCTCCCTAAAAGCAGCAACAGCAGACAAGATCCTCTCCCTATCTATTCTGAAGCAGAGTGACGTGTGTGCTGTGTGCCTCTAGCTTATATAGAAGCTGGGTCACATGTTGCACTGACCAATCACAGCCATGCCATTAGTAGGCATGGCTATGATGGCCTCTAAGGGCACACCAGCTAATCAAAAGGTGATTGGCTGGCCCCTGAAGCATTTCTAACTGCGCCATTGGATTGCCGAACCCGAACTCGAACTCGGACTTTCGCGCAAAGTCCGGGTTCGGGTTCGGATTCGGGAAAAAGCTAAAGTTCGGTACGGACCCAAACTTTACAGTTCGGGTTCGCTCAACCCTATTAATAAGAGTTCGTCCAATGTTCTCTCTATGAGAGATTCTGTTGAAGATGGAGATGGGACAGGGCCACTGATTGTACTTACTGTGGGGGGTTCCCAACAGGGTGACTGACTGTGTGGAGGACTCAGCGCCAGCATCCATATGTTCTTCCTCTGTTGCAGCCTCGCGGAGCGTGCCAGATGCCATCTTGGATCTCTCTGAGCCCCGGGGATAGGCGTTCAGCTGACGGGATAAATCCCTTTGTGCACCCCCCCCCTTGACGTGCAGTAGATCCCGGTCCTTTCGGGGATCAGTGGAGCCCGGTATGGTGCGGTGTAGCTTGGTCTGATCACTGCTGTCTGTGTCAGATGGCCGGAGCGGGACGGAGCTTCGGAATGAGCGACCATCACCGAGAGCTCCGCACATGAGCCTATCAAGAGACATCAATTTAATGATCAACTTCTCTCAAACCAGCAGAAATTTTTCCTTCAATCTGTAGCACTGACATCTCAGCGGAAAGGATTCACTCATCCAACTTAGTTGTATGGATGGGGGGATCCACTCAGTTTTTTTCCGCTCAGACACTGACTGATAAAAAAAAGATCCATCTATGGCCAGCCTCCAGCTGGCCATGCATTATACAATCTGATTTTACAATATCTTTTGAATCTACCACCAACTATGTAGTACAAAGGCCTGCCTGATTGGATACTACTTAAATTAATTGTTTAGGTTTGTCCACATATTACAAAGTTTTGGTAAATCTAAAGGAGATTGTGCAGAGATTGTACAATCAGATTGTATAGTGTATACTTACCTATTGTGTTCTTGTGCAGGGGTACTAACAATGACAAACGTTTCCCCTGTTATCTTTATTCTCATCTATGCAGATTTGTTGGCCCAGCAGCTTTGTTTTTAAGTCCATTAAACCCCCTGACACATTGTCTTAAGCTGTGTGCACACTGAGGTTGCACCAATACCTGTTTTGTACCAGCAATTATTGTACTGATACGTGTGCTGAAGTACTCACTGATACCAGTTACAAAATGAATGGGCTCAAATCGCACTGCTAAGAATCTCATGTGATTTGAACAGAAATGCGGTGCAATCCCTTTCCAAAGCACATGCGGTTTCCGGCACCACTCCTGTGTGAACCCAGACTGTAGTCACTATGAAAATGCTGTCTTCACGCAGGAGCGGTGCAGGAAACTGCATTTGATTTGGACAGGAATCATACCGCATTCCTGTTCAAATGACATAAGATTATTTACAGTGCATTTTGGGCCCATTCATTTTGTATGAGCTCAATTCGCACCACAAAGTATTGGTTTTAGGTATCGGAGCATTTGCACAAGTACAAGTACAGTACTCATGCAAATGCATAGTATCAGCACAGATACCGGTATCAGTGCAACCCTAGTACACGGTAGTATTTTTTATTTCCCAAACAAGGTGGATGGAGGAATCCCCCCTCTGTGCTATTTTACTCTGACAGCAGGACTCCTCCACTGTCAGAATACAATGATCAGCATGCAGCACACAGACCGAAGGTGGTTTTCAAGCAGGACCAAGATTAGCTTCAGCTAGTTCTAGAGCTCTATTTACAATCTGCAGAAATCAACCTTGGGTAGCCAGGTTACTCATTATTGGCTGCGAACCAAGCTGTCATCAACGCAATCTAATTAGCTGTGTGCTTTGTAATCATTGTGATGACCAATCACAAATGTAAATAGTAATACTGGTGCACTCCACAACTATCACATATGTTTTTGTGCTCAGCGAGGTGGGGATGATAGGGGGGCGCATTTTGGTATCTTCGCCCTGGGCACTAAAATACCTTGTCCCGCCACTGGTACTTATGGATCACTATCAAGAATTTATCTGGCCTTGGGGAATGGATATTTTCTCCCGTGGCTAGATTCAATTCAATACGGCCCTAGGGGCCTCTCAGATCATTCTCCTATTGTATTGATCATGGGGATGGGGGACCAATTACCTCCCCCCATTATGGAAAGTCAATCAAATAGAGTAATTATTAGCAGAATTTTTTAAGGATAATAAGAATACGGCTTCCTTACCAGTGGTTTGGGACACTATGAAAGCTTGTCTTCTACGAGGAGTAATATTTAAAGACATTTCTAAAATTAGGAGTTCATCAAGGCAACGAGAGGAGGAAGTAATGCAATGGGTGAATCAAGGGAAAGCAGGTGTTCATTTTGAACCCTACGGAAGATAGACGCCTAGCCTGGCAGGAAGCTCAGCAAATATATAGAAGCCTATCCTTAACTAAAGCAGAGAATAGTAGCTTCTTTCAAAGTCAAAAACATTATGAAATTGGGGAGCAGGTAGGATGTATGCTGGCTGTTATAGCTCAAACTCAAGATGGGCCGTCAGTTATAGCGGCTATTAAAAACACAAATGGATTGATAGTATATGATACAAGTAGTATCCAGAGCACATTTGTGGACTTTTGCACTTTTGCTTTATAAGTCTAAGATGTCAAAGGTAAAGAACTAAATTAAACAATTTCTAGATTAACTAGATATCCCTAAACTTAAACCAATAGAAAGAGAATTTCTGGACAGTCCTATAATCCTGGAAGAGTTAAAGTAGTTGTAAACCCTTAGGCCTCATGTACACTGCTGCTGCTAAACGGACGTTTAGGAGCAGTTGGGCATTTTTTTCAACCGCTCCTGAACTCTCCTCTATTTTATCTTATCAGTACATGTACACAGGGTTGATTATAGTTGTTTCTAGGCAGTTGAGTTTAGAGGCTTCTTTTGGAAAGCAAAAAAAATGAGTTCAGACACTGAGTTTAGAGGCATTTCAAGCACCAAACGCTTCTAAACGTGGTAACCCGCATTTAGCCGCGTTTCGTTTATAGGCATTTTTCATTTTTGGCTATTTAAAAAAAAAATGGACGTTTTAAACGTGGGCTAATATCTGTCAAGTTAAATCGTTCAGGAGAGGTTGTAAAAACGTCCCGTGTACATTAAGCTTAATTGACAAAAAGAAACAAACACCTGCAAGACAAAGGCATAATGAGCTAGTATGCATAGCATACTAGCACATTGTGTAATACTCACCTGAGATCGAAGCCCTCGCTGCGGTGCCCGTACACAGCACCGGCCGCTGACATCACTCCCGGAGTTACTTCCGGGTATCGCGGGCTCCTGCGCTGTGATTGGCCGGAGCCGCAATGATGTCACTCCCGCGCATGCGTGAGGGAGCCGCCGGTAATGGCACAGTCTAACTGAAGCAACGGTACAACATGCCATTGCTTCAGTGCACATGTGCCGATGACTTCGGCACATGCAGACACAGGGGATATCTCCTAAACCGTGTAGGTTTAGGACATATCCAGGGTAGCTACAGATAAGCCTTAATATAGGCTTACCTGTAGAAAAAAGTGTGTTGTAAGGGTTTACAACCACTTTAAAGCAAACAGTGTCACAAACACAGAATAATAAAGCTCCGGGGATGGATGGACTGCCTACAGAAATTTATAAAAAATATGGTCAGATTTTATTGCCTGAACTTCTGGAAGTGTTAAATGCTGCCTTTAACACACAAGTACTCCCTATATCAATGCGAAAAACAATAATAACAGTGATTTTTAAACCGGCAAAGATCCATTAAAACCAGAATCCTATCATCCTATATCCCTCCTTACCTCGGACGTTTAGATCTTAGCTAGGGTACTTGCAAATTGGCTATCTAGTTATATTAATACTTTAATTCACAAGGATCAAACAGGACTCTTTCTAAATATGCAATTACCTATGGATAATGGAGGTACTAGAACCATATTGTGTTTGGATGCCCAGAAGGCCTTTGATATGGTGGAGTGGGAATATTTATGGACTGCACTTACTGCCTTTGTTATCGGCCCAGGATTCTTAACCTGGCTGAGATAGTTGTATAATGATCCCAAAGTGAGGTTGAGAATTAATAACACCCTGTCTCCATTTTTTTCACTATCTAGAGGGACTAGACAGGGCTGCCCCCTGTTCCCATTATGTTTTATCTGGCTATAGAGCCTTTTTGGCTATTGCCATTAGACAATCAGAAGGGATTGTTGGGTTTCGTCATGCAGGTAGGGAGGATTAAAATAGCCCTATATGCAGATCATGCTCTTATTTTCTTGGGGGATACCTCAAAGTCATTAGTAGAACTTAGGAGACTAATTTCTGTGTTTGGGCAATTTTTGGGCTTTCGGATCAATTGGGAGAAATCAATATTGCTGCCACTAGATGATCTGGAAACTCCTTTGCCAGACCAAGCCTCTCAAATACAAATTAAGCATAGAGTAAAATATCTGGAGGTCAGGGGGGCATGGCCAATGGCTGTTGTAGATGGCCACACACTGATTCGGCTTCGGTCCTCAGCGGCTTCACCGGCGATCAGCGGGAGCAGATTCTGCTTGACACAGGCACATCTGCTCCGCATACAATCAGCGTTTGTCAAAGTGTCTTTTTTAGTGTATATTAGGTTGTATATATTATGATTACCATTTTGAACTTGGGGTGCATGTATGTATGTTTTTGTTTAATTTTGATTCTAAAATAATAAAAAAATATCTGATATAAAAAAAATGAAATAGAAAGAAGTCTACTACTTTAACAGAATTTAGCATTCGGCACTGTTCGCTAACAAATCAAGTGCCATCTGCTGAAATGAAGACTAGGTTGATAAACCATTCAGTCCTTCAGATCAGTCCTTTATTTTTATATATTGTCAGCTAAATATGTTATTTTTTGGTTTTGTTCATTTACAAGGAATGTGTTTCTATTTATAGTGATGATCAGTATAATTTATCATTTATGCCAAAACAGTATGTTGTGTTTACATTTTAAATTGATCACTTTTTATATAAAAAGTTACTTTTCAAACGCTTTTTTCACTGTGTTAATTACAAATTTATATATGTTTTCACAATTATACAGTAGCACTTTATTTACATGCCTAACATTCTGTATTGTATTTTGCGTTCAATATAAGAAATTATTTACATTATTCAGAAGACTATTAATTTATATGATAATTTGGTGTTTGAGTTATTTTTATAGAGTCTGAGACTATTGCAATTATTATAGCAGGCTTACTTGTCAACTATCATGAAGCATATGTCACAAATAAAAATAAATATAATGTTACAATCTTTCTCATAATTCCAAAAATGAATTATAATGTTTTTATTCAAATTGAATAATTGACATGGAAAAATAAAATGTACATCTTTTCTCCTACGTGAAGTTTTTTTAATTTCAAGAAAATGCAGTTCAGAAGACAAATAGGTCACTGAAGCTATGCTCAAATACAGGTTTGGAAACATCTCCCCAGGTAGCACATTATTTTTTAGTCACATGTTTAATTCACAAGTTCCAATTCTAAATACTGCATGTGATTCCTTGAGGCTGCCACATGGGAGTTTTTTGAATGGACATCATCACAGGATCATGGACAAAATCCGGTCTTGTGAATGTCAGAATTTTATGTAATTAAGGAATACATGCTCATAGTGGAAACTTTTATTTTTTTGTTAAATCACTATGAACAGTTAGGATTGCCTCAAGAAGATTGTTATTTGTGTGTATATTCCTGTGTATTTGTGTGAGTATATCTAGTACATACAATATATATACAGTATCTCACAAAAGTGAGTACACCCCTCACATTTTTGTGAATATTTTATTATATCTTTTTACGTGACAACACTGAAGAAATGAAACTTTGCTGCAATGTAAAGTAGTGAGTGTACAGCCTGTATAACAGTGTAAATTTGCTGTCCCCTCAAAATAACTCAACACACAGCCATTAATATCTGAACCACTGGCAACCAAAGTGAGTATACCCCTAAGTGAAAATGTCCAAATTGGGCCCAAAGTGTCAATATTTTGTGAAGCTACCATTATTTTTCAGCACTGCCTTAACCCTCCTGGGCATGGAGTTCACCAGAGCTTCACAGGTTGCCACTGGAGTCCTCTTCCACTCCTCCATGACGACAGAACAGAGCTGGTGGATGTTAGAGACCTTGCATTCCCCCACCTTCTGTTTGAGGATGCCCCACAGATGCTCAATAGGGTTTAGATCTGGAGACATGCTTGGCCAGCCCATCACCTTTACCCTCAGATTCTTTAGTAAGGCAGTGGTCGTCTTGGAGGTGTGTTTGGGGTCATTATAATGTTGGAATATTGCCCTGTGGCCCAGTCTTCAAAGGTAAGGGATCATGCTCTGCTTCAGCATGTCACAGTACATGTTGACATTCATAGTTTCCTCAATGAACTGTAGCTCCCCAGTTCTGGCAGCACTCATGCAGCCCCAGACCTTGACACTTCCACCACCATGCTTGACTCTAGGCAAGACACACTTGCCTTTGTACTCTTCACCTGGTTGCCGCCACAGACGCTTGACACCATCTGAACCAAATAAGTTTATATTGGTCTCATCAGACCAGTAATCCATTCCATTCCAGTAATCCATGTCTTTAGTCTGCTTGTCTTCAGCAAACTGTTTGCGGGCTTTCTTATGCATCATCTTTAGAAGAGGTTTCCTTCTGGGATGACAGTCATGCAGACCAGTTTGATTCAGTGTGTGGCGTATGGTCTGAGCACTGACAGGCTGACCCCCCCACCCCTTCAACCTCTGCAGCAATGCTGGCAGCACTCATATGCATTTTTCCCAAAGACAACCTCTGGATATGATGCTGAGCACGTGCACTTATTTTCTTTGGTCGACCATGGCGAGGCCTGCTCTGAGTGGAACATGTTCTGTTAAACCGTTGTATGGTCTTGGCCACCGTGCTGCAGCTCAGTTTCAGGGTTTTGGCAATCTTCTTATAGCCTAGCGCATCCATTAAATGTCAGAGGAGAGCAGTCATGTGACCGGGTCAGTGAAAGAACAGAACTATTGAGGTATTTAGAGACTTTGATTTACAATGAGAGTGACACAGGAGGAGCTGTGTATGAGAAAGGGCTGGCAGTGATTTATTCTTAATTTTAGAGTATGCTAGCAGTGCTGCCCCAGGAGACTTGGGGTCTCCTGGGAGCGCAGGGGGGCTGTGTATTGTGCAGAGGGTGGGGGTCTGTGTATTGTGCAGAGGGTGGAGGCTGTGTATTGTGCAGAGGGTGGGGGCTGTGTATTGTGCAGAGGTTGGGGGCTGTGCATTGTGCCAAGGGTGGGGGTCTGTGTATTGTGCAGAGGGTGGGGGCTGTATACTGTGCAGAGAGTGGGGGCTGTGTATTGTGGGGGGCTGTGTACTGTGCACATTCGATTTTAGTTGACTAAAAGGATTTTATTCAACTAAAATATACTGGAGATTTTAGTTAAAATACGATGACTAAAATGTGACTAAAACTAAAATGGCCTTTTAGTCAAAGACTGTGACTAAAACTAAAACACTTGCAGAAGAATAAAATTGGACTAAATCTAAAATGCCATTTTAGTCCTAAGACTAAAACTAAATCAAAATTTGCTGCCAAAATTAACACTGGTGCACAGGATTTTGACACTCGCAATCTGACAGATTTGGAGTGTTTTTGCAAAGAAGAGTGGGCAAATATTGCCACGTCAAGGTGTGCCATGCTGATAGATTCATACCCAAAAAGACTGAGAGCTGTAATAAAATCAAAAGATGCTTCAACAAAGTATTAGTTCAAGGGTATGCACACTTATGCAACCATATTACTTTATTTTTTTTATTTTTACTTCCTTCCACCGAAAAGATTTTGGTTTGTTGTGCAATTGAGTTGTACAGTTTATAGGTCACATTAAAGGTGAAAAAAGTTCTGAAATTATTTATCCTTGTCTCATTTTTTTACATCACAGAAACCTGACATTTTAACAGGGGTGTGCATACTTTTTATATCCACTATATATATATATATATATATATATATATATATATATATATATATCATAATATGTAGCTTGGAGAGACTTTGAAATGTGTGTCCATGCACAAGCAAATAAGGGAAAGTGTCTACTTCCACTACATGCACTGTCCATGTCTTGACTAAACCACATTTAGCCCCATTTAGGGGATTTTGGAATCAATTATTTGCTGCAGAGTTTTTCACTGTGTGTATTAGCTAGGTTCACTGCTGTTGTTACATCATAGGTTGAGAATGTTCTTAACTGTTCCTTTTACTAGTAAATCCCATTAAGGATAGAGGTTGTGGGAACTGTTATCTGTGCAAACTGTAATGAAATACAGAACTACAGTATGTGCCATTTTCTTAACTCTTTTACTGCAAGCGCCATTTTTTTATTTATTTTTTGTAGACACGTTAAGATTACTTAAGATATTACGGTATATATTTTTCTGAAAGCAGAGACCTTGGGGGAGATTTTTTCACAGTCAAGAATTTCATTTTATTGATAAAAATAAGTATGGTACAGAGAATTATACAAGTAGTAGTAGATATAGAGTAGAATAGGATCACCTAAACAAGGTACAGTAAGTCAGGCAGTAAGGGTGAATACACTGTATGAACCCAAATGGGTTCAAGAGGCCTCAAGTACACATTACCAGGTGTGACAGGGGGTCACTTTGGAGCACAGGGTGAGCAATGAAATAATGGACATTGAGAATATGTATGGGATTGTTTTAAAATGGGTCTGTAACATTATTCCCCAATATTGCCCAGGATCTGTAAATAGTTATTCTGTTGGTGCTGAACTCAACAGGTTAAATTAAGAGAGGCTGATGTGTCTCCTGTCTCCTTGTGTAATGCTAATGAGCCTCACCTATGCTACAGGCCCTTTCATTGTGATGATGTTGATTGGAGCTTGGTAGACCGGCTGGCTCCATATTATGGGATGTGGAAGTGTCTTCTGTGAGATGGTGGGGGGGGGAAATTAACCCTTCTGCCTAAGACTGTTTATCAAAGGAGAAGTTTGAACACACCTGACCTGTATCACCATTGTCATTGGACAGTTTAACCCGCCCTGTTCCCCAAAGGATGGGAGGGGAGGGTTTTGAAGAGAAATGTGTTACCATGTGTTTTGAAAATAAAGTCATTCCCTGTTTTGGAACTTGAATACAGAGCGTTGTCTCGTATCTTGGGGGAGAATCATTCGTATGGGGTCTTATTCGGCTGGTAGGAGTGTCTGGTAGCTTTCGTGTGGTTGGAAAGGGAATATCCTAACGGTGTTAACCCCTTTCATACTTGGGGTGCCGTTACAATTGTTGGCAAGCAGTGGGATTGATCCCCACAGCCTGAAGGACAGCTACAAAAGGACACAGGCCAATGGAAGCACAGTATGAACGGCTAAAGCGTTCTACCCTCAAAGACTTACTGGAGAACCGGGGAAGACCGGGCAACAACTGTAAGAAGAGGGACATTATCAGAGAACTAGTCTAAATGGATGGAGCTGAAAGGTCCAACATAACCGAAAGGCCCAGCGTAACAGACAGGACACCCGAAGAGGCAAGTTTTGATCGGGCTGTTAACATAAGATTGGCACATTATGGTCCTAACCCTACAGCGGAGATCATAGACCGAGTTATAGCGGCTGTTGACATAAATTTGTTACAGCAAAGAGGTTCTGCAGCAGCAGAAGTCACAGCAGCACCAACTGAAAGGAGAAAGATACATTTTATTGCTTTTAAAAATTTCATTGAAACTGAAGGGGAGATTGATGGGTACCTTGCTGATTTTGAACGGCAATGTGCCCTACACTGGGTGCCCACAGAGGAATGGGTTACCATTTTGTCTGGGAAACTGTCTGGCCGGGCCAGTGAAGCGTTCAGGGCCATCCCAGACGAGGATATTATGAACTATGGACTGGTAAAAGAAACACTGTTGGCCAGGTATGCCGTCACACCGGAGGCATACCGGAGGCGGTTCTGAGAGACGAGCAAGCAGACTGGAGACTCGTATACCAAGTTGGCATGCCGCCTACACCGCACGGCCTCTCACTGGGTCGCTGGGTGCCAAGCAGAATCTGGGGAAGAGGTGCTGCAGGTGTTCCTGCTGGAGCACTTCTTTGACAAACTGTCCCTGGAAGTCAGAGAGTGGGTCCGGGACCGAAAACCTTTCACCTTGCCTGAAGCAGCTCGCTTGGCAGATGAATACACAGACGCCCGCAAACTGGATACCCCTGTGGTCAAGGCAACAGCTCGGGTGGATTATCGATCAGCGGCACCCCCTCTGGCTATCGCCTACCAACCACAGTCGTACCGCCCTACAGCACCACCTCCAGCGGCCACTTATTCTCAGCAGCCCAGGTTCAACTCCCAGGACTACTCACAACCCATCAGGTGTTTCGGGTGTAAACAGCTAGGGCACAAAAAGCCAGACTGTCTGTTGAATCCAGCCAGGCAGTCCCAGTCATGGAGACAGCCAGCAAGGGGGAACCGCAACACATCCATGCCTGCGGCCCACTGCGTTGAGGAGGAAGAACATTGGGGCGTCCTGCACGAGGCTGATCCAATACAAGCCGCTAACCGGGACAACAGGCAGCAACACAGGCAGACGGTCCGGGTTAATGGAACGGTAGCCAATGGCTTACATGATAGTGGTGCTACCATGACCCTACTACAGAAGAACCTCATCCCAGAGAGCCAATACACCGGAGACACTGTAGCCGTAAGAGTAGCGGGAGGTACCGTCTTCCGGCTACCTGTTGCCCGTGTTCACCTGGATTGGGGGTTTGGTTCGGGACACGTGAATGTGGGGGTGATGAAGGATTTGCCAGCGGATGTACTACTGGGGAATGATTTGAGCCCCCTCCTTTCTGCTTACGCCCCGATGGGCCCCGATGAAGTCAACCCCATGACTACCCATGCCCAGACACGTACTGCTGGAACCGGCCCACTTGCTGCTGAGACACAGGTGAGACTACCTTCCCCGACACGTACCTTAGATCAGGCGCTCTTAGGCTGGGATACCCCAGAAGCATTCGGGAGGGAAACTCGGGAGGACCCGACCTTACACAAGTATAGGGCTAAGGCAGATACTCAGGAAAGGGGAATAGATGGGGAGCTTTTTGAATGGGTGGGGGATAGACTGTATAGGATCCCTAAGCCAGCTCGGAGAAGTAAGGCCCCTTCGCAGAAACGACAGCTGGTGGTACCTAAGAAATACCAGCTGGAGATTCTGCGAATCGGGCATGATGTACCGCTAGCAGGACATCTAGGGTTCCGTCGTACAGCCCATAGGATCACACAGAATTTCTTCTGGCCCAATTTTAGCCAGGATGTGCGACAATACTGCAAAACGTGACACATGTCAACGGATAGGTAAGAGGGGGGACCACCCTAAGGCTAAACTCATGTCCATGCCTATTATTGGGGAGCCCTTTTACAGCATAGCCTTTGACATTGTGGGTCCCCTGGCCAGGCCTAGTCCATCCGGAAAGAAGTATATTCTCACCGTGGTGGACTACGCCACCCGTTACCCAGAGGCAGTGGCTATGTCTAACATTGAAGCAGAGACAGTAGCTGATGCCCTGGTTAAGATTTTTACCACAGTGGGGTTCCCTAAGGAGATTCTCTCTGACCAGGGAACCCAGTTTACTGCGGTGCTCACCCAGCAGTTGTGGAAGGTGTGCAATACTAAGCCCTTGCTGAGCTCACCTTACCACCCCCAGACTAATGGTCTCTGCGAACACTTTAACGGGACCCTCAAGCAAATGCTGGGAACCTTTTCGGACGCTTGCAGAGACTGGGAGAGATTCCAGCCTCACCTGTTATTTGCGTACAGAGAGGTACCCCAGGAATCTACGGGGTTCTCGCCCTTCGAGTTGCTCTATGGGAGAAGGGTCCGTGGACCCCTCGACCTCATCAGAGGACACTGGGAGGGAGAGACAGAGCAAGAAGGGACCCCCATAGTGCCCTACGTTCTGGAACTCCGGGACCGCATGGAGCAACTGTCTCTGATGGTAAGGGAGAATCTCCAGGCGGCCCAGGGAAGACAGAAGAGATGGTACGATCGGGAGGCCCGACAGCGTATCTTCCAGGTTGGGCAGAAGGTCTTAGTGCTCAAACCTGTGAAGACCGACAAGATGCAGGCATCTTGGCAGGGCCCGTATAAAGTAGTAGCCCAGGTATGTGATACTACCTATGTTATTGCCAGCTGTGCAGATGAAAGAATCCAGCGAACCTTTCATGTGAACATGCTGAAGGAGTATCAGGAATGGCAGGAGGATGTTGCTGTAGTATGTGCCCCTGCTGCGGACGACTCAGAAGGTTTACCCCTCCCTGACTTACTAGAGAGAGAGCCCCAGACTGACCTCATTAGCCTTGTGCAGCTAGGAGACCGGTTAAGCCCCACAAGGAAGGAACAGGCTAAGCGGCTTCTGGGGGAGAAACAGGCGACGTTCTCCCAAAAACCGGGCTATACGACCCTAGCTGTGCATAAGGTAGAGACCCCTGGACAAGCACCCCTTCGACAGCCCCCCTACCGTATCCCTGAAGCAGTCCGAGAAGAAATGCGGAAGGAGATACAGGAGATGATTCAGTTAGGAGTCATTGAGCCTTCTGACAGCCCTTGGGCCTCGCCTGTAGTCCTGGTGCCTAAGAAAGACGGAACTACCCAGTTCTGCGTGGACTACAGGCGACTCAATGAGAAGACCACCACTGATGCCTACCCGATGCCCAGGGTAGACGAACTGCTAGATCGGATAGCCAGGGGACATTATTTAACTACAATAGACCTGTGTAAAGGTTATTGGCAGATCCCCCTGGCCGAGGATGCTATCCCCAAGTCGGCATTTGTTACCCCATTTGGCCTGTACCAGGCTAGGGTCATGCCATTTGGGATGAAAAATGCCCCGGCCACCTTCCAACGTATGGTGGCTAGGTTCCTCGATGGCTTCCAGGATTTTGCATGTGCATACCTGGATGACATTGCGATCTACAGTGGGTCTTGGGAGGAGCACCTGGTGCACGTAGGGGTGGTTCTGGACAAAATTCGGGCCGCAGGTCTGACCTTGAAACCAGACAAGTGCCATCTAGGTATGGCGGAGGTGCAGTACCTGGGACACCGAGTGGGGTGTGGGAATCAGAGACCAGAGCCAGCCAAGGTAGAGGCAGTAGCTAACTGGCCCACGCCCCGTACTAAGACCCAGGTATTAGCCTTCTTGGGAACTGCAGGGTACTACCGACGTTTTGTGCCTAATTATAGTGCTATCGCCAAACCCCTGACGGACCTGACGAAAAAGAATTTACCTAGGCAGGTCCTGTGGTCTCCAGCTTGTGAAACCGCGTTTCTAGCCCTCAAGCAAGCACTTGTAAATGCTCCTGTCTTGCCTGCCCCAGTACCTAACAAACGCTTTCTTGTCCACACAGATGCTTCCATGTTTGGACTGGGGGCTGTGCTGAGCCAAGTTGGGGAGGATGGAGGAGAACACCCTGTCGCATACCTGAGTAGAAAGCTATTACCGCGGGAAGTGAGCTATGCGGCAGTGGAGAAGGAATGTTTGGCCCTGCTCCGGGCCCTTAAAAAGTTGAACCCTTACTTATACGGACAGGAATTTTCACTGGTCACCGACCACAACCCATTGGTCTGGCTTAACCGGGTCTCAGGAGACAATGGCAGGTTGTTGCGGTGGAGCCTAGCCCTACAACCTTACAATTTCACCATTAGCTACCGACCCGGTAAGCAAAATGGCAATGCTGATGGGTTGTCCCGGCAAACAGACGTCATCTCGGGCCCCTAGTGGTGATGGGTTGTCCAGACATTAGAAGAATGGAACTATGGACTAACTTCGGAATCAACCCGTCTGGGGTCCCCTCCTCTGTTAGTCTCCTGCCGAAAGGGGAGATGTGTGACAGGGGGTCACTTTGGAGCACAGGGTGAGCAATGAAATAATGGACATTGAGAATATGTATGGGATTGTTTTAAAATGGGTCTGTAACATTATTCCCCAATATTGCCCAGGATCTGTAAATAGTTATTCTGTTGGTGCTGAACTCAACAGGTTAAATTAAGAGAGGCTGATGTGTCTCCTGTCTCCTTGTGTAATGCTAATGAGCCTCACCTATGCTACAGGCCCTTTCATTGTGATGATGTTGATTGGAGCTTGGTAGACCGGCTGGCTCCATATTATGGGATGTGGAAGTGTCTTCTGTGAGGAGGGGGGGGGGAATCAACCCTTCTGCCTAAGACTGTTTATCAAAGGAGAAGTTTGAACACACCTGACCTGTATCACCATTGTCATTGGACAGTTTAACCCGCCCTGTTCCCCAAAGGATGGGAGGGGAGGGTTTTGAAGAGAAATGTGTTACCATGTGTTTTGAAAATAAAGTCATTCCCTGTTTTGGAACTTGAATACAGAGCGTTGTCTCGTGTCTGGGGGGAGAATCATACGTATGGGGTCTTATTCGGCTGGTTGGAGTGTCTGGTGGCTTTCGTGTGGTTGGAAAGGGAATATCCTAACGGTGTTAACCCCTTTCATACTTGGGGTGCCGTTACACCAGGATTTACAGTTGTCCTGGATTTACATCAAAGTGATCCACCTTTCAAGAGTGCCAGTATAGGGGAGGGGGGAAAGGGATAGGAAGGGAGGATGGGCGGAAGGGGGGGCAGGAGGGGCGACCAGAGGGGGATGGGGGGTTTGGGGGGAGTAGGGAAAACAGGGGGGGAGGGCACTCATGGTATTAAGTTGTAGGTTATAGGACACTCACGCCGTCCACGGCTTCCAAATGCCATCAAACTTCTTGGGGCACTTCCTGTTCAAGTATGTCAATCTATACATTGGTAAGGCACTATTAATAGACTGTTCCCAAAGAGTCAGTGTAGGGGGAGATGCAGAGTTCCACTTAAGTAGAATAGCTTTCTTAGCATAATACAGAAGGTATGCAATCAGGAGTTTAGTGTAACGCAGTCTCTGATCGTCCTCCTGTATTCCGAACAGAGCCAACTCTGGGGAGGGCTCCAGGGACAACTGGAGGCTTTCGTTCAAGGCCTCAAAAACTGCAGCCCAGAACTGCGCCACCCTGGGGCAGCTTCAAAACATGTGAAAATAGGTACCGGTGGCAAACCGGCATCTGTTGCAGAGGGAATCTCGCTGGGGGTACAGTCTGTGCAGTCGCTGCGGAGTGTAATACACCCTATGTAAGAACCTAGTTTGTATCAGTTTATCCCTGGAAGAGATTACCAACCCCAAGCTGTCCCCAAAGCACTCATTCCAATCCTCTCTATCTAACGTGGGGATATCCGTTTTCCATGCCTCCCAGAGCCTCTCCAATTTGGGAGAGTGCAGGCTAAGTAGGGACACATAGAGGGAAGAAAGAGGCTTGGTCAGTGATTCCTGTATCAAGAGTTCCTCTATGGGATCCATAGTCAGGACAATAGGTTCCGGGAATTGGGCTCGAGCAGCATGACGCAGTTGCCAGTAACGGAAATACATCCATCTGGGCAGCTTTAATTTAGATAAGAGGTCCTGATAGCTCAAAAGAGTCCCCGCCGGCATAATATCACGGAGAAACTTGACCCCAAATTTTGCCCAGACCTGCGGGTCTGTAACTGTTCGGAAATGAGGAAGACTAGGGCTGCCCCATAACGGTTGTAACGGTGACCAGGTATTTTGTCTAAGGAACCTCTTCCTAGCATTCCCCCAAACTCTCAGAGTTGTTCTAGACGGGTGCTGAAGGTCGGCATATGCCCTCGGGCCCCTATACACTAAGTTCCCCAGGTCCCTGAGAGAGCCTAGGAGGGTCGCCTGCAGGCACACGGCTGCATTGGCTCTGGAGCGGGTAAACCACCAGCGGACTGATACCAAAATGGCCGCCCAATAGTAGACCTGGAAATTGGGCAATGCCAACCTCCCGCACCTCACCGGTAGACATAGGGTAGATCTTGCAAATCGGGGGGTAGAGCCCCCCCAGAGAAAGGCCCCAACACATCTATACAGGTCCCTAAAGAAGGCGACCAAAATACATATTGGGGAGTTTCTAAAGAGGTAACATCATCTTTATGAGACTAATAAGGCCCAACAGATGTAGCGGCAAATTCCCCCATGAGGCGCACCTAGCCCTCAGCTGCCCAAGGACAGGGTGTAAGTTAAGTTCATAGAATTTCATAAGATGTTGGTTTATATGAATGCCTAAATATTTAAATTGATCAACCCACTTCAGCTGGGCACCCGCCGCGCTACCTCGTGCCATTAGGTCCAGGGGAAAAAGTACAGATTTTGTCCAATTAATGCGGACCCCAGAAAAACGACCAAACTCGTTAAAGAGGAGCAGGGAGAAATCCACGTCGGCCTTGGGGGAGATTTACTAAAACAGGTGCACACAGAATCTGGTACAGTTGTCCATAGTAACCAATCAGCTTCTAACTTCAGCTTCTTCAATTAAGCGTGACAATAAAACCTAGAAGCTGATTGGTTACTATGCAGAGATGCACCTGATTATGTGTGCACCAGTTTTAGTAAATCTCCCCCCTTGTATAAGAAAATGGTGATAGTTGCTAATTTTATGCCACATGATATTTTCACTACTGTTAATCACATCTATATTTGGGGTAAAGACACAAATTAATTATATTGCACACAAACACAATTTAAAACCCCATATTTTAGTAACATATAAAAAATTTGGTATCTTGGGTAAATGTATACAATATACGTCAAGTGTTAAAATTGGAGGAAAACTTTAATACAGCAAATTGTCCATATTCAACGCATTTACAGCATTAAATGTGCAGTAACTAACTGAAATATACAGCGTTAAACGTGCAGTAATGCACTAAAATATACTGCATTAAACGTGCAGTAACACACCAAAATATACTGCAGGAAATCTGCACTGACAAAATAAACTGACACTTAAAATTAATGGTCAAACTACACTCACGCTGCACTATCACTAGATTCACACTAAACTGATTCTACACTGACAATAGAATCACTAAAGTACACTATAGCACACTATTGTCAGGAACCATGAATCAGACCGAGACAGAAGTGTAGTAAAAATCACACTAGTTAATAAAATTGTAAAATGGTATAAACAGTGCAAACATAGTCAAAACATAGCCAGAGTTCAGTAACCAGGACATGTAGTCAGAACAAGCCAGAGAAACAGGAGTCCAGAGATCAGCGAAGTCGGGTGCAGCAAACAGGATCAGGAACCAGAAGGGAAGTCAGCCAAGCAAAAGTCTTTCACAGGTAAACACAGCAGAGAGAGTTTGGATATGTTGTCCAAGGCAAAGGCAAAGAAGATTTGATCCAAGGAGTTTAAATAACCAGCAGCTCTAGCTGATGAGCAGGAAATAAAGACCAGGTGAGTCACTGTAAAAGGAAGAGTATTTGGCAATTAACCAGCAGCTGAGCACAGAGCTCTGAGAAGGAAGGGCTGAGCCCAGCCCTGACAACTATCTCGCTAGTAGTACTGAACAGAGCTCTGTTCTATCCCTCTCAACGCCAATATCACACTGCAAATGGCCGCTATGGGGAGAATATGTTTTTAGTGTTGGGCAGGACTAAGAGCAAAGAGCCATGATTGGATAGAGTCATCATTACTTTCTCCAATAATGGCTCTGACAGGGCTTTTTGCCCTGATTGGGCAAAGCTTTCATTGCTCCAGCCAATCAGGCTTCCAATGCACTGTGCGGCGACGCAGTGCATGGTGGTTCTTCGGCAGGCCGAAAAAACGATTGAACATGTTTAAAAACGGTTGGGTGTTCATCAATTGGGGGAACAGCCAACGTTTGGCCCAAACTCATGCTTGGGCCGAACCGTTCACTCAACTCTATCCATCTGTCAAACCTTCAAATTGATGACACCCCTCTCCTAACAGCACAAGTTCCACATCTTTGTAGGGATACTTGTCTATTCATAATCCCATTCTGTCTTGAAAATGTTTGAGCCAAAAATATCTTTAAAAATAATTGTTAAAAAGTAAAGTCTTCCAGGAACAACACATAACATATGTTCTAACAAGGGATTATACCATTGTGATATGCATGCACATTGTATTATGTTTGGAGTCATTGGGAGGTTTGCAGCAAATGATGGATATGCTTGTATATACACAAAAAAAGTCTCCTAAATTCTGGCGAAATGACTAGAGAAAATAGATATCTTTCACTACATTTAATGGGATGGATTTACTAAAGGCACATTGACTGAGGACTTTGTAAGTGCAGTTACTCCAGAGCTTAGTAAATGAGGGAGAGTTCTGCTGACTTCCATCATCCAATCATGTGCAAGCAAAAAAAAATTTGTTTTACATTTTGCTTGCATGTGATTGGGTATTTTTTGTAAAGTGAAGCTTTACCTCATTTTCTAAGCTCTGGAGCAACTTGCAAATTGCAAAGTCAATTTGCCTTGAAGTAGAACTATAGGCACTTTTTTGAATTTTGCATACAGTAAGGGAGGGTTATAACCCTGTCAGTTTTTTGTTTGTTGTTTTCCATCTGTGTCCTATTGGAAGATTTCCCCTCTATTACATTTTCTGGGAACAATCCAAAATTTTGGATTTTCTTTTACCTTTTCTTCCAATGATAATGGTAAACAGGACAAATGGGACGCACACAACAATAAAAACCTGACAGGTGTTCTAATCCACCTCTACTCTGTCTAAAACTAGAAAAAAGTTTTTTCTTTAGTTATACTTTAAGTAAATCAACCCCAATGATTTCCATATTTCCCTATTTAGGTTTCTATGCATTGCTGTTGAGATAACTGATCCAAAATGGTAGAGACTACTCAAAACTGGCTATAATATTTTTATCACTCCTTAAATACTGCATGCCCAAGACCACTACTGCATTTAATTGTTTATTTATTTTTGGGAATTAACTTTAACCCCTTTTCATACAGTATTAATTGACCGTCTTGAGCGTTTTGCAGTAAATATCGCAAAACGGTTTCGTGAATTGACAATTTCAAGATCACATGTGATATTTAGGCAAAATGTGCCTGGGCACCTAAATACTGCATGTGAGATGCTTTTGTGAATGGAGCCTGTAACGGCAGGGGTTACCGCCGTTTAAGGATATTCCCTTTCCGAACACACATCAGCTACCGACACTCCACAGTCAGGCGACCGAGACCTATAGGAATAATTCTCCCCCAGATACAAGGCAAATGCTCTGTATGAGGTTCAAACAGGGAATTAATCTTTATTGCAAGCACATGGTAACACACTTCTCTTCAAAACACTTCCCTCCCATCCTTGGGAAACAGGGTGGATTAAACTGTCCAATGACAATGGTGATACAGGTCAGGTGTGTTCAAACTTCTCCTTCAGTAAACAGTCTTAGAGGGGGGGGGGGTTGCTGGAGTGATTCCTCCCCCCTTTCCTCACAGCAAGACACTTAAACATCCCATAATAGGCAGCCAGGCTGTCTACCAAGCTCCAATCCACATCACCACAAACAACAATGAAAAGGTCTTTTAGAAGCTAGTCTGGATTCATTAACATTACAACATGCATCCAGGTGGTTGGAGGTGATGACATTAACATCTTTCAACTAACATGTTTAATTCAGAATCAAACACACAGTAAATAGTTCTTTACAGATATCCTGGGGGATATTGTGGATTAATATTACAGACCCATTTTAAAGCAATCCAAGACATATTCTTAATGTCCATTATTTTCTGGCTCATACTTTCTAAGAACTTCTGGGTTCCACGGGCCCACCCGTTACATCTCTCCCCTTTCGGCAGGAGACTAACACAGGAGGAGACCCCAGACGGGTTGACTCCGAAGTTAGTCCATAGTTCCATTCCTCTAATGCCTGCACAACCCATCAGCATTGCCATTTTGCTTACCGGGTCAGTAGCTGATGGTGAAGTTGTAAGGTTGCAGGGCGAATAATGGAATTCAATTCTGGAACAGTCACTTGCTTTGCTCTCTCAATGGCTCCCAAAACTTGTTGCTGACGCTCTTGGGAGAGGTAAAGCAAAACCTGGGCGCAAATCCCATTTAACCTTTTGACAATTTCAGCCTGTTCAAGCCATGGGACATCTCATAATACATGACGTAGTGTCGTTGCATCTCCGATTTCTCACTGGCCAACTTGTCACATTCCAATTTTAGACTGTGATATTGTGCCTGATCTAAGGTACATGTCGGGGAAGATAGTCTTACCCGGGTCTCGGCAGCAAGCGGGTCGGTTCCAGCAGCACGGGTCTGGGCACAGGTAGTCACTGGGTTGGCTTCAGCGGGGCCCATCGGGGCGTGAGCAGAAACAAGGGTGGCCAAATCATTTCCCAGTAGTACATCCGCTGGCAAATCCTTCATCACCCCCACATTCACGTGTCCCGAACCAACCCCCCAATCCAGGTGAACACGGGCAACGGGTAGCCGGAAGACGGTGCCTCCCGCTACTCTTATGGCTACAGTGTCTCCGGTATGTTGGCTCTCTGGGATGAGGTTCTTCTTTAGTAGGGTGATGGTGGCGCCACTATCACGTAGGCCATTGGCTACCTTTCCATTGACCCAGACAGTCTGCCTGTGTTGCTGCCGGTTGTCCCGGTTAGCTGCTTGTATTTGATCAGCCTTGTGCAGGACACCCCAATGTTCTTACTCCTCAACGCAGTGGGCAGCAGGCATGGATGTGTGGGGGTTCCCCCTTGCTGGCTGTCTCCATGACTGGGACTGCCTGGCTGGATTCAACGGACAGTCTGGCTTTTTGTGCCCTAGCTGTTTACACCTGAAACACCTGATGGGTTGTGAGTAGCCCTGGGAGTTGGATCTGAGCTGCTGAGAATAAGTGGCCGCTGGAGGTGGTGCTGTAGGGTGGCATGACTGGGGTTGGTAGGCGATAGCCGGAGGGGGTGCCGCTGATCGATAATCCACCCGAGCTGTTGTCTTGACCACAGGGTTATCCAGTTTGCGGGCATCTGTGTATTCGTCCGCCAGGCGAGCTGCTTCAGGCAAGGTGAAAGGTTTTCGGTCCCGGACCCACTCTCTGACTTCCAGGGACAGTTTGTCAAAGAAGTGCTCCAGCAGGAACACCTGCAGCACCTCTTCCCCGGATTCTGCTTGGCATCCAGCGACCCAGTGGGCTGCCGTGCGGTGTAGGCGGCATGCTCACTCGGTATACGAGTCTCCAGTCTGCTTGCTCGTCTCTCGGAACCGCCTCCGGTATGCCTCCGGTGTGACGGCATATCTGGCCAAAAGTGCTTCTTTTACCAGTCCATAGTTCATAATATCCTCGTCTGGGATGGCCCTGAACGCTTCACTGGCCCGGCCGGACAGTTTCCCAGACAAAATGGTAACCCATTCCTCTGTGGGCACCCGGTGTAGGGCACATTGCCGTTCAAAATCGGCAAGGTACCCATCAATCTCCCCTTCAGTTTCAATGAAATTTTTAAAAGCAGCAAAATGTATCTTTCTCCTTTCAGCTGGTGCTGCTCTGACTTCTGCTGCTGCAGCACCTCTTTGCGGTAGCAAATTTACGTCCACAGCCGCTATAACTCGGTCTATGATCTCCGCTGTAAGGTTAGGACCATAATGTGCCAGTCTTATGTTAACAGCCCGATCAAAACTTGCCTCTTCGGGTGTCCTGTCTGTTACGCTGGGCCTTTTGGTTCCATCCATTTTGACTAGTTCTCTGATAATGTCCCTCTTCTTACGGTTGTTGGCCGGTCTGCCCCGGTTCTCCAGTAAGTCCTTGAGGGTAGAGTGCTTTAGCCGTTCATACTGTGCTTCCATTGTCCTGTGTCCTCTTGTAGCTGTCCTTATAGGCTGTGGAATCATCCCACTGCTTGCCAACAATGTAACTGAAGGGGTTACCGCCGTTTAAGGATATTCCCTTTCCGAACACACATCAGCTAATGACACTCCACAGTCAGGCGACCGAGACCCATAGGAATAATTCTCCCCCAAGATACGAGACAAACGCTCTGTATGAGGTTCAAACATGGAATGAATCTTTATTGCAAGCACATGGTAACACACTTCTCTTCAAAACACTTCCCTCCCATCCTTGGGAAACAGGGTGGGTTAAACTGTCCAATGACAATGGTGATACAGGTCAGGTGTGTTCAAACTTCTCCTTCAGTAAACAGTCTTAGCAGGGGGGGTTTGCTGGAGTGATCCCCCCCCTTTCCTCACAGCAAGACACTTAAACATCCCATAATAGGCAGCCAGGCTGTCTACCAAGCTCCAATCCACATCACCACAAACAACAATGAAAAGGTCTTTAGAAGCTAGTCTGGATTCATTAACATTACAACAGGCATCCAGGTGGTTGGAGGTGATGACATTAACATCTTTCAACTAACATGTTTAATTCAGAATCAAACACGTAGTAAATAGTTCTTTACAGATATCCTGGGGAATATTGTGGATTAATATTACAGACTAGAGTTGAGCGGACACCTGGATGTTCGGGTTCGACGGGTTCGGCCGAACTTCGGAAAAAAGTTCGAATTCGGGACCGAACTTGACCCCGAACCCCATTTAAGTCAATGGGGACCTGAACTTCTGAGGACTATTCGCGCTTGTTTCCCGTGCTTAGAACTGTCCCTGCACAAAGTGTCATTTCTGAAGGAAAAAAAAAATGGCGTGGAGTACCCCCAAAAATCCAGACCAGACCCTTTATCCGAGCACGCAACATGGCAGGCTGCAGGAAAAGAGGGGGGGACAAGAGAGCGCCCCCCCCTGAACCGTACCAGGCCACATGCCCTCAACATGGGGAGGATGTCCCTATGTTGATGGGGACAAGGGCCTCATCCCCACAACCCTTGCCCGGTGGTTGTGGGGGTCTGTGGGCAGGGGGCTTATCTGAATCTGGAAGACCCCTTTAACAAAGGGGACCCCCAGATCCCGCCCCCCCTATGTGAATTGGTAATGGGGTACATTGTACCCCTACCATTTCACAAAGAACGTGTAAAAAATTGTAAAAAAAATACACAGACACCGTTGGGAAAGTCCTTTATTAAAAAAAAAAAAAAACATTCCAGCGATGAAATCCAGTTTCCCACGGCTATCCGATGTCCAGCACTGTCCACACGAAACGTCATTGGCTGAGCCTGAGTGGACCTGATGGGGAACTTCCTCCGCAGTGTAATAAATGAATAGACCCGCCCCTTCTCACGTTCCGCATCAGGTCCTCAGCCTTACACCTACGTCATTGGCTGAAAGTACCTGATGGGGAAGTTTAGAAGGGCCGGGTCTATTAATTTATTACACTGCGGAGGAAGTTCCCCATCAGGTCCGCTCAGGCTCAGCCAATGACATTTCGTGTGGACAGCGCCTTAATAAAGGACTTTCCCAACGGTGTCTGTGTATTTTTTTTACAATTTTTTACACTTTCTTTGTGAAATGGTAGGGGTACAATGTACGCCATTACCAATTCACATAGGGGGGGGGCCGGGATCTGTGGGTCCCCTTTGTTAAAGGGATCTTCCAGATTCCGATAAGGCCCCCGCCCGCAGACCCCCAAAACCACTGGGCAAGGGTTGTGGGGATGAGGCCCTTGTCCCCATCAACATGGGGACATCCTCCACATGTTGAGGGCATGTGGCCTGGTACGGTTCAGGAGGGCCTGCCAGGTTGCGTGCTTGGATAAAGGGTCTGGTCTGGATTTTTGGGGGTACTCCACGCCATTTTTTTTATTTGGGGTGGAGTTCCCCTTAAAATCCATACCAGACCTGAAGGGCCTGGTATGGATATTTGGGGGAACCGCACGCATTTTTTTTTAAATTTGCGGCAGGGTTTCCCTTACTATCCATACCAGACCTGAAGGGCCTGGTAATTGAATTTGGGGGAACCCCCACGCTTTTTTTTTTTTTATCGATGACTTTTCTATGTATTGCCGGGAGCCGACAATTTTTTTCTTTCAGAAATGACACTTTGTGCAGGGACAGTTCTAAGCACGGGAAACAAGCGCGACTTTACATGCATATTGCCGAAGACCGGACCCGACCCCGAACATACAGTCAATTGTTCGGGCTCGGGTCCGGGACCCAAAAACCCTATTATAGACCCATTTTAAAGCAATCCAAGACATATTCTTAATGTCCATTATTTTCTGGCTCATACTTTCTAAGAACTTCTGGGTTCCACGGGCCCACCCGTTACAGAACCCATAGTTATTCTTTCTTAAACTACTGTTGTGTGTTTTTTTTGATCATTTCAAATCATTTCAAATCTGTGATTTGGTGGTTACTTATAGGCTGTTTAAATCTGAGGGTCAATTATGGAATGATTACCATATTCAAAAAGATATATGTTTATTTAGTTAGCTTTGATTTTCCACTGAAGTAATACATTTATTATCTTAAGTCCTCTCTAATGCCAAGTGCTGAACAAAGCATCCTTGAGCTATGCTAATTTTAAAAATTCAATTTTTACTAACATCAGTTTTTGTTAATGTTTCGTTTGCCAAATTATGCATACATTTTGAAAGGAAAAGTATAGTTTGCACAAATTTTCAAGCTACAACCGGTATTTTGATGTTTTCCTATTTTATTGTGTGACTATCTATGTTTCAATGCTTGCTCTTACATATTTTGTCACTGTTTTGTATGTGGGAAAATTGTGGATTACCTCTTCAGCAAAAGTCTTTAGCTACTACACTAACTCTTTCTAATTGCATACCAACTGCTGAGATAAGATATTAGCCCCAAAAGGACGGCATTATTTCCAGTCACCCAATCTGGGTAACTTTGTGAAAAGTAATACTAGGACACATTTAATATGTAGTGATATGCAGCAGAAAACAAAGCCTGGGTTTATTAAGCAAATATTGCCCATGTACATGTATTTTTGCAAATATACATAAACATTTTCTCAGCTAAAGCTGATCTCTTATATGTATAGGACTGTGACAAAACTATACATCCCCTATAATGTAAAAGTGTACTTTAATTTAAATCAAAGTGCATGTATCCTTTTTGTCTTCTTCCCGTGCATATTTATCTTGATCTGTGGTCAAAGACTTTAGTGTTTGTTTACATCCCATCCCAAAATTCATTTTTGCATGTGTCCATAAACTAGTGTGGGGTCATCTCCTGAGCACCTCCAGCCTTGGAGCACAGCTGCATAGAAATCTATAGGGAGAAGCACCGAAAAATGTTGGTTCAGAATGTAAACCGAAAGCGCAAATGCTGCAGCCACCCATTCAAGGTAAGTATGCATCAGAGGAGGGGAATGTGGGCTAGTTTTTGTCTGGAGGTGTTCAAAGGTATCCAGGACCAGCGTGGAGCACAAGTGGCCGGCATTTGAGGCCGTTTGTAAGTAGGAGTTGTTCGTAACTTGGTTGTTCGTAACCCTGGGACTGCCTGTATATGTAATCAAACCGGAAATATACAGATTTAACTTGTGATCATTAAAATCAAATGAAGCATAAACATCTCCAACTGTAATGTTTATAATAGCTTTAATATTGCAAAATAACCATTTCTAACGAACCAATTAGAAACACATAACTTGATTAAAAGTTTAAATTACATTAAACACATATATTTTTCAAGATATATATTTAGATAGATAATTATAGCTGATTAAATATTCAGTTATATATGTAAATTCATTAATTTTTAATAGTATAGAGGAACACTGCAACATTTCCTCAAAGTAAGCACTAATTTAATGGACACGACAAATTCTACTTATATAGTAGAAGGCTGAAAATTGATCTTAAGCGACAAAAAATATAGGGACCTAACATTGATAATTACAAGTTATGTGCATAATAATATTTTTACTGTAGTTTCTACTAGTGATGTCGCGAACATAAAATTTTCCGTTCGCGAAAGGCGAGCGCGAATTTCCGCAAATGTTTGCGAACGGGCGAACCGCCTTAGACTTCAATAGGCAGGCAAATTTTAAAACCCACAGGGACCCTTTCTGGCCACAATAGTGATGGAAAAGTTGTTTCAAGGGGACTAACACCTGGACTGTGGCATGCCGGAGGGGGATCCATGGCAAAACTCCCATGGAAAATTATGTAGTTGACGCAGAGTCGGGTTTTAATCCATAAAGGGCATAAATCACCTAACATTCCTAAATTGTTTGGAATAACGTGCTTTAAAACATCAGGTATGATGTTGTATCGATCAGGTAATGTAAGGGTTACGCCCGCTTCACAGTGACAGACCAAACTCTGACAGACCAAACTCCCTGTTTAACACACCGCAAACAACCGCAAACAGTCCATTTGCACAACCGCAAGGCTTTAATGATCACCTTAGATGATTACAAAGAAAATTAATGTTTTTTCTATGCAAAATTATCCAGCCGATCGCTTTTGGTCTGTTCACAATGAAGCAACGACCTATCATCTGGGGTGTGCCAACATTGCCATTGCCAACACACTCATAGAGGTGGTCGCTTCATTGTGATACGCAAACCCCTTCACCAGTCACCACAACAAGGTAACGATCATGAAGGGGAATTGACACAAGTATGTGTTTTTTTTTTGTTTTTGCAGCCACAGTGCAGTACCAGAGGCCAGAAAAATTAGGCATGTACACATGCCTGAAAAATTAGGTATTGTTGCAGCCGCTGCTGTAGCAGCGGCCAGAAAAATTGATGTTTTCTAGGCAGAAAGTGCCCTAAAACATTGCGGCTTTGTCATGGATATGCACTAATGTCTGTCTGCCATCTTACCTTTCCTCCTCATGTGTTCATCTTAGAGGCCAGACCCCTTCACCTGGCTTCCTTTATAATCTCCTCCCAGCCTGACTCCACCCCAGGCCCTATCACAGAACACTATATTAACCTGTGCACTGCAAGCCTGCTTTGCTGATCAACGTGTTTGTTAAGCATTGTGTGTTTGGGTTACTGCCTGCCGTGTGCTACGTCTGTCTCTCTGTTATGATATTGGCTTGTTCCTGACTATCCCTGTCTGCTTGTGACCCTTGACCTTCGGCTTGTCCTTCGTTTATCCTTGTCTGCTTGTGACCCTTGACCTTCGGCTTGTCCTTTGCTATTCTTGTATCCTGTGCTGCTGCTTCCCCTCTTTCCCCCTTACCCTACGGGGCGTGAGCTAGGAGACTCTAGGGGCCGCGACCTGGACCTAGCTGCAGCGCAACATCCTCACCACTAGAGGCTCTGGTGAAGACCTGCTGGCTCTTAGACTCCATGCCCTGGGGAATCTCGGCTCTAGCTTCCTGTGGATTCCGGTTGTGCTCCTCTGGTCCTGCTTTTTACAACCACCCAGTTTCCTATCCGCAGCAGTCAGCCATAGGGTTCACTATCTTGTGGTGCACTCCTGTCCTCCTACGGTGTGCATCTGTCATCTGGCCACAGGTGACCTGACAGGCTTGAACCCTAGTTGGTGGCGGATAAGTCACACAAGTCATCCGGCATGCAGAGATAAAACACAGCAGCGTGTGGACCATTTTTAGCCCAAGGCAGCTCATCTCATCAGGCCTTTTTTAGTCAAATGTATCGCCCACTGTCAGTCCCTTCAGGATCCATGCCTCATTCATCTTAATAAAGGTGAGGTAATCTAGACTTTTTTGACCTAGGCGACTTCTCTTCTCAGTGATAATACCTCCTGCTGCACTGAAGGTCCTTTCTGAAAGGACACTTGAAGCGGGCAGGCCAGAAGTTCTATCGCAAATTGGGATAGCTCAGGCCACAGGTCAAGCCTGCACACCCAGTAGTCAAGGGGTTCATCGCTCCTCAGAGTGTCAATATCTGCAGTTAAGGCGAGGTAGTCTGCTACCTGTCGGTCGAGTCGTTCTCTGAGGGTGGACCCCGAAGGGCTGTGGCGATGCGTAGGACTTAAAAAGCTCTGCATGTCCTCCATCAACAACACGTCTGTAAAGCGTGCTGTCCTTTCCGGCGTGGTCGTGGTAGGAGGAGGATTACTTTCACCTCTTTCCCTGTTAGATTCCCGTTGTGCTGTGACATCACCCTTATACGCTGTGTAAAGCATACTTTTTAATTTATTTTGGAACTGCTGCATCCTTTCCGACTTCCGGTAATTCGGTAACATTTCAGGCACTTTCTGCTTATACCAGGGGTCTAGTAGCATGGCCACCCAGTACAGGTCGTTCTCCTTCAGCCATTTTATACGAGAGTCCCTCAGCAGGCACGACAACATGAAAGACCCCATTTGCACAAGGTTGGATGCCGAGCTACTCATGTCCCGTTCCTCGTCCTCACTGATCTCACTGAAGGTCTGTTCTTCCCCCCAGCCACGTACAAGACCACGGGTACCAGATAGGTGACAACGAGCACCCTGGGATGCCTGCTGTGGTTGGTCTTCCTCCTTCTCCTCCTCAAAGCCACATTCCTCCTCTGACTCCTCTTCCTCAGACTCCTCTTCCAGCATTGCCGCAGGTCCAGCAAGCGATGCTGATAAGGCTGTTTCTGGTGGTGATGGTGACCACAACTCTTCCTCTTCCTCTTCACGCTCATCTACGGCCTGATCCAACACTCTTCGCAGGGCACGCTCCAGGAAGAAAACAAATGGAATGATGTCGCTGATGGTGCCTTCAGTGCGACTGACTAGGTTTGTCACCTCCTCAAAAGGACGCATGAGCCTACAGGCATTGCGCATGAGCGTCCAGTAACGTGGCAAAAAAATTCCCAGCTGCGCAGAGGCTGTCCTAGCACCCCGGTCATACAAATACTCGATGGCTTTTTCTTGTTGGAGCAGTCGGTCGAACATTAGGAGTGTTGAATTCCAACGTGTCGGGCTGTCGCAAATCAAGCACCTCACTGGCATGTTGTTTCGCCGCTGGATATCTGAAAAGTGCGCCATGGCCGTGTAGGAACGCCTGAAATGGCCACACACCTTCCTGGCCTGCTTGAGGACGTCCTGTAAGTCTGGGTACTTATGCACAAAGCGTTGTACAATCAGATTCAACACATGTGCCATGCACGGCACATGTGTCAACTTGCCCAAATTCAATGCCGCCAACAAATTGCTTCCGTTGTCACACACCACTTTGCCGATCTCCAGTTGGTGAGGAGTCAGCCACTGATCCACCTGTGCGTTCAGGGCGGACAGGAGTGCTGGTCCGGTGTGCCTCTCTGCTTTCAGGCAAGTCAACCCCAAGACGGCGTGACACTGTCGTATCCGGGATGTGGAATAGCCCCTGGGGAGCTGGGGGGGGGGGTGCAGTTGATGTGGAGCAAGATGCAGCAGCAGAAGAGGACTCAGCCGAGGAGGTTATCGAAGAGGATGTAGTAGGAGGAGTAGAGGAGGTGGCAGCAGGCCTGCCTGCAAGTCATGGCGGTGTCACCACCAACTCCTCTGCAGAGCCATGCATTACATGCTTGGCAGCCGTCAGCAGGTTTACCCAATGCGCAGTGTAGGTGATATACCTGCCCTGACCGTGCTTTGCAGACCAGGTATCAGTGGTCAGATGGACCCTTGCCCCAACACTGTGTGCCAGACATTCCATGACTTCCTTTTGCACAATAGAGTACAGGTTGGGGATTGCCTTTTGTGAAAAGAAATTTCGGCCAGGTACCTTCCACTGCGGTGTCCCAATAGCTACAAATTTTTTGAAGGCCTCAGACTCCACCAGCTTGTATGGTAAAAGCTGGCGGGCTAAGAGTTCCGACAAGCCAGTTGTCAGACGCCGGGCAAGGGGGTGACTCTGTGACATTGGCTTCTTGCGCTCAAACATGTCCTTGACAGACACCTGACTGTGGGCAGATGAGCAGGAACTTCTCAAGGCGAGAGACGGAGTGGCGGATGGTTGAGAGGGGGCAAGGAGGACAGCAGTGGTTGATGTGGCTGAAGATGCTGGACCAGGAGGAGGATGGTGGCTTTGAGCTTGTGTGCTGCTTGTACTCGTCATCATGTGTTGATCCCATAGGCGTTTGTGATGTGCGATCATGTGCCTTCGCAAAGCAGTTGTACCTAGGTGGGTGTTGGATTTCCCACGACTCAGTTTCTTTTGGCACAGGTTGCAAATGGCATCGCTGTTATCAGAGGCAGACACACAAAAAACATGCCACACTGCTGAGCTTTGCAATGACGGCATTCTGGTGGTGGCAACAGCATGCGTTGATTGGCGTGCTGTCTGGCTGACCCTGGGTGCCGATACATGCTGTCTGACTGTGCCACTAGCTCCTTGCAACGACCTACCCCTGCTTCCAACTCGTCTCCTCCTCCTCTTTGTCTCCCCATCTGAACTTTCCCCCTGTTCTTCTTCTCTTCGAGCGGGCACCCACATGACATCCACCGACACATCGTCATCATCAACCGCTTCACTTGTATCTGACAACTCAGCAAAGGAAGCAGCAGCGGGTACAACATCATCATCATCACACCGCAAGTCCATGTGTGTAATGCTGCCTGACTGAGACATATCCCTTTTATCTACATCCTCTGGCAATAATGGTTGCGCATCAGTCATTTCTTCCAACTCATGTGTAAATAACTCCTCTGACAGATCAAGTGAAGCAGCTGTGGTGCTAGTGTTGGTAGTGGCGGGCAAGTGGTAACTTGAGAGGTGCCCAAAGCTGAGCTGGAGGAGGATGGTGCGTCAAGGTTCCGAGCAGAAGCTGTAGAAGATTGGGTGTCCTGTGTTAGCCAGTCAACTATGTCCTCAGAACTTTTCGAGTTCAGGGTACGTGGCCTCTGAACACTGGGCATTATTCTAGGGTCAAAGGGAATCACAGCACCATGACCACGATGGCCCCTGCGGGGTGGCCTGCCTCTGCCTGTCATTTTTTTTAGATTAGTTTAGTTGTACTATGCGTGCAAGTTACTGTGACACCAGATATGAGTGGTACTGTGCACTGGCAGAAGTTGGCAGAGTAGACGCTGTAGGCCTGACACACACGCTGGCAGGCAACTGACTGCTATTCTATTGCAGTCAAAATTGTTGTTGTTTTTTTAAATGTAATCTACTGTGACACAAGATATATGAGTGGTGGCACTGGGCAAGTGGGCACAGTATACGCTGTGAGCCTGACACACACATGCTGGCAGGCAACTGCAATTAGATTACAGAGGGAAAAAAAAAGCAGACTGATGTACTAGCCCTAAAAAGGGATTTTTGGGGTGCTGTCAGGACGCTGTCCTTACAGCAGAGATCAGATGAGTCTTTCAGGACTGGAGTGGACACTGAATACACACATGCTGGCAGGCAACTGCAATTAGATTACAGAGGAAAAAAAAAAAAGCAGACTGATGTACTAGCCCTAAAAAGTGCTTTTTGGGGTGCTGTCAGGACGCTGTCCTTACAGCAGAGATCAGATGAGTCTTTCAGGACTGGAGTGGACACTGAATACACACACGCTGGCAGGCAACTGCAATTAGATTACAGAGGAAAAAAAAAAGCAGACTGATGTACTAGCCCTAAAAAGTGCTTTTTGGGGTGCTGTCAGGATGCTGTCCTTACAGCAGAGATCAGATGAGTCTTTCAGGACTGGAGTGGACACTGAATACACACACGCTGGCAGGAAACTGCAATTAGATTACAGAGGAAAAAAAAAAAGCAGACTGATGTACTAGCCCTAAAAAGTGCTTTTTGGGGTGCTGTCAGGACGCTGTCCTTACAGCAGAGATCAGATGAGTCTTTTAGGACTGGAGTGGACACTGAATACACACACACTGGCAGGCAACTGCAATTAGATTACAGAGGAAAAAAAAAAAGCAGACTGATGTACTAGCCCTAAAAAGTGCTTTTTGGGGTGCTGTCAGGACGCTGTCCTTACAGCAGAGATCAGATGAGTCTTTCAGGACTGGAGTGGACACTGAATACACACACGCTGGCAGGCAACTGCAATTAGATTACAGAGGAAAAAAAAGAGCAGACTGATATACTAGCCCTAAAAAGTGCTTTTTGGGGTGCTGTCAGGACGCTGTCCTTACAGCAGAGATCAAATGAGTCTTTCAGGACTGGAGTGGACACTGAATACACACACGCTGGCAGGAAACTGCAATTAGATTACAGAGGAAAAAAAAAAAAGCAGACTGATGTACTAGCCCTAAAAAGTGCTTTTTGGGGTGCTGTCAGGACGCTGTCCTTACAGCAGAGATCAGATGAGTCTTTCAGGACTGGAGTGGACACTGAATACACACACGCTGGCAGGCAACTGCAATTAGATTACAGAGGAAAAAAAAAGCAGACTGATGTACTAGCCCTAAAAAGTGCTTTTTGGGGTGCTGTCAGGATGCTGTCCTTACAGCAGAGATCAGATGAGTCTTTCAGGACTGGAGTGGACACTGAATACACACACACTGGCAGGAAACTGCAATTAGATTACAGAGGAAAAAAAAAAAAGCAGACTGATGTACTAGCCCTAAAAAGTGCTTTTTGGGGTGCTGTCAGGACGCTGTCCTTACAGCAGAGATCAGATGAGTCTTTTAGGACTGGAGTGGACACTGAATACACACACACTGGCAGGCAACTGCAATTAGATTACAGAGGAAAAAAAAAAAGCAGACTGATGTACTAGCCCTAAAAAGTGCTTTTTGGGGTGCTGTCAGGACGCTGTCCTTACAGCAGAGATCAGATGAGTCTTTCAGGACTGGAGTGGACACTGAATACACACACGCTGGCAGGCAACTGCAATTAGATTACAGAGGAAAAAAAAAGAGCAGACTGATGTACTAGCCCTAAAAAGTGCTTTTTGGGGTGCTGTCAGGACGCTGTCCTTACAGCAGAGATCAAATGAGTCTTTCAGGACTGGAGTGGACACTGAATACACACACGCTGGCAGGAAACTGCAATTAGATTACAGAGGGAAAAAAAAAAGCAGACTGATGTACTAGCCCTAAAAAGTGCTTTTTGGGGTGCTGTCAGGACGCTGTCCTTACAGCAGAGATCAGATGAGTCTTTCAGGACTGGAGTGGACACTGAAAACACACACGCTGGCAGGCAACTGCAATTAGATTACAGAGGAAAAAAAATAAAGCAGACTGATGTACTAGCCCTAAAAAGTGCTTTTTGGGGTGCTGTCAGGACGCTGTCCTTACAGCAGAGATCAGATGAGTCTTTCAGGACTGGAGTGGACAATGAATACACACACGCTGGCAGGCAACTGCAATTAGATTACAGAGGAAAAAAAAAAGCAGACTGATGTACTAGCCCTAAAAAGTGCTTTTTGGGGTGCTGTCAGGACGCTGTCCTTACAGCAGAGATCAGATGAGTCTTTCAGGACTGGAGTGGACACTGAATACACACACACTGGCAGGCAACTGCAATTAGATTACAGAGAAGAAAAAAAAAGCAGACTGATGTACTAGCCCTAAAAAGGGCTTTTTGGGGTGCTGTCAGGATGCTGTCCTTACAGCAGAGATCAGATGAGTCTTTCAGGACTGGAGTGGACACTGAATACACACACGCTGGCAGGCAACTGCAATTAGATTACAGAGGAAAAAAAAAAAAAGCAGACTGATGTACTAGCCCTAAAAAGTGCTTTTTGGGGTGCTGTCAGGACGCTGTCCTCACAGCAGAGATCAGATGAGTCTTTCAGGACTGGAGTGGACACTGAATACACACACGCTGGCAGACAACTGCAATTAGATTACAGAGAAAAAAAAAACAGACTGATGTACTAGCCCTAAAAAGGGCTTTTTGGGGTGCTGTCAGGACGCTGTCCTTACAGCAGAGATCAGATGAGTCTTTCAGCACTGGAGTGGACACTGAATACACACAAGCTGGCAGGCAATTGCAATTAGATTACAGAGGAAAAAAAAAAAAAACAGCAGACTGACGTACTAGCCCTAAAAAGTGCTTTTTGGGGTGCTGTCAGGACGCTGTCCTCACAGCAGAGATCAGATGAGTCTTTCAGGACTGGAGTGGACACTGAATACACACACGCTGGCAGGCAACTGCAATTAGATTACAGAGGGAAAAAAAAATCAGACTGATGTACTAGCCCTAAAAAGTGCTTTTTGGGGTGCTGTCAGGACGCTGTCCTTACAGCAGAGATCAGATGAGTCTTTCAGGACTGGAGTGGACACTGAATACACACACGCTGGCAGGCAACTGCAATTAGATTACAGAGAAAAAAAAAAAGCAGACTGATGTACTAGCCCTAAAAAGAGCTTTTTGGGGTGCTGTCAGGACGCTGTCTTTACATCAGAGATCAGATGAGTCTTTCAGGACTGGAGTAGACACTGAATACACACACGCTGGCAGGCAACTGCAATTAGATTACAGAGGAAAAAAAAAAAAGCAGACTGATGTACTAGCCCTAAAAAGGGCTTTTTGGGGTGCTGTCAGGACGCTGTCCTTACAGCAGAGATCAGATGAGTCTTTCAGGACTGGAGTGGACACTGAATACACTGGCCTAGCTATAGATTTCCCTATTAAATCAGCAGCAGCTACACTGTCCCTCCTCTCACTAAGACTGCAGCTTCTGAATGAATCTAAAATGGATGCTGTCCAGGAGGTGGGAGGGTCTGGGAGGGAGGGTATGCTGCTGATTGGCTGGCATGTGTCTGCTGACTGTGAGGTACAGGGTCAAAGTTTGCTCAATGATGACGAATAGGGGGCGGACCAAACATCACATATGTTCGCCCGCCGCGGCGAACGCGAACAAGCTATGTTCACCAGGAACTATTTGCCGGCGAATAGTTCGGGACATCTCTAGTTTCTACATTAACACCAGGAATACTGTGAATGTTAAGCAATACTGTACTAGGATAACAGAGGATTTAGAGAACTCCAGCCTAGCCAAAAGAGCAATATACATTTTTATGAAAATACTAGAAATAGGTAAACCACACTAATAAAGTGTGTAAAAAAATGTCCCTCTACACCCTCCAACCACAATCTTTAATCTGATCCATTGGCTAACTCTACCAGGTAATACCACCTTCTAATGAACCCAAAAAAGGAATTTAAAGCTTCAAATGACTTAACCCTTCCAAAAAAATTCAGTTTGAGATAAATTACTGAAGACCAACATGAACATCACTAAGCCAATATACCCTATCACTTTGCTGTTTTTCTGCTGTCAATGTATACATTATATTGTATATACTGTACTGTACTGTATACACTGTACTATAGACTGTTTACATATATATATATATATATATATATATATATATATATATATATATATATAGTATCTCACAAAAATTAGTACACCCCTCACATTTTTGTAAATATTTTATTATATCTTTTCATGTGACAACACTGAAGAAATTATACTTTGCTACAATGTAAAGAAGTGAGTGTACAACTTGTATAACAGTGTAAATTTGCTGTCCCCTCAAAATAACTCAACACACAGCCATTGATGTCTAAACCACTGGCAACAAAAGTGAGTACACCCCTCAGTGAAAATGTCCAAAATGGGCCCAATTAGCCATTTCCCTCCCCAGTGTCATGTGACTTGTTAGTGTTACAAGGTCTTAGGTGTAAATGGGGTGCAGACATGTTAAATTTGGTGTTGTCGTTCTCTCTCTCTCATACTGGTCACTGGAAGTTCAACAGGGCACCTCATGGCAAAGAACTCTCTGAGGATCTGAAAAAGAATTGTTGCTCTACATAAAGAGGGCCTAGTCTATAAGAAGATTGCGAAGACCCTGAAACTGAGCTGCAGCACGTTGGCCAAGACCATACAGCGGTTTAACAGGACAGGTTCCACTTAGAACAGGCCTCGCCATGGGTCGACCAAAGAAGTTGATTGCACGTGCTTAGCATAGGATGATGATGGATGACTAAAACCATGTCCTGTGGTCTGATGAGACCAAGATAAACTTATTTGGTTCAGATGGTGTCAAGTGTGTGTGGCGGAAACCATGTGAGGAGTACAAAGTCAAGTGTGTCTTGCCTACAGTAAAGCAGGCTGGTGGGAGTGTCATGGTCTGGGGCTTCTGGCAATGGGGAGCTACAGTTCATTGAGGGAACCATGAATGTCAAAATGTACTGTGACATACTGAAGCAGAGCATAATCCCCTCCCATTGGAGACTGGGCAGCAGGGCAGTATTCCAACATTATAACGACCCCAAACAAACCTCCAAGACGACCACTGCCTTGCTAATGAAGCTGAGGGTAAAGGTGATGGACTGGCCAAGCATTTCTCCAGATCGAAACCCTATTTAGCATCTATGGGGCATCCTCAAATGGAAGGTGGAGGAGCGCAAGATCTCTAACATCCACCAGCTCTGTGATGTCGTCATGGAGGAGTGGAAGAGGACTCCAGTGGCAACCTGTGAAGCTCTAGTGAACTCCATGCCCGGGAGGGTTAAGGCAGTGATGGAAAATAATGGTGACCACACAAAATATTTACACTTTGGGCCCAATTTGGACATTTTCACTTAGGGGTGTACTCACTTTTGTTGCTAGCGGTTTAGACATTAATGGCTGTGTGTTGAGTTATTTTGAGGGGACAGCAAATTTACACTGTTGTAAAAGCTGTACACTCACTACTTCACTACTTTACATTGTAGCAAAATGTCATTTCTTGTCACATGAAAAGATATAATAAAATATTTACAAAAATGTGAGGGGTGTTGTCATGTATCAGATAAGACCAGAACTGTGTGGACTGCAACAGAGGAAACCCAAACATAAATAGGTGAAAGTAAGTAAGTTTATTAAGGTAAATAAATGTGAAAACACCACCAATACAAACAGAGTGAACAAATCAAACAACCAAAACAGTGATAGCAAACCAACTAGCATATATAACAAAAGGGAGTTCCAGAATCATAGTCAAGCCAGGCCAGGATCATAAACAGGAGATCAGCAGATGGGGGGCCAGGGTTAAGCAGACAGGAACAAGATGGAGGGAATCAGGCTGCAGAGCAAGGATACAGGAACAGACACAACAGGTTCAGGAAACAGGATACAAGATTCAGGGTTCAGGGTTCAGTTTCAGGTTCAAGTTCAGGTTCAGGTTCACAGGAAAACAGGCTGCAGGTCAGGGCACGAGGACAATACCAGGGCAAGGTAAGTGTGCACTTGCCGGGTATTTATACTATTACCTGCTAACAAGCTCAGGTGACGCCAGACTGCAGAAGGTAAAATCTGCACCACATTGCCAGGATCCATCCGTTGGTGGACGCCAGTACTGCGGCCCAAAGATGAGAAAACACCAGCAGGGAGAAGTTCCCCTGACAGTTCCAAACTGTCAGGAGACACCTGCTGGTGGAACTCAGTACTGCACGCCAAATGATAGATGTTACCAGCGGGTGGAGCCTTTCCTGACAGTACCCCCCCTCGAAGGAGCGACCTCCAGGCGCTCCAACTAGCCGTTGCTGGGGAAAGTCCATGGCGTCAAGCCGGGCAGCGGACAAAGTCACATCAGGTTGGGCATGAGGAAACGCAGATCGGGAAACGGGCACCACAACCTCAGACCAGGAAACGGCACCGGAACCTCAGACCGGGAAATGGGCACCGGAATCTCAGACCGGGAAACGGCACCGGAACCTCAGACCAGGAAACAGGCACCTGAACCTCAGACCGGGAAAAAAGCACCGGAAACCTCAGACCGGGAAACGGGCACCGGAACCTCAGACCAGGAAACGGGCACCGGAACCTCAGACCAGGAAAAAGGCACCGGGAACCTCAGACCGGGAAACAGGCACCGGAACCTCAGACCCGGAAACAGGCACCGGAACCTCAGACTGGGAAACAGGCACCGGAACCTCGGGCTGGAACACTGGCACTTCGGGCTGGAATACTGGCACTTCGGGCTGGAACACCGGCACTTCAGACGGGGACACAGGCACCAAGACATCAGACTGGAAGGCAGGCACCGAGACATCAGACTGGAAGGCAGGCACCGAGACATCAGGCTGGAAGGCAGGCACGAGACAGCAGGCTGGAAGGCAGGAACCGAAACATCAGACTGGAAGGCAGGCACCGAGACATCAGGCTGGAAGGCAGGCACCGAGACATCAGACTGAAAGGCAGGCACCGAGACATCTGACTGGAAGGCAGGCACCGAGGCATCAGACTGGAAGGCAGGCACTGAGGCATCAAACTGGAAGGCAGGCACCGAGGCATCAGACTGGAGGGCAGGCACCGAGACATCAGACTGGAAGGCAGGCACGAGACATCAGACTGGAAGGCAGGCACCAAGACATCAGACTGGAAGGCAGGCACTGAGACATCAGACTGGAAGGCAGGAACGAGACATCAGACTGAAAGGCAGGCACCGAGGCATCAGACTGGAAGGCGGGCACCGAGACATCGGACTGGAAGGCAGGCACATCAGACTGGAAAGCGGGCACGTCAGGCTGGGAAGCGGGCACATCAGGCTGGAAAGCGGGCACATCAGACTGGCAAGCGGGCACATCAAACTGGCAAGCGGGCACATCAAACTGGCAAGCGGGCACATCAGACTGGAAAGCGGGCACATCAGACTGGAACACTGGCATCAGGACTTCAGGCCGGAATACTGGCTCTGGCACTTCAGGCTGGGACACTGGATCTGGCACTTCAGGCTGGCATACAGGAACTTCAGGCTGAACAGCAGGCACTGGGGCATCAGACTGGACAGCAGGCACTGGGGCATCACACTGGACAGCAGACTGGTCAGCAGGTACTGGTACATCAGACTGGGCAACAGGCACATCAGACTGGGGCACAGGAGCTTCAGGCAGAAACACTGGCTGGATAGCAGGCAGAGGTTTGGCAGAATCAGGTGGGTTATCAGGTTCAGCTGGAATGCAAGCAGACTGGAGCAGGTTGTTTGGTGTGGAGGCAGGTTGGGTTGCTGGCAGGATCGTTTTGGTTGGAAAAAACTTTTGTCTCTTTTTTGGATTAGCCACTGAAGCTCTGTAGGTAAGGAGTGCAGCAGACTGAAAAGGAGGATTAGGATATGACAGAGAAGAGGTAACAGTAGCTGGGAAAGGTTCTTGTGCGTTCGTAGGCAGCTGAGAAGAGACAGGTGGATAGAATGCAGGATAGGTACAGGGAGCAGAGACTGGATATGAGTATTTGGTTGGGAGCAGCGTATACTGGGCTGCAACTGAGGTTGACATGGGTGATGGGGAAACATACATTTGGGTAGGCTGGTGTCTGATGGCAGAGGTGGTTTGTTTGGCTGGGGCTGATTGCACCATGTCAGACCATGCCGAGAGTATAGGTTGTACAAACTGTAGTTTTAAATCTCCCTGTCTAACAAAAGACTGAGCAGACTCAATGCACCCAGCAATAACCTGTGGGGAACAAACCGAGTAATGCTCACAAAAATCGGATCATCTTCAAAAAGCCATACTAGGGATACAACTTGATTCACATTAAAAGGAGGAGAGAAATCATCATGGCCCTCTGGAATACAGGGAAGGGCCAGCTCAGTACAGATCTTGATCAAAGGCTGCACCTCCCCAAACAGTATATAACCCTGATCGACCATGGAGTGAGCCAAACCGATAGCTGCAAACAACTGGTCACTAGACCATCCTTTCAAAGCCCGGCGGCCATAATCACCACTTTCAGATGCCAGCAGAGAAAAATAAATAACCTCATCGGCATTCATGTTTGCAAACAAGCTGAATCAAAATGGTTCCCCTGTGCAGCCACTTCTGGTCAAAAATGGCCCTGGTATTCTGTCATGTATCAGATAAGACCAGAACTGTGTGGACTGCAACAGAGGAAAGCCAAACATAAATAAGTGAAAGTAAATAAGTTTATTAAGGTAAATAAATGTGAAAACACCACCAATACAAACAGAGTGAACAAATCAAAGATAACATAACACAAGTAGGGAGAAGTTCCCCTGACAGTTCCAAACTGCCAGGAGACACCTGCTGGTGGACCTCAGTTCTGCACGCCAAATTATAGATTTTACCAGCGGATAGAGCCTTTCCTGACAGTTGTACTCATTTTTGAGAGATACTGTGTATATATATATATATATATATTCTTGCCCGCCTCGGATCCCCACTCCTCCCTTGGAATACCCAGAACCATCTCTCCCCTGCGCAATAAATGGACTCTCCTCTCCTGCCCCATTTTTCTTCTTTTTTGGTCTGCCTCCAAGCCACCTTGAACTAAAAATTAACACTAGGTTGCTATGGATTACTACCATGCTGTGACAGATACCCCTTACCACACCTACCCTCCCTAGGTTTAGCCTCTCCTTGGAGTGGAAGACCCATGAACTTGGAGGTAAATCCTCCTGAAGCCGGGTACCTGGGTGCCAGGACTGTGGGCATATGTGCTTAAACAGCACTTTTTGTTGCAAATGTGGGAGCTCAGCTTCTGGTGACTACCATCTATCCTGGGTATTTGGCTTAATTCTCCTGTAGGCAGTGTACTGTGCTGCTCTCCTGTATTAATCCCCTATGGGAGAGAGACTGGCAATGATGTCAAAGGGGGCAGGGTGTGCAGTCTGTCAGCCTGTTGCTTGTCAACAGGATACACATTCTTTATAAGCCAGCCAGGAACCGGTTTTTCACTCTCTCCGGCAGTTGTTGGTTTCTTGCTTTCCCCTCTTCATTGTACAACAGATGGTGCTTCCAAGCAAGCGCTCTGTAATATCCCATATATTGGGAACTTATTATTCGGAAACACATTGGTTAATGCGATTAAACTAGCTATAGGATGTTTTGAGAGGCCACATTGTACAAGCTGGGCCGTGAATTCAATAAATCCCAATGGAGGGGGACTCGGAGCTCCTTTTTACGAGAAGTCAAATCCAAGGCAGCATAAGCACCAAAGTCAGCCAAAAATCCCTGGTGCGCCTGGCCAAACTCTCCCAGTGGGGGTCAGACTGGCCTCCCTCTGGGGGTATGGGTGGAAAATAGGATGGTAAGATGGAGGTACAGTGTGGATTTCCAGACCCATCCACCAAACCATTTTGTTCAGACACAGTGGCCGGTAAATCCCAGGAAGAAAGGATTCTTAGGCGAATATATAGAAGAAATGCTTTCAAAAAGACTCTGGTGTCACAAAAGGGGCTAAAGCAGGGGTTTTATTCCCCAATTTTTCTGGTGCCGAAGGCATCAGGGACCTTCTGAGTCATGTTAGATTTGAAGAGGTTGAACAAATATAAACATGCCAAGAAATTTAAGATGCTGGAAAGACATTGGGGGCTATTTACGAAAGGCAAATCCACTTTGCACCACACATGCACTGCAAGTGCACTTGTGTGTGCACTGATAGTGCTCTTGGAAGTTCAGTTGCTGTAGATCTAAGGGGGACATGCAAGGAAAATAAAAAACAGCATTTTAGCTTGCACATGATTGGATGATAAAATCAGCAGAGCTTCCCCTCATTTCAGATCTTCCCCTCAGATCTACAGTGACTGCACTTCCAAGTTGCAGTGCACTTGTAATGCAAAGTGGATTTGCCTTTCATAAATAACCCCCATTGTGACTATATTCTGGGAGTATTAGCCAAGTTCAGCTGGTTGGTGAAAAAGCTCATTTGTCATCTTATCCCCAGACAATTAAATACCTTGTGGTGATATTCAATACTCGGAGAGGCCATGTGTTTCTGCTAGACCGCCAAATTTTCATAATGGAAGTGTGTGTTCGAAAGGTGATATAGACACATGTAATGTCAGCAAGAGACGGCATGGTCCTCATTGGAATGTTTACTGGTACCAATCTGGTGGTGCCCTGGGCCAGGTGGCACATGAGGGTGTTCCATTTTACATTCCCCACTTACTGGGACAAAGTGTCAATGGACCAAGGAATGGATAGTCCTGACCTCAGAAGCCAGTCACCAGGGTAGGGAAGCTCACTGTCTTTCTTTGCTTTACAAGCCTTTTAAAATCTGCTGCACAGATCCTGTGTGAAGCTGATGTTTGACAACATGACAGCAGTAGCCTACATAGCCCACCAAGGCGGAACCAAGGGCCTGTCCTTGCTTCAATTAGCGATGGATATTTTTCAATGGGCAGAGACCCAAATGGAAGCCCTGAGAGAGGTCTATTTGCCAGGGAAGCAAAATCAGTTGGCAGATTATTTAAGCAGGGTATTTCCCAAGAACAATGACAAGGCCCTTGGAAGGAAATATCTAATCCAGTATTTGTCCGATTCTCTGTTCTCAGTGCTCAGTTACTAGGTTCAAGTGCAAGAGTGAAGTGATACAGGATGCCTTTATAGTTCCATGGAATTTTCCCCTGGTATATATCTTTCTCCCGAATGCTTGATTATTAGAATACTTCTGAATATCCAAGCAGAACAAGTCCATGCCATATTGGTGGTCTCACTTCCGCTGAGAAGGCCTTTCTTTCTGCTTCTTCTGCAAATGTCATGTCATTGGCACCTCCAATTTAATTTCCAGTCAAGCAAGATCTCCTATTCCAAGGCCACTGGCAGCACTCCAATCCAGCAAGGTTATGACTAATGGCCTGGCTATTGAATCAGCCAGATTAGAAGCACAGGGGTTCTCATGGGAAGTTATTCAGACTCTGATGAAAGCCAGAACCTTTCACAAATTGTACTTATGAGAGAATTTTTAAAAGATTTGTGCTGTTTGGTGTTCTCTCCAGTCACTCCAGTGCTAACCAAGTGTCTTAGAGTTCTTGCAATTGGCTCTGGACTTTGTTAGGCTGATAACTAGGGATGGGCTATCTGTTCGAGTTGAACATGAGTTTGACTCGAACATTGGCTGTTCGCTCATTTGCCGAACAGCGAACAATTTGGGGTGTTTGTGGCAAATTCGAAAAGCTGCGGAACACCCTTTAAAAGACTATGGGAGAAATCTAAAGTGCTAATTTTAAAGGTTAATATGCAAGTTATTGTCATAAAAACTGTTTGGAGACCTGGGTCTTGCCCCAGGGGAAATGTATCACTGCAACAAAAGTTTTCAAAACTGCAGTTGTACATTGTACCCCTACCATTTCACAAAAAAAGTGTCAAAATTTTAAAAACCACAGGACAAGTCCTTTATTAAAAATAAAAAAATAAAAAATAAAAAAACGATTCCAGTGATGGAATACAGTCTTGATCTCCAGCATTGTAATCCATTCTCGATGTCCAGCGGTGATCCATTCTCCAGCGATGCTCTCCAGCAAGGAACGACGCACGATCCTGCACCCAGGCGAATGACGTGCAAGCTGTTTGACAGTTCTTTTATAACTGAGAGCAGGGCCACCCGTGACGTGGATGGGTGACCCCACCCCTCTGACGCAACGGGGGTTTCCCGTGATGCGTCAGAGGGGGTGGAGGTCACACGTCACGGGTGGTCCCCCCTTCGGTTATAAAAGACAGCTTGCGCGTCATTCGGCCGGGTGCCTCAGGTTCCTCGCTGGAGAGCGTGGAGAGCATCGCTGGAGAATGAATCACCGCTGGACATAGAGAATGGATTACAACACTGGACATTCTCATTGCTATGCTTAGAAGGCGCCACTTTTTTCCCTTCTAACACTGGACATCGAGACTGTATTCCATCGCTTTTTTTAATAAAGGACTTGTCCCAAGCCGTCTCCTGTGGTTTTTAACATTTTGACACTTTTTTTGTGAAATGGTAGGGGTACAATATACCCCTTACCAATTCACATGAGGGGGGCCGGGATCTGGAGGCCCCATTTGTTAAAGGGGGCTTCCAGATTCCGATAAGCCCCCCGCTCGCAGACCCCCACAACCACCGGGAAAGGGTTGTGGGCATGTTGAGGGCATGTGGCCTGGTACGGTTTAGGAGGGGGGGCGCTCTCTCGTCCCCCTCTCTTTTCCTGGGGCCTGCCAGGTTGCATGCTCGGATAAGGGTCTGGTATGGATTTTTGGGGGGAACCCCACGCCATTTTTTTTTAAATTGGTGCAGGGTTACCCTTAATATCTATACCAAACCTGAAGGGCCTGGTAATGGAATTTTGGGGGACCCCCACACATTTTTATTTTTTATTTTTCAATGACTTTCAATGACTTTTATCTGTATTGCCGGGACCCGACAATTCATTATAGCCGCGAGAAGTTTTAAATTACTTTTTTTCCTTTAGAAATGTCATTTTGTGCAGAGACTGTTATAAACACGGGAAACAATGCGCTACTTTACAGGCATACTATAGACACCCCCCAGGTACGAAATTTAAAGGAATATTGCACTTTTATTGTTTCACTTTAAGCATTATTAACCAGTTGTCAACCGGCCACCGTCAAATGATGGCGGCAGGAAGACACTGTTATTCTGGGCGGACGTCATATGACGTTGTGCCTTTAAAATCCACTAGGGGCGCCCGCGATTGCCCAGTAACCGAGCAGGACCGTGGATCTCTGTGTGTGTAAACACACAAATCCACGTCCTGTCAGGGAGAGGAGACCGATGGTGTGTCCCTTGTACATAGGGACACAGATTGGTCTCCTACCCCAGTCATTCCCCTCCCCCCACAGTAAGAATCACTCCCAGGGAACACATTTAACCCCTTCCTCGCCCCCTAGTGTTAACCCCTTCCCTGCCAGTCATGTTTATACAGTAATCAATGCATTTTTATAGCACAGATCGCTGTATAAATGTGAATGGTCCCAAAAATGAGTCAACTGTGTCCGATGTGTCCGCCGCAATATCGCAGTCATGATAAAAATCACTGATCGCTAGTAAAAAAAAAAATGTTATAAAAATGCTATAAATCTATCCCCTATTTTGTAGACGCTATAACTTTTGCGCAAACCAATCAATATACGCTTATTGCGATTTTTTTTACCAAAAATATGTTGAAGAATACGTATCGGCCTAAACTGAGGAAAATTTAAAAAAAAAATGTATATTTATTATAGCAAAAAGTAAAAAATATTGTGTTTTTTTTTCAAACTTGTCGCTCTTCTTTTGTTTATAGCGCAAAAAATGAAAACCGCAGAGGTGATCAAGTACCACCAAAAGAAAGCTCTATTTGTGGGAAAAAAAGGACGCAAATTTCGTTTGGGTACAGCGTCGCACGACCGCGCTATTGTCATTCAAAATGTGACAGCCCTGAAAGCTGAAAAATGGCTTGGGCAGGAAGGGGGTTTAAGTGCCCAGTAGAGAAGTGGTTAAAATCACTGCTCCCAAAAAACGTCAGTTTTTAAAACTTTTTTTTGCATTGATACATGTCCCCTGGGGCAGCACCCAGGTCCCCAAACACTTTTTATGACAATAACTTGCATATTAGCCTTTAAAATTAGCATTTTTGATTTTTCATGTTCGTGTCCCATAGACTTTAACGGTGTTCGTGTGTTCGAACACATTTTTTGCCTGTTCGCATGTTCTGGATGCTAACCGAACCCGGGGGTGTTCGGCCCATCCCTACTGATAACTCAATTAGGTGCAAGTTTTTGCCTTATTGACATTCATGGGTTGCCGGTGAGCTGAGGAACCATTAATCAAATGTTTCATGCAGGTGGCAATTTAGTAGTGTTGAGGGTTCTGATACAATAACCTTTTGTTCCAATAGAGACACATCCATTATGGCTCCTCACACTTAAACTTGCCTTTTTGACTGCTATTACATCAGCCAGGAGGGTTTTGGAAATCACAGCATTTTCTTTCAGAGAGCCCTTATATATAGTCTTACCAGACAAAGTAGTCTTACGTCCATCACGTAACCTGAAAGTGAAGGTGTTTTTCAGCTTTCATGAGAGTTAGGAGGCAGGCCTCCCAAGCTTTCCACAGGAGTCATCAAGCTCACACCAGGAGGACTGTATTCTCTTGACATTGTCAAGTTAATAACAGTTTACCTGCAGAGATCGGAGAAGAAGAGAAAAGTGGACAATACGCTAATTTTACCAGCAGGCCCAAGAAAAGGTGAGGTAGCAATGGCAAGAATATTTTTTTCTTGGATTGCTAAGGTTATTGACTGGGCATACAAAAAAGCAAGACTACAAATGACAAAAGGCACCTTTCTTAATATCAAAAGATACTAAAATAACCTGGCACTCCCTATTAGTATCACTCTGCGCTTATGGATAAAACTGCGAAGATAAAAGTACTGGAATAAAATGTGTATGCTGAAAGCAGCTGCTTAAAACCAAACGTAGAATGCAATGTAAACACAGTATTAACCACTTAACAACCACCTGCCGACAAATAACGTCGACAAGGTGGTTGCTTAACTCTGGGAGGACGTTATATAACGTCCTCCCAGAATCGCGCTCCCGCGCGCCCCCTGGGGCGCGCACACGGGAGACTCCGTGACGATTTGCGGTTAATCGCCGCTGATAGCGGCCGTTTACCACGTGATCGCTCCGTCAAATGACGGAGCAATCACTTGTAAACAGACCGGCGTCATTTGATGACGCCGGTTCCTCCGACTTCGATCGGTACAGTGTGAGAGGGGAGGGGGAGGGAGCGGATGGCAGCAGCAGCACTGTGGGCTGGATCTGTGACAATTGCAGTCACAGATCCAGCCATCCATCCATCCCTGCTCAGCCATCCCTGGTGCAATACCCTGCCAATACTCTGCAATACACCCTGCCAATACTCTGCAAAATACCCTGTGCAATACTCTGCAAAATACTCTGCAATACCCTGGTGCAATACTCTGCAATACCCTGGTGCAATACTCTGCAATACCCTGCGAAATACTCTGCAATACCCTGCGAAATACTCTGCAATACCCTGGTGCAATACTCTGCAATACCCTGGTGCAATACTCTGCAATACCCTGGTGCAATACTCTGCAATACCCTGGTGCAATACTCTGCAATACCCTGGTGCAATACTCTGCAATACCCTGCAAAATACTCTGCAATACCCTGCAAAATACTCTGCAATACCCTGCACAATACTCTGCAATACCCGCCACAATACTCTGCAATACCCGCCACAATACTCTGCAATACCCGCCACAATACTCTGCAATACCCGCCACAATACTCTGCAATACCCTCCACAATACTCTGCAATACCCTCCACAATACCCTGTGCAATACCCTCCACAATACCCTGTGCAATACCCGTGCAATACCCTGCCATACACCGCAATACCCTGCCATACACCGCAATACCCTGCCATACACCGCAATACCCTGCCATACACCGCAATACCCTGCCATAGTCCGCAATACCCTGCCATAGTCCGCAATGCCCTGCAATACTCCGCAATGCCCGGCAATACTCCGCAATGCCCGGCAATACTCCGCAATGCCCGGCAATACTCCGCAATGCCCGGCAATACTCCGCAATAACCACTTCCCGCCCTCCGGCCGTCATATGACGTCCTTGACTTTGTGCGGGGATATCTGAATGATGGGAGCAGCTACAGGCATCATTCAGATATTAGCTTTTTCAGCCGGCGATTCCCTACATTATAACAACAATCATAGCGGCTGTTCCGCCGCTTGATCATTCTTACGGGAGGCGAGAGGGGATGTCCCCCCCCCCCGCCGCCCTCCGGTGCTTCTACCGACTCACCGCTACGATCAAAGCCAGGATTGTTGTTTTTTTTTTTGTATTTTTTTCAGGCTTCCCAGCCTAGAGGTGAGATTTTGGGTCTTATTGACACCCCCCCCATATCTCACTGTAAAGAGGACCTGTCATGCCATATTCCTATTACAAGGGATGTTTACGTTCCTTGTAATAGGTATAAAAGTGATCAAAAAAATGTTTAGGGCAGAAAAACATGTCAAACTAAAATAAATAAAGTAAAATGAAGAATAAATTTTTTTTTTTTTTTAAAGCGCCCCTGTCCCCGTGAGCTCGCATACAGAAGCGAACGCATACGTAAGTCCCGCCCACATATGAAAACGGTTTTCAAACCACACATGTGAGGTATCTCTGCGAACGTTAGAGCGAGAGCAATCATTTTGGCCCTAGACCTCCTCTGTAACTCAAAACATGTAACCAGTAAAAATATTTAAAGCGTCGCCTATGGGGATTTTTTAAGTAGCGAAGTTTGGCGCCATTCCACGAGTGTGTGCAATTTTTAAGGGCGACATGTTAGGTATCTATTTACTCGGCGTAACTTCATCTTTCACATTATGCAAAAACATTGGGCTAACTTTACTGTTTTTTTTTTTTTAAGCACAAAACATTTTTTTTCCGTAAAAAACGCGTTAAAAAAATTGCTGCGCAAATATCGTGCGAGATAAAAAGTTGCAACAACCACCATTATATTCTCTAAGGTCTTTGCTAAAAAAAATATATAATGTTTTGGGGTTCTATGTAATTTTCTAGCAAATAAATGATGATTTTTACATGTAGGAGAGAAATGTCAGAATTGGCCTTGGTGCTCCAGAACGCCTGAAGGTGCTCCCTGCATGTTGGGCCTCTGTATGTGGCCACGCTGTGTAAAAGTCTCACACATGTGGTATCGCCATACTCGTGAGGAATAGCAGAATGTGTTTTGGGGTGTAATTTGTGGAATGCATATGCTGTGTGTGAGAAATAACCTGCTAATATGACAATTTTGTGAAAAAAAAAAAAGAGAAATAAAAATCTTGATTTTGCAAAGAATTGTGGGAAAAAATGACAACTTCAAAAAACTCACAATGCCTCTTTCTGAATACCTTGGAATGTCTTCTTTCCAAAAAGGGGTCATTTGGTGGGTATTTGTACTTTTCTGGCATGTTAGGGTCTCAAGAATTGAGATAGGCCGTCAGTACTTCAGGTGTGATCAATTTTCAGATATTGGCACCATAGCTTGTGGACTCTATAACTTTCACAAAGACCAAATAATATACACCAATTTGTACTTATTTTTACCAAAGATATGTAGCAGTATAAATTTTGGCCAAAATTTATGAAGAAAAAATAGTAATTTGCAAAATTTTATAACAGAAACGAAAAAAAAATCATTTTTTTACAAAATTTTCAGTCTTTTTTCTCTTATAGCGCAAAAAATAAAAAACCCAACAGTGATTAAATACCACCAAAAGAAAGCTCTATTTGTGTGAAAAAAAGGACAAAAATTTCATATGGGTACAGTGTTGTATGACTGAGTAATTGTCATTCAAAATGTGAGAGCACCGAAAGCTGAAAATTGGTCTGGTTATTAAGGGGGTTTAAGTGCCCAGTGGTCAAGTGGTTAAATAACTTATATCAAAAGTTCAGAATAAAACTGTAGCAGCGCTACGGACAAAAGTTCATATGTGCGTCTTCTATATAGTCATTTATATAGGTAGTCTAGATAGTGAATGGTGAGCCTGGTTGTGATTGGTCCAAATCCTAGTTTCAGTGCTCCTTTCACCAAGGTAATGTTCACCACGTGGGGGGGGGGGGGTTGAAAGTCTCCTTATGGGGATGCACTCACCAGATGTTAGATCAATATAAGCATAGATTTACCATCCTCATCCAATGTTTCTGTCTTCTTACCACACTATTACATTTATGGTGCCGCTGACATATGTGAGGGAAAAGAACAAATCCACATAGAACAGTACTGTATGGAAAATGTATTATGAAACAATCCCCCAAGTACCCCCTTTACAAATGTGCGTACCATATAAACATAATACACAGGCGAATAGTTAAAAGTGAGCGCTTCAGCACTTGTAACTTGCCCCTGATGAACGCCAGTATGCAGTTCCTTTTGGCGTCTTCCTGGTTGGCAAGTCCTGGAGCGAAAAACGTCACTTCCGGTTTGTTTGGTGTGTTAGGTCACGCCCTGACGTTTCGTCACTTCCTGACTTCTTCTGAGGGCGTGACCTACCACCCTAGCAACCGGTGTTTTATGCACATAAACATCCCGCCCACTGCTTGACGCCGGATCACTTCCCCTGCACGTACGTCGTCACGCATGCGCATTAGAGGATCCGCGTCAATGCCATGCTAAGGGCGGAAGTACTCCATTGAACCGATCCGAGCTGCGCTGCCCTGATTGGTGCGTAGACCCGATATACGGCCCAATTGGATCGTGTGTGTTGCCATGTCCTTAAACCTTGTAAGACATGGATGATAAGTTGACTCATTGTAATACCGATAATACATTATGGACTGCTGGACTAGAAAAACTCTTATCCACAGACATATAATCATGTAATCCAGCAGCTATTGCAAATCATCTTTTTAAAGGAAAAGACAACAAATCCAACCAACATTTTCTATATGAGAAACATCTGTACGATGTTCAGTGAAAATGTTAAAGCGGAAGTAAACCCATCGATTTAACAGTTTCAAAAAGCAGTTACATTCCCGGCATGCCGGGAATGCCAACTGTCACATTGGTTGTGCTCTCAACCAAACTGTCGAACCATCCAATGGCTGGTGTCATAACTGATCACATGTGCAACATCATGGCATTTGAAGATTAAACAGAGGCCAAGATGGCAGCTTGCTTGCCTGAAAACGATAGGAGGGTTTACTTCCACTTTAAGTGAAATATTCTATAAAACATTCCATAAAATATTAAAACCATATTTCATAAAATGTTTTTAAACGCTTTAAAACATATTTAAAACCTAGAAGACACATATAAAATGTATAAAATGTTTCATAGCCTCTATAAAAGAAACTTCGGTATGGAAAACTTATACCTATGAAAACATTTATATATAAAAATACATCTATACATAAAAAACATTTATGTATAAAAAAATGTTCATATATAAAAAAACATTTATATATAAAAATGTATATATAAAAACTCTAGGAGAACTTGCAGCTTCTCCCCCCATAAACCGACATTAACCCCTGGTCACTATGATGACGATGTCTTTCATCTGAGACCTATATTGAGGGACTTTCTACTCCATGAAATTATGTGTTTTGGACCTCTGGTTGCTAATTGGTCCATATTTTAATGGGACAAGGTTCCAAGGTAGGGATGAGCTTGGAGTTCGAGTCGAACTCATGTTCGACTCGAACATTGCCTGTTCGCCCGTTCGCCGAACAGCGAACAAATTGGGGTGTTCGCGGCAAATTCGAAAAATCTATGGGAGAAATCTAAAGTGTTAATTATAAAGGCTAATATGCAAGTTATTGTCCTAAAAAGTGTTTGGGGACCGGGGTCCTGCCCCAGGGGACATGTATCAATGCAAAACGGCCGTTTTTTCGGGAGCAGTGATTTTAATAATGCTTAAAATGAAAATATAAAAGTGAAATATTCCTTTAAATTTCGTACCTGGGGGGTGTGTATGATATGCATGTGAAGTGGCGCATGTTTCCCGTGCTTAGAACTGTCCCTGCAAAAAATGTCATTTTTGAAAGAAAAAAAGTCTTTTAAAACTGACTCGTGGCTATTAATGAATTGTCGGCTCCCGGCAATACATACAAAAGTCATTGATAAAAAAAAAAACCTGGGGGTTCCCCAGAATTCAATTACCAGGCCCTTCAGGTCTGGAATGGATATTAAGGGGAACCCCGCCGCAAATTAAAAAAAAATTGACGTGGGGTTCCCCCAAATATCCATTCCAGGCCCTTCAGATCTGGCATGGATTTTAAGGGGAACTCCACCCCAAATTAAAAAAAAAATGGCGTGGAGTCCCCCTAAAAATCCATACCAGACCCCTTATCCGAGCACGCAACCTGGCCTGCCGCAGGGGAAAAGGGGGGGACGAGAGAGCGGCCCCCCCTCCCTCCTGAACCGTACCAAGCCACATGCCCTCAACATGGGGAGGATGTCCCCATGTTGATGGGGACAAGGGCCTCATCCCCACAACCCTTGCCCGGTGGTTGTGGGGGTCTGCGGGCAGGGGGCTTATCGGAATCTGGAAGACCCCTTTAACAAAGGGGACCCCCAGATCCCGCCCCCCCCCATGTGAATTGGTAAGGGGTACGTTGTACCCCTACCATTTCACGAAGAAAGCGTAAAAAAATGTTTAAAAAAACACACAAACACCTTGAAAAAGTCCTTTATTAAAAAAACATTCCAGCGGTGAAATCCAGTGTCCCGCGGCGATCCCGATGTCCAGCGCTGTCCTTCATTGGTTGTGCCTGAGCGGACCTGATGGGGAACTCCCTCTCAGTATTTTAAATGTATAGACCCGCCCCTTCTAAAGTTCCCCATCAGGTCCGCTCCCTCGGTATGTCGGACCCGCCTACGTCATTGGCTTGAGCGGGGAACTTCCTTCACTGTGTAATTTAAATTTACATAGTGAAGGAAGTTCCCCGCTCAAGCCAATGACGTAGGCGGGTCTGACATACCGAGGGGGCGGACCTGATGGGGGACTGCTCTCACTTTGGTAATACATGTATAGACCCGCCCCTTCTCATGTTCCGCATCTGGTCCGCTGAGCGGACCTGATGGGAAACTTTAGAAGGGGCGGGTCTATACATTTAAAATACTGAGAGGGAGTTCCCCATCAGGTCCGCTCAGGCACAACCAATGAAGGACAGCGCTGGACATCGGGATCGCCGCGGGACACTGGATTTCACCGCTGGAATGTTTTTTTTTTTTTTTTAAATAAAGGACTTTTTCAAGGTGTTTGTGTTTTTTTAAACATTTTTTTACGCTTTCTTCGTGAAATGGTAGGGGTACAATGTACCCCTTACCAATTCACATAGGGGGGGGGCGGGATCTGGGGGTCCCCTTTGTTAAAGGGGTCTTCCAGATTCCGATAAGCCCCCCGCCCGCAGACCCCCACAACCACCGGGCAAGGGTTGTGGGGATGAGGCCCTTGTCCCCATCAACATGGGGACATCCTCCCCATGTTGAGGGCATGTGGCCTGGTACAGTTCAGGAGGGAGGGGGGGCCGCTCTCTCGTCCCCCCCTTTTCCCCTGCGGCCGGCCAGGTTGCGTGCTCGGATAAGGGGTCTGGTATGGATTTTTAGGGGGACTCCACGCCATTTTTTTTTTAAATTTGGGGTGGAGTTCCCCTTAAAATCCATGCCAGATCTGAAGGGCCTGGAATGGATATTTGGGGGAACCCCACGTCAATTTTTTTTTTAATTTGCGGCAGGGTTCCCCTTAATATCCATTCCAGACCTGAAGGGCCTGGTAATTGAATTCTGGGGAACACCCACGCTTTTTTTTTTTTTTTTATCAATGACTTTTGTATGTATTGCCGGGAGCCGACAATTCATTAATAGCCGCGAGTCAGTTTTAAATGCATTTTTTTCTTTCAAAAATGACATTTTTTGCAGGGACAGTTCTAAGCACGGGAAACATGCGCCACTTCACATGCATATCATACACACCCCCCCCAGGTACGAAATTTAAAGGAATATTTCACTTTTATTTTTTCATTTTAAGCATTATTAAAATCACTGCTCCCAAAAAAACGGCCGTTTTTAAAACTTTTTTTTGCATTGATACATGTCCCCTGGAGCAGGACCCAGGTCCCCAAACACTTTTTAGGACAATAACTTGCATATTAGCCTTTATAATTAACACTTTAGATTTCGAACGTTCGAGTCCATTGTATTTAATAGGGTTCTAAAGTTTACACGAACATTTTGTCTGTTCGCAGGTTCTGGTGCGAACCGAACAGGGGGGTGTCGGCTCATCCCTGTTCCAAGGCTTCAAATATCCATACGTGAGTGGTCTGTTGAGGGTGGAGGTGAGAATTCTATATATTCAGAATGACATAGAGAAAAGTGGAAAAGATATAAAATATATGAAAAGACCAGTGGGACTGAAGTGGGAAAAAAGTCCCTCCTGGTCCGTTATGAGTCACTTATAAAGCAATTGATGTCCAGTTCTACGTAGAAAGGGCTCAACTTAAGGGCTCAGCCTTGGAACCTTGTCCCATTAAAATATGGACCAATTAGCAACCAGAGGTCCAAAACACATAATTTCATGGAGTAGAAAGTCCCTCAATATAGGTCTCAGATGAAAGACATCGTCATCATAGTGACCAGGGGTTAATGTCGGTTTTTGGGGGGAGAAGCTGCAAGTTCTCCTAGAGTTTTTTATATATCATTTTTTATATATAAATGTTTTTTTTATATATGAACATTTTTTTATGTATAAATGTTTTTTATGTATAGATGTATTTTTATATATAAATGTTTTCATAGGTTTAAGTTTTCCATACCGATGTTTCTTTTATAGAGGCTATGAAACATTTTATACATTTTATATGTGTCTTCTAGGTTTTAAATATGTTTTAAAGCGTTTAAAAACATTTTATGAAATATGGTTTTAATATTTTATGGAATGTTTTATAGAATATTTCACTTAACATTTTCATTGAACTTCGTACAGATGTTTCTCATATAGAAAATGTTGGTTGGATTTGTTGTCTTTTCCTTTAAGATGATGCTTTGCAATTAGGGCTGTGTAAATTAACTATTAATTCCTCGATTAATCGATTAATTGTTTTGATCGATCAAAATTCTTTTGATCGATCAAATATATTTTGATTGGTACTCACCTCTCCCCTGGCTTCCGGGTCTTCAGGGAGATCCAGTGATGTCACGGACACCGGTGGGGCTTGCCGTGTCCATCTGAAGGGCTCCTTTGCTGTGCCTTCATATCTGCATGCTGGCTGGACCTTACTATCTGCCACACGCAAGGGCTGTTACACTTCCCTCTATCACTTCCCTCTATCAACCTGGGATTCTACAGCCATCCACTGGGAGTTGTGATAGTTCCCTTCACGGGACATCTACATGCTGACGGACTGATGTTAGCTCCTTCTCATCTGGATTCAGCAGTGGTATCGTTGTACACATTTTTATACCAGTATCATACTTAGCTACATGTTTTTATGACTGCTTTTGCTACCGTTTGGTATTACTTGCACCATTTTTACAGTTTATGTAGCTACGTCAATTTTATCTCCAGTGCAATATTTATTTTGTTACCTACTTGAAGACTAAAAAAGGTTTAATGCTATTGCCATCGAGTGCAGCCTTTGTGTGTGTTTTGCATCCTGCTATCGATTTTTCCAGTGGTTGGTAGCTGCACTGGGAATCGGCCTGCAAGGAGATCAGCTAAAAGTAGTTGGATCTGTATGTGCGTTATAATTAATCGAAATTGGTCGATTAATCGATTTAAAAAAAAAAACGATTAATCGAACACAAAATTTTTAATCAGTAACAGTCCTATTTGCAATGGCTGCTGGATTACATGATTATATGTCTGTGGATAAGAGTTTTTCTAGTCCAGCAGTCCATAATGTATTATCGGTATTACAATGAGTCAACTTATCATCCATGTCTTACAAGGTTTAAGGACATGGCAACACACACGATCCAATTGGGCCGTATATCAGGGCAGCGCAGCTCGGATCGGTTCAATGGAGTACTTCCGCCCTTAGCATGGCATTGACGCGGATCCTCTAATGCGCATGCGTGACAACGTACGTGCAGGGGTAGTGATCCGGCGTCAAGCAGTGGGCGGGATGTTTATGTGCATAAAACACCGGTTGCTAGGGTGGTAGGTCACGCCCTCAGAAGAAGTCAAGAAGTGACGAAACGTCAGGGCGTGACCTAACACACCAAGCAAACCGGAAGTGACATTTTGCGCTCCAGGACTTGCCAACCAGGAAGACGCCAAAAGGAATTGCATACTGGCGTTCATCAGGGGCAAGTTACAAGCGCTGAAGCGCTCACTTTTTACTATTCGCCTGTGTATTATGTTTATATGGTATGCTCATTTGTAAAGGGGGTATTTGGGGGATTGTTTCATAATACATTTTCCATACAGTACTGCCCTATTTGGATTTGTTCTTTTCCCTCACACATGTCAGCGGCACCATAAATGTAATAGTGTGGTAAGAAGACAGAAACATTGGATGAGGATGGTAAATCTATGCTTATATTGATCTAACATCTGGTGAGTGCATCCCCATAAGGGGACTTTCACCCCCCCCCACGTGGTGAACATTACCTTGGTGAAAGGAGCACTGAAACTAGGATTTGGACCAATCACAACCAGGCTCACCATTAGGGATGAGCTCGGTGTTCAAGTCGAACATACGTTCAACTCGAACATCGGCTGTTCGACCGTTCGGCGAACATCAAACGATTTGGGCCGTTCGCCCAAATTCGAGTGACGCGAACGGCCCACAATACACTGCGCCATCGCAGTGCAATCCCGGCATCCCCAAGCATGCACTGTGACCCCGCATGCTTGGCCAATCACAGCGCCGGCAGCTAGGAGAGCCATAATTGGCCACAGGCAGGTTGACTGTGGCCAATTATAGCTCAGGGGGTTTAGCACACGCCCCACACTATAAAAGGCCGCCAGTGCGGCGGCCTTGTGTAGTGTGTACCGGCGCAGGGAAAGAGAAGGATAGGCAGGGACAGTGTTGATATTCTTTGTGCTATTCTTGTGTGCAGGGAGAGAGAAGGATAGGCAGGGAGAGTGTCAGTGTCATATTCTTTGCTAAACCTTGTGTACAGGGAGAGAGAAGGATAAGCAGGGGACAGTGTCAGTGTCATATTCTTTGCTAAACCTTGTGCGCAGGGAGAGAGAAGGATAGGCAGGGGACAGTGTCAGTGTCATATTCTTTGCTAAACCTTGTGTGCAGGGAGAGAGAAGGATAGGCAGGGGACAGTGTCAGTGTCATATTCTTTGCTAAACCTTGTGTGCAGGGAGAGAGAAGGATAGGCAGGGGACAGTGTCAGTGTCATATTCTTTACTAAACCTTGTGTGCAGGGAGAGAGAAGGATAGGCAGGGAGAGTGTCAGTGTCATATTCTTTGATAAACCTTGTGTGCAGGGAGAGAGAAGAATAGGCAGGGGACAGTTTCAGTGTCATTGTTGCTAAGCCTCCTGCACATTATACACCTGAAGTTAGCCCGTATTGCTGTGTCTTCCTGGTGTGTTACACCAACAGGCATTTGCAGCACTTACAGCGGGCGGAGTGTGCCTCCTGCACATTATATACCTGAAGTTAGCCCGTATTGCTGTGTTTTCCTGGTGTGTTACACCAACAGGCATTTGCAGCACTTACAGCAGGCGGAGTGTGCCTCCTGCACATTATACACCTGAAGTTAGCCCGTATTGCTGTGTTTTCCTGGTGTTTTACACCAACAGGCATTTGCAGCACTTAAAGCAGGCGGAGTGTGCCTCCTGCACATTATACACCTGAAGTTAGCCCGTATTGCTGTGTTTTCCTGGTGTGTTACACCAACAGGCATTTGCAGCACTTACAGCAGGCGGAGTGTGCCTCCTGCACATTATACACCTAAAGTTAGCCCGTATTGCTGTGTTTTCCTGGTGTGTTACACCAACAGGCATTTGCAGCACTTACAGCGGGCGTGGTGTTTCAGTTGCTGCAGGATTTTGGACTGAGAGGACGTGCCTGTAGGGAGCTCCTGGTGCTCCAGGAGGAGGGGGTGTGATGGCCTCCTCCAGCCCAGGACCGGGGCAGATTTCCCGGCCTGATGCTGCTGCCTCCTCCCTGGGGATTAAGGACTTGTCCAGGGAGGAGACGCTCTTTTTAAAAACGCAGTTCGAGCTTATGGATTGGACCCTGCCCCAGCCTGGGGAGGGTCCTGCAAAGTTACTGAGAAGAGTTGAAAGGGTCAAGGACTTGTTTCAGAAGGCCAGCCGGGCCTTCTGTGGGAGGACCACGGTCCTAACGGATTTGAGGAACAGAAGGGACCGGGCCAGCAGCTTCAGAAGAGGCGAGTATGCCGAGGCCATTAACCTTTTAAAAGGTCAAAATAACAACCTATGGACCCTGCTCGGGGGGCTGTGTGAGAGAGGCCGTGGGGAGACAGACTTCCTCCTGGAAGTAAGGAGTGAGCTCCGGAGAGCAAGTAAAGAGGGCTCCCAGGCTGCCAGACGTAGCAGCCAGAAAAGCACGCAGAACCATCAGCAGCCTGAGGAGCCTATGGTGGTGAGCCCCGGTGATGTGAAACCCCCCCCTCCCCCTCCCTGGGTAGTGCGGTCCCTGAGGTCCCGGCTGTGGAGGGTCCCCGAGTCCATGCTGCATTGCGGTCAGGAAAAACTGCCAGCACGCAGGCAGACTCGGGTAGGGTACCCCGTGAAGCAGCCGGGAAAAGCCAGGAAGGGTGCACTGCAGGAGTAGGGAAGCTGGGGGGATTCCCAGTGGTGGTCCTCACGCCACTCCCGGGGTATAAGTCGGAGGCAGAGCGGAAGGAAGTGGCCAGGCATGGTGGTGGGACCCCTATGACTCCTATGACCCCTGTGAATCCCGCATGTTGCTTGTTAAAAACCGCACATGTTGTGGAGGAGGGGGAGGGGTTCGCCAGGAAGGAGATGGAAAAGACTGCTGGAGTGACTTTGGAAGCAGAAGAAACTAAGTCCGTGGACAAAATGCTGGATTTTGGGGGTCAAAGTACTGGTGGAGGGGGGGCGGTGGTTGCAGTGGGAGTAAGGGTTACTGAGGGTGGAGGAGGGGAGACGCCGTTGTCCGGTGTAAATGGGAGTAGAGGGAAATGAATAATGCAGGTGAACATGCAGAGAAAATGGATGCTGTGGTGCCGAGATGCGTGACCTCCACTGCTGACAGTGGGGGCGTGGCCAGTGGACGGAGGCTGGGTGGGCTGGGGAGCCAGGGGGAGGAGTGTGGGCGGGAGACTGGGTGGCAGGGGGAAGTGGGTGGGGTAGGCGGCGTCCATCTGGCCACTTCCGGTTTCACTGGTCAGCCTGACCCGGAAGTGGGTAGGGAGGTTGACCAGGAAGTGAGTCCCGAACCGGAAGTGGTCATGGACTTCCGGTCTGCAGCCGCTGGGAGGGATGAGAGCGGTGGGATGGAAAAAAAGGTAAGCAGGGAGGCATCTGGGGGCACTTTGGTAGAATCCTCTGGCGATCTAAGCTTAGGCCAGAGGATAGGTAGATGGAGTGAGGCTGAGGCTGGGGACCTTTCTGGGGATCACCCAGCCCTGGCTTTCCTCAGGGGAATTGAGTCCCAGGAGGGACAGTCACATACTAAGGAGAAGGAGCAGCCACGGGAGCAGGGGGGGGAGCCATCTGGGGCTCGCGCCTGCTGCTCCAGTGGGCCCCCAGTGGTAGACCCTCCTCCCAGTGTTAGGAGGAGGGATGGTAGGGGTGTGGCTTGCTCCGGGGGGGCGGTGGATGGGAGGGACCCGACCCCCCCCCGGCAGTGACCCTGGTGATGCGGCGGAGGGCACTTCTGGCGCTCAGGCTGGGGGTGTTTTGGGGCAGGCCCAGGAAGCAGAGCTGCTTGAGGCGCTGAGGGAGACCAGGTCTTTTGCCCGGGTGGCAGGGACCAGCGTCCCTTTGGCCCCCCTGTCAGTGATGAGCCGAACACCCCCCTGTTCGGTTCGCACCAGAACCTGCGAACAGACAAAATGTTCGTGTAAACTTTAGAACCCTATTAAATACAATGGACTCGAACGTTCGAAATCTAAAGTGTTAATTATAAAGGCTGATATGCAAGTTATTGTCCTAAAAAGTGTTTGGGGACCCGGGTCCTGCCCCAGGGGACATGTATCAATGCAAAAAGAAGTTTTAAAAACGGCCGTTTTTTCGTTAGCAGTGATTTTAATAATGCTTAAAATGAAAAAATAAAAGTGAAATATTCCTTTAAATTTCGTACCTGGGGGGTGTGTATGATATGCATGTGAAGTGGCGCATGTTTTCCGTGCTTAGAACTGTCCCTGCAAAAAATGTCATTTTTGAAAGAAAAAAAGTCTTTTAAAACTGACTCGCGGCTATTAATGAATTGTCGGCTCCCGGCAATACATACATAAGTCATTGATAAAAAAAAAAAAAAAAAGTGTGGGGGTTCCCCAGAAATCAATTACCAGGCCCTTCAGGTCTGGAATGGATATTAAGGGGAACCCCGCCGCAAATTTAAAAAAAAATTGACGTGGGGTTCCCCCAAATATCCATTCCAGGCCCTTCAGATCTGGCATGGATTTTAAGGGGAACTCCACCCCAAATTTTAAAAAAATGGCGTGGAGTCCCCCTAAAAATCCATACTAGACCCCTTATCCGAGCACGCAACCTGGCCGGCCGCAGGGGAAAAGGGGGGGACGAGAGAGCGGCCCCCCCTCCCTCCTGAACCGTACCAAACCACATGCCCTCAACATGGGGAGGATGTCCCCATGTTGATGGGGACAAGGGCCTCATCCCCACAACCCTTGCCCGGTGGTTGTGGGGGTCTGCGGGCGGGGGGCTTATCGGAATCTGGAAGACCCCTTTAACAAAGGGGACCCCCAGATCCCGGCCCCCCCCTATGTGAATTGGTAAGGGGTACATTGTACCCCTACCATTTCACGAAGAAAGCGTAAAAAAATGTTTTAAAAAAACACACAAACACCTTGAAAAAGTCCTTTATTTAAAAAAAAAAAAAAAAAACATTCCAGCGGTGAAATCCAGTGTCCCGCGGCGATCCCGATGTCCAGCGCTGTCCTTTATTGGTTGTGCCTGAGCGGACCTGATGGGGAACTCCCTCTCAGTATTTTAAATGTATAGACCCGCCCCTTCTAAAGTTCCCCATCAGGTCCGCTCAGCGGACCAGATGCGGAACATGAGAAGGGGCGGGTCTATACATGTATTGCCAAAGTGAGAGCAGTTCCCCATCAGGTCCGCCCCCTCGGTATGTTGGACCCGCCTACGTCATTGGCTTGAGCGGGAAACTTCCTTCACTATGTAAATTTAAATTACACAGTGAAGGAAGTTCCCCGCTCAAGCCAATGACGTAGGCGGGTCCGACATACCGAGGGAGCGGACCTGATGGGGAACTTTAGAAGGGGCGGGTCTATACATTTAAAATACTGAGAGGGAGTTCCCCATCAGGTCCGCTCAGGCACAACCAATGAAGGACAGCGCTGGACATCGGGATCGCCGCGGGACACTGGATTTCAGCGCTGGAATGTTTTTTTTTTTTATTATTATTTTAAATAAAGGACTTTTTCAAGGTGTTTGTGTGTTTTTTTTAAACATTTTTTTACGCTTTCTTCGTGAAATGGTAGGGGTACAATGTACCCCTTACCAATTCACATAGGGGGGGGGGGCGGGATCTGGGGGTCCCCTTTGTTAAAGGGGTCTTCCAGATTCCGATAAGCCCCCCGCCCGCAGACCCCCACAACCACCGGGCAAGGGTTGTGGGGATGAGGCCCTTGTCCCCATCAACATGGGGACATCCTCCCCATGTTGAGGGCATGTGGCTTAGTACGGTTCAGGAGGGAGGGGGGCCGCTCTCTCGTCCCCCCCTTTTCCCCTGCGGCCGGCCAGGTTGCGTGCTCGGATAAGGGGTCTGGTATGGATTTTTAGGGGGACTCCACGCCATTTTTTTAAAATTTGGGGTGGAGTTCCCCTTAAAATCCATGCCAGATCTGAAGGGCCTGGAATGGATATTTGGGGGAACCCAACGTCAAATTTTTTTTTAATTTGCGGCGGGGTTCCCCTTAATATCCATTCCAGACCTGAAGGGCCTGGTAATTGAATTCTGGGGAACCCCCAAGCTTTTTTTTTTTTTTTTATCAATGACTTTTGTATGTATTGCCGGGAGCCGACAATTCATTAATAGCCGCGAGTCAGTTTTAAAAGACTTTTTTTCTTTCAAAAATGACATTTTTTGCAGGGACAGTTCTAAGCACGGGAAACATGCGCCACTTCACATGCATATCATACACACCCCCCGGGGACGAAATTTAAAGGAATATTTCACTTTTATTTTTTCATTTTAAGCATTATTAAAATCACTGCTCCCGAAAAAACGTCCGTTTTTAAAACTTCTTTTTGCATTGATACATGTCCCCTGGGGCAGGACCCGGGTTCCCAAACACTTTTTAGGACAATAACTTGCATATAAGCCTTTATAATTAGCACTTTAGATTTCTCCCATAGATTTTTCGAATTTGCCGCGAACACCCCAATTTGTTCGCTGTTCGGCGAACGGGCGAACAGGCAATGTTCGAGTCGAACATGAGTTCGACTCGAACTCGAAGCTCATCCCTACCCCCTGTACGACCAGTTTGGTGCCCAAAACTTCCGGGTTCCCCCCGTAGACCAGCTCCAGGGGGCGAACCCGTGGTCGAGGGGTACAGGGGGTCCGGAGAGGCGCAGGCGCAATGTCGTGCAGCTGCGGTGGGAGGGACCTGGACAGTGGCCCAGCAGGGGGCAGGTAGTGGATCTTCTGCTGAAGGGGGCCAACTTCAAGGTAGCCGACCTCTTCGCGGTGATCCATCCCACGGGCACCAAGGAGTTTGATGTTAGTTTTTCCTCCTTGGTGCTAATGGAGCTTTTTCTCACCGTCTATGAGCCCCTGAAGAGGTCGGAGCCTTGGAAGTTGTTTAGGGTGGTCCCCCTGTCCAGGCAGGAAGAAATAAAGTCCCTGACCATTTTGGTCAGGAACGAATCCCTCCCACCTGAGGACATTGCCACCTGGTTGGGGATGTATGGGCAGCTGCAGTCTCCCCTCTGCAAAAACCTGGATGAGCGCGGGGTCTGGACCGGGGCATGGTTGGCCAGGATCCGTCTCAAGCGCCAGGGGACTAGTGTGACCCATGTCCCCGGAAGTGCGTTTATTGGGAGAGATAGGATCCTGGTCTTTTACCCCGGTCAGCCCTGTCGCTGCTTCAAGTGTGGGAGTCCCACCCATTTGAGTGCGGATTGCACAACGCCCCGGTGCGTCAGGTGCAACAGGCCTGGGCACTCCTCAGAGACTTGCAGACTAATTGTCTGCAACCTCTGTGGGGTGTCCGGCCACCCATTCAGCCGCTGCCCTAAGGCTTTTAGGGGGCATGCGGCTGATGGGGATGGGCCAGGCCCAGAAGACGTACCGGAGGGGGTGGGTCTCCCACCTCAAGCGCCTCAGGCAGGCCCAGGTGATGGGCCTGGGGTTGGTGGCCCAGAGGGGCCTTTGCCGCAGAGATAGAGGCCCGGGCGTAGGCGTGGCGGAGTTGGGGCCCCTGCTGGGAATGTGCCTGGTCCCTCGGGACTTGGTTCCGGGGGGCCGGGTGCGCCAGCATCGGGCCCAGTAAGGGTGAGGGGCCGAGGGGGTGAGGGGCCCTCTGTTAGGGGCCTCCCCCCTCCCCATCCCCTCTTTTTTGCTCCCCTCCCCCCTCTACTACCCTTTCCCCCCTTCTTTCCCTCCTCCTCCCCCTCCCCCCTTTCCCCCTCCTCTCCCTCCTTCTCCCTATCCTCCTTCTCCCTATTCTCCTTCTTTCCTTCCCCCTTCCTCTTTGCCCCTTCCCCCTCCCGTTCCATCCTGGATCCCCTTGTATTATCCCAGGATTCGGGGGGGGGGAGATGGAGGTGGCCGAGTCGTCAAGGGGCCTGCACAAGAGGCCCATGGGGGCCTCTAGCGGGCACTCCGGCGACGAGGTTGGCGGCCAGACCCAGGCGGGCTGGCTGCAGAGGAAGGTGAGGAAGAGGAAGAAGAAGAGGGATCCTGGGGAGGGGGTTGTGGGACCCCGGGTTGTCCCTGGTAGGGACCCTGGGGGGCCCCCCCCAGTGATCCTAGGGAATATGTATGGGGTCCTCTCCGATTCGGAAGAGGACCCCGGGGTGTAGGCGAAAACGCAGAGGAGAATGCAGGCCAAAATCACTAAGGATGGCGGTACCCTCTCCAATACGCGTTGCGACAATTAATGTCGCAAGTGTGCGTTCTGCGGCGGCTCGTTTTATGGCCTTCGATTTTCTCAGCCGAGTTGAAGCTGACATTTTGTTTTTGCAAGAGACCTGGCTGGCATCGGTGGCAGAGATGCATCTAGCAAAGAGGGAGTGGAGGTGCGGGCCCTCCCTCTGGTCTCTTGCGGCCGAGCCCTGCAGTGGAGTTGCAGTCCTTTTTAAGACTGGTCCGGTGGCTTGTCGACGAGTGATTGAGGTAGAGGTCGGTAGGTGCCTGGTGGTGGACGCTGTCGTGAGGGGGCAATTCCCAAGGCTGATTAACTTCTATGGCCCTCAGACCAAGAGGGACAGGAGGAGCCTCCTCACGATGGTCAAGCCCTACTTATTTACGTCCCAGCAGGTGGTCTTTGGTGGTGACTATAACATGGTCACCAGATCAAAGGATCGGGCAGGCGCCTCAGGCCCCCTGGGATATGATAGTATCTTCTTGAATAGAATAGTAAGGGAAGCCGGGTTGGTGGATGCACATGTTCAGTGCCTCCCCAACCACAATGGGTTCACCTATGCCCGAGGTAATAAAGGGATTTTTATAACAGCTTACCTGTAAAATCCTTTTCTTGGAGTACATCACGGGACACAGAGCGACTTAGTCATTACTAATGGGTTATATAGTTTACCTTCAGGTGTTGGCACTGGCCAATTCCAAACCGGAAGTACCCTCCCCTATATAAGCCCCTCCCACCCGGGAGCACCTCAGTTTTGTAGCCAAGCAATAAGTGTCCCAAAAAGAGGGGTGGGAGCTCTGTGTCCCGTGATGTACTCCAAGAAAAGGATTTTACAGGTAAGCTGTTATAAAAATCCCTTTTTCTTTTTCGTACATCACGGGACACAGAGCGACTTAGTCATTACTAATGGGACGTCCCAAAGCAATGCCAAATGAGGGGGGGGGTACATAAGCTGGGCGCCATCAGGCATGAGGATCTTTTGCGGCCTGCAACACACTGCGCCCAAAGGCGACATCCTCCTGACTTCTAACGTCTACCTGATAGAATCTAGTAAACGTGTGTACCGAAGACCATGTTGCGGCCTTACATACTTGAGCCAGGGAGGCCTGGTGATGCACTGCCCATGAAGTTCCAACCGCTCTTGTGGAGTGCGCCCTAACTTTGAACGGAGGCGGTCTCTTTCTCAAGCCATAGGCTTGTATTATGACCTGTCGAATCCACTTGGCTAAAGTAGATTTTGATGCTGCCTGACCCCTTCTGGGGCCTTCCGGCAGAACAAACAAAGAATCCGTTCTGCGAATCTGAGCAGTGGCTTTTAGATAAGCTTTAACTGCTCTTACTACATCCAAAGAATGTAATAACTTTTCCTCTACTGAGCTAGGTTTGGGGAAAAAAGAAGGAAGAACCACATCTTGGTTCAAATGAAACCTCGATACCACCTTAGGAAGAAAGGCTGGATGAGGACGTAATACTACTCTGTCCTTATGGACAACCAGATATGGCTCCTTACAGGACATAGCTGCTAATTCCGACACTCTTTTAGCCGAACAAATGGCTACTAAGAAAACCAATTTCCTGGTGAGAAGAACCAAGGAAATGTGTTGTAATGGTTCAAACGGTTGTTTCTGTAGAACCGACAGAACCAGGTTTAAGTCCCAAGGACATATGGGAATACTAACCGGAGGGCTAATACGCATCACTCCTTGTATAAAGGCTTTGACTAGTGAATGCGAAGCCAAGGGCCTTTGAAAAAATATTGACAAGGCCGAAATCTGACCCTTGATAGTACTCAAGGCCAGCTTCCTATCTACAGCCCACTGTAGGAAGTCCAGAATCCTCCCTATCATGTACTTACGTGGATGCCATTTCTTGGTCTCACACCACGTAATGTACGCTTTCCAGATCCTATAATAGATCTGCCTGGATACCGGTTTCCTGGCATTGATCATGGTAGATACCACAGAATTAGAGAGCCCTCTCTTTTTCAGAATGTGGGCTTCAATAGCCAGGCCGTCAAACCTAGGGCTGGTAAGGAAGGGTGGTATATCGGTCCTTGCGACAGCAGGTCCGGACGAAGTGGGAGGGTCCAAGGACTCCTCACTGACATTTTTACAATCTCCGCGTACCATGCCCTTCGGGGCCACGCTGGAGCCACCAGAATCACTGGTTTCTTTTCTACCCTGATTCTGCGGAGTAATCGCGGTAACAATTGTGGCGGTGGGAATGCATATATCAGCTTGAACCGATCCCAAGGGAACACTAGGGCATCCGAGCCGCAAGCTAGGGGATCCCTTGTGCGAGACACAAACCTGTCCACCTTTGCGTTGAATCTGGATGCTAGCAGATCTACATCCGGTGTTCCCCACCGCTGGCATATTGCCTGGAAAACCTCGGGGTGAAGAGACCATTCCCCCGGGCATAATTGTTGGCGACTTAGAAAGTCCGCTCTCCAATTTTCCACTCCTGGGATGAAAACCGCGGATATGGCTGGGACATATCTTTCTGCCCACTCCAGGATGCAATTTGCTTCCTTCTGGGCTGCACGACTTTTGGTGCCACCCTGATGATTGATATATGCCACTGCCGTGGCATTGTCTGATTGAATTCTGACAGGGGACCCCTGGAGTTTGGATGTCCATGCTACTAGGGCATACCGGGCTGCTCGTATCTCTAAGAGATTGATGGGCAGGGCCTTTTCTGCTTCTGACCACCTGCCCTGGAGAGACCATTGCTCCAGCACTGCCCCCCAGCCGATGAGGCTGGCATCTGTAGTGACCACCTTCCAAGAAACCGGACTGAAGGGTTTCCCTCTTTCCAGATTCTGGGGCACCAACCACCAATGGAGGCTCTTGCGAACGGAAGGGGACAGGGACATTGGTAAGTCTAAAGCCTGAACTTTTTTGTTCCAGGCTGACAGTATGGCCCTTTGCAAATTCCTTGAATGGAATTGACCGTAGGGTACCGCTTCGAATGAAGCCACCATCTTTCCCAGCAGCCTCATGCAGAGACGTATGGATGGTTTTCTTTTTGTACCCACTAAGTGGGTCAAATTTCTTAAAGACGACACCTTCTCTGGAGGTAAGAAAATCTTTCTCTGATTTGAATCCAGCCTTAGCCCTAAGTATTCCAGACTTTTGACTGGTCTTAGAGCTGACTTGTCCCGGTTGATAATCCAACCGTGATATTCCAGATACTCGATTGTCTTGTGAATAGCTACTTCCAGCTTTTCCACTGAGTGGTCTATTAGTAGCAGGTCGTCTAGATATGCCATTATCGTTACACCCTGTGTTCTTAGATTGGCCAATAATGGGGCCAGAATTTTTGTGAACACTCGTGGTGCTGTGGCCAGACCGAAAGGTAAGGCTCTGAACTGAAAATGGCGCCCTTCTACTGCAAAGCGTAGAAATTTCTGATGGGCCGGAAAGATGGGAATATGCAAATAAGCATCCCTTATGTCGATCGAGGCTAGCCATTCCTGCCCTTGTAGGGCGGTGGCCACTGATCGGATCGACTCCATCCGAAAAGTCCTGATATTTAGGAACTTGTTTAGCCCTTTTAGATTTAATATGGGCCTCACGTCCCCATTTGGTTTGGGGACTGTGAAAAGGTTCGAGTAAAACCCGAATCCGCTTTCTTCCAGGGGAACCTTCATGATTACCCCTTGGAGCAATAGTTGTTCTAGTGCCAGAAGGAGGGATCCTCTCTTTTGGGGATCTCTTGGCACGTTTGACCTCATAAATTGGGCAGGAGGAGTGCCTTTTAACTCCAGCTTGTATCCCAGACTTACTGCGGAGAGCACCCATCTGTCTCTGATGGTGTCCCGCCAGGTCTCTGTGAACAACTGAAGTCTTCCCCCCACCCGATTGAGCGGGGGCAATACTTCATGCCTTAGGGGGAGGTTTTGTACCTCTCTTGATCCAGGGCTTCTTGTTACCCTGTGATTGTCCCTGATTTCTGCCCCCTGAATTTGACCGCGGAGGCCGTCGGAACTGCTTCACAGCCGATGTGCCCGGGACTGGAGAGGTAGGCCTCTTAAAAGAAGGACTTCTACCCTTGTTCTTAACCGGTAAGAGTGAACTTTTACCGGCAGAAATTTTCTGGATATATTTGTCCAGATCTTCTCCAAATAAGCGTTCTCCATGAAATGGGAAGCTAACCAGCAGTTTTTTACAGGGAGCTTCAGCAGACCAGTTTTTGAGCCACAGAAGCCTACGCATATGTACTATAGACAGCGTAAAGCGGGAGGCCTGTTGGATTGTATCCTTTATGGCGTCCACCGCAAAACACAAGGCTCTAGGCAGGTCAGCTAGGGCATGAGCCTGCTGATCTGGTAAGTCCCTTAAGACTTGTTTCAACTGATCTTTCACTGCTTGGCAGACTCCAATCGCTGCTACCGCAGGTTGTGTCACCATACTTGCTGTAGAGAAGGCAGATTTTAGTAAAGACTCCAATTTTTTATCTATTGGGTCTTTGAACATTGGAACATTATCTACTGGACATGTCAGTGATTTGTTAACAGAAGAGATGGCTGCGTCCACTATAGGGACCCTCCATTTTCTTATGAACTTATCCTCCATGGGATAGATCACCGGAAATCTCTTGGGGGGAGCAAATATTCTATCAGGATGCTCCCAATCCTGGTAAATAAGCCCTTCTAATAAAGGGTGGATTGGGAAGGAACAGACCGCCTGGGGAGCTTTTAGCGACCCCAGCGAGGAAACAGTAGTGGATGGTGGTTCCGCCAGAGGCATTTTAAATGCTGATCGGACCATGTTAGTCAGAGACTGAACCCATAATCTTTCAGCCTGAGAAGCTGAGAAAGGTTCTTCCACTGTTGATTCCTCTATAAGTGAATCAACCTCATCCTGATCCCCTTCAGGTAGGTCGATCTCTGTGTGGGGCTGTTCCTCCACTAACAGGCACTCTGAAGGAGGAGACGGAGATCGGACGCGCTTTCCCTGAGATAGGGAAGCAGCGATCAATGCTGTTAATCTCTCTTCTAATCCTCCCAGAGTTGAGGATAAAACCTCCTCTGTTATATATACAGGAGCAGGTGGACTGGGGACAGCCGCAGCACCAGGCATTCCTGCGGGGTTTCTACGGCTACTGACCTCTGCATTCTCAGGGGAGATTGGTGCAGTGCAAGCATGCCCAATATCCTCAGAGCCCGATGGAGACCCCTTTGGCTTCCTGGAAGATCTATTTCCGGAGCGTCTGGACGACATATCCTTTAAGCACAAAGCTGAGGTATTCCCATCGTCATACACCAATTTTTGCTGGTAATAGTCTAACACAGGTGCTGCTATATACCAGCTGGTGTCCACTAAAGTGCCTTTCTATGGGGATGCCTGCATCAACCGCCTCTGTGTGCCACTGTTTGTTGCTAGCTCTGTTTGCATGCAGCTGACACTTGTACTGTGTCTTTTAACCATGCTGGGACACCCGCACATGCGCAGAAGCGCCGCGGCGCGCATCGAGCGTCATCCACCCGCCCCGCCCCTTTTTTTTCATAGGAGGCGCGTGCACGCGCCCGCGCGCGCGCCCGTGCGCCAATGGCGCCCTTTTCGAAAACCAACAGAGGACTAGGAGCCAGGGCCCTTTTTGCCGGAGGGCCTGTGCGGTGGATGAACGCAGCAACAGGGCAGAGGAAGTGGATTCCCTCAGAGAAACTTACCAGCTGCCTGGATCTTTTGAGTTGAGAAAACCAAAGATCCACATTACAAGAAAAATGGACTACAGCGGCCTCTAGTGGTTTAACACAGGTACCGCGGTCCCTGTTTTTTTTTTTTTTTCTTGACTACTATTAAAATTTTACATTTTCAGTAGTTATAGGCAAACACAGATATTTAGCGGGAATACCGTTAGGTAACAGACAGAAAGACAAATTAGGCTTGGGGGTCCCCCAATAGAACCAAGTTCCTGAGGGCCCCCACTTACCTGATCCCCGCCGCAGGACTTTGTTTGGTCCACAAAAGTCCAAACTTCACCTATCACGGCAGGCATTGTAATTAAACCTTCAGGGACCGGGTTCCCAAGGATTCCACTCCCCTGGACCTGTATAGCACCCTGCACAGACAGCGTCTTGGTCGTGGGTATGACCAGAGCTCTGGATCCCAGGGTCCAGCCCTCCTAAGAGAAGCATTACAGGCAAAACCTTGCTCTTCCTGCAAGGCCCGGGTACCGACCGTTTAGCTATGAAGCTTTTTTGGTGGGATCCGGAACAGCTTACTAAGGCCCAAAAGAACCTGTACGCAAGCCCAGTGAAAACACATGTTACTCTTTGGCCAACACCTTAGACACTGGCAAAAAACTGAGGTGCTCCCGGGTGGGAGGGGCTTATATAGGGGAGGGTACTTCCGGTTTGGAATTGGCCAGTGCCAACACCTGAAGGTAAACTATATAACCCATTAGTAATGACTAAGTCGCTCTGTGTCCCGTGATGTACGAAAAAGAAAGTAGGAGTAGGTTAGATAGTTTTTTTTAAAGGGGAGCTCTACCTTTGCGGCATCTGTGCTGCAGGCGGTGGAGTTCTCTGACCATTGTATGGTTTCTGTGACTTTGAATGTGGCCGACACTCCTCAGAAGGGTTGAGGTTTCTGGCGTCTTAATGGATCGCTGCTCGAGGACCTCGAGGTTAGGGAGGCCTATGAGATCTTCTTTGCGGATCAGGCCTCGCTCCTTGAGAGCGGCTGCTCCCGCCAGGAATGGTGGGAAGTGGTGAAGAAGAGGTCAGAGGGCTTTTTCCGCAGGATCTCTAGGTACCGGGCGACATCCAAGTACCTGGCCTACCAGAGGTTGCACAGGCAGTTAGACCGCCTGGTTTCAGCTGGGGGCCCTCAGGAACAGATATCCGATCTGAAGCTTCAGATGAGGGGGTGTCAGTATGACCGTCTTGCCTCCCTGGTCCTTGAAAGGGATTACGGGAAGTTTTCCTCCCCGGATCCCTACAAGAGCTGTGGTGAGGCGGTGAGTTCGAAGGCCATACATGGCTTGAGGGATGCCTCGGGGTCCCTGGTCCGGTCCAGACCGGGTATCTTGGGCATCATCAGGGACCATTTTTCAGACCTCCTTCGTAGAAAGCCTTTAGATATGGAGAAAGCCAGGGTGTTTCTTGATGAGACCCCGCTTCGTGCGGGGCCTGATCTCCCGGACTCTCTGACAGCAGAAATCTCGGTTGCAGAAATCGAGCAGGCCATTGACTCTTTGTCCTTGAAAAAGTCGCCGGGGCCCGATGGGCTTACGGCTGAATTTTATAAAACCTTTAAGAGTCTCTTGGCTCCTCATTTGAGGGAGGTTTTCAATGAGTGTTTGGCCAACGGCCTGCTCCCTCCCTCAATGAGAAGGTCAGCCTTGATTCTGCTGTCAAAGGGAAAAGATCCAACTGTGATTGAGAACTGGCGCCCGATCGCCCTTCTCACTACAGATAGGAAGTTGTTGGCGAAAATACTCTTTTTGCGTATGTCAGCAGTCGCTGACGAGATGCTTTCTGTCTCCCAGCACTGCGCAATTCCTGGCCGGAGCACCTTTAGTGCCGTCCTGAACATCCGGGAGGCTGTGGAAAGGTGCAGGGCAACGGGGGATGGGTGGTATCTGCTGGCATTAGACCAGGCCAAGGCTTTTGACCGGGTGAACCATGAGTACCTCTGGCTTCTTCTGAGAAAGTACGGTTTGCCTGAACAATTTGTGGATTGTCTGAAAGTATTGTACAGGGGGGCGGTGAGCTTCCCTTTTGTCAATGGTTGGGTGGGTCCTGCCTTTGCTGTGGACTCTGGGGTCAGGCAGGGTTGCCCGTTGAGCCCTCTTCTCTACGTCTTTGCCGTCGATCCCTTTGTGAGAAGGCTTGACTGTGAGCGTTTGAGGGGGGTTCCGGTGGAGCCTTGCATTGGTCCGGATCCGGCAGAGAGGGTGGTGGCCTACGCGGACGATGTCTCGGTGGTGGTGTCCAGCCGCGAGGAGGCCCTCTTTGTGGAAACGCAGATTGGGAGCTACTCTGAGGCATCTGGTTCGTTGGTCAATTGGGGCAAGAGCGAAGTTCTCTGGTTGGGGAAGGAAGGCGAGCAGTTCGCTCTTCTGGACGTGTTTCCCCAGCCCCAGCCAGAAGTTAAGATTCTTGGCATCCTATTTGGCCCGGGAGATTACCCCAAGCTAAATTGGGAGCGCAGACTGGTCGGTGCATCTCGGAAGGTGAATGCCTGGAAGGGCTGGAAGCTGTCATTGAGGGAAAGGGTAAGCCTGGTCAAAACATACCTACTGCCAGAATTCCTCTATGTCAGCTACGTTTGTATTTTGCCTGCATCTCTCTATGCCCAGATTTCGGGCCGGTTTTTCCTGCTGTTGTGGGGAAACAGGCTGAATCTGATCAAGAGGGAAGTCACGTACCGACAGAGGAGGCGCGGTGGGTTGGATATGATCAATCCGGTGGTGTTTTTCATCACCTTATTTGTGAAATTCAACCTGCAGTCCATCTTTGTGGACCTGCCTACTCTGTGGGAGCGCTCATGCAAGAACTGGCTCTTGCTGTTCCTGAATAGGTGGGAGGATGGGGGTCGGCCCGGTGATCTTCGTAGATCGCACGGGTATCTCCCATCCTATGTCCCCCAAGCTTTGAAGGTACTGAGGCAGTGGCGGATAACTGCCCTTGAGGTGGGCTCTTCGGGTCGTTGTGAGCTGTACTCAAGAGTCATGGCCTCGGACATTTTGAAGCCACTGTCTTTAAGGGATTGCCTGGAGAGAGTCCTCGAGAAGGGACTAGCCCTTCTGAATTCCCCAAGAATCCCAAGCAAGTTTTGGGATCTTGCGTGGAGGGCCTTCCACGGACGCCTCTATGTCCGTAGAAACCTAAAGTGTAGGAACCTAGGGGACAGGGGTTGTCCTCGTGCAGAATGTGGGGGGGCATTGGAGACCATGGACCACTTTTTGGTCGAATGCCCCTTCAACATTGAGGTTCTCGAGGGGGCAGGGGAAGCCATTGGTTATCCCCGACTCTCATACTTGACTTACTCTGAGGTGGTGTACGGCGACTTCAGGGTTCACAGAGGGTTTGAGTTATCGTCACTTTATTTAGCTAGTTTAGTGGCTCTCTATTACACATGGCACGCTCGGTGTTTGGTGTCCACTAGGGGCAAAGTCCTGTCCACGCATGAGGTGGTGGGTGATATCTTCTGGGAGTTGGTGAAGGTGAGGAGTCTTGAGAGGGAGAGGGTCGGAGCCAATAGGAGTGCCCGGCTGTGGAGGGGTTTCTCCTTCCTGCCTCCTTGAGGCTCTAGGCCTCTTTTCTTTTGGGGGGTGGTATCTTTCTGTCCTTTTCACCCCCCTTAGATTTTGAGGTTTTCTTTTAACAAGTAGGGCTTGCAGGCATTCTAGACCTTGTTTGCGTTCTCGCCTGTAAGTAGCCGGTGGGTGGTTGGTATTAGTATTAGGTTGGTTAGTGTTAGGTTTGATGTGTGTAGTATTAGGATTTTGTAGGATTAGTGGGTGATGTGTTTTCTTTTCTTGTATTTTAGGATTTCGGGTATATGTATATTGAGAGACCCACGTGTGGGTGGTCGGAAAGTGGGATTTTGGGTACATGTGTATTGAGAGACCCACGTGTGGGTGGTCGGAAAGTGGGTAAGGGTGGTGGTGGTGAGTTTTGGTAATAGGTGTTAGTTTGAAGTGTTAGGGTTTCTTTATTGTATATGTTGTTTTCTTTTTGTATATATTGTAAATATCGGTAGTAGTTTTTAAAATAAACAAAAATTTACAGCGGGCGGAGTGTGCCTCCTGCACATTATACACCTGAAGTTAGCCCGTATTGCTGTGTTTTCCTGGTGTGTTACACCAACAGGCATTTGCAGCACTTACAACAGGCGTAGTGTGATTCCTGCAAAATATACTCCTGAAGCTAGGCCTTATTGCTGGTTTTCCCATCTCCCTGCAGGCCATTAGAATGTCTGGAAGGCAAACAAGGAGAGGCAGACAGTCAGGAGCCAATAAAAGAGGGCAAGCAGGCTCTTTGTCTAGAGACAACAGTGCTGGTCGTGGACGCGGTGCATCACCATCAGCACGTGGCCATGGGACACGCTTGTCCTTATTTTCGGCAGCTGGACGTGTTGAGCCGCATCATGCCGAAGACTTGGTAGAGTGGATGACCAAGCCCCCCTCATCCTCCTCATCCTCTCTCACCCAGGCTCAGGGTACTGGCAAAGCATCTGCCAAAGCGTCCTCTTCCCTGGTATCAATGTCATCATCAGTCACTCCTTCCCTAGACCAACCATGTCCTCCTGAGGAGTCCCCCGAACTGTTTGAGCACAGTGTTGGGTACATGCTCCAGGTGGATGCCCAGCGTTTCGAAGGGTCTGATGATGATACCCAGCTAGTGGAAGTCAGTAGCGTGAGAGCAGAGAGAGGGGATGCTCAAGAAGGACACCAATCTGGCAGTCATGTTCCAGCAGCTGCAGCATACTGCCAGAATGGCTCCAGTGATAAGAAGGGGAAGGGGATGATGAGGTCACTGACTCCACGTGGGTGCCTAATATGAGAGAGGAGGAGCAGGAGGAGGATGAGGAGGAGGCACATCTCCAACGAGGCAGGATGCCCTCGGGGGGCCAGCGTAAGGGCAGCACACCGACGGAATCACACCGCAGAGCTCCGCCTGTGCAGGGCGCTGCCTCTGCCCGTTATTCAAAAAGTTCTTTGGTATGGGCCTTTTTTGAGTCAAGTGCATCAGATCACACAGCTGCTGTTTGCAACATATGTCTCAAGCGTATATCGCGTGGCCAAAACATCACCCGCTTGGGCACCACATGCTTGACCAGACATATGTTGACCTGCCATGCAGCTCGTTGGCAAGCCTACCTTAAAGACCCACACCAAAGAACAAAGCGGACCTCTCCTTGCACCGCATCAGCTGGGATCTCCAACCCCACTATACCTTCTGTCCTCTCTGAAACCTGCACTGAGAGGATTGAAGGTGTAGAATTAGGTGTGTCACAGCCAAGTACTTGCGGGCACTCTGCTAGCAGTACACCGATGTCCGATTCTAGCAGGCAAATTTCCCTGCCCCAGCTGCTGGACTGTCGAAAGAAGTTCACTCCCAGCCATCCACATGCCCAGCGGTTGAATGCTAGCTTGGCTAAATTGCTAGCGCTTCAACTGCTGCCTTTTCAGTTGGTAGAATCGGCCCGCTTCCGTGAGTTTGTGCAATGTGCGGGTACTCAGTGGCAGGTTCCCAAACGCCACTTTTTCTCACGGAAAGCGATTCCGGCTCTCTAACGGCATGTGGAAGGCAATGTATTGGACTCACTGGACAGGGCGGTCAGCGGTATGGTGCATATTACCACTGACTCATGGTCCAGCAGGCATGGACAGGGACGTTACCTTTCTTTCACGGCCCATTGGGTCTCTCTTTTGGCAGCTGGGAAGGATGCAGGACAAGGTGCAGTAGTGTTGGAGGTGTTTCCGCCGCCACGCTTCCAAAAGGCTACTACTGGTTGTGACACACCTCTCTCCTCCACCCCTTCCTCTTCTTCTTCCTCCATGGCCTCTTCCTGTGCTTTGTCCTCGGAACCAGCAGTGCTCCGTAGGCGTTCAAGGGGCTACGCAAGTACGCAGGCAAAAAGATGCCATGCCGTGCTTGCACTGGTGTGTTTGGGGGACAGGAGCCACACTGGGGCAGAGGTTCTTTCTGCTCTGCAGGGGCAGGCCGAGAGGTGGTTGACGCCACGCCAGCTTAAGCCAGGAATGGTAGTTTGCGACAATGGCACCAACCTCCTCTCCGCCCTCCGACAGGGACAACTGACCCATGTGCCCTGTGTGGCTCACGTCCTTAACCTGGTGGTGCAGCGGTTCTTGGGCAGGTACCCGGGCTTACAGGATGTCCTGAGGCAAGCCAGGAAAGTCTGTGTGCATTTCCGCAGATCTTATAATGCCAGTGCTCGCCTGGCTGAGCTGCAAAAGGAGTTGAACCTGCCCAAGAACCGCCTTTAGGGATGAGCTTCGTGTTCGAGTCGAACATACGTTCGACTCGAACATTGGCTGTTCGATCGTTCGACGAAGATCGAACGATTTGGGCCGTTCGCGCCAAATTCGAGTGACGCGAACGGCCCACAATGCACTACGCCATCGCAGTGTCATCCAGGCGCTGTGATTGGCCAAGCATGCACTGTGACCCCGCATGCTTGGCCAATCACAGCGCCGGCAGCGAGGAGAGCAATGATTGGCCACAGGCAGGATGCCTGTGGCCAATTATTGCTGAGGGTGTTTAGTACACGCCCCACACTATAAAAGGCCGCCAGCACGGCGGCCTAGTGTAGTGTGTTCCGGAGCAGGGATAGAGTAGCATAGGCAGGGACAGTGACTGTTATTTCTTTCTTGCTTAACCTGGATTCCTTTAGTTTAGGGAAAGAGAAGGATAGGTAGGGAGAGTGTCAGTGTGTTTTGTGCTTCTGCTATAGTGTGCTTAAAAAAAACATTTATTCTAGGGACAGAAAACTCTAGGTAGGGACAGTGTCAGTTTCTTTCACTCTGCAAGTCCTTGTTTCCAGGGACCTGTAAGGACAGTGAGTTAATTGTCCTTGTGCTATATTGTGCTTAAAAAAAACATTTATTCTAGGGACAGAAAACTCTAGGTAGGGACAGTGTCAGTTTCTTTCACTCTGCAAGTCCTTGTTTCCAGGGACCTGTAAGGACAGTGAGTTAATTGTCCTTGTGCTATATTGTGATTAAAAAAAACATTTATTCTAGGGACAGAAAACTCTAGGTAGGGACAGTGTCAGTTTCTTTCACTCTGCAAGTCCTTGTTTCCAGGGACCTGTAAGGACAGTGAGTTAATTTTCCTTGTGCTATATTGTGATTAAAAAAAACATTTTTTCTAGGGACAGAAAACTGTAGGTAGGGAGAGTGTTTTTTTTCTTTCACTCTGCAAGTCCTTGTTTCCAGGGACCTGTAAGGACAGTGAGTTAATTGTCCTTGTGCTATATTGTGCTTAAAAAAAACATTTATTCTAGGGACAGAAAACTCTAGGTAGGGACAGTGTCAGTTTCTTTCACTCTGCAAGTCCTTGTTTCCAGGGACCTGTAAGGACAGTGAGTTAATTGTCCTTGTGCTATATTGTGATTAAAAAAAACATTTATTCTAGGGACAGAAAACTCTAGGTAGGGACAGTGTCAGTTTCTTTCACTCTGCAAGTCCTTGTTTCCAGGGACCTGTAAGGACAGTGAGTTAATTTTCCTTGTGCTATATTGTGATTAAAAAAAACATTTTTTCTAGGGACAGAAAACTGTAGGTAGGGAGAGTGTTTTTTTTCTTTCACTCTGCAAGTCCTTGTTTCCAGGGACCTGTAAGGACAGTGAGTTAATTGTCCTTGTGCTATATTGTGCTTAAAAAAAACATTTATTCTAGGGACAGAAAACTCTAGGTAGGGACAGTGTCAGTTTCTTTCACTCTGCAAGTCCTTGTTTCCAGGGACCTGTAAGGACAGTGAGTTAATTGTCCTTGTGCTATATTGTGATTAAAAAAAACATTTATTCTAGGGACAGAAAACTCTAGGTAGGGACAGTGTCAGTTTCTTTCACTCTGCAAGTCCTTGTTTCCAGGGACCTGTAAGGACAGTGAGTTAATTTTCCTTGTGCTATATTGTGATTAAAAAAAACATTTTTTCTAGGGACAGAAAACTGTAGGTAGGGAGAGTGTTTTTTTTCTTTCACTCTGCAAGTCCTTGTTTCCAGGGACCTGTAAGGACAGTGAGTTAATTGTCCTTGTGCTATATTGTGCTTAAAAAAAACATTTATTCTAGGGACAGAAAACTCTAGGTAGGGACAGTGTCAGTTTCTTTCACTCTGCAAGTCCTTGTTTCCAGGGACCTGTAAGGACAGTGAGTTAATTTTCCTTGTGCTATATTGTGATTAAAAAAAACATTTATTCTAGGGACAGAAAACTCTAGGTAGGGACAGTGTCAGTTTCTTTCACTCTGCAAGTCCTTGTTTCCAGGGACCTGTAAGGACAGTGAGTTAATTGTCCTTGTGCTATATTGTGCTTAAAAAAAACATTTATTCTAGGGACAGAAAACTCTAGGTAGGGACAGTGTCAGTTTCTTTCACTCTGCAAGTCCTTGTTTCCAGGGACCTGTAAGGACAGTGAGTTAATTGTCCTTGTGCTATATTGTGATTAAAAAAAACATTTATTCTAGGGACAGAAAACTCTAGGTAGGGACAGTGTCAGTTTCTTTCACTCTGCAAGTCCTTGTTTCCAGGGACCTGTAAGGACAGTGAGTTAATTTTCCTTGTGCTATATTGTGATTAAAAAAAACATTTTTTCTAGGGACAGAAAACTGTAGGTAGGGAGAGTGTTTTTTTTCTTTCACTCTGCAAGTCCTTGTTTCCAGGGACCTGTAAGGACAGTGAGTTAATTGTCCTTGTGCTATATTGTGCTTAAAAAAAACATTTATTCTAGGGACAGAAAACTCTAGGTAGGGACAGTGTCAGTTTCTTTCACTCTGCAAGTCCTTGTTTCCAGGGACCTGTAAGGACAGTGAGTTAATTTTCCTTGTGCTATATTGTGATTAAAAAAAACATTTATTCTAGGGACAGAAAACTCTAGGTAGGGACAGTGTCAGTTTCTTTCACTCTGCAAGTCCTTGTTTCCAGGGACCTGTAAGGACAGTGAGTTAATTGTCCTTGTGCTATATTGTGCTTAAAAAAAACATTTATTCTAGGGACAGAAAACTCTAGGTAGGGACAGTGTCAGTTTCTTTCACTCTGCAAGTCCTTGTTTCCAGGGACCTGTAAGGACAGTGAGTTAATTTTCCTTGTGCTATATTGTGATTAAAAAAAACATTTATTCTAGGGACAGAAAACTCTAGGTAGGGACAGTGTCAGTTTCTTTCACTCTGCAAGTCCTTGTTTCCAGGGACCTGTAAGGACAGTGAGTTAATTTTCCTTGTGCTATATTGTGATTAAAAAAAACATTTATTCTAGGGACAGAAAACTCTAGGTAGGGACAGTGTCAGTTTCTTTCACTCTGCAAGTCCTTGTTTCCAGGGACCTGTAAGGACAGTGAGTTAATTGTCCTTGTGCTATATTGTGCTTAAAAAAAACATTTTTTCTAGGGACAGAAAACTCTAGGTAGGGAGAGTGTTTTTTTTTTTTCACTCTGCAAGTCCTTGTTTCCAGGGACCTGTAAGGACAGTGAGTTAATTGTCCTTGTGCTATATTGTGCTTAAAAAAAACATTTATTCTAGGGACAGAAAACTCTAGGTAGGGACAGTGTCAGTTTCTTTCACTCTGCAAGTCCTTGTTTCCAGGGACCTGTAAGGACAGTGAGTTAATTTTCCTTGTGCTATATTGTGATTAAAAAAAACATTTTTTCTAGGGACAGAAAACTGTAGGTAGGGAGAGTGTTTTTTTTCTTTCACTCTGCAAGTCCTTGTTTCCAGGGACCTGTAAGGACAGTGAGTTAATTTTCCTTGTGCTATATTGTGATTAAAAAAAACATTTTTTCTAGGGACAGAAAACTGTAGGTAGGGAGAGTGTTTTTTTTCTTTCACTCTGCAAGTCCTTGTTTCCAGGGACCTGTAAGGACAGTGAGTTAATTGTCCTTGTGCTATATTGTGCTTAAAAAAAACATTTATTCTAGGGACAGAAAACTCTAGGTAGGGACAGTGTCAGTTTCTTTCACTCTGCAAGTCCTTGTTTCCAGGGACCTGTAAGGACAGTGAGTTAATTTTCCTTGTGCTATATTGTGATTAAAAAAAACATTTTTTCTAGGGACAGAAAACTGTAGGTAGGGAGAGTGTTTTTTTTCTTTCACTCTGCAAGTCCTTGTTTCCAGGGACCTGTAAGGACAGTGAGTTAATTTTCCTTGTGCTATATTGTGATTAAAAAAAACATTTTTTCTAGGGACAGAAAACTGTAGGTAGGGAGAGTGTTTTTTTTCTTTCACTCTGCAAGTCCTTGTTTCCAGGGACCTGTAAGGACAGTGAGTTAATTGTCCTTGTGCTATATTGTGCTTAAAAAAAACATTTTTTCTAGGGACAGAAAACTGTAGGTAGGGAGAGTGTTTTTTTTTTTTCACTCTGCAAGTCCTTGTTTCCAGGGACCTGTAAGGACAGTGAGTTAATTGTCCTTGTGCTATATTGTGCTTAAAAAAAACATTTATTCTAGGGACAGAAAACTCTAGGTAGGGACAGTGTCAGTTTCTTTCACTCTGCAAGTCCTTGTTTCCAGGGACCTGTAAGGACAGTGAGTTAATTTTCCTTGTGCTATATTGTGATTAAAAAAAACATTTTTTCTAGGGACAGAAAACTGTAGGTAGGGAGAGTGTTTTTTTTCTTTCACTCTGCAAGTCCTTGTTTCCAGGGACCTGTAAGGACAGTGAGTTAATTGTCCTTGTGCTATATTGTGCTTAAAAAAAACATTTATTCTAGGGACAGAAAACTCTAGGTAGGGACAGTGTCAGTTTCTTTCACTCTGCAAGTCCTTGTTTCCAGGGACCTGTAAGGACAGTGAGTTAATTTTCCTTGTGCTATATTGTGATTAAAAAAAACATTTTTTCTAGGGACAGAAAACTGTAGGTAGGGAGAGTGTTTTTTTTCTTTCACTCTGCAAGTCCTTGTTTCCAGGGACCTGTAAGGACAGTGAGTTAATTTTCCTTGTGCTATATTGTGATTAAAAAAAACATTTTTTCTAGGGACAGAAAACTGTAGGTAGGGAGAGTGTTTTTTTTCTTTCACTCTGCAAGTCCTTGTTTCCAGGGACCTGTAAGGACAGTGAGTTAATTGTCCTTGTGCTATATTGTGCTTAAAAAAAACATTTATTCTAGGGACAGAAAACTCTAGGTAGGGACAGTGTCAGTTTCTTTCACTCTGCAAGTCCTTGTTTCCAGGGACCTGTAAGGACAGTGAGTTAATTTTCCTTGTGCTATATTGTGATTAAAAAAAACATTTTTTCTAGGGACAGAAAACTGTAGGTAGGGAGAGTGTTTTTTTTCTTTCACTCTGCAAGTCCTTGTTTCCAGGGACCTGTAAGGACAGTGAGTTAATTTTCCTTGTGCTATATTGTGATTAAAAAAAACATTTTTTCTAGGGACAGAAAACTGTAGGTAGGGAGAGTGTTTTTTTTCTTTCACTCTGCAAGTCCTTGTTTCCAGGGACCTGTAAGGACAGTGAGTTAATTGTCCTTGTGCTATATTGTGCTTAAAAAAAACATTTTTTCTAGGGACAGAAAACTGTAGGTAGGGAGAGTGTTTTTTTTTTTTCACTCTGCAAGTCCTTGTTTCCAGGGACCTGTAAGGACAGTGAGTTAATTGTCCTTGTGCTATATTGTGCTTAAAAAAAACATTTATTCTAGGGACAGAAAACTCTAGGTAGGGACAGTGTCAGTTTCTTTCACTCTGCAAGTCCTTGTTTCCAGGGACCTGGAGAGACATTGAGTGAATTGTCCTTGTGCTATATTGTGATTAAAAAAAACATTTATTCTAGGGACAGAAAACTCTAGGTAGGGACAGTGTCAGTTTCTTTCACTGTGAAAGTCCTTGTTTCAAGGGACAGAGAAGGACACCTGAAGGTAGCCCTTATTGCTTTTTTCCCATCTCCCTGCAGGCCATCTATTAGAATGTCTGGAAGGCAAACAAGGAGAGGCAGACAGTCAGGAGGCAATAAAAGAGGGCAAGCAGGCTCTGTGTCTGGGGGCAACAGTGCTGGTCGTGGACGCGGTGCATTGTCATCAGCACATGGCCATGGGACACGCTTGTCCTTCTTTTCGGCAGCTGGACATGTTGAGCCACATCATGCCGAAGACTTGGTAGAGTGGATGACCAAGCCCTCCTCCTCCTCCTCATCCTCTCTCACCCAGGCTCAGGGTACTGGAAAAGCAGCTGCCAAAGCGTCGTCTTCCCTGGTATCAATGTCAGACAAATCATCAGTCACTCCTTCCCTAGACCCACCATGTCCTCCTCCTGAGGAGTCCCCCGAACTGTTTCAGCACAGTGTTGGGTACATGCTCCAGGAGGATGCCCAGCGTTTCGAAGGGTCTGATGATGAAACCCAGCTAGAGGAAGGCAGTAGCGTGAGAGCAGACAGAGGGGATGCTCAAGAAGGACACCAATCTGGCAGTCATGTTCCAGCAGCTGCAGCATACTGCCAGATTGGCTCCAGTGATGAGGAGGGAGGGGATGATGAGGTCAATGACTCCACGTGGGTGCCTAATAGGAGAGAGGAGGAGGAGGAGGATGAGGAGGAGGCACATCTCCAACGAGGCAGGATGCCCTTTGGTGGCCAGCGTAAGGGCAGTACACCGACGGAATCACACCGCAGAGCTCCGCCTGTGCAGGGCGCTGCCTCTGCCCGTCATTCAAAAAGTTCTTTGGTGTGGGCCTTTTTTGAGGCTAGTGCATCAGATCGCACAGCTGCTGTTTGCAACATATGTCTCAAGCGTATATCGCGTGGCCAAAACATCAGCCGCTTGGGTACCACATGCCTGACCAGACATATGTTGACCTGCCATGCAGCTCGTTGGCAAGCCTACCTCAAAGACCCACACCAAAGAACCAAGCGGACCTCTCCTTGCACCGCATCAGCTGGGATCTCCAACCCCACTATAACTTCAGTCCTCTCTGAAACATGCACTGAGAGGAATGAAGGTGTAGAATTAGGTGTGTCACAGCCAAGTACTTGCGCCCACTCTGCTAGCAGTACACCGACGTCCGATTCTAGCAGGCAAATTTCCCTGCCCCAGCTGCTGGACCGTCGAAAGAAGTTCACTCCCAGCCATCCACATGCCCAGCGGTTGAATGCTAGCTTGGCTAAATTGCTAGCGCTTCAACTGCTGCCTTTTCAGTTGGTAGACTCGGCCCCCTTCCGTGAGTTTGTGCAATGTGCGGTTCCTCAGTGGCAGGTTCCCAAACGCCACTTTTTCTCACGGAAGGCTATTCCGGCTCTCTACCGGCATGTGGAAGGCAATGTCTTGGCCTCGCTGGACAGGGCGGTCAGCGGTAAGGTGCATATTACCGCTGACTCATGGTCCAGCAGGCATGGACAGGGACGTTACCTTTCTTTCACGGCCCATTGGGTCACTCTTTTGGCAGCTGGGAAGGATTCAGGACAAGGTGCAGTAGTGTTGGAGGTTGTCCCACCGCCACGCCTCCAAAATGCTACTACTGGTTGTGACACACCTCTCTCCTCCACCCCCTCCTCTTCTTCTTCCTCCATGGCCTCTTCCTGTGGTTTGTCCTATGAACCAGCGGTGCTCCGTAGCCGTTCACGGGGCTACGCAAGTACGCAGGCAAAAAGATGCCATGCCGTGCTTGCGCTGGTGTGTTTGGGGGACAGAAGCCACACTGGGGCAGAGGTCCTGTCTGCTCTGCAGGGCCAGGCCGAGAGGTGGTTGACGCCACGCCAGCTTAAGCCAGGAATGGTGGTTTGCGACAATGGCACCAACCTCCTCTCCGCCCTCCGACAGGGACAACTGACCCATGTGCCCTGTGTGGCTCACGTCCTTAACCTGGTGGTGCAGCGCTTCTTGGGCAGGTACCCGGGCTTACAGGATGTCCTGAGGCAGGCCAGGAAAGTCTGTGTGCATTTCCGCAGATCTTATAATGCCAGTGCTCGCCTGGCTGAGCTGCAAAAGGAGTTGAACCTGCCCAAGAACCGCCTTATATGTGACATGCCCACCAGGTGGAACTCAACGTTGGCCATGCTGCAGCGGCTGCACACGCAGCAGAGGGCCATCAATGAGTACCTGTGCGACTACGGCACCAGGACAGGGTCAGGGGAGCTTGGTTTTTTTTCTCCACGCCAGTGGGGCATGATCAGGGATGCATGCACTGTCCTGGCACCATTTGAGGAGGCCACGAGGATGGTGAGCAGTGACAGTGCATGCATCAGTGACACTGTACCTCTTGTCCACCTGTTGGAGCACACGCTGCGTGGAATAATGGACAGGGCACTTGAGGCAGAACAGAGGCAGGAAGAGGAGGACTTCCTTGCCTCTCAAGGCCCCCTTTACCCAGACAGTGTTCCTTCTGTCCCACCCATCGCACAGGAAGAGGAGGAGGAGGAGGAGGAGGAGGAGGAGGAGGATTGTGTCAGCATGGAGGTGGAGGCTGGCACTCAGCATCATCAGCAGCAGTCTTTTAGGGATGATTTACAGTCCCAAGAAACCAGTGGACTTGTACGTGGCTGGGAGGAGGTGGCTGCGGATCATGTCGTCCTTAGTGACCCAGAGGACTCCGGAGCGAATGCCTCAGCAAACCTACGCTGCATGGCCTCCCTGATCCTGCAAAGTCTGCGGAAGGATCCTCGTATTCTTCGGATCAAGGAGAGGGACCATTACTGGCTGGCCACTCTCCTTGATCCACGGTACAAGGGTAAGGTTGCGGACCTTATGTTACCGTCGCAGAGGGAGCAGAGGATGAGACAACTCCGGGAGGCCTTGCAGAAAGGTCTGTGCAACGCGTTCCCAGAGACTGGGAGGTTGCAAACTCCTGGTCCTGGACAACGAGTTGCTGAGGCTTCGGCCAGTCAAAGAAGGAGCGGTGGGGAAGGTGGCCGTCTGACCGATGCGTTCAGACAATTCTTTAGTCCGCAGCCCCAAAGTATGATCGGTTCCAGCAACCATCGCCAGCGTCTGATAAACATGGTGCAGGAATATCTAGGGGCAAGGTCAGACTTGGACACCTTCCCCACCGAAAATCCTCTGGCTTACTGGGTCTTGAGGATGGATCACTGGCCAGAGCTTGCACAGTATGCAATTGAGCTACTGGCCTGTCCTGCATCCAGCGTTCTTTCGGAACGCACATTCAGTGCTGCTGGAGGATTTGTCACGGATCACAGGGTGCGCCTGTCCACCGACTCGGTTGATCGACTGACTTTCATCAAGATGAACCAGTCTTGGATCACCACCAGCTACCACACACCTGATGCTGATATAACAGACTAATTGATTTTAAAATGTCACATCCCTTCAAGACTGATGCTGATGCTGAGTGCCTGTGCTGTTATGTTGACTGGCTATGGCTGGCTGATGATGATAGCTTGGAAGATCATTTTTGTTTATGGGTGCCGCCACCAGTGCCTAACGCCCAATTTTTCAGCCCCTGTTTAACAGGGGCGTGTAATTACAATTTTTGAAGCAATACTTTGCAACAGGGCTCATTGCTGTGCTCCAAGTACAGTATCTGTGAGGAGTTGCAGTGTTGTGCCACCAGTGCCTAAGGCCCAATTTTTCAGCCCCTGTTTAACAGGGGCGTGTCATTACAATTTTTGAAGCAATACTTTGCAACAGGGCTCATTGCTGTGCTCCAAGTACAGTATCTGTGAAGGGTTGCAGTGTTGTGCCACCAGTGCCTAAGGCCCAATTTTTCAGCCCCTGTTCAACAGGGGCATGTAATTACAATTCTTGATCTAATAATTCACAGCAGGGCCCATTGCTGCACCCACCAAGAGTAACTGTCAGGGCTTACAGTGTTGTGGCACCAGCACCACCATCAAAGGCCCAATTTTTACTACCACTGTTCAACAATTATATGTAATTAAAATTCCTGATATAATAGTTGACAGCAGGGCGTTCCAGCACCAACCAAGAGTAACTGTGAGTGCTTACAGTGTTGTGCCAACACCAACAACTAAGGGGCCTATTTCTGCAGAGTATATACGGCAGGTCCCTACTTTCAAACATCCAACTTACAAACGACTCCTACTTGCAAACGCAAGAAGACAACAGGAAGTGAGAGGAAATCTACCACTAGGAAGGAAAATTCTCTCCTGTAAGAATAAATATGGGAGAAAGGTGTCTCCTCTGTACTGATGCTTTATCAGCAATCCTTGTTTCAAGAAAAACACCACATTTCAAAAACAGTTGTCATTAGGACGGAAAGTGAGGTGAAATGTTCTGAACAGGGGCACAGACAGCAAAACAAATGTTACAGGGGTGATAACCCTTACCTATGTTTTCCAAAAAGTTTAAAAATAGATTTTTGGTCTGGAGCTACACTTCAACAATGTACCTGTTCAAAATTACAAACAGATTCTACATAAGAACAAACCTACAGTCCCTGTCTTGTATGCACCGCCTGTATACGGCTGTTCTGAGTATATAGGGCCTTTTTTATTTTATGTGCGGGGTTCCCCTTAATATCCATACAAGACCCAAAGGGGCTGGTAATGGGCTGGGGTAGGGGGGGGGTCATGGGGTAGCTATGCCATTTTTCTTAAAGATTTTCATCCATATTACCGGGACCAGACATTACATTAAAGCCGCAAGCAGTTTTAAATGGCTTTTTTTTCCTTTAGAAGTGTCATTTTGTGCAGGGACAGTTCTAAACACGGGAAACACGTGGCACTTCACAGGCATACTTTAGACACCCCCCAGGTACGATATTTAAAGGAATATTTGACTTTTTTTTTTTCACTTTATGCATCATTAAAATGACTGCTCCCGGAAAACGACCGTTTTTAAAACTTATTTTTGCATTGATACATGTCCCCTGGTGCAGAACCCGGGTTCCCAAACCCTTTTTAGGACAATAACATGCATAATAGTTTTTATAATTAGCACTTTAGAATTCGAACGTTCGCATCCATTGTATTTAATAGGGTTCTAATGTTCGTTCGAACTTTCGGTCCGTTCGCGGGTTCTGGTGCGAACCGAACCCGGGGGTGTTCGGCTCATCACTAACCGCCTTATATGTGACATGCCCACCAGGTGGAACTCAATGTTGGCCATGCTGCAGCGGCTGCACACGCAGCAGAGGGCCATCAATGAGTACCTGTGCGACTACGGCACCAGGACAGGGTCAGGGGAGCTTGGTTTTTTTTCACCACGCCAGTGGGGCATGATCAGGGATGCATGCACTGTCCTGGCACCATTTGAGGAGGCCACGAGGATGGTGAGCAGTGACAGTGCATGCATCAGTGACACTGTACCTCTTGTCCACCTGTTGGAACATACGCTGCGTGGAATAATGGACAGGGCACTTGAGGCAGAACAGAGGCAGGAAGAGGAGGACTTCCTTGCCTCTCAAGGCCCCCTTTACCCAGACAGTGTTCCTTCTGTCCCACCCATCGCACAGGAAGAGGAGGAGGAGGAGGAGGAGGATTGTGTCAGCATGGAGGTGGAGCCTGGCACTCAGCATCATCAGCAGCAGTCTTTTAGGGATGATTTACAGTCCCAAGAAACCCGTGGACTTGTACGTGGCTGGGAGGAGGTGGCTGCGGATCATGTCGTCCTTAGTGACCCAGAGGACTCCGGACCGAATGCCTCAGCTAACCTACGCTGCATGGCCTCCCTGATCCTGCAAAGTCTGCGGAAGGATCCTCGTATTCTTCGGATCAAGGAGAGGGACCATTACCGGCTGGCCACTCTCCTTGATCCACGGTACAAGGGTAAGGTTGCGGACCTTTTCTTACCGTCGCAGAGGGAGCAGAGGATGAGACAACTCCGGGAGGCCTTGCAGAAAGGTCTGTGCAACGCATTCCCAGAGACTGGGAGGTTACAAACTCCTGGTCCTGGACAACGAGTTGCTGAGGCTTCGGTCAGTCAAAGAAGGAGCGGTGGGGAAGGTGGCCGTCTGACCGATGTGTTCAGACAATTCTTTAGTCCGCAGCCCCAAGCAACCATCGCCAGCGTCTGATATACATGGTGCAGGAATAACTAGGGGCAAGGTCAGACTTGGACACCTTCCCCACCGAAAATCCTCTGGCTTACTCGGTCTTGAGGATGGATCACTGGCCAGAGCTTGCACAGTATGCAATTGAGCTACTGGCCTGTCCTGCATCCAGCGTTCTTTCAGAACGCACATTCAGTGCTGCTGGAGGATTTGTCACGGATCACAGGGTGTGCCTGTCCACCGACTCGGTCGATCGACTGACCTTCATAAAGATGAACCAGTCTTGGATCACCACCAGCTACCAAACACCTGAAGCTGATATAACAGACTAATTTATTTTCAAATGTCACATCCCTTCAAGACTGATGCTGATCCTTAAAGACTGTCCTGTTATGTTGACTGACTATCCTCCTCCTCCTCAATGATCCGATTGATGATGATAGCTTGGAAGAACATTTTTGTTTCTGGGTGCCGCCACCAGTGGCTAAGGCCCAATTTTTCAGCCCCTGTTTAACAGGGGCATGTAATTACAATTTTTTATGCAATGCTTTGCAGCAGGGCTCATTCCTCCACTCCTACTAGAGTATCTGGGAGAGGTTGCAGTGTCGTGGCACCAGCACCAGTGCCTAAGGCCCAATTTTTCAGCCCCTGTTTAACAGGGGCGTGTAATTACAATTTTTGATGCAATACTTTGCAACAGGGCTCATTGCTGTGCTCCAAGTACAGTATCTGTGAGGGGTTGCAGTGTTGTGGCACCAGTGCCTAAGGCCCAATTTTTCTGCCCCTGTTTAACAGAGGCATGTAATTACAATTCTTGATCTAATAATTCACAGCAGGGCCCATTCCTGCGCCCACCAAGAGTAACTGTGAGGCCTTACAGTGTTGTGTCAACACCACCACCACCACCACCACCACCAAAGGCCCAATTTTTCAGTCCCTGTTCAACAGGGGCATGCAATTACAATTCTTGATCTAATAATTCACAGCAGGGCCCATTCATGCGCCCACCAAGAGTAACTGTGAGGGCTCACAATGTTGTGGCAACACCAACATGTAAGGGGCAAATTTCAGCAGAGTATATACGGCAGGCCCCTACTTTCAAACATCCAACTTACAAACGACTCCTCCTTGCAAACGGAAGGATACAACAGGAAGTGAGAGGAAATCTACCCCTAGGAAGGCAAATTCTCTCCTGTAAGAGTTAATATGGGAAAAAAAGTGTCTCCTCTCCACTGATGCTTTATCACCAATTCTTGTTTCAATAAAAAACCCAAATTTTCAAAAAACATTTGTCATTAGGACGGAAAGTGAGGTGAACTGTTCTGAACAGGTGCACACTGCACAGACAGCAAAACAAATGTTACAGGGGTGATAACCCTTCCCTATGTTTTCCAAAAAGCTTAAAAATAGATTTTTTGGCTGGAGCTACACTTAAACAATGTACCTGTTCAAAATTACAAACAGATTCTACATAAGAACAAACCTACAGTCCCTGTCTTGTATGCACCGCCTGTATACGGCTGTTCAGAGTATATAGGGCCTTTTTTATTTTGTGTGCAGGGTTCCCCTTACTATCCATATGTAGCAGGGTCCTCAATTTAGTGGGGTACACTTGGGGAGTAGTGTGACCCAAGTGTGTAATTATGTTAGGGTTCAGACCCCTTTTTCTTATTCGTGGAGGACTGGGTGGTGTAATATTCTCTTCGACCAGTGGGTGTCAGTGTACCTACTGGCTCGGGGTAGAATCACTACCGCAGTGCTACCCTTCTTTGTCGCTTCCTGGAGATGGTACGGCCGGGGGCGGGGAACCCGCCGTGGTGTCGACGGGAGGAGATAAAAGGGGGAGACGCCCTCGCCACGAGGTCTTTCTTCGGGGATCATCTCTTCACGCACCCAGGCACCTTCAGCCTGGGTGCGGGCGGTTCAAGGTTCCGGCCCAGGCGCCCTAGGCCTGGCCGGGACGAAGATGGAGTCCATCCCAGGCACCTTCAGCCTGGGGTGAGGTACTATTGAGGAGGCCTGGGACCCGGTGACTCCGACTGGGTCCCGCGAGGGTGGAGTTGCTCCAGGGCGCCCCTTGCGAGGGGACCCGCATCTGAGGTGAGGAGGCTGGGGAGGTCACTCGTTCGAAGACCCGGTGTAGTGTCAACCCGGTGACGGATGGGCCTAAAGTAACTCCCTTGGAGGACATCTTCCCCTGATAGAGGCCCACAGCGCAACGGAGGTATTCATGTCGAGACTCCTACAACCCTTGGTCATAGCATAGGGGGTGTAGGGACCCAGATCAGTATAGTGCCTCGACCTGCTCATTCCACCGTATCATGCCATCGCATTGCTCTGTAACTGAAGATACGAAATAAATCTAACCGTTGGACTGTGATCGGTGTATGGACTCTGTTAATGGGAGCAAAGGGTGGTTTGGTGGTTTCTGCACGACAGACTCGGTACATGTTCAGGACACCGGCCCGAGGAAACATTAGGTATTGGCCTTCACCTCGCCCACAAGTAGTGGGGAGGACATGGGCCGTAGCGCACCTCACCCCTGTCGCGTGACATACCCCTAGGCTAAAGAAGACGGGGTGTGGGGGTGGCCGCTACACGTGGGGGCTCGTCCGGGATATCGTGTGTCTTGGCGATGGAACTGAGAGCGTCTGTGTTTAAACTTTGCTGCCCGGAGGAGTTCCGAGCGGGTCGGCCAAGTGATTGGCCAGAGTGCATCCCTGCTCGGAGTTGTGGACATGACCCTAAGTCTGGAAAGGCCCACGCAGAGGAGCGTAGAAAGGGAAAGGTCCAGCCGTGTGAAGTACTACATGTGGGGACTGTTAATGCACTGCGCCACGAGGCACCCCATGACTGTACAATTCATGGGCGGAGGCTGGCGGAAGCCCGCGAAAACGTACAAGTTGTGGGAGGAGTCTGGCCACGTGTGGAGATACACGTGGAGACTCCGGCGCGTGGTCAGCGCGTGATGGAACAGCAAGTGGTCGGGATGGCCTCAAGCTCCCCGTGGATACCGGTACCTTACCCCACGAAGATGACTGCATTTGCTGCTCCCCTGACAGACACGGGGATAAGACTTAGGCCCCGAGGACAGTTGGCTCTGTATTCATGCAGAGACACGGAGGCTCTCGGTGTGATCTGTCCCGGATGCTCGGGACTGGTGGTCCAACTAAAGCCATTCGGGCGATGTGAGGCCTGCAAGGAGTTCCTTTTTGAGGTTGAACCATACACGGAAAGGCCCCGGGCCCTATGCCTCAATTGCATCACAGGAACCGCCACTCCGGAGGGAGAGATCCAGGCCTCTGCGGAGGTCCCCGTACGCGCTGACCAGGGCGAAGTGACTGCCCAACCAGAGATTGAGAGAGAAAAATCCGAAGACACTGCTTCGGTCACCACAGACTCCCTGCTGCCACCCCCGAAGAGGAAGATAGGCCTGGTGCAGGCCTCCTGTGGTCGTGGTCGAGCTTCACCCCGCGGCTTGCCTGGCCTGGATGGCGCCGGTAGAGAAGAGAGTCCCGGACATCCCAGTTCTTCAGTAGGTCCAGGTGAGCTAGGGGCTGGGACTGCGGTGTTGGTTGGAGGGGTCGGGAGTTCACAGCCGGTGGAGCCCGAAAGGGAGGGTAGCCTTCTGTCTACTAGAGACTACCTTCCCGCCGAGATGTATGACACCTCCGACCTAGAGTCGTTGTCAGACTGTGGGGATGACGGGGAAATAGACGAGCTGTTTCAACGGAAGGGCTGGGACAGACGCCCGCTACCTGTGCTGAGTAAACCACAGGATTCCCCCATGTCCATAGAAGATAATACGCTCCGGGCGCAGACCCCGGAGTTCCAGAGGAAATCTAACCCTTCGACCAACTTTCCTCACTCAACTACATCATCCGCTTTGATGGTGAGGACGCAGCGCGCTTCGTTGCGGGCACCAAAGACCAAGCAACCTGAGATGGTGAAGGTACCTCGGCACCCGGAGGCCATCGTACAGCCAGGAGAAGGTGAGCGAGATGTGATGCCGCCTCTAGCCAGATTGCAGAGACTTTTCTCCCAGAGAGTCGCCCGTGAATATGGGTGGGAGTACCCCTACTTGCCCCGGGACTTATTGTATGAAGTTGAGGTCCTGCGACCAAGGTGGTATGACGAGTTTGTATGGGAAAAGCTTAAAGTACCCCATGCCAGGCGATACCTGTCATGTTCGCCGCCTGTGTCTAAAAAGTTCAAGGACTGCAGAGCTGATTGGAGACTTGGGCGCCATATTCATGCTGATAAGGTGCTCATCTGTAGGAAAGAAGGAGAGGATGTCGAGTACTCAGTGGAAGTGTTTGACGGGCACCTGAAGCCTCTGTTTCTGCTGGATCCAAGGTTCTACTTATAGGAGGAGTGAGCTCCTATCTTGTTGCTGTTGAAACTTTCTGGATGAGACATTCCCAGGCGCCTAGAACTGTGCCCTACTTTTGTTTTGATTTGGGCTTTTCTTTTACTCACTGGAGACTTGGGAGCTGTTGTGTTTTTTTTCTCCCTTTTCTTCATGTGCCAAAGGCAGAGACTTTTGGGGTAGAGTCAGAGTAGGAAAGCAGGAAGAATGGAGATCTCACCAAGTGTCATTACCGCGGCTCTGTCACCAGGTGGCAGTGTTGCGCAACGAATGTTTGAAAATTTTACATATGCATTACTTACTTATTGGAGTGAGCGGGTCTCTCGGCTGACGGACCCATTCATGCCAAGTTAACACAGAGTGTTAGGATGTGTTTTCTTTTTGTTGTTTCCCTTCTGCAGGAGATTCATCGGTCAAGACTACTGAGAGTGGGGTGGTTCTTAGACAGCGATGGGAGGGATTGTACATGTGCACAGAACAAATGTTTATCGTTTTATATTTCCCCTTTTCCTTTTGAGCAGGTCTTGGCACATTTAGTATCCAGAAATTTGAGGGATAGCCTCTGGGGCCCACTTCATGTCACCACTCTTTGGGAGACATGGGTGTGCACCTGACGCTGGGGACCAGCGTCAAATCACAGGGGGGAGTGTGTAGCGGGGTCCTCAATTTAGTGGGGTACACTTGGGGAGTAGTGTGACCCAAGTGTGTAATTATGTTAGGGTTCAGACCCCTTTTTCTTATTCATGGAGGATTGGGTGGTGTAATATTCTCTTCGACCAGTGGGTGTCAGTGTACCTACTGGCTCGGGGTAGAATCACTACCGCAGTGCTACCCTTCTTTGTCGCTTCCTGGAGATGGTACGGCCGGGGGCGGGGAACCCGCCGTGGTGTCGATGGGAGGAGATAAAAGTAGGATTTTTAAAACAGCTTACCTGTAAAATCCTTTTCTTGGAGTACATCACGGGACACAGAGCGGCATAGTCATTACTATGTGGGTTATATAGAATTACCTTCAGGTGCTGGCACTGGCAACTTCCAAAACAGGAAGTACCCTCCCCTATATAAGCCCCCCCCATCCGGGAGCACCTCAGTTTTGTAGCAAAGCAATACGTGTCCCCAAAAGAGGGGTGGGAGCTCTGTGTCCCGTGATGTACTCCAAGAAAAGGATTTTACAGGTAAGCTGTTTTAAAAATCCTACTTTCTTGTTCATACATCACGGGACACAGAGCGGCATAGTCATTACTATGTGGGACGTCCCAAAGCAATGCCAAATGAGGGGGGGGATATACCATACATAAGCTGGGCGCCATCAGGCATGAGGATCTTTTGCGGCCTGCAACACACTGCGCCCAAAGGCGACATCCTCCTGACTTCTAACGTCCACCTGGTAGAACCTAGTAAACGTGTGTACTGAAGACCATGTTGCGGCCTTACAAATTTGAGCCAGGGAGGCCTGGTGATGCACTGCCCATGAAGTTCCAACTGCTCTCGTGGAGTGCGCCCTAACTTTGAACGGAGGCGGTCTACTTCTCAAGCCATAGGCTTGTATTATGACCTGTCGAATCCACTTGGCTAAAGTCGATTTTGATGCTGCCTGACCCTTTCTGGGGCCTTCCGGCAAAACAAACAAAGAATCCGTTCTACGAATCTGAGCAGTGGCTTTTAGATAAGCTTTAACTGCTCTTACTACATTCAAAGAATGCAATAACTTTTCCTCTACCGAGCTCGGTTTGGGGAAAAGAAGGAAGAACCACATCCTGGTTCAAGTGAAACCTCGATACCACCTTAGGAAGAAAGGCTGGGTGAGGACGTAATACTACTCTGCCCTCATGAATAACCAGATATGGCTCTTTACAGGACATGGCGGCTACTTCCGACACTCTTCTAGCCGAGCATATGGCTACTAAAAATATCAATTTTCTGGTGAGTAGAACCAAGGAAATGTGCCGCAAAGGTTCAAATGGCTGCTTCTGCAGAACCGACAGAACCAAATTTAGATCCCATGGACATATGGGAGCTTTAATCGGTGGAATAATACGAGTCACCCCTTGCATAAAGGATTTGACAAGTGAATGCATAGCCAGGGGCCTTTGAAATAGTATTGATAAGGCCGAAACCTGACCCCTGATAGTACTTAAGGCAAACTTCCTGTCTACAGCCCACTGTAGGAAGTCCAGAATTCTGCCTATAACGTACTTACGTGGATGCCACTTTATGGCCTCGCACCAAGTGATGTACGCCTTCCAAACTCTATAGTAGATCTGCCTGGATACAGGCTTCCTGGCATTGATTATAGTTGATACCACAGAGTTAGAGAGACCTCTCTTCTTTAGGATGTGGGATTCAATAGCCAGGCCGTTAAACTTAGAGTTAGTAAGGAAGGGTGGTATATCGGCCCTTGCGAAAGCAGGTCCTGACGACGTGGAAGGGTCCAAGGACTCCCCACAGACATTTTGATGATCTCCGCGTACCAGGCCCTTCGGGGTCACGCTGGAGCCACCAAGATCACCGGCTTCTTTTCCAACCTGACTCTGCGAAGGAGTCGAGGCAACAATTGTAGCGGAGGGAATGCATATATCAGTCTGAACTGATTCCAAGGGAACACCAGAGCATCCGAGCCGCAAGCGAGGGGATCCCTTGTCCGGGAGACAAATCTGTCCACCTTTGCGTTGAATCTGGATGCTAGCAGATCTACATCCGGTGTTCCCCACCGCTGATATATTGCTCGGAAGACCTCGGGATGAAGGGACCATTCCCCTGGGCATAACTGTTGGTGACTTAGAAAGTCCGCCTTCCAATTCTCCACCCCTGGAATGAAGACAGCTGATATACATGGGACATGCTTTTCTGCCCATTCCAGGATGTGACTTACTTCCCTCTGGACTGCACGACTCCTGGTGCCTCCCTGATGATTGATATATGCCACTGCTGTGGCATTGTCTGATTGAATTCTGACAGGGGACCCTTGGAGTCTGGATGCCCAGGCTACTAGGGCATACCGGGCTGCTCGTATCTCTAAGAGATTGATGGGCAGGGTTTTTACTACATTTGACCATCTGCCCTGGAGAGACCATTGCTCCAGTACTGCCCCCCAGCCTATAAGGCTGGCATCTGTAGTGACCACCTTCCAGGATATCGGACTGAAGGGTTTTCCCTTCTGGAGATTCTGGGGGATCAACCACCAGCAGAGACTCTTCCGAACGGAAGGGGACAAAGCCATCGGGAAGTCTAGAGCCTGAATTTTTCCGTTCCAGGCTGACAATATGGCCCTCTGTAAATTCCTTGAGTGGAATTGGGCGTATGGCACAGCTTCGAATGATGCTACAATCTTTCCTAGCAGCCTCGTGCACAGGCGTATGGACGGCTGTCTTTTTGCACAAAGCAGACGGACCAAGCCCCTCAAAGAGGATACCTTGTCTAGAGGTAAGAAAATCTTCCTCTGGTCTGAATCCAGCCGTAGCCCTAGATATACCAGGTTTTTCACTGGCTGTAGGGCTGACTTGTCCAGGTTGATGACCCAACCGTGAGATTCTAGATACTTGATTGTATCGACAATTACCACTTCTAGCTTGGCAACTGAGTGGTCCATCAACAACAGGTCGTGTAGGTATGCCATTATCGTTACACCTCGTGTTCTTAGATCGGCCAACAGTGGGGCCAGAATTTTTGTGAACACTCGTGGTGCTGTGGCCAGACCGAATGGTAAGGCTCTGAACTGAAAATGGCGCCCTTCTACTGCAAAGCGTAGAAATTTTTGATGACCTGGAAAGATGGGAACATGCAAGTAAGCATCTTTGATGTCGATCGAGGCTAACCATTCCTCCCCCTGTAGGGCAGCGGTGACCGATCGGATCGACTCCATCCGGAAGGACCGGACGTTTAGAAATTTGTTTAGACTCTTTAGGTCCAATATGGGTCTTATGTCCCCGTTTGGTTTCGGGACTGTGAAAAGGTTTGAGTAGAAACTCAACCCCCACTCTTCCATAGGAACCTCCATAATTACTCCTTGGAGCAATAGTTGTTCTAACGCCACTAGGAGACACCTTCTTTTCAGAGGGTCTTTTGGCATGCCTGACCACATAAAATGGGAAGGAGGAGACTCTTTTAACTCCAACTTGTATCCCCGAGTTACTGCGGAGAGCACCCATCTGTCTTTGATCGTCTCCCGCCAGGTCTCTGTGAACAACTGAAGTCTTCCCCCCACCCGTTTGAGTGGGGGCAGCCCTTCATAGGCTTGACTTGGAGGCTGGTTTAGTACCTCTTCGGATCCAGGGCTTTTTATTACCCTGTGACTGTCCCTGATTTTTACCTTCTGAGTTTGACCGAGGAGGCCGTCGGAACTGCTTAGTAGCAGACGTCCCAGGGATAGGAGAGGTAGTCCTCTTAAAAGACGGACCCCTAGACCTCTTTTTAATTGGTAAGAGAGTACTTTTACCACTGGAAATCTTCTGGATATATTTATCCAGGTCTTCGCCAAAAAGGCGTTCTCCATGAAATGGGAAGCTAACTAAGAGCTTCTTACAGGGAGCCTCAGCAGACCAGTTCTTGAGCCACAGAAGCCTACGCATATGTACCAAAGACAGCGTGAGGCGGGAGGCCTGATGGATAGAATCCTTGATGGCGTCAACCGCAAAGCATAATGCTCTAGGCAGATCAGCCAGAGCCTGGGCCTGCTGGTCTGGCAAATCCCTCAGGACCATTTTCATTTGATCCTTTAAAGCTTGGCAGACCCCAATAGCTGCCACTGCTGGCTGTGTAAGAGCCCCTGCTGTGGAAAAAGCAGATTTTAATAAAGATTCCAATTTTTTATCTACTGGATCTTTGAACATTTGAACATTATCTACTGGACATGTCAGTGATTTGTTCACAGAAGAAATGGCTGCGTCCACCGTAGGAACATTCCATCTCTGGGTGAATTTTTCCTCCATGGGATAGATCACCTGAAATTTCTTAGGTGGAACAAATAGTTTATCAGGATGTTCCCAGTCCTGGTATATAAGTCCTTCCAATAATGGATGAATTGGAAAGGAGCAATTAATCTGGGGAGCTTTTAGCGACCCCAACGAGGAGACAGCAGTAGTTGATGGTTCAAGAGGCATTTTAAATGCAGATCGAACCATGTCAGTTAGGGTCTGGACCCACAATCTTTCAGTCTGTGATGCTGAAAATGGTTCATCTACTGTCGATTTCTCAAAAACAGAGTTAACCTCCTCCTGATCCCCTTCAGGAAGGTCAGTCCCTTCCTGGGACTGTTGCTCTGCCAACAGGCACTCTAATGGAGGGGATGGAGATCTGGCGCGCTTTCTTTCCTGTAGAGAAGAAGCGATCAATGCTGCCAATCTCTGCTCCAATCCCTCCAGAGTTGAGGCAAAAACCTCCTCTGTTTTTTATGCAGGAGCAGGTGGACTGAGGACAGCCGCAGTACCTGGCACTCCCGGGGGTTCCTTATGGGTATTAACCTCTGATTTCTCAGGGGAGGAAGGTGCAGATGACTGCTCCAGATCCTCAGAGCCCGATGGAGACCCCCTACACTTCCTGAGAGGTATATCTCGGAGTTTTTTAGGCGGCATATTCCTTAGTTCAAAGCTGAGGTATTCCAGCCGCAATACACCCCTTTACTGAAATAGTCTAATGCAATTTGCTGCTATGTACATCAGTGGGTGTCTACTAATGCGTCTTTCTGGGGATGCCTGTATCAACCACCCGCTGTAAGCCCCTATACCATGCTACCAGCTCCTTTTCATGCTCTGTGTCCATAGCAAGCAGCGTGGACTGAGTCCTTTTATCTTGCTGGGACGCCCGCACATGCGCAGAAGCGCTGGGCGCACAGAGCGCGTCATCCGCCAGGCTCCGCCCCCTTTTTTGAAGCTAAATCTTATAAAAAGAAAGCGTGTGTGCGCGCGCGCGTGCACGTGTGCGCTCTTGGCGCCATGTATGGAAAGGAGCCAGGGTCCCTGTTTCACCAGGACTCGGGGATGGAAGGAAACTACTTGGCAGCATGACAGAGGAATGCAGCTTCCCTGATAGAGAGCTCACTCATCTGCCTGGACTTTCACCATGGAAGGAATAGTCCCAAGAAAAAAAGACGTTCCACAGCGGCCTCTAGTGGACAAACACAGGTACCGCACTTTTGTCTTTTTTTTTTTTTAAAACCTCCTTTATGAAAAACATTTCTAGGTTTACAGTTTTTAAAACTTCCTTTATGAAAAGACATTTCTAGGATTTCTTAGGCATATACAGCTATTAGCGGGAATACCTTTAGGTAACAGGCAGAAAGACATATTAGGCTTGGGGGTCCCCTCAATAGAACCAAGTTCCTGAGGGGCCCCCACTTACCTTTTCCCCGCCGCAGGACTTTGTTTGGTCCACAGAAGCCCAAACTTCACCTCTCACGGCAGGCATTGTACTAGACCTTCAGGGACCGGGTTCCCAAGGATTCCACTCCCCTGGACCTGTATAGCACCCTGCACAGATAGCCTCTTGGTTTTGGGTATGACCAGAGCTCTGGATCCCAGGGTCCAGCCCTCCTAAGAGAGGCATTACAGGCAAAACCCTGCTCTTCTCTGCAAGGCCCGGGTACCGACCGTTTAGCTATGAAGCTTTTTTGGTCGGATCCGGAATAGCTTGCTAAGGCCCAGAGAACCTGTACACAAGCCCAGATGAATACATGTTAACCTTGGCCAACACCTTAGACACTGGCAAAAAACTGAGGTGCTCCCGGATGGGAGGGGCTTATATAGGGGAGGGTACTTCCTGTTTTGGAAGTTGCCAGTGCCAGCACCTGAAGGTAATTCTATATAACCCACATAGTAATGACTATGCCGCTCTGTGTCCCGTGATGTATGAACAAGAAAGGGGGAGACGCCCTCGCCACAAGGTCTTTCTTCGGGGATCATCTCTTCACGCACCCAGGCACCTTCAGCCTGGGTGCGGGCGGTTCAAGGTTCCGGCCCAGGCGCCCTAGGCCTGGCCGGGACGAAGATGGAGTCCATCCCAGGCACCTTCAGCCTGGGGTGAGGTACTATTGAGGAGGCCTGGGACCCGGTGACTCCGACTGGGTCCCGCGAGGGTGGAGTTGCTCCAGGGCGCCCCTTGCGAGGGGACCCGCATCTGAGGTGAGGAGGCTGGGGAGGTCACTCGTTCGAAGACCCGGTGTAGTGTCAACCCGGTGACGGATGGGCCTACAGTAACTCCCTTGGAGGACATCTTCCCCTGATAGAGGCCCGCAGCGCAACGGAGGTATTCATGTCGAGACTCCTACAACCCTTGGTCATAGCATAGGGGGTGTAGGGACCCAGATCAGTATAGTGCCTCGACCTGCTCATTCCACCGTATCATGCCATCGCATTGCTCTGTAACTGAAGATACAAAATAAATCTAACCGTTGGACTGTGATCGGTGTATGGACTCTGTTAATGGGAGCAAAGGGTGGTTTGGTGGTTTCTGCATGACAGACTCGGTACATGTTCAGGACACCGGCCCGAGGAAAAATTAGGTATTGGCCTTCACCTCGCCCGCAAGTAGTGGGGAGGACATGGGCCGTAGCGCACCTCACCCCTGTCGTGTGACATACCCCTAGGCTAAAGAAGACGGGGTGTGGGGGTGGCCGCTACACATACAAGACCCAAAGGGGCTGGTAATGGGCTGGGGTAGGGGGGGGTGTGATGGGGTAGCTATGCCATTTTTCTTAAAGATTTTCATCCATATTACCAGGACCAGACATTACATTAAAGCCACAAGCAGTTTTAAATGGCTTTTTTTCCTTTAGAAATGTAATTTTGTGCAGGGACAGTTCTAAACACGGGAAACACGTGGCACTTCACAGGCATACTTTAGACACCCCCAGGTACGATATTTAAAGGAATATTTGACTTGTTTTTTTTCACTTTATGCATCATTAAAATGACTGCTCCCGAAAAACGGCCGTTTTTAAAACTTCTTTTTGCATTGATACATGTCCCCTGGTGCAGAACCTGGGTTCCCAAACCCTTTTTAGGACAATAACATGCATAATAGTCGTTATAATTAGCACTTTAGATTTCGAACGTTCGCATCCATTGTATTTAATAGGGTTCTAACGTTCGTGCGAACTTTCGGTCCGTTCGCGGGTTCTGGTGCGAACCGAACCCGGGGGTGTTCGGCTCATCACTACTCACCATTCACTATCTAGACTACCTATATAAATGACTAAATAGAAGACGCACATATGAACTTTTGTCCGTAGCGCTGCTACAGTTTTATTCTGAACTTTTGATATAAGTTATTTAATACTGTGTTTACATTGCATTCTACCTTTCTTAATATGATCAAAAAAATATACAGACAAAAATGTGAAGCAACCTCCTTAGAGGTGTAAATAGACACCACTGACAACACAAAAATTCTGCTAAGACAGAGTGAAATGTATATCTAATGCAAAAAAGTTACTACAGCTGTTATGAATTTCACATATGCTGCCAATTGAACATCCAGCTTGTGATGCTGTGTGAAGGTCTGAGCTCCAGCTGGCTGTTTTACATATGTCTAACACTGAAATTTTGGCATATGCTGCCCAAAAGACTAGTTGAATGAGCTCAGGTGGGGCAAGACCTTGCTTTTTGTATGTGACAAACAAAAAGGGTGTCGCTCAACAGAAACAAATTGTCTCTGTGAAAATGTGAAGGAATAGTTTCACTATCCAGCATCCTCAGGAAGCCACCTGGGTGCTGGACAGCGAAACTAGTTGAGGCTCCATGCAGGCCATCACTTCCGTTCCATCTAATGTCACTTCCATTCTGTCTGATGTCACAACTGGCCAAAACTTCCAGTCTATGGAACACACTTCGTCACCTGCTATTAGAGCAGCCGGGCAGAGATATATACAGGCTGTTTACATTCGTGCCATATTTGGCCACATATACAAGTGAGTGTGCACTTTTTAACTACTTTTATATTTGTTTAAACAAAAATACTGCACTATGAGTATCTCCTTTGGCATATTGTGATTATCCTGGTGCGAGTGTTTCTGAAGGTATGATAGAGAGTAACAATTGATGAACCTTCTTTCTGGCTTGGTGGATATCCCTGGGCATATTATAAAGTGCTTGTTGATCTTTATTAATTTAGAGGTCACTGGCTAGTCAGTGAGTGAGTAATTTTTATGTGGTGGTGGTCTGCACTGCACGGAAGATTTATATAAAAGAAAGATCTTGAAAAAGACTCACATGGTGTTGGGGACTTGTTTATTATGTAAAGACTTTCTTTGATACCTTCACATTTTCACAGAGACTATTTGTTTGTGTTGCGTGCCACCATTTTTGGTTGTCACATAGAGATTGGAGGTGTTATTTACACCTCTAAGGAGGTTGCTTCACATTTTTGTCTGTATATTTTTTTGATCATATTAAGAAAGGTAGAATGCAATGTAAACACAGTATTAAATAACTTATATCAAAAGTTCAGAATAAAACTGTAGCAGCGCTACGGACAAAAGTTCATATGTGCGTCTTCTACATAGTCATTTATATAGGTAGTCTAGATAGTGAATGGTGAGTAGTGATGAGCCGAACAACCCCGGGTTCGGTTCGCACCAGAATCCGCGAACGGACCGAAAGTTCGCACGAACATTAGAACCCTATTAAATACAATGGATGCGAACGTTCGAAATCTAAAGTGCTAATTATAACGACTATTATGCATGTTATTGTCCTAAAAAGGGTTTGGGAACCCGGGTTCTGCACCAGGGGACATGTATCAATGCAAAAAGAAGTTTTAAAAACGGCCGTTTTTCGGGAGCAGTCATTTTAATGATGCATGAAGTGAAAAAAAAAAGTCAAATATTCCTTTAAATATCGTACCTGGGGGGTGTCTAAAGTATGCCTGTGAAGTGCCACGTGTTTCCCGTGTTTAGAACTGTCCCTGCACAAAATTACATTTCTAAAGGAAAAAAAGCCATTTAAAACTGCTTGCGGCTTTAATGTAATGTCTGGTCCCGGTAATATGGATGAAAATCTTTAAGAAAAATGGCATAGCTACCCCATCACACCCCCTCCCCCTACCCCAGCCCATTACCAGCCCCTTTGGGTCTTGTATGGATATTAAGGGGAACCCCGCACACAAAATAAAAAAGGCCATATATACTCTGAACAGCCGTATACAGGCGGTGCATACAAGACAGGGACTGTAGGTTTGTTCTTATGTAGAATCTGTTTGTAATTTTGAACAGGTACATTGTTTAAGTGTAGCTCCAGCCAAAAAATCTATTTTTAAGCTTTTTGGAAAACATAGGGAAGGGTTATCACCCCTGTAACATTTGTTTTGCTGTCTGTGCAGTGTGCACCTGTTCAGAACAGTTCACCTCACTTTCCGTCCTTATGACAAATGTTTTTTGAAAATTTGGGTTTTTTATTGAAACAAGAATTGGTGATAAAGCATCAGTGGAGAGGAGACACTTTTTTTCCCATATTAACTCTTACAGGAGAGAATTTGCCTTCCTAGGGGTAGATTTCCTCTCACTTCCTGTTGTATCCTTCCGTTTGCAAGGAGGAGTCGTTTGTAAGTTGGATGTTTGAAAGTAGGGGCCTGCCGTATATACTCTGCTGAAATTTGCCCCTTACATGTTGGTGTTGCCACAACATTGTGAGCCCTCACAGTTACTCTTGGTGGGCGCATGAATGGGCCCTGCTGTCAATTATTAGATCAAGAATTGTAATTGCATGCCCCTGTTGAACAGGGACTGAAAAATTGGGCCTTTGGTGGTGGTGGTGGTGGTGTTGACACAACACTGTAAGGCCTCACAGTTACTCTTGGTGAGCGCAGGAATGGGCCCTGCTGTGAATTATTAGATCAAGAATTGTAATTACATGCCCCTGTTAAACAGGGGCAGAAAAATTGGGCCTTAGGCACTGGTGCCACAACACTGCAACCCCTCACAGATACTGTACTTGGAGCACAGCAATGAGCCCTGTTGCAAAGTATTGCATCAAAAATTGTAATTACACGCCCCTGTTAAACAGGGGCTGAAAAATTGGGCCTTAGGCACTGGTGCCACAACACTGCAACCCCTCACAGATACTGTACTTGGAGCACAGCAATGAGCCCTGTTGCAAAGTATTGCATCAAAAATTTTAATTACACGCCCCTGTTAAACAGGGGCTGAAAAATTGGGCCTTAGCCACTGGTGCTGGTGCCACGACACTGCAACCTCTCCCAGATACTCTAGTTGGAGTGCAGGAATGAGCCCTGCTGCAAAGCATTGCATAAAAAATTGTAATTACATGCCCTTGTTAAACAGGGGCTGAAAAATTGGGCCTTAGCCACTGGTGGCAGCACCCAGAAACAAAAATGTTCTTCCAAGCTATCATCATCAATCGGATCATTGAGGAGGAGGAGGATAGTCAGTCAACATAACAGGACAGTCTCTCAGCATCAGCATCAGTCTTGAAGGGATGTGACATTTGAAAATAAATTAGTCTGTTATATCAGCTTCAGGTGTTTGGTAGCTGGTTGTGATCCAAGACTGGTTCATCTTTATGAAGGTCAGTTGATCAACCGAGTCGGTGGACAGGCGCACCCTGTGATCCGTGACAAATCCTCCAGCAGCACTGAATGTGCGTTCTGAAAGAACGCTGGATGTAGGACAGGCCAGTAGCTCAATTGCATACTGTGCAAGCTCTGGCCAGTGATCCATCCTCAAGACCCAGTAAGCCAGAGGATTTTCGGTGGGGAAGGTGTCCAAGTCTGACCTTGCCCCTAGGTATTCCTGCACCATGTATATCAGACGGTGGTGATGGTTGCTGGAACCGATCATACCTTGGGGCTGCGGACTAAAGAATTGTCTGAACGCATCGGTCAGACGGCCACCTTCCCCACCGCTCCTTCTTTGACTGACCGAAGCCTCAGCAACTCGTTGTCCAGGACCAGGAGTTTGTAACCTCCCAGTCTCTGGGAACGCGTTGCACAGACCTTTCTGCAAGGCCTCCCGGAGTTGTCTCATCCTCTGCTCCCTCTGCGACGGTAAGATAAGGTCCGCAACCTTACTCTTGTACCGTGGATCAAGGAGAGTGGCCAGCCAGCAATGGTCCCTCTCCTTGATCCGAAGAATACGAGGATCCTTCCGCAGACTTTGCAGGATCAGGGAGGCCATGCAGCATAGGTTAGCTGAGGCATTCGGTCCGGAGTCTTCTGGGTGACTAAGGATGACATGATCCGCAGCCACCTCCTCCCAGCCATATACAAGTCCACGGGTTTCTTGGGACTGTAAATCATCCCTAAAAGACTGCTGCTGATGATGCTGAGTGCCAGGCTCCACCTCCATGCTGACACAATCCTCCTCCTCCTCCTCCTCTTCCTGAGCGATGGGCGGGACAGAAGGAACACTGTCTGGGTAAAGGGGGCCTTGAGAGGCAAGGAAGTCCTCCTCTTCCTGCCTCTGTTCTGCCTCAAGTGCCCTGTCCATTATTCCACGCAGCGTATGTTCCAACAGGTGGACAAGAGGTACAGTGTCACTGATGCATGCACTGTCACTGCTCACCATCCTCGTGGCCTCCTCAAATGGTGCCAGGACAGTGCATGCATCCCTGATCATGCCCCACTGGCGTGGTGAAAAAAAACCCGAGCTCCCCTGACCCTGTCCTGGTGCCGTAGTCGCACAGGTACTCATTGATGGCCCTCTGCTGCGTGTGCAGCCGCTGCAGCATGGCCAACATTGAGTTCCACCTGGTGGGCATGTCACATATAAGGTGGTTCTTGGGCAGGTTCAACTCCTTTTGCAGCTCAGCCAGGCGAGCACTGGCATTATAAGATCTGCGGAAATGCACACAGACTTTCCTGGCCTGCCTCAGGACATCCTGTAAGCCCGGGTACCTGCCCAAGAATCGCTGCACCACCAGGTTAAGGACGTGAGCCACACAGGGCACATGGGTCAGTTGTCCCTGTCAGAGGGCGGAGAGGAGGTTGGTGCCATTGTCGCAAACCACCATTCCTGGCTTAAGCTGGCGTGGCGTCAACCACCTCTCGGCCTGCCCCTGCAGAGCAGACAGAACCTCTGCCCCAGTGTGGCTCCTGTCCCCCAAACACACCAGCGCAAGCACGGCATGGCATCTTTTTGCCTGCGTACTTGCGTAGCCCCTTGAACGCCTACGGAGCACCGCTGGTTCCGAGGACAAAGCACAGGAAGAGGCCATGGAGGAAGAAGAAGAGGAGGGGGTGGAGGAGAGAGGTGTGTCACAACCAGTAGTAGCATTTTGGAGGCGTGGCGGCGGAACAACCTCCAACACTACTGCACCTTGTCCTGCATCCTTCCCAGCTGGCAAAAAGTGACCCAATGGGCCGTGAAAGAAAGGTAACGTCCCTGTCCATGCCTGCTGGACCATGAGTCAGCGGTAATATGCACCTTACCGCTGACCACCCTGTCCAGCGAGGCCAAGACATTGCCTTCCACATGCCGGTAGAGAGCCGGAATCGCCTTCCGTGAGAAAAAGTGGCATTTGGGAACCTGCCACTGAGGAACCGCACATTGCACAAACTCACGGAAGGGGGCCGAGTCTACCAACTGAAAAGGCAGCAGTTGAAGCGCTAGCAATTTAGCCAAGCTAGCATTCAACTGCTGGGCATGTGGATGGCTGGGAGTGAACTTCTTTCGACGGTCCAGCAGCTGGGGCAGGAAAATTTGCCTGCTAGATTTGGACGTCGGTGTACTGCTAGCAGAGTGCCCGCAAGTACTTGGCTGTGACACACCTAATTCTACACCTTCATTCCTCTCAGTGCAGGTTTCAGAGAGGACTGAAGGTATAGTGGGGTTGGAGATCCCAGCTGATGCGGTGCAAGGAGAGGTCCGCTTTGTTCTTTGGTGTGGGTCTTTAAGGTAGGCTTGCCAACGAGCTGCATGGCAGGTCAACATATGTCTGGTCAAGCATGTGGTGCCCAAGCGGGTGATGTTTTGGCCACGCGATATACGCTTGAGACATATGTTGCAAACAGCAGCTGTGCGATCTGATGCACTCGACTCAAAAAAGGCCCATACCAAAGAACTTTTTGAATAACGGGCAGAGGCAGCGCCCTGCACAGACGGAGCTCTGCGGTGTGATTCCGTCGGTGTGCTGCCCTTACGCTGGCCCCCCGAGGGCATCCTGCCTCGTTGGAGATGTGCCTCCTCCTCATCCTCCTCCTCCTCTCTCCTATTAGGCACCCATGTGGAGTCAGTGACCTCATCATCCCCTTCCCCTTCTTATCACTGGAGCCAATCTGGCAGTATGCTGCAGCTGCTGGAACATGACTGCCAGATTGGTGTCCTTCTTGAGCATCCCCTCTCTCTGCTCTCACGCTACTGCCTTCCTCTAGCTGGGTATCATCATCAGACCCTTTGACACGCTGGGCATCCTCCTGGAGCATGTACCCAACACTGTGCTCAAACAGTTCGGGGGACTCCTCAGGAGGACATGGTTGGTCTAGGGAAGGAGTGACTGATGATGACATTGATACCAGGGAAGAGGACGCTTTGGCAGCTGCTTTGCCAGTACCCTGAGCCAGGGTGAGAGAGGATGAGGAGGATGAGGAGGGCTTGGTCATCCACTCTACCAAGTTATCGGCATGATGCGGCTCAACACGTCCAGCTGCCGAAAATAAGGACAAGCGTGTCCCATGGCCACGTGCTGATGGCGATGCACCGCGTCCACGACCAGCACTGTTGTCTCTAGACACAGAGCCTGCTTGCCCTCTTTTATTGGCTCCTGACTGTCTGCCTCTCCTTGTTTGCCTTCCAGACATTCTAATGGCCTGCAGGGAGATGGGAAAACCAGCAATAAGGCCTAGCTTCAGGAGTATATTTTGCAGGAATCACACTACGCCTGCTGTAAGTGCTGCAAATGCCTGTTGGTGTAACACACCAGGAAAACACAGCAATACGGGCTAGCTTTAGGTGTATAATGTGCAGGAGGCACACTCTGCCCGCTGTAAGTGCTGCAAATGCCTGTTGGTGTAACACACCAGGAAAACACAGCAATACGGGCTAACTTCAGGTGTATAATGTGCAGGAGGCACACTCTGCCCGGCTGCTCTAATAGCAGGTGACGAAGTGTGTTCCATAGACTGGAAGTTTTGGCCAGTTGTGACATCAGACAGAATGGAAGTGACATTAGATGAAACGGAAGTGATGACCTGCATGGAGCCTCAACTAGTTTCGCTGTCCAGTAGGCTTGTGCAATTCATTTCGTAACGAATCGAAATTCGTCCGAATTTAGCAACTTTCGGACATTCGGAAGCATTCGAATTTCCGAACAAAGCAATTACGAATAAAACCGAATCCGAAATAAATTATACCGCAAAATAGCGAATGCCCGAATGTCTTCGGCATAATTCGTTATGAAAAAACTTACGAATGTACAAATCCATTGGAAACACAATAACACTCACTCTGCTCTGCTCTCTGCTTCTCCTTCACCGTGCTGAACTCCCTCTCAAAATGGTGTACAGGGGCGGAGGCTATAGCCGCATGTAAAAAACGAAAGTAAAATACGAGATTTCTAATCCATTCGAAGCACAATAACACTCTGCTCTGCTCTCTGCTTCTCCCTCACCGTGCTGAACCCTCTCAAAATGGTGTACAGGGGCGGAGGCTATAGCCGCATGTAAAAAACGAAAGTAAAATACGAGATTTCTAATCCATTCGAAGCACAATAACACTCTGCTCTGCTCTCTGCTTCTCCCTCACCGTGCTGAACCCTCTCAAAATGGTGTACAGGGGCGGAGGCTATAGCCGCATGTAAAAAACGAAAGTAAAATACGAGATTTCGAATCGTTACAAATAACCGCTATGTATTTCGAAAAGTACAAATCCATTCGAAGCACATTAGGCATAATAGTCAGCGTCGTCGTGAGAGAGACACAGAAAATTACGAATCAACGAACCCAAAAAAAGTTACGAAAGTAGGAGTTGTGTCCAGAATCAACGAAAAACAACGTACTCTACCGAAAGTACGAATTATAAAGCAACAAAAAAATTCAACGAAAAATGTCGCTTGCAAAAATACGAATGAGTCCGAACACGAAAAATCCCGTCTAGCAAAATTACGAATGATTACGAATCAACAGGACCGGAAAGAAACGAACCAAAACGGAACAAATTTTTCCGTTGTGCACAAGCCTACTGTCCAGCACCCAGGTGGCTTCCTGAGGATGCTGGATAGTGAAACTATTCCTTCACATTTTCACAGAGACAATTTGTTTCTGTTGAGCGACACCCTTTTTGTTTGTCACATACAAAAAGCAAGGTCTTGCCCCACCTGAGCTCATTCAACTAGTCTTTTGGGCAGCATATGCCAAAATTTCAGTGTTAGACATATGTAAAACAGCCAGCTGGAGCTCAGACCTTCACACAGCATCACAAGCTGGATGTTCAATTGGCAGCATATGTGAAATTCATAACAGCTGTAGTAACTTTTTTGCATTAGATATACATTTCACTCTGTCTTAGCAGAATTTTTGTGTTGTCAGTGGTGTCTATTTCTCCACCCAGGGTTTTGCTAGTTATGTCCCATTGTGTGCTAATGTGAGGTGGGCCGGTGATATGGAAAATTGTTATTGGGTACTTACCACAATTTTCCTTTCCTGGCCTATCCTCCCACCAGCACAAGGGATTTTCCTGGGTGGCCTTTTGCAGGCTAGGTACTGAATTCTGGGACAGTTAGGCAAGTCAATTTATTGTGCTGGGGAGAGGTGATCTTGGATATTCCAAGGAAGAGGTTAACCCATTGTATGCTGATGTGAGGATAGGCCACAAAAGGAAAATTATGGTAAGTATTTGTTAACAATTTTATGTACTATGTACAATTAAAATAGTGATCCCTGCACATAAATGGACCTAGGTGCACTACACACAAAAATATAAATGCAATCTCAGAGAAAAAGATGCAATCAGCGAACCTAAAAAGCAGCCACAGTGCACATTTAGATGATTTTTACTGTCCAAGGCAGCTCACAGTACAAAACACAGTGCTTACTTTACCTTTTATCCCAGTAAGGGCCCACCCACAATAAATGAAGACAACCATTGTGCTAATAAAAAACAACTTTCATCAGGGGCATGCTGGGAGCTCACTGTGACAGACATGTCCTGCTGAGGCTCCCCTTTTCTCGGGACTTCACGGCCAGCACACACACCCGAATGGAAGGGTAATTATTTCAAAAGCTTACCCTGGTCTTCCTCAGTGCCCTGGGAACGTTTTAAGATGGTTAAAGGAGCTGTCCGGGGAAAAAATAAGGTGAAACCCCTCAGAGATAATTCATCTAGAGGCCTCAGTAAAATGGAACAGGCTAAATCACCTCACACAATCTCACCTCATGCTGCCAGGCAGCAGCAGCAGTTACCTCATGAACTATATGATACAGACTGTGAGGACAGCGCCATCTGCCAGCCACAACAGACAGGCTCTTTACACCCAAATGTTTTAATTCAAATAGAAAAAATGCTACGGAAGGCATTAAAGCAGACCTCCGACCATATTACTGAGAAATTAACGAAAGAAATCCGTGACTTAGGTCAGCGCACGGCTGAATTAGAAAACAGAGTGGATGACATAGAAACTAATGTAATGACTCATGAAACTGAATTGGACACACTTAAAGATGAAAATTTCTCGCTGCAAACTCGTTTAGAAGATTTTGAAAATCGCGCACGTCGTTCAAACCTCCGCATTAGAGGTATACCGGAGTCTATTATTGATCTACAATCGACAATTACTGCCCTATTTCAAGAGTTATCACCGTCAATTCCAATTGAGAGACTGGAAATAGACAGAATACATCGAGCATTAGCACCACGCAAATCTGAAGGTCCCCCCCCGCGACATAATTGCAAAATTCCATTTCTTTCGCACCAAAGAGCAGCTCATGGTCGCTGCAAGGAGCAAAGAATCCCTCATCTTCCAAGGCCACCCATATCAGATCTTTGCTGACCTTTCCCCAATAACAGTCGCTAAACGGCGCTCGATGAAACCCTTATTACAAAACCTACAACAACATCAGATCCCATACCAATGGGGGTTCCCTTTTTCACTTCGCTTCACATATCAAGGCACCAAGTACTCATGCAAAACCCCTGATGAACTACAGAACACCCTACAAAAACTTAATCTCTGCGAAAGTCCTTCAGCTGGCCCTCGCCGACGAACAGCATCCAGTTCTCCACAAAATGTATCCAAAATCAAAAATGACAGAACCAGACAAAGCCCATCGAAGAGGGGTCGATTCAACTCTCCAAACCAAGTTACTCCAGACTCAATGGACTGAATGCATTTTGCATATCAAATTGAAATTCACTCAATATTTTTGATCTTTCATCCACTTTTTGGATGCTAAACACTTAATGTCATTTAACCATCCTGAATTTACTTCCCTTAAGCAGGTTATGGTCTAATTTTATATATTTTTTATTTTAATTTTTTATTATTATTATTTTTTATTATTATTATTATTTTTATTTTTTTATTTTTTTAATACTTTATTTTTATTTATTTATTTATTTATTTTTTATTTTCCAATTTTTATCCCCTTTTTGGTCTAGGATAATTGACGTTTTAAATTATCCCCCAAAAAATGATATTCTCATAACACCCTTCCCTCCTCATCCTATCCTTCCTCACCTCACCCCCCTCTATCCCCTCTATCCCTTCTACTTCCCACATTTTACCCCCTCCTACCCGCCCCTTTCCCCTAATCCTTTCCTACCCACAACAAGGGTTCTATATTATTTTTGTACAAAATTTTTACTGAATAGAAGTAAATATTACTAATATATTAGTAATAATTGATATTTTATTTATTTTTCATCCTAATTAATAAGGACATTACTGCCTCTCCTACAACTGGCAACCCAGAGGTAACCTGTATAATTCAACAAAATTTATAATCTAACACTCTCCCCGTGAAACCATAAAACACAATTGTTAGATTTAAATTTTACATGTACTAATGTTGAACATATAATATTTTCTTATATTTGATTCATTTATGCTTACTTCCGCCCAGTTTGGGTGTCATAATATATTTTTCTTCTCTAGATATATTTTTGGTCGTGAGGGACCCAAGAAACTGTCACTGCTCCCTCCATTTTTCTGTCTTTGGACTCTCCCCACACCTTTTTGTGTGAGGAGCCTCCCTGGTCAGACTCTGTGCCTCCGAGCTTGCACTTTTGCATGCTCGGAACGCCAACGTTTTACCTTCTTGCATTCTAAACGTTTTTTGTTAATTATTTGTTTAATAATGACTCTCATTTTCTCTTTCTTTCTCAACATTCTGTCTCCACTCTCCCTTTTCTCTTTGCTCCTCCCCGGGGTAAGTATGGATTTTCAATTTTTTTTAGATATGTCTTATAATATTTTCTATAAAATTTCATGATGGCTCCTTTAAATATTCTTACCTTAAATGTCCAATGTCTAAATGTTCCACAAAAACGAACCAAAGTTTTTAGATCATTATCTTCTTCAAAGGCGCATATAATTTGCCTCCAAGAAACCCATTTCACTGAAACCTCGACACCTAAATATTTTGGTACAGCTTATCCCCAAGTTTTTACTGCTTCAGCTAAAACTAAACGAAGGGGAGTGCTAATTGCATTTCATAGAGCTACACCCTTCTCTCTTCTGACAGAAACCAAAGACCCAGAAGGTCGCTATCTCATTATTACAGGGCATCTATGTGATACGCTAATCACAGTAGTATCCTATTATGCTCCTAATAAAAATCCGACAGCATTCCTCTCCCATTTGTTCCAGGTAATAGAGACTCATAAAATGGGCACACTTTTGATCTGTGGAGATTCGAACCAAGTTCTATACCCTTATTTAGATAAGTCCCCAATTCCTATCACTTCCAATTCTCAATCTCGTAGGTTCCAAAGACTTCTACAACAACATTCCTTGCTAGATTCCTGGCGAGAAATCAATCCCACGAAACGTCAATATTCCTTCTATTCCCATCCACATAAGTCTTTTTCCCGTATCGACCATATACTAATCTCTATTAGTATGTCCCCGGAAATGCTCACATCATCTGTAATACCCTTTACATGGACTGATCATTGTGCGATACTTTCTACTTTCACTTCCCTCATACCCAAACATCAAGACCCCACATGGTACATAAATGATTCAACCCTATCCCATCCATCACACTCTACTGACTTAGAAATAGCCATAAAAGACTATCTGAAAAATAATAAAACCCCTGATATTTCTCCATTAACATTATGGGAGGCACACAAACCCGTCCTTCGAGGAATCTGCTTACGCCAAGCATCATATCTTAAAAAAGAAAAAAAGAAGCTACAAATAATATTAGAAACAAAATTTAACACTTGCCACGCAAATTTTCAAGCGAATCCTACCCCTGTGACAAAAAATCAACTAGATGAAGCTAGCCTAAATCTTGATCTTTTCCTATCTGAATCCGCAGATAAAACCATACGCAAATCTAAGCATAAATTTTATATTAAAGCTAACAAGCCTGGCACTCTTCTCGCTCGAGCACTTAAAAAATTAAACAACCCATACAAACCGATTCAATTAAAATTACCTCATAATACTTACACCAGTAATCCAGAAAAAATCCTACAAACCTTCCACAAACACCTTACATCTTTATACAACAATCAGGGATTTTTTGACCGATCCGCTGCAGAATTATTTTTTTCACAAACCAAACTTCCAAAGATTCCTTTAACTCAACATGAACATCTTGAAAGTCCCATTACAACTGCAGAAGTTGAATTAGCCATTAAATCCCTTAAACCAAATAAACGCCCGGGTCCTGATGGCTTCTCTGCCCTATATTATAAAAAATTTACTCATCTTCTTGCGCCATTGCTGACAGATGCTTTCAATTCACTTCTGAACAACCAATCCTTTCGTCCTGAAACCTTAACAGCAATAATCACAATGATCCCCAAACCTCATTCAGATGATTCATCTTGTGCTAATTACAGGCCCATATCCCTGCTTAATCTTGATATCAAACTACTAGCGAAAATTCTAGCAACTCGTTTGAACAATATTATTGGTTCATTAATAAATAAAGACCAAGTTGGTTTTATTCCTTTTCGCCAAGCAGCTGATAACGTACGCAGGGCAACTTTATTAATCCAAGCAGCTAAAACACGGCGAATACCTATGTGTCTTCTGTCTTTAGATATTAAAAAAGCATTCGACACAGTATCATGGCCCTATCTACATTTTGCTTTACAAAAATGGGGGTTCGGTCCTCACTTTCTTAACTGGGTTTCATCACTATATAATAATCCCAAAGCCTATATTAAATATGCTGGATATAAATCTGGTTGCTTTAACATAAATAGAGGTACACGTCAGGGTTGTCCACTCTCCCCACTTTTATTTGCCCTACTTATTGAACCCCTAGCTCAGGCTATACGATCTGACCCTTCAATCAAAGGGATAGACTTAGCTGGTCATCAGCACAAATTATGTTTGTTTGCTGACGATATACTAATATTTATGTCTTCCCCTCATATTTCTGCTCCCAACCTTATAAGTAAGCTAGATCATTTTGCACAGATATCTGGACTAATTATCAACTCTCAAAAATCTACAGCCTTAAATATCTCCTTACCTCCCCATACTTTACAACAAGCACAAACTTCCCTCCCATTCTCCTGGTCTACATCGCACCTGACCTACCTAGGAATTACTCTTACTCCCAATTTAACTGAATTCTTCTCAGCTAACTTTCCGCCATTACTAAAGCAAATTACCAATCTCCTTAAACAATGGTCTTCTTTACCAATCTCATGGATTGGTAAAATAAACGTAATAAAGATGACTATTTTACCCAAGATACTATATCTATTTCGGGTTTTGCCCATTCCAGTTCCAGCATACTTTCTTAGAAATCTTCAACGCAAAACACTAGCGTTCATCTGGGGCTCTTTAAAACATCGTTTATCTAAACACACACTCTACCTTCCTAAACTTAAAAGGTGGACTAGGATTCCCCAATTTCGCCTCTTACTACCATGCAGCTCAAATAGCATGCATCCCCAAATATCACGCAAAATACGAAACCCCACTCTGGGTTGCAATTGAAGCAATTGACTGTGATCCATTTTCTATAACAAATTTAATTTGGTCCAAACCCTCAGATCATAAAAATATAAAAAATAAGATTACCAAACACACAGTTACTATCTGGGATAAATTTAAACTTATCAAAGGACTACACTCTCCTCATGTTCCCCTTCTATCATTTATTAGAAACCCACTATTCTACCCAGCCTGCACATTCCCCAATTCATTTAAAAAATGGATCTCCTCTGACATAACGCAACTCTGTGATTTATCGACATCTACCTCACTTATAACATTTCCTGAACTATGTGATAGGCATCAACTCCCCCAATCAGAACTTTTCCGATATCTGCAGATCAAAAAAAATTTCATGCCATATATACAAAATATGAGTAAGCTCAACGAACTCACACAATTTGAACGTATATGTAAACGCGAACCTCACTCTAAGGGTCTCATATCAATAATATATAAACACCTTATTACTTTGCCTACTGCAGACCCACCATCATACGTGGCAAAATGGGAGAGAGACCTTGGACTTCAGTTGAAACCATCCGATTGGGATAAAATTTGGACCACAACAAAATCATCTTCACAAAATATAATAGCTCTAGAGACAAATTATAAAGTACTTTTGCGCTGGTATTTGGTTCCTGTCAGAATCGCGAAATATATTCCGCAATACTCCCCACTCTGCTTCCGTGGCTGTGGTGAACTAGGATCACACATACACATATTTTGGGATTGTCCCGTTACAAAATGTTTTTGGAAAGAGGTTTTTCTTATCCTCTCTACCTTATTCAAAAAAACAATCAAACCTGACCCTTCAATTGCACTACTAAATCTAAAACCGACTTCTATTTCCCACACTCAATTCAAACTCCTTCTACAAATCACTACTGCAGCAAAGCAGACAATCGCCAAAGCGTGGAAAACCCCAACATTAATGATCTCAGAAACCAAAACCAGAATAAACCAAGCCATGACCCACTCAAAAACGGAAGCCATTACCAATGATAATATTGGAAAATTTGAAAAAATCTGGAATCCTTGGGTGACTAATTTTTTCCCTCCCAACTTTGACATCACATTATTAAGACCTTGGTAATATAACTACTAATAGCTATTTAATATACTAATATTATCAGACCAACATTATAAGATACCCCGGGGACCTTTTCGACCTTTTCTATCTTTTCTACCTACTATCTTTATTCTTTTTCTCTTCTTCTTCTTACCCTTCCCTCTCTTCTATCTTCGCTCTTTAGCTCTTTTTTTGTTGTTTTTTCTTTCCTAGCATATATTGTTATTATATGCAAAAATGGTAGCAACATTTTTATTTTTTTTTATGTTTTTTATTTATCAGTATATTTCAGCTTTAGAGCTCCTTTGAAACAATACAAACCTTATATATTACAATAACATTATATGAGGTCGAGAAATTATGACCCTTCATTTTTTCTTTATAAATCCTTATATTACCTTACATGTTATATATTATTACTAAATCTGGTTTGTAATTACTAAATTCAACACTAAGCATATATTTTAGCAAGTCTCCAGATAATGGTCAACATATGTTAAACTTAAATTACTGTTTTTTTTCTCCTCTTCTGTTGTTGTTGCCTTCAAAAATCACTGGAGCTTGACATAAATATCTAATTTGTGTTCTCCTTAACTGCTGCTATTTATAGTGACTATGTTTATTGACAATATATGCTTGTAATTTTGAAAATTTAATAAACAAATTTGACAAGAAAAAACAACTTTCATATGGTCGTAGCCCCTAGCAACCAACCTGATCAAATGCAACACAGATATGAAAAAGTGTACAGTTACAATATAACATAAGAGTCATCATCAGTAAAGTAAAGGTAGGGGTGCAAAACAGAGCATGGGAACCCAGAAGTGATCTCATTCCTGACACAGGCACCCCGAGTAAAGCATCATATCACTAGATAACAGCAACAGGATTGCCTTGAAAAATAATAGGGGACCAGGGGAACCCAGAACTGATATTCCTGAATGAAAACAATGTATGATAAATGGACACGTGAAATGCCCCATAATATACAATGTGATAAAGTACCTCTAAAATCTATAAAAAATAAAAATAAAAAATACTAACTGCTACAACTGCAAAATAAAAATAACAATCCCCCCCAAAAAAATAGGAAACAGTGCACTATCAAAATGTATTATCCATCAAGCAACTACATACATCAGAATAGAAAAGGCTTAAATTAAAAAACCAACAAGAAAACTAAAATGGAAATATAGAAAAAAAACAAAAGAACACTGGTAATACTAGATGACACGTTATGCATAAAATGAGCAAAAACCCATGAGAGGAAGTTGCACACACAGAAACAGCAAACATTTAAAGCAATACTCTTTTACGTGTTGGTACATGTAACTTCTATTTATAGGTTTTTGTTTGAGGCAGGGTGGGAGGTATGCATTGGGCAAAAGGGATATGTTCTGCATGGCAGATATATATATAGTATATGATGATGATGATGAGTAACAAATGATAACAAACCAGCAAAGTGATGAGGATTCTAAGCAGCACTGAGAATTGTTCAGAAATATGTGTAGGCAGACACTGAGAAATGTGTTCCTGAAATCTTTCAAGGGGTATCAGTAAAGTGCTTATGACACTTTTCTGGAGGCATGGACCTTTAAAATGGCCTGTGCCTGATTCAAAAATGATTACCACCAATTTCTGTAGCTTTACCCATTTACAAATTGCCACTGTGGCTGCACTAAATTCAGAATGATTTACCTCCAGTCATAGATAACAAAACTGGAAGTTAAGATAGACTCTAGCTTAACATACATGGATGGGCAGAGCACCTGTCTCTGTATGCTGTGTAGCAGAGTGGCATGTTTGCTACCACTACCCCCTGCCATCTCTCACTGGTTGTAAAAGGTGCCGTCAGATTCACAGCAAACAGACCTCTGCAACCAGTTACACTGAAGCCTCGTACACACGACCGAGAATCTCGTCGCAAAAAAAAACGTTGTTTCTCTCGACGGGTTTCTTGTCAAGCTTGACGAGATTCTTGTCAAGCCTTCCTTGCATACACACTGTCAATCCAAAATCTCATCGCTGTAAAGCGCGGTCACGTACAACACGTAGGACGGCAGTATAAAGGGGAAGTTCTATTCCAATGGCGCCACCCCTTGGGTTGCTTTTGCTGATCTCGTGTTACCGCGTGTTAGTAAAAGTTTGGGGAGAGACGATTTGCGCTTTTCAGTCTTCGTGCTTTCAGTTCGTTACAGCGTGACGAATGTGCTATCTCCATTACGAACGCTAGTTTTACCAGAAGGTGCGCTCCCTTCTTATACTTGATTCTGACCATGCACGGTTTTTGAAGACTCGGAAAAGCATACACACGACCGGTTTTCTCGTCCAAATACAGTCTGACAGGAATCACGATGAGAAAACTGAGACTCCCGACGAGAAAAAAGAAAGCAGGTCTTCTTTTTTTCTCGTCGAGATTCTGGGCAGTTTTCTTGACGAGAAACCTGAAAGCCTCGTACACACACACGGTTTTCTCGGCAAGAAAGCTCTTCCAACAGTTTTCTTGTCATTTCTTGCCGAGAAAACCGGTCGTGTGTACGAGGCTTGACAGTGGGTGAAGCCTGATAGGGAAGCTGAGGTAGTAGTTCCATATCAGGCCCGCTCTGTCCTGATTGACAGCAGACAGTGGGCAGATCCTATAGTCAATAGCAGGCTGTCCAAGAGGAATGGACCTGATAGGAAATTAGTGTCTCTGATGCCCCATCAGGCTTCACCCACCCAGCTATAAAACTTTGGATGACAACTTCTCCTGTAGGAAAGAGTGTCTATATTGCTTGCCCCTCTCAGTTTCACTTTGGCTCAAAGCACTCAAAAAACTTTGAAAGGTTTGCTCATCTCTGCCTTCACTGAATTTTAGACCTCAAAGACTAACCAACGTTTTTCTCATAATTACTATACACCTTCATAGATTTGCTTATCTTTATTGTAGGAAAACCTTGGGAAACGTATGGAACTGGTTCCAATTGTTCACACATATGATTTCAGTTTGGTAAACGTTTTATCAACAAACATCTTTTGTTGTTTTATTTAGTTAGTAAAGCTCAAAGAAAGCTCAAATAGATTTAATGTTCTCTTCCATAAATATGGGAAATATACAAGTAGGTGTATGATACAACTTTAAAAAAAAAAAACATGTATTTTCTTCACTGTCTTTCTTGTAAGTGATGATGTATGCCTTGGCTATGACTACTTTAATTTCTAATTTGTAACATTTTGGCAGCCAAAGCCTGGACTGACAGTTTATCACTGATATGTGTGATAATGTTACTGTTAAAAAGATGTAACAAAACCAAAAACAGAGACAAAAAACTCCCAGGGGCTTTTAGGCAGCAAAAAATTACAAAATAAGTAAACTGGATATATACAAAATATATTTTTATTGATACTAAAATACATAAAGTTTAAAAAACAAAGTGCAATTATAAAAACACAAGGTTTAGTATATGTACCCTCTGTCAGGGAAATTCCCCGTCTGTTGTCACCAATCTGCGCTCAGTGCGCATGCGCGGCAAAACGGCGCATCGGCGCATGCACGTGCGTGGCGGGACGACGCTTCGGTGTGCTCGGGTGCGCGCACCAGCGCAACGACGAATGCGCGTGCGCAATAGCTCGCCAATGGGTCTACAGGCGGGCCTATTTAAACAGACGCGGTAACACTATCTGGTTGCTGGTTTGTCAGCTTTACTGTGTTTCTGTTAAAGTTAAAGTTCTCCTGCTGTGACCCGGACCGGATTTGACTACGCTTCTGCTTCTCCTGAACCTGACCCCTTGGCTTGCTAAACGGACTTCTACCTCTCTCCTTGTGCTTGACCCTCGGCCTGTGACCCGGATCTGCTGCCTGTCTCCAGCCCTCTACCTTCTGCCTGTACCCTGGACTTCTTGCCTAACCTGACTATACTGGTGCTTCCTGCTAAACTCCTAAACGGACTTGTGCCTTGCTACTGGTTGCCGTTTGACCCTGTCTACCCTTGGTGTTTGACTCCTGGCCTGTTCTTCAGACTCATCCCTGCTAGATTCTTCAGCAAGACACCTCTACCTGCTGGTGGCCAGTGCTCCCTCGTGCTGTCCTCTCCCTGTCTCACCTCCAGGGGGCGGAGTGCGCTTGGGTGCAAGGGTGAACCACTCTCGGCATCTCGGCCTCGGTAAGTACGTAGCTTGACACCCTCTATACTACACAGGATGTCCTAATGGGATAAATAAACTACATTAAATACATGAACATTTTTCAAACTTGATATACTGCTTAAAAAACTCCAACGCATTTCGATGTATGCTAGTTGAAATCTTCCTCAGGGGGATAAGGACAAATAAATCATGAAACATATAAAGTTAAAATATGTTTACATACAGAGAAACTAACAACATATGTGTCCATACTATATTGGATCAACATCTATGCAGTGGCCATCAGTAGTGTAGTGTAGTATAGAGGGAACATATACCAGAGCTCATATTTTTATAATTGCACTTTCTTTTTGAAACTTTATGTAATTTTGTATTAATAAAACATATATTTTTATATATCCAATTTACTTATTTTTTATTTTTTGCTGCCTAAAAGCCCCTGGAGTTTTTTGTCTCTGTTTTTAGTTTTGTTACATAATTTGGGGCGAGGAGCACTTTTTCACCCATATGGATGGGCTCCTCTATCTGTTAAAAAAATGTAAGGGCATTTTTTTAAAGGTGAGAAATGCTATCTTGCAGTTATTTTCAATTTTCGTTTTGTATGTGTGGCTGTTCTGGACAGTTTACTTATTTTCTCATATTTTCACCTAGGATAAAAAAAAATAGTTACGTTTATTTTGTGGATAACTTTGGAATTGCATACACTCTTTCCACAACAGCTGATCGCCAGACAGATATATAAAAGCACAACATTAAATTAAGCATGCTTTAAAAATCAATGTAATGTGTTTATAAATTGAGCTTACTGAAAGTACCTACATTTCACAGGATATATGTCCCATGTAATCGCTTGCACAACAGCACTCATACTGAGAGGTAGGGGACACACTAGTAGACAGTTAGCTGCTGTGTAATGCACCTGAATTAAAAAAGAAAGTTATGAGCAGAAAGATGAGCTCATCAGCCTTCTGCTTCTCCTTTGATGTTTATTCACAGGTTGAAGGTGTTGAAGGTGTTGAGGTATCTTGCGGTATTCTCATTCTGTAGCAGAGAAAAGAAAGGTCACCAGCTTGGCTGTGCTATTGGGCAGGGCTGTATAAATCTCAGGACTGGATTGGCAGAAATCCAATTCCCTTGACAGGTAAAACAGCTAACAATGAGTCCCCTTTGAATGCATTCAGCAACAGGTGGACAGAGAGGGCAGATACGTCTTTTTGCTGTGTAAGCTTAATAGGTTACTATGTATTGTTGCTACGATTTATATTCCTCCGCCATTTTGGGAGGCGCCTCTTAGAATGTTGGCGCAACTTATGGCACTATTCCCAGAGGCCCCGGTGTTAGCGTTGGGGGATTATAATAATACCTTAGATCCAGGACTGGATAGAATGCAACTGGTTCCTAGAGGGGTAAGGCCTACAGTCGGTAGGACAGCCTTTGCCTCCTTGCTCTCTGAATTGGGACTACACGATGTCTGGCGGGAGAGACATGATGGGGAAAGATGCTATTCGTGCCATTCTGCTTCACATGATGGACTCTCCCGGATTGACATGGGTTTAGGAAACAAGGTTTTAATGCAGAGGGTAAGGGATTCCGCCTATGAGCCAAGATTACTGTCAGATCACTCCCCATTTTGGGTACGGCTAGATGTTACCGCTACATCGGGCCGCCCACTGTGGAAAGTGAACCCACTTTGGCTGACCCTGTTTCCGTCTCCAGATGAGACTGTGGGGGCATTGCAGGAATTTTTACATTTTAATATGAGATCGGCTAGTGCAGCGGTTGTATGGGACTCACTTAAAGCTTCTTGAGGGGACGTCTTATTAGAGAAATTACAGGCATTAAAAAAGGCTCTAGGAAATGGGAGAACAAAGTATGAGATGAAATGAAAGCTAGAGAACAGGCACTGGTAGCAGACCCCTCCCAAGTCAATCATGACTCCTGGAATGAGGCGCAATCTTTATACTGTTCTGTTAACAGCAGCAGAGAAGAGGAGATATTTCCATCAGCAGAGTTATTTTGAGGAAGGGGAAAAAATGGATCATCTTCTTGCCCTGGTGGCTAGGGAACAGCGGGACTCTTCTAGTATTCAGGCTATAAGAGTGGAGTCTGGGGAAACACACACTCTTGGCTCTGAAATCTTAGATGACTCCATCAGTTTTATAGGGATTTATATTCCTCTAAAACTAATTATACAGAGTCAGAACTGGCCCGGTTCTTACAAACTTGCCCTTTCCCCCAGCTGTCAGAGGCAAATAGGGAGATGTTAAACCTCCCTATTACATTGGCAGAATTGAAGGATTCCCTAGATGAAGCCCCGCATCATAAGTCCCCAGGCTCGGATGGATTACCGGCAGATGTGTACTCCCAGTATGGAGAGATTCTTCTCCCACCTTTACTGGAGGCCATATTAGAGGCAGCGGAGACAGGTAGCCTGCCAGATAGTATGCAAGAAGCTATAATAATAGTACTCCCCAAGCCAGGCAAAGACAAGCTCCAGCTAGACTCTTATCGCCCGATCTCTTTATTGAACACGGATGTCAAGCTGTTGGCTAGAGTTCTAGCTACGAGACTATCCAAAGTGATTGACAAGCTGATCCATAGAGATCAGTCTGGATTCATACCAACACGTTCAACGGCAGATAATATACGGCGGTTGTACGTGAATTTACAGGTGCCGGTGGATAACCCGGGTGGTAGGGCCATTCTATCGCTGGATGCTGCTAAGGCATTTGATAGCGTGGAGTGGCCCTACCTCCTGGAAACCCTGACAAGATTTGGATTGGGGAAGAAATTTATAACATGGGTGAAGGTGCTTTACTCTAAACCGAGAGCCAGACTCCGAATCAATAACAATCTTTCTTCCTCATTTGAGGTATATAGAGGTACCAGGCAGGGGTGTCCGTTATCCCCACTGCTGTTTGCTTTGGCGGTCAAAACACTGGCTATTTTGATTCGTACTGCGTCGGAGGTGGTCGGATTTCGTAGGGGTCAAAGGGAAGAAAAAATCTCCTTATATGCGGATGACGCACTTATTTATCTGGGGGATACAGCCGCATCGTTGCAAACAGTGATGGGTATCATAGGAGATTTCTGAGGTTTGTCAGGTTTTACTATAAACTGGTCTAAATCAACAATAATGCCCATAGATCCGTTGATAGAACCACTACCAGCTGGCGCGGAGCAGATCGCCATAACTAAAAACTTTGGATACTTGGGGGTATTGGTATCCCGGATCCAGCGGAATACCTTCAGCTGAATCTGGGCCCACTGCTGGAAAGACAGAGAGGGAAATGCAATAGCTGGTGTAAGCTCCCTCTGTCAGTGGTGGGACGGGCGAACCTAATAAAAATGGTATGGGCCCCATAGTTATTATATGTTTTTCACAACTCCCCTATGTGGATCCCAAATAAATGGTTTAAATTAATAGATACCCTGATGCGGGATTTGATATGGAAAAAAAATATAGCCAGGATAAGCTTAACCACCCTGCAATATAGTAAGGACAGGGGGGGACTGGCAGTACCCCACCCCAAAATGTATTTCCTGGCCTGACAGTTCCAGCAGTTGGCGGGATAGGGTCGGGAAGAAAAAGAGGATCCTACAAGTATCCTGGTGACTACGGTGGCCCCTACACTAAAGGCAGCCTCTCATCTGGAGATGGACTTACCTAGTATACCACACTCTGCACCTACGGGTATTCTCCTTAAAAAGGTCTGGGGTGAGATCCGGAAGGCTTTGAGGTTAAGGGCCCACTGCCCTTTACCCCGATATGGCAAAACCCTAGATACCCAGAGCTACAGGACTTAGAGGGCTTCACCTCCTGGAAAGAGATAGGGATTTATTTTTTCCGCAGCTGTATGAGGGAGAAGTGTTAAAAACATATAAACAGATGTGTCAGGAATTCCAGTTAGCCCCAAGGGGCTTTTATTAATATCTTCAGCTTCGGCATGCTCTGCAGGCACAGCAAACGACACAATCCTTAGTAATATCATTATCACGTCTGCTGATGGAGGTCCTCCTGGCGGATACCCAGAGAGGACTAATATCAAAAACATACGCGGAACTACTATCCTCAATCCAGGATTATGCCTCCCTTAGATGTCGTAGTAAATGGGCAGAAGACATCGGAGATATAGATGGGGACCAGTGGGATATGGCGCTGGACTCTATTCCGGCGGTATCTGTATCAGCGTCCCACAAATTGTCGCAATTATTCATCCTGCATAGGGCCTATAGAACACCAGTACAGCTCTACAAGTGGGGAGGAAGGGACTCCCCCTTGTGCCCAAAGTGCAAAGTACAGCAAGGGGACTTTATACATTTAATTTGGAGGTGCCCAAAACTCCACAGATACTGGGAGGAGGTTTCCCAGAACATCACAAGAGTGGCCCAGGTACCTATACCCTTGGACCCTCTAGTGTATCTGCTTGTGGCGATTGAAGCTGAAAAGTTCCCACAAGGAAGGTACTATATGATAACAAGACTGATGTGCCTGGCTAGAAAGCTAATAGCGCAGTATTGGATGGCAGAGACGGTCCCCACAGGGAAGCAGTGGATTACTTATGTTAATTCCTTGCTTCTCAGAGAACGGCTCGCCTACAGTCGTAGGAAGGCAGTGGATAAATTCAATCTTTAATGGCAACCATGGCTGGAGGATCCTAGTCTTGTGCCATTACAACTGGTAAAGGATATAGCTCTAGATTCTGATGTAGAGACCTATGAGTGGGAAATTATAATTTAAATGCGCTAATGACAATGCACTAGATCTGTGAACAGGAGAAAAGACCTAGGTTGTTTAGATTCAAAGGGTTGGGTGGGAGGGGGTAAAAATAAAAGGGAAACATTAAAATATCACTGTTGCACTGTAAACTGATAGGGTTTTTCTATATGGACAGGTATTTTAATATGCTTTTGTTTATATATCAATGTGTAAGACTAAATGCATAAATCACTTGTATTGATTGAGCAAATGAAAAAAAAAAAGATTAAAAAAAAACAAACAGCTTACACGTATTTTATCTATCAATTTAGCTTTGAATATTTTGTTAATCATGGATTCCACTTTTAACAAGGTATAATCTTTCAAGTAGAGTAGAAGCCTGAAAAGGGACCTTTTTAAGACGTCGCCATCTTGCTTTTTTTGTGTGATTTCTCACCCTACTCTTTTTAATTCTTTCATCATAAAGTATAATGAATTGGAGAACTATGTGAACTCAGTGTGAGAAAAAAAAAGAAGAATCTTTATTTTGTTGGTGTTTATAACTAGACCCCATGGTGGGAAATTACTTCCCTATCCCTTGTTATTTTTGACATCCTATTACAATTATGTGTTTTTGTACCTCTCCAACTGACAATATTATACTGTATATCTCCAAAGCCAAGCTTGTTATTATTCACTGACTAGATGTATTTTCCAACATAATATTTTTTCCCTGTAAATTTAAATTTCCTTTTAATAATCACCTACACTATGCTTAGAATTTGACAAACAGCTAAAAAGATAGTTGAAATACAAATATGTGAACTTCTTTCCTGACCAATAATTTGTAATTCCGTTTTGCAAGTTTTTTTGATCTGGGCAGCCCTACCAGACAGCATAAAACCTTACTTAGTTTAACCTTCCCATTGAATGACCTGCTGCACAGAGGATTAAAGGGATGATATCAAATCAAGCTCAGGTAGTTATTTTTAATGATACATTGAATGCAATAAAATACACTACAATTTGATTGCTTTAATGAATAAATAAAAAGTTGTTACCGTATTTTCCGGCATATAAGACAACCTTTTACACTTAAAAAAACTGGCCAAAAAGCAGGGGTCGTCTTATACGCCGGGTCAGCTGCTCAGATGTCTGCTGGATGTGCGATAATACTGTATGTAGCTTCGGCTACATACAGTATATACCGCTTAGCCAATCCCGGTGAGCAATGTATTCAAATGAATACAGAGCCTGCTCGGATTGGAGTAACAGCCTCTGCCAATCCGAGCAGGCTACATACAGTAGCCTGCTCAGATTGGCTTTGAGAGTCAGATAGGTGTGGACTGATGATGTTACAGCCTCTGCCAATCCAAGGCTTTGTATTCATTAAAAGAATACATCGCTCGCCGTGATTGGTTCCAGCTCCAGCAAGAAGGAAGAAGAATATGGCTCCAGAAGGAAGAAATATGAAGCGTCGGAAGCCTCGGAAGGGGGTCGTCTTATACAGTGAGTACAGGCAAAAAATCTTAAAAAAACTGTAAAATTAGGGGGTCGTTTTATACTCCTGGTTGCCTTATACACCGGGAAATATGGTATATCTGCCTAGAGCTTGGTTTTAATGGACATTACTGTTTACTGCATTGTTTACTGCATTACAATGTGCACCAGACACTGTGTTCAACACCCTTGACTTGACCAGAGTTATGATTACATGGATCAAGGCTTAAAATGGCAAAAACAGTATACAGACTCATTAGTGCTGACACCAGCTCATCTGCACATAACACATTACAGCAAGGAATTACAACAGATTATTTTAAAATTGCAATAATTGCTCAAATTCTGTATACAGTAAAGACCGTATCCAAAAAAATAGACAACCTCTTCAAAAATTGCACAATTTACAGCAAAGCTCTAAGCCATTTATATTGCAGCCCAATCAAAAATACTGTAAATTGAACAGATATAATAGATGGTGAACAAATCTTTGTGAACATAAATTAGCAGCAAGAGTAAAAGGGTTATTTTTATGATTGAATACATAGTTTACTCTGAAAATATAATACCCCCTTTAATGTGCATGTTATATACTATCCATAAAATTTAAATTTCATGTACAGAACATTCTTTTTGTGTAAAATTTAACGTACTTGGTCTGTTAATACTTAAGATTGTCATACAAAAATATGATCATGCCAGTTGATGGCACTCAACGAGGGATTTGGAAGACAGGCTGAGTGACAGTGACCTGCCAAGCTATTAATTGGTAGAATAGCTGATGGAAAGAACATTTCTAAGTGTCTTAATTTGTTCAATAGACCGAAAACACCAGATCAGAAATCTATTTGAAAAAAAATCATCACTGAACAGCTAGGTAACAACGACGAGACTGACTCGGATAATGATGATAATGATGAGAGGGATCCGGGCATGCTTGATGCCGAAATCGCCCAACTGTTAAACTCAGACACTGAAGATGAAGAATTTGATGGATTTGAGGTAGAGGAATAAACTGAAAAAGTGAGTGTATTATTTTGTATTTTATATAACTGAACAATGTTGAGAGTTATTGTGAAAGAGTTGAATAAAGTTTGACTTATCAGAGTTTTGTTTCATTTAATGCGCCTTATAACCCGGTGTGTCTTATGTATGAAAATAAACCCGTTACCAGTCGATCATTGATATTGCGCCTTATAACCCGGTGCGCCTTATGGTCCGAAAAATACGGTATGTAATGATATTAGGGAAGTATATCAAAGTCACACCATATTCCATAATGATTTACTATTAAAGGAATCAGTTTAATGGGAATATTTGAGTGTGATAATTAACACACAACAACAGAACTAAATAAAAAATAATATGTATTACTTTATCAATAAACAAACATCTAAAAACATTAATGACACCAGTATCAAAGTAAAAAAAAGAAAGGGTCCAATTATATTGTATGTATATTGCATCATCTTACAGTGAGGCCTGTTGATTATACATACATCACTACATTATTAACCACTTGCTTACTGGGCACTGTGAGGGGGTTAGCTCGGCAGCGGGTGTGTGTGACCCCCGAGATGGGCTCCCCACACAAAAACAGGCCCAGCAAACGGAGGTTGTGGTTTTCAAAATCAAAAAGGTGCGGTTTATTTTCTATTTACAGTGACAAAACACAGCAAAGCAAAAGAAACATAAACAAAATAAATCCTGGTCAACTTGACCTCTGACTAAACATACAGGTTTCCTAACTAACAACTGGGATCAGCCTAGTGCTGTCCTAGTCCCTAAGTCCCTGGTTTTAAATGTCCAAGCAAATAGCCACACAGGCTTTGTCTCACCGCACAGGGGTTCACTCTCCCTAGACAGTCCACACAGGTCTGGTTCCAGGCATGAGCTAACATCTAATGAAGCTGGGAGTTCTTATAGAGGCCTAAATGAGCTGACAAGCTTCAGCTGGTCTCATCAACTCTGTCTGCACGACGCCCCACACTCTCCCTAGAGGTATGAGTCATCCATGAGCCCACTAGCCTTATACAACTCTCCACCTAGTTGTATAAGTCGGCGTAAAGCCTGAATCTGGGCGAAATATATCTACCCCCCTGGATGCAACCAGGTGACTTTACCTTCCGGCTGTCACATACCCCCCCCTCTTGTTTTAACCTCAGGGTTGGAACACCAGCAATCAGGCATTCATGTACTCGAGACAAAGCATCCACATTCCCCATTTGAACGCCAGGGCGATGCTTTACTGTGAAGTTGAATTCCTGGAGGGCCAGGAACCACCTATTCACTCTTCTATTTGTTTCCTTGTTTTGAGCCATCCACTTTAACGGAGCGTGATCCGTAACCATGTCAAAGTGCCTACCTAGCAGGTAGTACCGAAGGGAATCTAGAGCCCACTTCACCGCTAAACACTCCTTTTCAACGGTGGCGTAATTTACCTCATGGGACTTCAACTTCCTGTTGAGGTAAATGACTGGGTGCTCTTCCCCGTTCCAGACCTGGGACAATACTGCTCCTAACCCCACATCTGACGCATCACTTTGTACGACAAAGTCTTTAGAGAAGTCGGGTGAGTACAACACTGGCTGGCTACATAAGGCTTGTTTCAAGAATTGGAATGCTGCCTCAGCCTCGGGGGTCCATTTAATCATGACCGACCCTTTCCCCTTCGTCAGGTTGGTTAGGGGCACAGCCTTAGAAGCAAAGTGGGGAATGAATCGCCGATAATACCCAGCGATTCCCAGAAAGGCTCGTACCTGCTTCTTGCTGTTGGGACGTGGCCAACTCTGGATGGCCTCGACTTTGTTGAGTTGGGGTTTTATTACTCCCCTCCCAATGGTGTACCCAAGATATTTGGCCTCCTCCTGCCCAATGGTACACTTCTTGGGGTTAGCCGTAAACCCCGCTTCCCGAACAGAGTCCAGGACTGCTTGCACTTTTGGCAGATGTGAGGCCCAATCTGTGCTATGGACAATTATGTCATCCAGGTAAGCCGCAGCATACTTCCGATGGGGCCTCAGCATCTGGTCCATTTTCCGCTGGAATGTGGCCGGCGCGTTCTGTAACCCGAACGGCATTCTTTTATATTGGAACGCCCCGTCTGGGGTTACAAATGCGGTTTTCTCTTTGGCCGACTTGGCCAGGGGGATTTGCCAATACCCTTTTGTGAGGTCAAGAGTCGTCATGTATCGGGCTGTTCCCAGCCGGTCGATCAACTCATCTATACGTGGCATGGGGTAGGTGTCAAATTTTGTAACTTTGTTCAACTGACGAAAATCGTTACAAAATCGCCAGCTCCCATCCGGTTTAGGCACCAACAGGATGGGACTAGACCAATCACTTTGGGACTCCTCTATCACCCCTAAGTTCAGCATTTTCTGTACTTCCTCCCGTATTGCCTCCCGTCGGGCCTCTGGGATCCGATAGGGTTTTAACTTCACCCTTTCACCGGGCGGGGTAATGATGTCATGCTCTACCCCAGATGTTTGTCCCGGCAGCTCAGAGAATACCTCCTTGTTGCGAAGCACAAACTCCTTAACCTCCTGTTGTTGGGGTTGTGACAAGGTGGCTGCTATTCCAACCTCAGGAATCACGCAACCAGTTTGAGCTGGTGACCAAGTGTCTGCGACTAGGGACTCTCTATCCCTCCAGGCTTTCAACAGATTAACGTGATAGATCTGTTCGGGCTTTCGCCTTCCTGGTTGTCTGACCTTGTAATTCACTTCGCTCACTTTTTCCATTATCTCGTAGGGGCCTTGCCATTTGGCAAGGAATTTACTTTCAACCGTAGGGACAAGTACCAGTATCCTATCCCCCGGGGAAAAGGTACGGGTCTTGGCTCCACGGTTGTACACTCTCTGCTGTGCTAACTGCGCTTGGGCCAAATGTTCCTTCACGATGGGCATTACCTGTGCAATTCGGTCTTGCATCAGGGCGACACGCTCAATCACACTCCTGTGGGGAGAACTCTCACTTTCCCAAGTTTCCTTGGCAATATCCAACAGCCCTCTTGGGTGTCTCCCATACAGTAACTCAAAGGGGGAGAATCCCGTAGAGGATTGGGGCACCTCCCTAATAGCAAACATCAGATAAGGAAGTAGACAGTCCCAATCCTTTCCATCTCTATCCACCACTTTCTTCAACATTTGTTTTAGGGTTTTGTTGAACCTTTCAACCAGCCCATCGGTTTGGGGGTGATACACAGATGTACGTAATTGCGTCACTTTGAACAATTTACACAGCTCCTTCATAACCCGGGACATAAAGGGTGTACCTTGGTCCGTAAGCAGTTCTTTACAAATACCCACCCGGCTAAACACAAGAGATAGCTCTTTGGCTATGGTTTTGGCCGAGGTATTTCGGAGAGGGATCGCTTCTGGATAACGGGTGGCATAGTCCATTATAACTAATAAGTACTGGTGCCCCCTAGCGGACTTGATTATAGGACCTACCAAATCCATGGCGATCCTCTCAAACGGGACCTCAATGATGGGTAGAGGGACCAGCGGGCTACGGAAATGTGGCATCGGGGCCGACCTCTGACACACAGGGCAGGAGGAACAATAATTTTCTATGTCCTTCATCACCCCCGGCCAATAGAATCTCTGTAATACCCTCTCTCGGGTTTTCTCTGTCCCCAGATGACCTCCAAGAATGTGCCCATGGGCCAACTCCAACACCAACTTCCTGTAAGGTTTGGGCACCACAAGCTGCTCAACGGTTTCTTCTGCCCTTTTTGCCACCCGATACAGTAGGTCCTTCTCTACGCTGAAGTATGGGTAAGTGCAGGTATTATCTGGGTTCACTAACTCGCCATCTATTTTCACTACGTTTTCCCGTGCCTTTATTAGGGCGGGGTCTTTCAACTGTTCTGTGGCAAAGTTTTCCCTGTGAACCTCAAGATCAGAAAACTCCACAGACGGTAGGTTTTCGTCTGAGGAGGTGGGCTCCTCTCCAGTTTCTTGAGTCTCCCCTGCCAATACTGATAAGGGAAATTCCGGAGAGTCCTCACCACTCTCAGGGGAGTTCTGGCTATCACATTCCTGGTACATAGGGGCACCAGTGGGGGGCTCAGGATCATCCCACAGTTCCCAGAACTTCGGAAAATCCCTTCCCACAATGGCGTCATGCGGTAACTGAGATACTAAGCCCACTGGATGAGAGAGGGTACCTTTGGGGGTCTCGAAACACACTGTAGTCACTGGATACTCTCGGGTGTCCCCATGCACACAAATAACAGCTACCTTGCTATTCCCAGAGACCTCTGTTTTAACTAACTCAGCCTTTATCAGGGTCACAAGGCTACCTGAATCCAACAATACCACAACATTTCTACCATTAACACACATTTTGCATAAATGTTTCTCAGTTCCTCGAATGGCAGTGCATGCGACTGTCGCACACAGCGACTGACGTCTGCCCGTCAGAAAGTCACACTGCATGGGTTCCTCCACAACCGGGCAATTGGCTGCAATATGTCCCGCTTGCCGGCAGCGGTAGCAAACGATCCTTCTTGCGGCCTCTTGAGCCGCTGATTTCCCAGGCTGTTCTCGCCAAACTTGGGGTAGAGCTCCCACCCTCTCACTCTCTCCACCCTCACCCCTTGGAATCCTCTTATCCGCCCCTGGGGATGGTCTGGTCTTAGGGTGGAAAGTCCGAGTGTCTCTGGAAGAGGCCGTCAGGTTCTCTGTAGCCAAGTATTTCTCCACACGATCCACAAGACCATCGGCCGTCTCTGGGTCTCCATGGCTTACCCACTTTTGGATGGCAGTAGGAAGAGCTCTCAAAAACCGATCCATTACAACACGTTCCACAATCTTTGGTGCGGACAAAGTCTCTGGCTGTAGCCACTTTCTGCTCAGGTGAATGAGATCATACATTTGAGACCTGGGGGGTTTTCCAAGCTGGAAAGTCCAGTTATGCACACGCTGAGCCCGGACAGCCTGGGTGACACCCAGCCTTGCCAATATTTCAGCTTTTAGCATCACATAGTCTTTTGCTTGGTTAGGCTCTAGGTCATAGTAAGCTTTCTGCGATTCACCAGTTAACAGAGGAGCCACCAGTCCAGCCCACTGCTCCTTAGGCCACTTTTCTCTTTCAGCGGTCCTTTCAAATGTGGTCAAAAATACCTCTGGATCATCCTCTCCAGTCATTTTTGTCAATAAACGACTCACCCCAAAGGACGCGGTATTAGTGGGACGGCTTTCCTCACTGGTCTGCGGACGTTGCTGCATTACTGCTTCCATCTGTTGTTGTAGTCTCTGCTCTTGCTTCTGCAACAGGTCTATGAAGCGGGCCTCAGATTGCTGCTGGGCTTGTTGCTGAGCCTCCAGACTCTGTTGCAAAGTTGCGTTTGTCTGCTGCTGGGCTGCAAGGCTCTGTTGATGAGCTTGCTGCTGGGCTGCGAAGTTCTTTTGCAAACCTGCATTTGTCTGCTGTTGATTGGCATTTGCTAGAGCCAGCTGCTTCAGTATCTCCTCCATGCTGGCTTAAAAAAAAAAACTGCCACTGGTTCTCCACCAACTGTGAGGGGGTTAGCTCGGCAGCGGGTGTGTGTGACCCCCGAGATGGGCTCCCCACACAAAAACAGGCCCAGCAAACGGAGGTTGTGGTTTTCAAAATCAAAAAGGTGCGGTTTATTTTCTATTTACAGTGACAAAACACAGCAAAGCAAAAGAAACATAAACAAAATAAATCCTGGTCAACTTGACCTCTGACTAAACATACAGGTTTCCTAACTAACAACTGGGATCAGCCTAGTGCTGTCCTAGTCCCTAAGTCCCTGGTTTTAAATGTCCAAGCAAATAGCCACACAGGCTTTGTCTCACCGCACAGGGGTTCACTCTCCCTAGACAGTCCACACAGGTCTGGTTCCAGGCATGAGCTAACATCTAATGAAGCTGGGAGTTCTTATAGAGGCCTAAATGAGCTGACAAGCTTCAGCTGGTCTCATCAACTCTGTCTGCACGACGCCCCACACTCTCCCTAGAGGTATGAGTCATCCATGAGCCCACTAGCCTTATACAACTCTCCACCTAGTTGTATAAGTCGGCGTAAAGCCTGAATCTGGGCGAAATATATCTACCCCCCTGGATGCAACCAGGTGACTTTACCTTCCTGCTGTCACAGCACTTAAACCCCCTTCCTGCCCAGGCCAATTTTCAGCTTTCAGCACTGTCACGCATTGAATGACAATTGCGCGGTCGTGCGACGTGGCTCCCAAACAAAATTGATGTTTTTTTTTCCCCCACAAATAGAGCTTTCTTTTGGTGGTATTTGATCATCTCTGCGGTTTTTATTTTTTGCGCTATAAACAAAAAAACACTGACAATTTTGAAAAAAACACAATATTTTTTACTTTTTGCTATAATAAATATCCAAATTTAAAAAAAACAAGGACTGCGACATTATGGTGGACACATCGGACACTTTTGGCGCTATTTTGGGACCATTAACATTTATACAGCGAACAGTGCTATAAAAATGCATTGATTATTGTATAAATGTGACTGGCAGGGAAGGGGTTAACACTAGGGGGCGATCAAGGGGTTAAATGTGTTCCCTCATGAGTGATAGTTACTGTGGGGGGAGGGGACTAACTGGGGGAGGTGACCGATGGTTGTCCCTATGTACAATGGACACACCATCGGTCTCCTCTCGCTAACAGGACGTGGATCTCTGTGTTTACACACAAAGATCCACGTCCCTTGCTCTGTAAATGCCGATCGCGCCTACGTGGCGGACATCGCGGCCGCCAGGCAAGCGCATCGGCACCTACGTGACACGGTGGGCACAGAAGTTCCCCGATGCGCGCTCGGGAGCGCGCGCTGGGAACGAGGAAAGGGGCGGACGTCAATTGACGGCCTCCCGGCATTGTAGGTCCGCGCTGTAGCCGTCATTCGGCTATAGCGCGGGCCTCTAGTGGTTAAAGGAGGATTGTTAGAATGCTATCCTTTAAAGCATGTAATCAAATTACATCCACATGATTGTTCATTCAAAGTACATGTTCAAATTTTGCACGTATGATTGTCCATCCAATGCTTATCCTGAAACAGCATCCTTTTTATCAAGGATGTATGTGTACCCTAAAACATACCCTTAGGGAAAACATGAAAATATAGTTATCCCATTGTATATCTCATTGGCTTACCTCGGCATACTCTATCCCCCCTTCAGTCCATCATAAATTCTGCTGCCAGACTCATCCACCTTATCAACCGCTCTGTCTCTGCTACTCCTCTCTGCCAATCCCTCCACTGGCTTCCGCTCGCCCAACGAATTAAATTCAAAATACTAACAACTACCTACAACGCCATTCACAACTCTGCCCCCAGCTACATCACTGACCTAGTCTTTAAATACCAACCTAATTGTTCTCTTTGTTCTTCTCAAGACCTCCTGCTCTCTAGCTCTCTCATCACTCCCTCCCATACTCGTCTCCAGGACTTTTCCAGAGCCACTCCAAGCCTATGGAACTCCTTACCCCAATCTGTCCGTCTATCTCCTTCTCTATTAGCTTTTAGAGGATCCCTGAAAACCCTCCTCTTCAGAGAAGCCTATCCTACCCACACCTAACAACTGTATTCTCATTTTGTCCATCTGAGCATCCCCCCCACAGCTACTACCCTTTGTTCCACTTAACCCTCCTTTGTAGACTGTAAGCTCTAACAAGCAGGGCCCTCTGATCCCTCCTGTATTGAATTGTATTGTAACTATACTATCTTCCCTGATGTTGTAAAGCGCTGCACAAACTGTTGGCGCTATATAAATCCTGTATAATAATAATAATAATGATAATGTGAGTTTAAATATATTGCACAATATTACATAGCATTTCAGTACTGGAAAACATAACTCATTTTAAACTGATCACATATTTATTAAACCTTCATTTTGTCCTAAAACCTTATAGTTTTGGCTTTGGTCCACCAAAATTCAGGTGTAACCATGGGTCCCAACAGAGCAGTCTGTAGATATGCAGGGAACATTGACAGAATAACACCATCCAACATACATCTCCACATAGGAAAGCAACCCCCCCCCCTTCATAGAGTAAACCCTAACAAGATAACTTCCTAGGAGATAAATCCAACTACCAAAAGATGCCTCCAATCAACCTTGTTGTAGAAAACAAATCCCCAACCCTGAATATCACAGGTAAAGGAGGAGGCTGATGGAAATCTCTCCGCTTAAAAACTCTGGCAACCCTCCATGTGTAGGTGACGTAATGACCTCATAATGCAAGTGAAGTGAAATAAAAGCATCACAAGACAACTAGAAGTTACATCACAGTGTCAGGATGCACACCAGAATTAAAAAGGGCACACACTGGAAGTGTCATAATGCAGCTCTGAATGTTCTCCACTTAAGGAATCCACATGGAACCATCTCACCATGGACCCTATTGCCCATCTTACACTCCAGCGGTGTACTAAACTGCCTCAAGAGGACAATGTGGCCTAGAATGATAAACTAGGAGTGAAGAGGTAGATAGAGATGGCTGAGCCATGTCCAGCATGGGGAAAAAAGAAATTCAGCTTACACCCACATGTTTACTGCAACCTACCATGTCCCCCAAATCATACCACATGGGGGACTATCACATTATTTTAAATATCATAAAACAATTACATTAACATCACTCACCAACAAAATAAATAAATAAAATATCCTTATAATTCAGCCCTGGCGGTATAGTTGCTTTAGGTAGATCCACATATATTCTGCTTGTAACAGTCTTCTATCAAGATAAAAGGACAAAGGGGTGAGAAGAGAGCCGGGCTCTCAAAACAGATGGGATTTTAATGGGAGACACCAGTACTGTTTAAAAGGTGAGCACAAAAGACAAGATTGTATAGAAAAATTCAAATTTTAATACATCATTAAAATACACAGTTCATCATTTTACATAGACCGTGAGGGAGTTTGGGAAACAAGATACTTGATTGTGCATCTAGCCAACATGTTTCACACAGTTGTGCTTCATCAGGGCCTTGCACTCATCTTTTGCTTCCTCTGGTCTGTACAGGACATGAAAATATGTCATTAGTATCAAACAATAGAAATGATTTAAGTACAACAAAGTTACAAAATGTCCTCATTACATAATGTAATATTGCATAAATGTTAGCAGTGAAAACTGCTAAGTGCTCACCTATTCAGAAGGAGCTGAATGTGTCACACACCGCTTAGCACATACGCTTATGCCAGTAGGACAGCCACTATAACTTACCTGGTGGGAGTCAGAACCACCAGGTAGGTACGTGAGGATGTTAGACCATTTCAGCCGGACAATCGAGAGATTATAGTGTTCTAAAAATTCAAAATTGCATAATAAGAGTAAAATTATTTAAATTAGAATTAAAATAAATTGATGGTAATGATGCTCTTCACAAGGCAAAGAGCTCATAATATGATAAGCAATTTTAGATTAGGAGAGAATATATGTCACTGTAGGATCATTTTATGAAAGTATGTAACATTTATATTTATATTTACGATGTTATGAAGCATTCCTCATTTTACTTGACAGGTATGTATATATAAGGGCAGTGATAGGTATACTAATAACACCAGGGGTTTAATGGATTAATGGTGATTAACGATTATATAGGGTCAACCAATATATCCAATGGTATATACTAAAGTAACAAATATAGGGGTAGAAGAAACAAGAGTAAATCCATACATTGTTACTGCCCATGACAAAACCTAAGTGGCATATTAGGATATATTGGTATCATGTAGACTCCAATAGTTGGGTAAAGACCAGGGATTATAATAGCACAAATAAGGAAGATATAAAAGAAATGTCAAACAGTGATTACAATGCAGACTGAGTGGTAATCATCTATAACAGGCACTGTTTATGGCTGGCATATAACTATGATGGCCCAACAAAGTATATGAAATAAAGTTTGGAGTAACGGTTAATACCTGTGATCGTTAGGCTGATTGATTCCCAAGTACCGGGAGAGGTAGCAAATGAGGATTGCAAGTGAGGATTGTCCTACGGCAGTCTGTTATCCCGCATCCCAGCTGATAGTACAAAGGTGGCGTGTGTCGGCAATGGCGCCGCAGACGCCATCCTTTATACAGACGGTCTCACCAAAAGTGATGGGTCACAAGTGACCCCTGACATCACTTCCGGTCCAGGCGTCCATGGAGGCGCATGCGCACATGCATCAGATGGTCGGACGCACGGCGTCGGCGCAGATCATCACACGCTGATCGAGCGGACAGGAAGTGAGGAGGGTAGAGATAGCTCCCTCCTCTACCTAGGGACACACAATTATCTGCATATTACCAACATCACGGAAGGCATGTCCAATGGCACACAACGCCATGTAGCGAAACATTCAAAGCAAACAGATTAAATGATAACAAGATAAAAATAGCGATCTCATATTTTAGATTTATGTATATATAAAAAGAAACAGCATATAATGCTTACTGCTAATAAGGATGGATACATTATACCGGACTAATGGTCAAATATCAAGAGCAGAGAACACACACAAGACACCCACATATAAAACAGAATAATAATAAAAATAAAAAAAAAAGGACATTAAAGCAGCAAAAATGTTTCACATATTAGGCACAAAGTATAAATAAACAAAGTAATTTACAATGAAGTATAAGGGCCAATTATCATATATATATATAAAGAGTGGAACAAAAAGTAGAAGGCAACAAGCACCAGCCACATATACAGGCAGCACAGAGCTGCATTATAGATGGAACGGGAAAAGGAATTAAGTATATATATGGCTCATAGTTAGGGCCCCCTGGAGACGCCCTGGTTATAAATACATACTTCATTATAGAGACCTGTAAATTTATAGAGATAACAAAAATATAAAATATGTAAACCAAAAGTAATAAGCTAACCAAAGACATATACATGTGAGTTAAAGAAAGGGTTTAAATGATAATGCTGTGTTCGGGCCTGGTGGATAAGTAGCCGTTGGTTAAATATCCATCTGGTCTCTTGTTGGAGTATCTTTTTATCAAAATCTCCTCCCCTTTCTGATTCTGGAATGACTTCTAATGCAAAGAATGATACGTAAGTATGGATCATAGCTGTGATTGAGTCCAATGTGCTTGCAGATTTGGGTGTAAAGTAAACCGGCATCTAAATAGCATAGGTGGTCTTGTATTCGTTTAGCAAATGGGCGCTTCGTTTTGCCAATATAGAATGTGCCACATAGGCATGTGGCTAAATATACAATTCCAACTGTACTACAGTCTGCAAACATTTTGGACCTATGATAAACACCCTGCGCCCTCTTTGATCCACGGACATTGGTCACAATTGCCACATTTGTAGGTTACATTTCCACCCGCAGCTCCTAGAGGAGGGGTATCGGGAGAGAAGTGGCTATGTATTAGGCCATCCCTGATGGAACGGGATCTCCTATAAACAATCTCAGGCCTCTCAGCTACATATTTAGAGATGATAGGGTCTTCGGATAGAAAGTGACAATTATTTCCAATAAGTTGGCGAAAGATATCTTGATGGGTACTGAACGTAGTAATAAATTTGGTGGTGGGTTTGGCTTGGCGAGTCTTTGATTTGAAAATGAATGCCTCCCGTGTATTTTGTTTAGATCTTATATAGGCTTTTTTGAGGACTTTTTTTACTGTACCCCCTAATGATAAGGCGTGAATAAAGAGCTTTGGCCTCAAGCTCAAAATCCTCCTCCCTGGCACAATTACGGCGTAGTCTTAAATATTGACTGAAGGGAATGCTACGCTCCAGGGATCGGGGATGAGAGCTTGAAAAGTGAAGTATAGTATTTCCAGCTGTTTCTTTCCTATACAAATTGCTGTGTATAGTTCCATTATCATTAATAAATAGGCGCAAATCTAGAAACTGAATACTTTTAGTATCTGATTGAATAGTCAATTTTAAATTGAATTCATTAACAGACAGGTAGAGCATAAATTCAGAGAGTTCGTTGGCTGTACCAGTCCAGATGACAAGCACGTCGTCGATATACCTCCGCCAGAGGAGAATGTGGCGGAGGTATATCGATGCGCCGTCATCTGAAAAGAGGGCTCTTTCCCACCACCCCAGGTACAGGTTGGCATACGATGGGGCACAAGATGTCCGAAGACCCTATCATCTCTAAATATGTAGCTGAGAGGCCTGAGATTGTTTATAGAAGATCCCGTTCCATCAGGGATGGCCTAATACAGGGATCTTCAAACTATGGCCCTCCAGCTGTTGGGGAACTACACACCACATGAGGCATTGTAAAACTTTGACATTCACAGACATGACTAGGCATGATGGGAATAGTAGTTCTCAAACAACTGGAGGGCCATAGTTTGAAGAATCCTGGCCTAATACATAGCCACTTCTCTCCCGATACCCCTCCTCTAGGAGCTGCGGGTGGAAATGGAACCTACAAATGTGGCAATTGTGACTAATGTCCGTGGATCAAAGAGGGCGCAGGATGCCCTCTACCAAGAGGTGGTTATCATAGGTCCAAAATGTTTGCAGACTGTAGTACAGTTGGAATTTTATATTTAGCCACGTGCCTATGTGGCACATTCTCTATTGGCAAAACGAAGTGCCCATTTGCTAAACGAATACAAGACCACCTATACTATTTAGATGCCGGTTTACTTTACACCCGAATCTGCAAGCACATTGGACTCAATCACAGCTATGATCCATCTTACGTATCATTCTTTGCATTAAAAGTCATTCCAGAACCAGAAAGGGGAGGAGATTTTGATAAAAAGATACTCCAACAAGAGACCAGATGGATATTTAACCAACGGGCTACTTATCCACCAGGCCTGAAAACAGCATTATCATTTAAACCCTTTCTTTAACTCACATGTGTTTGGTTAGCTTATTACTTTTGGTTTACATATTTTATATTTTTGTGATCTCTATAAATTTACAGGTCTCTATAATAAAGTATGTATTTATAACCAGGGCATTTCCAGTGGGCCCTATGAGCCATATATATATACTTAATTCCTTTTCCCGTTCCATCTATAATGCAGCTCTGTGCTGCCTGTATATGTGGCTGGTGCTTGTTGCCTTCTACTTTTTGTTCCACTCTTTATATACTGTTTATATGATAATTGGCCCTTATACTTCATTGTAAAATACTTTGTTTATTTATACTTTGTGTCTAATATGTGAAGCATTTTTGCTGCTTTAATGTCCTTTTTTTTTTTTTTTTTTTTTTATTCTGTCTTATAAGTGGGTATTTCTTAGAGATCCTGGTGGGATGAAATCCCCTGTCCTGGATCAGGGTTTTGAGACTCACCGGCACACTGATTGTTCAGGTGTGTGTGGGCCTAATAGTACAGTCAGGGCCAGCATTCTGGGCTCCACCCCCCCGACGAGTGCAGGTGTGCACTGGGGAAGCCATAGAGTGCAAGTGTGCACTGGAGAAGCCAGAGAGTGCATGTGTGCACTGTGGAAGCTAGAGACCCAAGTCGGAGGCTCAGAGCAGTGAGGGGCTGCTATCTAAATGGACGGTGTTGCCAAGGGAATAGTCTGTAGGAGACAGACAAGAGCCTGAAGTGGAAGGCCTGAGCAACACTGCTGTATGTATAAGCCAGGAGGCTGAATGTCATGTTATTGATGAAAAGGAGTGTTGAAACCCCTGCGATGGAAACCTTTGATTTTGTTTGAACTTCTTTTAATAAAAATGGGCAAATAAAACCCTCAAAAAGAAGACAGAGCGAGTGGCAGTGCCCTTCAAGCTCTACCTTTGATGCTAGTCCTTCACACGTGGTGGAGAATTTTGGCACAATCTGAGATCCCTACAATTAAGTAAGTTCATCTGTTATATGAACTGTGTTGTTATTGCCAGAAACTGCATAATCTGTGTGTGTGCAGGTGAGGAGAACCTGCTAGAGAAAGGTAACTAGCCTTAAAGAGACAGTGCTCCAATTTGTTGCTGAACTGTGAAAAAAATTTTTTGGAGTGATTGTGGGTATGGGGCGATCAAAACGCCTAAAAGAAGCAAGGATGGCTGAGATGATAGATAGAGCTCTGTGGCTGGAGGGGTTGTTACCGCCTGATCGAACCCCATACATGCCTAAACAGAGTTTTCCAAGGGAAAAGAGGGCTGATGTTGTCCCTAGCAACCCTAGTGCAATGAGTGCACAGATGACGGCTAGTGTGGAGAGTCCACCAGCGTTTGAATCTGCAGTGGATTGGTGCAAGCGACACCTGGCAGGATTGGACCAAGCTAAAGTGGAAGGCAAGCCAACCTTTTGTACAAAAAGAGAGCTGCTGGATGTCCATGCCTGGGAGAGGGGTGTTGTTGCCCCTGGCAATGCTGTTGCAGTTAAACCAGCAGCTGTTGCGAAAAGTGTGAAAGTGATACAGCTTGAGACAGGGTCCAGCAGATGCAGTGTGGGAAACCCTGACAGGACATGGAACCAAGTGCGCTGTTTGCGGTGCAGTGAGTGGGGGCATGCAGTCCCCAAGTGCCTTTTGTCCCTGGCTCCAGTGCAAAGCTACCTAGCAAAACAAAGGTCTGAGAAGCCTGTGTTATATGCCAGAAGAGAGACTGATCAAAGGCCAGGACAGAGAGTGGTTGCCCATAGCAACACAGAGGGGGTCAGTCAGCCTGTCTGTGGACCATGGGGTGTGCCTCCCAAGGGTCGTGACTAGTGTTGAGCGAACCCGAACTGTAAAGTTCGGGTCCGTACCGAACTTTAGCTTTTTACCGAACCCGAACCCGGACTTTGCCCAAAAGTCCGGGTTCGGGTTCGGGTTCGGCAATCTAATTACGCATTTAGAAATGCTTCAGGGGCCAGCCAATCACCTTTTGATTAGCTGGTGTGCCCTTAGAGGCCATCATAGCCATGCCTACTAATGGCATGGCTGTGATTGGTCAGTGCAACATGTGACCCAGCTTCTATATAAGCTAGAGGCACACAGCACACACGTCACTCTGCTTCAGAATAGATAGGGAGAGGATCTAGTCTGCTGCTGCTGCTTTTAGGGAGAGATAGAAAAATAGATGAGGTAGTCCTGATTCTACAATCTGAGGGAAAAGATAGAGAGATAGTGTAGTGTAGGGCAAGGTTCCTGTTGGTGCTTTCAGAGAGAATATTATATAGGAGTCCAGATTCAGGGATTAAAATCAGCGATCTGCATAGGTTTACCTATTTGTGTTGCAGTGCAGTCTTTTTACACTGCCATGAGCCCAGTGTCAGAGAAAATCTAACTTTTAGGGGGAAAAAAAAGGCACTTTATTGTGCTCTTTTCCAAAAGACCCATAGGGCAAAAAAAAAAGCATTTTATTTTGCTCGTGCAAAAAAAGACCCGTTTAGGGCAAAAAAAAATTTGCACTTTAATGTACGCTTGCAAAAAGAGCCATTCAGGGGCACAAAAAATAGTTTGCAGTGTGTTATACATATGTGGAGGTGTGTGAAATAAACAATTTCTATATAGTTTTCTCCTACTGTGCTATACTAAAAAAACAATTTTTTTTTTGAATAGCATTTTCTGCAGTTCTGTAGCTGTGCGATTCAGCGGTTACGTACTGTGGGTGTGTTCTGCTCTTCCAAAAAACGCCGTTTAGGGGCACAAAAAATAGTTTGCAGTGTGTTATACATATTTGGAGGTGTGTGAAATAAACAATTTCTATATAGTTTTCTCCTACTGTGCTATACTAAAAAAAAAACATTTTTTTTGAATAGCATTTCTGCAGTTCTGTAGCTGTGCGATTCAGCGGTTACGTACTGTGGGTGTGTTCTGCTCTTCCAAAAAACGCAGTTTAGGGGCACAAAAAATAGTTTGCAGTGTGTTATACATATTTGGAGGTGTGTGAAATAAACAATTTCTATATAGTTTTCTCCTACTGTGCTATACTAAAAAAACAACATTTTTTTTTAATAGCATTTTCTGCAGTTCTGTAGCTGTGCGATTCAGCAGTTACGTACTGTGGGTGTGTTCTGCTCTTCCAAAAAACGCCGTTTAGGGGCACAAAAAATAGTTTGCAGTGTGTTGTACATATTTGGAGGTGTGTAAAATAAACAATTTCTATATAGTTTTCTCCTAATGTGCTATACTAAAAAAACAACATTTTTTTTTAATAACATTTTCTGCAGTTCTGTAGCTGTGCGATTCAGCGGTTACGTACTGTGGGTGTGTTCTGCTCTTCCAAAAAACGCCGTTTAGGGGCACAAAAAATAGTTTGCAGTGTGTTATACATATTTGGAGGTGTGTGAAATAAACAATTTCTATATAGTTTTCTCCTACTGTGCTATACTAAAAAAACAAAAAAATTTTTTAATAGCATTTTCTGCAGTTCTGTAGCTGTGCGATTCAGCGGTTACGTACTGTGGGTGTGTTCTGCTCTTCCAAAAAACGCTGTTTAGGGGCACAAAAAATAGTTTGCAGTGTGTTATACATATTTGGAGGTGTGTGAAATAAACAATTTCTATATAGTTTTCTCCTACTGTGCTATACTAAAAAAACAAAAATTTTTTGAATAGCATTTTCTGCTGTTCTGTAGCTGTGCGATTCAGCGGTTACGTACTGTGGGTGTGTTCTGCTCTTCCAAAAAACGCAGTTTAGGGGCACAAAAAATAGTTTGCAGTGTGTTATACATATTTGGAGGTGTGTGAAATAAACAATTTCTATATAGTTTTCTCCTACTGTGCTATACTAAAAAAACAAAATTTTTTTTGAATAGCATTTTCTGCAGTTCTGTAGCTGTGCGATTCAGCGGTTACGTACTGTGGGTGTGAGTGAGTGAAAAACTTGTATAGCGCTAACAAATGCGAACTAAATCGCCTCAAGGCGCTTAGCATCCAGTAGCTTCATGATCCATCAGAAGAGGTGGGTCTTAAGTTTTTTCCTAAAGGCCCGATGGTTTTCTTCCATACTGATATCCGTGGGTAGCGCGTTCCATAGCCGCGGTCCTTGGACTGCAAATCTTCGTTCTCCCTTTGATTTGTAGCGAAATTTGGGGATGTGAAGGAGGTTTTGGTTTGTTGATCGGAGACTGCGTTTGGGGTTGTAATGTTTTATCTTCTCGCATAAATATTGCGGAGCGATTCCTTGTGTGCACTTGTGGGTGAGGCAGAGGGTCTTGAATGTGACCCGATCCTTTACGGCTAACCAATGAAGGGTCCTCAGTGTAGGGGTGATGGATTCCCATGGTTTTTTCCTGTTATCAGTCTGGCTGCCGTGTTCTGGACGACTTGTAGGCGTGACATTTGGTATTTGGGTAGTCCGAGGTAGAGGGAGTTTGCGTAGTCGAGCTGGGAGTTGATAATCGATCCAACTACTACTGCTGTGTCCTCTTCTGGGATGAAGGGAATGAGTCTACGCAGCAGGCGGAGGAGATAATGAGATCCGCTGATTACTGATCCTATTTGAGCGTCCATCGACATCTCCGAGTCAAAGATGACTCCGAGACTTTTGACTTTGGTGCTCGGGGTGATGGTCTGTCCGAGAATGGTGGGTGGTGTCCAAGAGGTTTTAGTTTTTGTCTTTCGGTTAGCGTGGAGGAGAAGCAGTTCTGTTTTGGATCCGTTGAGTTTAAGTGAACTCTCAGTCATCCAATCATCGATCAATGTGAGGCACTTTTCCAATCCGTGATATTGGTCTTTTTTTCCAGTGATACGAAAGTAGAGTTGGGTGTCGTCCGCGTATGAGTGGTAGCATAAGTCCTGTTTGCTAATGATTTTTAGGAGTGGGCGGAGGTAGATGTTAAAGAGAAGGGGTGACAGTGGTGATCCTTGAGGGACTCCGCAAGAAATTGCGCGAGTTTCAGAGGTGAAGGCACCTAATTTCACTGTCTGAGAACGATTCTCAAGAAAGGAAGCGAACCAAGGAAGGTCAGGGTCTGCGACTCCTGCTACTTCTTTAAGCCGAATGAGTAGAGTTTTGTGGTCTACTGTGTCGAACGCTGCACTGAGGTCCAGGAGCACCAGGAGACATGATTCTCCGTCATCTGCGGCTTCGAGGACGTCATCCCATATTTTGAGAAGTGCCGTTTCTGTGCCATGGCCTGGGAGGAAGCCTGATTGTAGTGGATCCAAGAGTTTGTAAGTGTCCAAATGGCCTTGTAGCTGTTGTACTACCGCTTTCTCCATGATCTTGGAAATGGTGTTGAGGCTTGTTACCGGTCTGCGGTAATTTGGGTCCTTAGGGTCAAGATTGGGTTTCTTTAGGAGGGGTTTGATTATACCTTGCTTGAGGGAGTTCGGAACCAAACCTTCTTTGAATGATAGATTTACGATGTGTGTAATGGTAGGAGCTAAAATGTCGGTACATTCTTTCAGGAGTTTTGTGGGAATTATGTCATTTGACGATGTTCTGCTCTTCCAAAAAACGCCGTTTAGGGGCACAAAAAATAGTTTGCAGTGTGTTATACATATTTGGAGGTGTGTGAAATAAGCAATTTCTAAATAGTTTTCTTCTACTGTGCTATACTAAAAAAAAAACATTTTTTTTGAATAGCATTTTCTGCAGCTCTGTAGCTGTGCGATTCAGCAGTTACGTACTGTGGGTGTGTTCTGATCTTCCAAAAAACGCCGTTTAGGGCACAAAAAATAGTTTGCAGTGTGTTATACATATTTGGAGGTGTGTGAAATAAACAATTTCTATATAGTTTTCTCCTACTGTGCTATACTAAAAAAAAAATATTTATTTTGAATAGCATTTTCTGCAGTTCTGTAGCTGTGCGATTCAGCGGTTACGTACTGTGGGTGTGTTCTGCTCTTCCAAAAAACGCCGTTTAGGGGCACAAAAAATAGTTTGCAGTGTGTTATACATATTTGGAGGTGTGTTAAATAAACAATTTCTATATAGTTTTCTCCTACTGTGCTATACTAAAAAAAAACATTTTTTTTGAATAGCATTTTCTGCAGTTCTGTAGCTGTGCGATTCAGCGGTTACGTACTGTGGGTGTGTTCTGCTCTTCCAAAAACACCCATTTAGGGCAAGATCCTAAATTTGGAAAATATGAGGAGAAGGTCAAAGGGACGTGGTGGCCCCGGTCGTGGTGCTGCTGGTGGAGCTCCTGTTGCAGGGAGAGGACGTGGTGGATCTGTGCCAGATACACGCACAAGTGAAACACCTTCCTCAGGTGCGAGTAGGCGACCGAGCCTGCGGCGGTATTTTGTCGCGCCTAATGAGGCTGTACGAATGTTTAGGCCAGGACAAGTACAGGTGATAGTAGATTGGGTTGCTAACAGTGCCTTGGGTTCCTTCACATTGTCTCCCACCCACTCTTCTGATGAAAGAACAGAGTTGGCACCTGAAACCCATGTCCATCAGTCTTTCACCTCACCCCCTTGCAAATCAGCCAAGCAGTCTGAGCCCCAAATCATGCAGCAGTCTCTTCTGCTTTTCGATGACTCTGTTAGCAGGGTTTCCCAGGGCCATCCACCTAGCCCTGCCCCAGAAGTGGAAGAGATTGAGTGCACCGATGCCCAACCACTTATGTTTCATGATGAGTACATGGGAGGACCATCGCAGTACGTCTCGGATGATGACGAAACACAGGTGCCAACTGCTGCTGCTTTCGCAATTGTGCAGACAGACAAGGAGGGCAGGGGTGAAGACTGGGTGGAAGATGATGTGGGGGACGATGAGGTCCTCGACCCCACATGGAATGAACGTTATGCAGGTGACCAGTGTAGTTTGGAGGAAGAGGCGGTGGTCGCACAGAGCCGCCAGCACAGCAGAAGAGGGAGCAGGGTGCAAAAGCGGAGCGTCCGTCCGCTAGACAGTATGTCTGCTACTGCCCAACGCAGCAAGGGACCGAGCACACCAAAGCCAGGTCCAAGGAGTTCCCTAGCGTGGCAGTTCTTCACACAATGTGCTGATGACAAGACACAAGTAGTTTGCAGGCTGTGCAATCAGAGGCTGAAGCGAGGCATAAACATTCTCAACCTGAGCACAACCTGCATGACCAGGCATCTAAGTGCAAAGCACGAGCTGCAGTGGAGTAGACACCTCAAAAACCAAGAAAGGTCTCTGGCTCCTCCTGCTTCCTCTTCTGCTGCAGTCTCGGCCTCTTCATCCACCTCTGTAGTGACAGTGGCACCTGCCACCCCGCAAACAGAGGATCTGCCAGCAACACTACCACCTGGGTCACCAACCATCTCCACAATGTCCCATGGAAGCATTCAGCTCTCTATCTCCCAAACATTGGAGCGGAAGAGGAAGTACCCCCCTAGCCACCCGCGATCCCTGGCCTTGAATGCCAGCATTTCAAAACTCCTGGCCTTTGAAATGCTGTCATTCCGTCTGGTGGAGACGCAGAGTTTTAAAAGCCTGATGGCATTGGCTGTCCCACAGTACGTCGTGCCCAGCCGCCACTATTTTTCCAGGCGAGCCATCCCTTCCCTGCACAACCAAGTGGGGGACAAAATCAGGTGTGCACTGCGCAACGCCATCTGTGGCAAGGTCCACCTAACTACCCTGCTGGATCCCCGTTACAAGGACAACGTACCGTCCTTAATTCCCTCACTGGAGCGGGATCGTAAGATGCGCGAGTACAAGCGCACGCTGGTAGACGCGCTGCTGGTGGCATTCCCACCTGACAGCGGGCGTACGGTGGAAGCACAAGGCGAAGGCAGAGGAGGAGGAAGAGGTCGCCAACGCAGCCGGGGCACCGGCAGCACCTCAGAAGGCAGAGTTAGCATGGCTGAAATGTGGAAAAGCTTTGTCAGCACGCCACAACAACCAGCACCACCAGCTGAGATGGAACGTCTTAGCAGGAGGCAGCATTTCACCAACATGGTTGAGCAGTATGTGTCCACAGGCCTACACGTACTGGATGACGGGTCTGCCCCCTTTAACTTCTGGGTCTCCAAATTGGGCACATGGCCTGAGCTTGCCCTTTATGCCTTGGAGGTGCTGGCCTGCTCTGCAGCCAGTGTATTATCTGAACGTGTATTTAGCACGGCAGGGGGCGTTATCACAGACAAGCGCAGCCGCCTGTCCAGAGCCAATGTGGACAAGCTCACGTTCATTAAAATGAATCAGGCATGGATCCCACAGGACTTGTCCGTACCTTGTGCAGAATAGACATGTATACCGGTGTTGTGACAAAAACTGTCCGGCCAACAGGGTGGACACTATTTGACGGGGGACAGAATTCGACACATCACCAGCCTTACCCAGCCATTGTTGTATTTTTGAATCAGTGTTGGCTACCTCGTCCTCCTCCACCGCCGCTTCCACCTACACAGCCACATCCACCGCCACCTCAACCTCCTACTCCATATGGACCTCGTCCTCCTAGGTCAAGATTATTATTATTATTTTTTTTTTATGTTATTTTAAGTTATTTCCCTATCCACATTTGTTTGCAGAGCACTTGCCATGCTCTTAACAACATTTTGCTGCCATTTGCAGCCCTCTAGCCCTTTCCATTACTTTTTTAGAGCCTTTTTAGTCCTTAGAAGTCCGGGTCCCCATTGACTTCAATGGGGTTCGGGTTCGGGTCCGGGTTCGGGTTAAAGTTCGGTCCCGCACCCGAACTTTTTTCCGAAGTTCGGCCGAACCCGTCGAACCCGAACATCCAGGTGTCCGCTCAACTCTAGTCGTGACAAGTGGCTTCCGGAGGAGCCAATATAGCATGTTGGAGAGAGCCAGCAAAGCTCTGCTGGGAGACTGCGATCTCCCATGGCAACGAGTGTGGTAGTTGTGCCTGGAGGGAATCATCAGGAGAGAAACGCACTGGGGAAAAGTCGTCCAGTACCATGCCTGGAATGTGGCCAGCTGGGGCACGAAATATTGTCTTGCCCTAGATTCTGGGGTGCACCTGGAGGTAATGGTGCTGAGCAGAACTCTTTACCTGTGGGCCAAGATTCCTTTGCAAATATGTTTGCAGTCACCCCTGGCAACAAGGAGGAGTTTTCTGTAGTGTCTGCAGGGGGTGCTAAACAGTGGGAGATGCCTGCTGTGATTTCATCACATGGCCACCAGGGGGAGTTGGCCAGTAAATGTGTGGCTGAGGACTGGTTCTTAAGACAATGTACTCAAATGAAGATGGTGACCCCAACTACTGTGGTGGGTAAGACTATCTTTAATGAAATGATGCCTGGAACTGCTGATTTCAGGTATAAAAGAACAGGCTACGAGGCTGTCCATGATGATGTGAGAGTGACCCCAGTTAGTGGGGCCACAGAATGTGTGCTTGATAATGACTTTTTCATACCCAGTGGGAATGCAGGGGTTAAAGTCCAAACAGAACCTGTGTTGATGACTAAAAGTGTTGTGTCTACTGTCTGCCAGCCTCAAGTTGGCAGTGGGCTAGGACAGCCTGCAAAAACTAAAAATGCTATAAGTGTTAATGCTAATGAAAAGTTTGCTGCTGTTGGAAAAACCCCAGGTTCTTCCAGAGCAAAAACTGTTGTCACAAATGGGTCATTGCCTGTAGCAATTGGTGGTAAGACAGCACATTTGTCCCCAGAAATCTCCAGGGAACTTCATGTATTGGAGTCGGAGGTTGCCATGGACAACTGCAATGTCACTCTGGTGGGACAGAGTGGAACTGTACCGTGTAATGGTAATGTGTTAGTGCAAGCTGCCAGTACTAAAAATGTGCCGGTAAATGGTGGGTTAACACAACCAGTGAAAAATGCATAGGTGTGTGAGGCTTATGAAGCGCCGCCCGAGCAAGGTGGTGGTTGTGGTGTATTGCAACCTGTGGTGCTAAAACATGTGTTACCGAAGTCTGCCATGATTCTTAATTTGGGTGATGAATCTGCAACTAAACCCGTCTGTTCTAATGTGTCTCCTTGGGCGGATGGATCAGGGCTGAGGAGTGCCGGTGAATGGAGCACAGCTACAACGGATTGGGATAGTTGGGGTAAAAATCGAATGTCCCTGATAGGTGAGGCTTTCATGCACAAAAATAAGGTGGACAAAGTTTCTGCTGTGCCAGCAGGAGGGACGGCAGAACAGCTTATACCTGCGGGCGCGGTGGCTGCTGCAGGGGTTAACCCTTGTGAGAATGATGGACCATATAAGGGCGAGCACACAGCAGACACTTTGTCCGTAACCTACAAAAATTATGCTGACATGGCGTGTCAAAGTGACGTTGTCACTGGTAATGTGAAGCAGTTCATTGGTGCTGAACCTGAGAAGTTGGGTATAAGTCAAGCACCTGGCAGCGCTCTGGTAAAGCACCAGGCTGTGGTTGTCTCCAGCTGGGAGAAGGTTCCATTAAACCTTGCAACCTCTCACGTCTCAGCAAGTGAGTCTGTCTGCATTCCCAGTGTCAATTTCCCAAATAATTTGTTAAAAGTACATGACAGTGTGGTGTCCAAAGGTATTGGGAAACCTGGGAACCTGAAGCGTGGAGGCAGAAGGGTTGGTAGAAAGACCAGGGGTGCCCTGTTAAAATTTCAGGAGAGACAGTGCTTATGGAACCCCAAAAGAAGAGGGAGAAGGCTGACTATAGGGAAATATAGGACCTTGTTAAGATCCAGGGTGGGACGTACATGGAAGCGCACCCGGAAAAAGGTTGGGCCTACGTGGCTGACAGCCAGCACAGAGGTGTCCCAACC